>CM064544.1:13597572-14268093 GCA_032716605.1 Paralithodes platypus | reverse complement strand
TTCGTGTCTCCATCGTACAAGACCAATTCACTTTAGTGTCCAATCTCAGAAAATATTTTTAGAGAGAATATTATTTTGTCAATTCAATCTTAACTAGCCTAGTTTTTAGGGTGATTTTAGCTCAGTTATATGTGTCTACGTCTCGTGTAGATAGCCTAGTTATAGAGGCTCTAAACCCCGTTTCGTGTCTCCACCGTACAAGACCAATTCACTTTAGTGTCCAATCTCAGAAAATATTTTTAGAGAGAATATTATTTGTCAATTCAATCTTAACTAGCCTAGTTTTTAGGGTGATTTTAGCTCAGTTATGTCTACGTCTCGTGTAGATAGCCTAGTTATAGAGGCTCTAAACCCCGTTTCGTGTCTCCACCGTACAAGACCAATTCACTTTAGTGTCCAATCTCAGAAAATATTTTTAGAGAGAATATTATTTTGTCAATTCAATCTTAACTAGCCTAGTTTTTAGGGTGATTTTAGCTCAGTTATATGTCTACGTCTCGTGTAGATAGCCTAGTTATAGAGGCTCTAAACCCCGTTTCGTGTCTCCACCGTACAAGACCAATTCACTTTAGTGTCCAATCTCAGAAAATATTTTTAGAGAGAATATTATTTTGTCAATTCAATCTTAACTAGCCTAGTTTTTAGGGTGATTTTAGCTCAGTTATATGTCTACGTCTCGTGTAGATAGCCTAGTTATAGAGGCTCTAAACCCCGTTTCGTGTCTCCACCGTACAAGACCAATTCACTTTAGTGTCCAATCTCAGAAAATATTTTTAGAGAGAATATTATTTTGTCAATTCAATCTTAACTAGCCTAGTTTTTAGGGTGATTTTAGCTCAGTTATATGTCTACGTCTCGTGTAGATAGCCTAGTTATAGAGGCTCTAAACCCCGTTTCGTGTCTCCACCGTACAAGACCAATTCACTTTAGTGTCCAATCTCAGAAAATATTTTTAGAGAGAATATTATTTTGTCAATTCAATCTTAACTAGCCTAGTTTTTAGGGTGATTTTAGCTCAGTTATATGTCTACGTCTCGTGTAGATAGCCTAGTTATAGAGGCTCTAAACCCCGTTTCGTGTCTCCACCGTACAAGACCAATTCACTTTAGTGTCCAATCTCAGAAAATATTTTTAGAGAGAATATTATTTTGTCAATTCAATCTTAACTAGCCTAGTTTTTAGGGTGATTTTAGCTCAGTTATATGTCTACGTCTCGTGTAGATAGCCTAGTTATAGAGGCTCTAAACCCCGTTTCGTGTCTCCACCGTACAAGACCAATTCACTTTAGTGTCCAATCTCAGAAAATATTTTTAGAGAGAATATTATTTTGTCAATTCAATCTTAACTAGCCTAGTTTTTAGGGTGATTTTAGCTCAGTTATATGTCTACGTCTCGTGTAGATAGCCTAGTTATAGAGGCTCTAAACCCCGTTTCGTGTCTCCACCGTACAAGACCAATTCACTTTAGTGTCCAATCTCAGAAAATATTTTTAGAGAGAATATTATTTTGTCAATTCAATCTTAACTAGCCTAGTTTTTAGGGTGATTTTAGCTCAGTTATATGTCTACGTCTCGTGTAGATAGCCTAGTTATAGAGGCTCTAAACCCCGTTTCGTGTCTCCACCGTACAAGACCAATTCACTTTAGTGTCCAATCTCAGAAAATATTTTTAGAGAGAATATTATTTTGTCAATTCAATCTTAACTAGCCTAGTTTTTAGGGTGATTTTAGCTCAGTTATATGTCTACGTCTCGTGTAGATAGCCTAGTTATAGAGGCTCTAAACCCCGTTTCGTGTCTCCACCGTACAAGACCAATTCACTTTAGTGTCCAATCTCAGAAAATATTTTTAGAGAGAATATTATTTTGTCAATTCAATCTTAACTAGCCTAGTTTTTAGGGTGATTTTAGCTCAGTTATATGTCTACGTCTCGTGTAGATAGCCTAGTTATAGAGGCTCTAAACCCCGTTTCGTGTCTCCACCGTACAAGACCAATTCACTTTAGTGTCCAATCTCAGAAAATATTTTTAGAGAGAATATTATTTTGTCAATTCAATCTTAACTAGCCTAGTTTTTAGGGTGATTTTAGCTCAGTTATATGTCTACGTCTCGTGTAGATAGCCTAGTTATAGAGGCTCTAAACCCCGTTTCGTGTCTCCACCGTACAAGACCAATTCACTTTAGTGTCCAATCTCAGAAAATATTTTTAGAGAGAATATTATTTTGTCAATTCAATCTTAACTAGCCTAGTTTTTAGGGTGATTTTAGCTCAGTTATATGTCTACGTCTCGTGTAGATAGCCTAGTTATAGAGGCTCTAAACCCCGTTTCGTGTCTCCACCGTACAAGACCAATTCACTTTAGTGTCCAATCTCAGAAAATATTTTTAGAGAGAATATTATTTTGTCAATTCAATCTTAACTAGCCTAGTTTTTAGGGTGATTTTAGCTCAGTTATATGTCTACGTCTCGTGTAGATAGCCTAGTTATAGAGGCTCTAAACCCCGTTTCGTGTCTCCACCGTACAAGACCAATTCACTTTAGTGTCCAATCTCAGAAAATATTTTTAGAGAGAATATTATTTTGTCAATTCAATCTTAACTAGCCTAGTTTTTAGGGTGATTTTAGCTCAGTTATATGTCTACGTCTCGTGTAGATAGCCTAGTTATAGAGGCTCTAAACCCCGTTTCGTGTCTCCACCGTACAAGACCAATTCACTTTAGTGTCCAATCTCAGAAAATATTTTTAGAGAGAATATTATTTTGTCAATTCAATCTTAACTAGCCTAGTTTTTAGGGTGATTTTAGCTCAGTTATATGTCTACGTCTCGTGTAGATAGCCTAGTTATAGAGGCTCTAAACCCCGTTTCGTGTCTCCACCGTACAAGACCAATTCACTTTAGTGTCCAATCTCAGAAAATATTTTTAGAGAGAATATTATTTTGTCAATTCAATCTTAACTAGCCTAGTTTTTAGGGTGATTTTAGCTCAGTTATATGTCTACGTCTCGTGTAGATAGCCTAGTTATAGAGGCTCTAAACCCCGTTTCGTGTCTCCACCGTACAAGACCAATTCACTTTAGTGTCCAATCTCAGAAAATATTTTTAGAGAGAATATTATTTTGTCAATTCAATCTTAACTAGCCTAGTTTTTAGGGTGATTTTAGCTCAGTTATATGTCTACGTCTCGTGTAGATAGCCTAGTTATAGAGGCTCTAAACCCCGTTTCGTGTCTCCACCGTACAAGACCAATTCACTTTAGTGTCCAATCTCAGAAAATATTTTTAGAGAGAATATTATTTTGTCAATTCAATCTTAACTAGCCTAGTTTTTAGGGTGATTTTAGCTCAGTTATATGTCTACGTCTCGTGTAGATAGCCTAGTTATAGAGGCTCTAAACCCCGTTTCGTGTCTCCACCGTACAAGACCAATTCACTTTAGTGTCCAATCTCAGAAAATATTTTTAGAGAGAATATTATTTTGTCAATTCAATCTTAACTAGCCTAGTTTTTAGGGTGATTTTAGCTCAGTTATATGTCTACGTCTCGTGTAGATAGCCTAGTTATAGAGGCTCTAAACCCCGTTTCGTGTCTCCACCGTACAAGACCAATTCACTTTAGTGTCCAATCTCAGAAAATATTTTTAGAGAGAATATTATTTTGTCAATTCAATCTTAACTAGCCTAGTTTTTAGGGTGATTTTAGCTCAGTTATATGTCTACGTCTCGTGTAGATAGCCTAGTTATAGAGGCTCTAAACCCCGTTTCGTGTCTCCACCGTACAAGACCAATTCACTTTAGTGTCCAATCTCAGAAAATATTTTTAGAGAGAATATTATTTTGTCAATTCAATCTTAACTAGCCTAGTTTTTAGGGTGATTTTAGCTCAGTTATATGTCTACGTCTCGTGTAGATAGCCTAGTTATAGAGGCTCTAAACCCCGTTTCGTGTCTCCACCGTACAAGACCAATTCACTTTAGTGTCCAATCTCAGAAAATATTTTTAGAGAGAATATTATTTTGTCAATTCAATCTTAACTAGCCTAGTTTTTAGGGTGATTTTAGCTCAGTTATATGTCTACGTCTCGTGTAGATAGCCTAGTTATAGAGGCTCTAAACCCCGTTTCGTGTCTCCACCGTACAAGACCAATTCACTTTAGTGTCCAATCTCAGAAAATATTTTTAGAGAGAATATTATTTTGTCAATTCAATCTTAACTAGCCTAGTTTTTAGGGTGATTTTAGCTCAGTTATATGTCTACGTCTCGTGTAGATAGCCTAGTTATAGAGGCTCTAAACCCCGTTTCGTGTCTCCACCGTACAAGACCAATTCACTTTAGTGTCCAATCTCAGAAAATATTTTTAGAGAGAATATTATTTTGTCAATTCAATCTTAACTAGCCTAGTTTTTAGGGTGATTTTAGCTCAGTTATATGTCTACGTCTCGTGTAGATAGCCTAGTTATAGAGGCTCTAAACCCCGTTTCGGTCTCCACCGTACAAGACCAATTCACTTTAGTGTCCAATCTCAGAAAATATTTTTAGAGAGAATATTATTTTGTCAATTCAATCTTAACTAGCCTAGTTTTTAGGTGATTTTAGCTCAGTTATATGTCTACGTCTCGTGTAGATAGCCTAGTTATAGAGGCTCTAAACCCCGTTTCGTGTCTCCACCGTACAAGACCAATTCACTTTAGTGTCCAATCTCAGAAAATATTTTTAGAGAGAATATTATTTTGTCAATTCAATCTTAACTAGCCTAGTTTTTAGGGTGATTTTAGCTCAGTTATATGTCTACGTCTCGTGTAGATAGCCTAGTTATAGAGGCTCTAAACCCCGTTTCGTGTCTCCACCGTACAAGACCAATTCACTTTAGTGTCCAATCTCAGAAAATATTTTTAGAGAGAATATTATTTTGTCAATTCAATCTTAACTAGCCTAGTTTTTAGGGTGATTTTAGCTCAGTTATATGTCTACGTCTCGTGTAGATAGCCTAGTTATAGAGGCTCTAAACCCCGTTTCGTGTCTCCACCGTACAAGACCAATTCACTTTAGTGTCCAATCTCAGAAAATATTTTTAGAGAGAATATTATTTTGTCAATTCAATCTTAACTAGCCTAGTTTTTAGGGTGATTTTAGCTCAGTTATATGTCTACGTCTCGTGTAGATAGCCTAGTTATAGAGGCTCTAAACCCCGTTTCGTGTCTCCACCGTACAAGACCAATTCACTTTAGTGTCCAATCTCAGAAAATATTTTTAGAGAGAATATTATTTTGTCAATTCAATCTTAACTAGCCTAGTTTTTAGGGTGATTTTAGCTCAGTTATATGTCTACGTCTCGTGTAGATAGCCTAGTTATAGAGGCTCTAAACCCCGTTTCGTGTCTCCACCGTACAAGACCAATTCACTTTAGTGTCCAATCTCAGAAAATATTTTTAGAGAGAATATTATTTTGTCAATTCAATCTTAACTAGCCTAGTTTTTAGGGTGATTTTAGCTCAGTTATATGTCTACGTCTCGTGTAGATAGCCTAGTTATAGAGGCTCTAAACCCCGTTTCGTGTCTCCACCGTACAAGACCAATTCACTTTAGTGTCCAATCTCAGAAAATATTTTTAGAGAGAATATTATTTTGTCAATTCAATCTTAACTAGCCTAGTTTTTAGGGTGATTTTAGCTCAGTTATATGTCTACGTCTCGTGTAGATAGCCTAGTTATAGAGGCTCTAAACCCCGTTTCGTGTCTCCACCGTACAAGACCAATTCACTTTAGTGTCCAATCTCAGAAAATATTTTTAGAGAGAATATTATTTTGTCAATTCAATCTTAACTAGCCTAGTTTTTAGGGTGATTTTAGCTCAGTTATATGTCTACGTCTCGTGTAGATAGCCTAGTTATAGAGGCTCTAAACCCCGTTTCGTGTCTCCACCGTACAAGACCAATTCACTTTAGTGTCCAATCTCAGAAAATATTTTTAGAGAGAATATTATTTTGTCAATTCAATCTTAACTAGCCTAGTTTTTAGGGTGATTTTAGCTCAGTTATATGTCTACGTCTCGTGTAGATAGCCTAGTTATAGAGGCTCTAAACCCCGTTTCGTGTCTCCACCGTACAAGACCAATTCACTTTAGTGTCCAATCTCAGAAAATATTTTTAGAGAGAATATTATTTTGTCAATTCAATCTTAACTAGCCTAGTTTTTAGGGTGATTTTAGCTCAGTTATATGTCTACGTCTCGTGTAGATAGCCTAGTTATAGAGGCTCTAAACCCCGTTTCGTGTCTCCACCGTACAAGACCAATTCACTTTAGTGTCCAATCTCAGAAAATATTTTTAGAGAGAATATTATTTTGTCAATTCAATCTTAACTAGCCTAGTTTTTAGGGTGATTTTAGCTCAGTTATATGTCTACGTCTCGTGTAGATAGCCTAGTTATAGAGGCTCTAAACCCCGTTTCGTGTCTCCACCGTACAAGACCAATTCACTTTAGTGTCCAATCTCAGAAAATATTTTTAGAGAGAATATTATTTTGTCAATTCAATCTTAACTAGCCTAGTTTTTAGGGTGATTTTAGCTCAGTTATATGTCTACGTCTCGTGTAGATAGCCTAGTTATAGAGGCTCTAAACCCCGTTTCGTGTCTCCACCGTACAAGACCAATTCACTTTAGTGTCCAATCTCAGAAAATATTTTTAGAGAGAATATTATTTTGTCAATTCAATCTTAACTAGCCTAGTTTTTAGGGTGATTTTAGCTCAGTTATATGTCTACGTCTCGTGTAGATAGCCTAGTTATAGAGGCTCTAAACCCCGTTTCGTGTCTCCACCGTACAAGACCAATTCACTTTAGTGTCCAATCTCAGAAAATATTTTTAGAGAGAATATTTGTTTGTCAATTCAATCTTAACTAGCCTAGTTTTTAGGGTGATTTTAGCTCAGTTATATGTCTACGTCTCGTGTAGATAGCCTAGTTATAGAGGCTCTAAACCCCGTTTCGTGTCTCCACCGTACAAGACCAATTCACTTTAGTGTCCAATCTCAGAAAATATTTTTAGAGAGAATATTATTTTGTCAATTCAATCTTAACTAGCCTAGTTTTTAGGGTGATTTTAGCTCAGTTATATGTCTACGTCTCGTGTAGATAGCCTAGTTATAGAGGCTCTAAACCCCGTTTCGTGTCTCCACCGTACAAGACCAATTCACTTTAGTGTCCAATCTCAGAAAATATTTTTAGAGAGAATATTATTTTGTCAATTCAATCTTAACTAGCCTAGTTTTTAGGGTGATTTTAGCTCAGTTATATGTCTACGTCTCGTGTAGATAGCCTAGTTATAGAGGCTCTAAACCCCGTTTCGTGTCTCCACCGTACAAGACCAATTCACTTTAGTGTCCAATCTCAGAAAATATTTTTAGAGAGAATATTATTTTGTCAATTCAATCTTAACTAGCCTAGTTTTTAGGGTGATTTTAGCTCAGTTATATGTCTACGTCTCGTGTAGATAGCCTAGTTATAGAGGCTCTAAACCCCGTTTCGTGTCTCCACCGTACAAGACCAATTCACTTTAGTGTCCAATCTCAGAAAATATTTTTAGAGAGAATATTATTTTGTCAATTCAATCTTAACTAGCCTAGTTTTTAGGGTGATTTTAGCTCAGTTATATGTCTACGTCTCGTGTAGATAGCCTAGTTATAGAGGCTCTAAACCCCGTTTCGTGTCTCCACCGTACAAGACCAATTCACTTTAGTGTCCAATCTCAGAAAATATTTTTAGAGAGAATATTATTTTGTCAATTCAATCTTAACTAGCCTAGTTTTTAGGGTGATTTTAGCTCAGTTATATGTCTACGTCTCGTGTAGATAGCCTAGTTATAGAGGCTCTAAACCCCGTTTCGTGTCTCCACCGTACAAGACCAATTCACTTTAGTGTCCAATCTCAGAAAATATTTTTAGAGAGAATATTATTTTGTCAATTCAATCTTAACTAGCCTAGTTTTTAGGGTGATTTTAGCTCAGTTATATGTCTACGTCTCGTGTAGATAGCCTAGTTATAGAGGCTCTAAACCCCGTTTCGTGTCTCCACCGTACAAGACCAATTCACTTTAGTGTCCAATCTCAGAAAATATTTTTAGAGAGAATATTATTTTGTCAATTCAATCTTAACTAGCCTAGTTTTTAGGGTGATTTTAGCTCAGTTATATGTCTACGTCTCGTGTAGATAGCCTAGTTATAGAGGCTCTAAACCCCGTTTCGTGTCTCCACCGTACAAGACCAATTCACTTTAGTGTCCAATCTCAGAAAATATTTTTAGAGAGAATATTATTTTGTCAATTCAATCTTAACTAGCCTAGTTTTTAGGGTGATTTTAGCTCAGTTATATGTCTACGTCTCGTGTAGATAGCCTAGTTATAGAGGCTCTAAACCCCGTTTCGTGTCTCCACCGTACAAGACCAATTCACTTTAGTGTCCAATCTCAGAAAATATTTTTAGAGAGAATATTATTTTGTCAATTCAATCTTAACTAGCCTAGTTTTTAGGGTGATTTTAGCTCAGTTATATGTCTACGTCTCGTGTAGATAGCCTAGTTATAGAGGCTCTAAACCCCGTTTCGTGTCTCCACCGTACAAGACCAATTCACTTTAGTGTCCAATCTCAGAAAATATTTTTAGAGAGAATATTATTTTGTCAATTCAATCTTAACTAGCCTAGTTTTTAGGGTGATTTTAGCTCATTATATGTCTACGTCTCGTGTAGATAGCCTAGTTATAGAGGCTCTAAACCCCGTTTCGTGTCTCCACCGTACAAGACCAATTCACTTTAGTGTCCAATCTCAGAAAATATTTTTAGAGAGAATATTATTTTGTCAATTCAATCTTAACTAGCCTAGTTTTTAGGGTGATTTTAGCTCAGTTATATGTCTACGTCTCGTGTAGATAGCCTAGTTATAGAGGCTCTAAACCCCGTTTCGTGTCTCCACCGTACAAGACCAATTCACTTTAGTGTCCAATCTCAGAAAATATTTTTAGAGAGAATATTATTTTGTCAATTCAATCTTAACTAGCCTAGTTTTTAGGGTGATTTTAGCTCAGTTATATGTCTACGTCTCGTGTAGATAGCCTAGTTATAGAGGCTCTAAACCCCGTTTCGTGTCTCCACCGTACAAGACCAATTCACTTTAGTGTCCAATCTCAGAAAATATTTTTAGAGAGAATATTATTTTGTCAATTCAATCTTAACTAGCCTAGTTTTTAGGGTGATTTTAGCTCAGTTATATGTCTACGTCTCGTGTAGATAGCCTAGTTATAGAGGCTCTAAACCCCGTTTCGTGTCTCCACCGTACAAGACCAATTCACTTTAGTGTCCAATCTCAGAAAATATTTTTAGAGAATATTATTTTGTCAATTCAATCTTAACTAGCCTAGTTTTTAGGGTGATTTTAGCTCAGTTATATGTCTACGTCTCGTGTAGATAGCCTAGTTATAGAGGCTCTAAACCCCGTTTCGTGTCTCCACCGTACAAGACCAATTCACTTTAGTGTCCAATCTCAGAAAATATTTTTAGAGAGAATATTATTTTGTCAATTCAATCTTAACTAGCCTAGTTTTTAGGGTGATTTTAGCTCAGTTATATGTCTACGTCTCGTGTAGATAGCCTAGTTATAGAGGCTCTAAACCCCGTTTCGTGTCTCCACCGTACAAGACCAATTCACTTTAGTGTCCAATCTCAGAAAATATTTTTAGAGAGAATATTATTTTGTCAATTCAATCTTAACTAGCCTAGTTTTTAGGGTGATTTTAGCTCAGTTATATGTCTACGTCTCGTGTAGATAGCCTAGTTATAGAGGCTCTAAACCCCGTTTCGTGTCTCCACCGTACAAGACCAATTCACTTTAGTGTCCAATCTCAGAAAATATTTTTAGAGAGAATATTATTTTGTCAATTCAATCTTAACTAGCCTAGTTTTTAGGGTGATTTTAGCTCAGTTATATGTCTACGTCTCGTGTAGATAGCCTAGTTATAGAGGCTCTAAACCCCGTTTCGTGTCTCCACCGTACAAGACCAATTCACTTTAGTGTCCAATCTCAGAAAATATTTTTAGAGAGAATATTATTTTGTCAATTCAATCTTAACTAGCCTAGTTTTTAGGGTGATTTTAGCTCAGTTATATGTCTACGTCTCGTGTAGATAGCCTAGTTATAGAGGCTCTAAACCCCGTTTCGTGTCTCCACCGTACAAGACCAATTCACTTTAGTGTCCAATCTCAGAAAATATTTTTAGAGAGAATATTATTTTGTCAATTCAATCTTAACTAGCCTAGTTTTTAGGGTGATTTTAGCTCAGTTATATGTCTACGTCTCGTGTAGATAGCCTAGTTATAGAGGCTCTAAACCCCGTTTCGTGTCTCCACCGTACAAGACCAATTCACTTTAGTGTCCAATCTCAGAAAATATTTTTAGAGAGAATATTATTTTGTCAATTCAATCTTAACTAGCCTAGTTTTTAGGGTGATTTTAGCTCAGTTATATGTCTACGTCTCGTGTAGATAGCCTAGTTATAGAGGCTCTAAACCCCGTTTCGTGTCTCCACCGTACAAGACCAATTCACTTTAGTGTCCAATCTCAGAAAATATTTTTAGAGAGAATATTATTTTGTCAATTCAATCTTAACTAGCCTAGTTTTTAGGGTGATTTTAGCTCAGTTATATGTCTACGTCTCGTGTAGATAGCCTAGTTATAGAGGCTCTAAACCCCGTTTCGTGTCTCCACCGTACAAGACCAATTCACTTTAGTGTCCAATCTCAGAAAATATTTTTAGAGAGAATATTATTTTGTCAATTCAATCTTAACTAGCCTAGTTTTTAGGGTGATTTTAGCTCAGTTATATGTCTACGTCTCGTGTAGATAGCCTAGTTATAGAGGCTCTAAACCCCGTTTCGTGTCTCCACCGTACAAGACCAATTCACTTTAGTGTCCAATCTCAGAAAATATTTTTAGAGAGAATATTATTTTGTCAATTCAATCTTAACTAGCCTAGTTTTTAGGGTGATTTTAGCTCAGTTATATGTCTACGTCTCGTGTAGATAGCCTAGTTATAGAGGCTCTAAACCCCGTTTCGTGTCTCCACCGTACAAGACCAATTCACTTTAGTGTCCAATCTCAGAAAATATTTTTAGAGAGAATATTATTTTGTCAATTCAATCTTAACTAGCCTAGTTTTTAGGGTGATTTTAGCTCAGTTATATGTCTACGTCTCGTGTAGATAGCCTAGTTATAGAGGCTCTAAACCCCGTTTCGTGTCTCCACCGTACAAGACCAATTCACTTTAGTGTCCAATCTCAGAAAATATTTTTAGAGAGAATATTATTTTGTCAATTCAATCTTAACTAGCCTAGTTTTTAGGGTGATTTTAGCTCAGTTATATGTCTACGTCTCGTGTAGATAGCCTAGTTATAGAGGCTCTAAACCCCGTTTCGTGTCTCCACCGTACAAGACCAATTCACTTTAGTGTCCAATCTCAGAAAATATTTTTAGAGAGAATATTATTTTGTCAATTCAATCTTAACTAGCCTAGTTTTTAGGGTGATTTTAGCTCAGTTATATGTCTACGTCTCGTGTAGATAGCCTAGTTATAGAGGCTCTAAACCCCGTTTCGTGTCTCCACCGTACAAGACCAATTCACTTTAGTGTCCAATCTCAGAAAATATTTTTAGAGAGAATATTATTTTGTCAATTCAATCTTAACTAGCCTAGTTTTTAGGGTGATTTTAGCTCAGTTATATGTCTACGTCTCGTGTAGATAGCCTAGTTATAGAGGCTCTAAACCCCGTTTCGTGTCTCCACCGTACAAGACCAATTCACTTTAGTGTCCAATCTCAGAAAATATTTTTAGAGAGAATATTATTTTGTCAATTCAATCTTAACTAGCCTAGTTTTTAGGGTGATTTTAGCTCAGTTATATGTCTACGTCTCGTGTAGATAGCCTAGTTATAGAGGCTCTAAACCCCGTTTCGTGTCTCCACCGTACAAGACCAATTCACTTTAGTGTCCAATCTCAGAAAATATTTTTAGAGAGAATATTATTTTGTCAATTCAATCTTAACTAGCCTAGTTTTTAGGGTGATTTTAGCTCAGTTATATGTCTACGTCTCGTGTAGATAGCCTAGTTATAGAGGCTCTAAACCCCGTTTCGTGTCTCCACCGTACAAGACCAATTCACTTTAGTGTCCAATCTCAGAAAATATTTTTAGAGAGAATATTATTTTTTCAATTCAATCTTAACTAGCCTAGTTTTTAGGGTGATTTTAGCTCAGTTATATGTCTACGTCTCGTGTAGATAGCCTAGTTATAGAGGCTCTAAACCCCGTTTCGTGTCTCCACCGTACAAGACCAATTCACTTTAGTGTCCAATCTCAGAAAATATTTTTAGAGAGAATATTATTTTTCAATTCAATCTTAACTAGCCTAGTTTTTAGGGTGATTTTAGCTCAGTTATATGTCTACGTCTCGTGTAGATAGCCTAGTTATAGAGGCTCTAAACCCCGTTTCGTGTCTCCACCGTACAAGACCAATTCACTTTAGTGTCCAATCTCAGAAAATATTTTTAGAGAGAATATTATTTTTTCAATTCAATCTTAACTAGCCTAGTTTTTAGGGTGATTTTAGCTCAGTTATATGTCTACGTCTCGTGTAGATAGCCTAGTTATAGAGGCTCTAAACCCCGTTTCGTGTCTCCACCGTACAAGACCAATTCACTTTAGTGTCCAATCTCAGAAAATATTTTTAGAGAGAATATTATTTTGTCAATTCAATCTTAACTAGCCTAGTTTTTAGGGTGATTTTAGCTCAGTTATATGTCTACGTCTCGTGTAGATAGCCTAGTTATAGAGGCTCTAAACCCCGTTTCGTGTCTCCACCGTACAAGACCAATTCACTTTAGTGTCCAATCTCAGAAAATATTTTTAGAGAGAATATTATTTGTCAATTCAATCTTAACTAGCCTAGTTTTTAGGGTGATTTTAGCTCAGTTATATGTCTACGTCTCGTGTAGATAGCCTAGTTATAGAGGCTCTAAACCCCGTTTCGTGTCTCCACCGTACAAGACCAATTCACTTTAGTGTCCAATCTCAGAAAATATTTTTAGAGAGAATATTATTTTGTCAATTCAATCTTAACTAGCCTAGTTTTTAGGGTGATTTTAGCTCAGTTATATGTCTACGTCTCGTGTAGATAGCCTAGTTATAGAGGCTCTAAACCCCGTTTCGTGTCTCCACCGTACAAGACCAATTCACTTTAGTGTCCAATCTCAGAAAATATTTTTAGAGAGAATATTATTTTTTCCATTCAATCACTACGCCGCCACCCCCCCCAATCTAATTGTCTACTATACGCTGGATGTGACAGGATCCATGGCCGTGTTTTGGCCCCATATCAAGATATCTCTCAGAGACATTGTATACAGTCTTCATCATTATTATGGGGGTATTCGCATCGTATTTGTAATATATGGAGATCACGACAAGAGATCTCCCTATACGATGAAGGCCATAGATTTATCCCCCCATAATAAGTCCAAGGTTGAGATGAGCAAGTGGCTGGATGAGATACTGGCCGATATTGAATGTGTCGGGGGCGAAAGATATCCCGAGACGGCCTTCCTTACCTCGCTATGTTATATTCTACAATATCTCGATAAGCGAGTCGCCGCCATACCCATCATTATTGTTAATGTGACAAATGGGGATATGCGGTTAACCAATTACGATTCTAAGGAGGGCAATACAGAAAGCGAGCACCTTCTCCGATCGTTTGGTAACTCTATTACCCCCGAGAATATTATTGGGACCATGTATAGGCGGGGGGTGAAGCTGGTGAACCTATTTCTTGGATCCCCGACCGAATGCGATGAATATGTTCAATTAGAAATGTATGCCCGTCAAATGTACACCCAAGCCAGTCTGGTAGAGACATACTTGCCAAATAAGAAAATAAATCATACCATTATCACAAACTTTATGATTAAACACTGTAGCGCGTGCTTTTTCACTAAACCTCCGAATATGGATACCGAACAATTATTCGGCGTCGCTGTTACCTTTGGCGATAGTATCGCGTATATCATACTAATGCAAACATACACACACGAGAATTACAAATGTATACAAAGTATAGACGGAATTGAAAAATCTTTGAGGTGTAGGGTCGAGCGAGCGCACATGGCGGGGATTAGGAGATTGGATGTCAAGAGCCGGCAGCTACGTGACCAATATCTGGAATTCGGCCACTGGGTGAGGCCGTAGGTTTTCGGTGACCCATTGGGAGAAACTTGTTGAGGATTGTAGGGGTGAATACGCATATGGCCAATATTAATAAAATGACTACACATGGAAAAAATATATTTTTTATCGTGTTACCGGCCACATCTAATCCCACGTCTAATATATCTACACCAGCAGATAAAGCGATATCGGTAACTGCTTCAAAGATGTTTGGGGCATCGTCGCAGGAAATACTGGTTCCTTCTTCTATATTCTCCATATTAAAGCGGGTGGTTAATGGGAATCCGGCTTGTGTAGCGCCCCAGCCACCGCAAGGACCGTACGTATTTACATCCCTGACTGAACAATGGGTGAAACCCATTGTCTCAGTATCGTGACCATTGTAGTCTATTATATAGTCTCCCTCGTCATGATGTTTTTCCCATTCCACAATTTCATTGTGAAATGGGTGTAGTGAAACCTGAGCAAATGAGGAAGTTTGTTTATTGGCACACGAATATTCCAATATTTTACGACTGCGTCTTTTGGTCACCATGGAGTCATCGCAGTAATTTATATGACATCCCGCCGAATCCAATAGCCAAGGCTGTACAATTATCTTAAAAAAACCTACCACGAGACCGCCCACAATAGTGTATTTGAAGAATTTGGTGCTTATTTGTTTTAAAGTTTTTTTCCTATTCATTTTCTTAATGATTGCCTTCTCGATATCCTGTATGGATTTATTCGAGGCAAGTACCTTATCTATGGAAGGAGTGTCGGTGGGATAATTTTTACTGTTTTTTAATGTATCGGCCGTTAACACATCCCGGGGGTTAGTTTTATTCATGACCTTATCTGCCAGTTTTTTTACCTCAAAATCATTAGCTTCAGGAAACATCCTGGAGGCCTTTTTTCGATAAAAGGTGTCAATTCCATCCACGTGTCTTATATCGACGCTACCCCCTAATGTCTGCAGATATTCAGAGAGCTTTATTTGATTAGTTTTCAGTTTGAAATTTAAATCGTCAATATTGTCCAATTCCGATGCTAACACTTTAGAATCTATTTTAAGAATTGTCTGTTTCATAAACACCTCGTCTATACCTTTGGCGTTCATGTTTTTAATGGTAGATTTGATACTATCCACTCGTTCTACCGATTTGGCAATGCGAGGGAGAGAATCGGTAATGTTGGTGAATTTATGTATAATTGAGTTCAATTTGATGTGGGCCCGACACGGAACATTTTCTGTTAAAGATATAAAACTCAATGCGGTTGGCGTGTTTAATTATCCTTTTCCATAAAATAGGAAAATTTTACTAATTATTTCATTGCCTATGGATATGTCGAGATTGTTTGATAGGGTTTGGGATATATCAATTCTATCTCTTGCCAGGTCATTATATATTTCAATAATGTGACCAGCGTTTTGGGTGGGGACATCCTCTTGAATGATATCATCATAAATACATTTAATGGTACAACATAACTCATTATTATTTTTTATATTTACAATTTTTTCTAATGAAAAATCTGAGGGGTTAGTGGATAAATAGGACCCGCCGACATAGGGTTCGGTAGTTATATTTGTAATCCTTCTAACTACTAATACCATACCACTATCAGCCAACCAAATGGAGCTAAACAAAAGCTTTGATGAAATATGTAATCAATTTTTATCGGAGGATGAAAAATTTAATTATACGTGGATGCTGAACATGCCCACGGTAAAGATATTATTTCAGAACTAGCCCTCAGATACACTAAAGGAGAAATTAATTTTCCCGCAGAAGAATTTGAACTATGTTATCGAAATAACTTGGGATACTGTCAAAGATTGGACAGGTCGGAAAGTATATATAAAACAAAACTATTTTCGCCCAATAAAATAGAAGGTTTACTGAATATTGAAAACAGGCCCATTATTTACATTGCTTCTGACGATAACAAGAGTTACACATTTATTTTTGTAGACAAAATATATATATCATCCAATTGCGAACCTCTTCAAGCTTTTCGGTTTACCGGTGGTGGTAATAAGAAGAGCAGGGTAGATGCAAATTATAATTATGATGAAGACGATCGCATTCTACAAAATACGAGTTCATATCTCAAGTTGTTTGGGGTTGATTTGTGTGTGCAAACAAATATAATATGTGGTCCAAGTAATGGTGAATCATATAATCGACAGAGTAAGACCATCCATATTAGTAACTGGTATGACTATAATAAAAAGTTGAGTGTACAATATAACTGGAATAAATATATTAGCGAGGGTGGGAGAAATCTGACGCCCGTGGTGGTGCTCAATTATGACGACCCTAGGGTTAAGATTTCTTCCACCAACCACAATATTGACGGTGTCGATGACACGTGCCTTTCGATAACCGTCAATATATCCAACAGGGATTCCAACTATGATGACGATATATTAAGCAATTCATATTTTATGAACCCATTCAATGTTGGATTTCCCTCTGATTTGGGCGAGAAGGGGTATTATGCCCTACACGTGGAAAATGCATCTATTGAAGACCTGAATATAACCAAGCGAGAGAATATCCCACACAACCGCAGATTCGCAAAAATTACTAAAGGATGGGTTTGATCAAGCCAATAATGATAATCGTTCAAAGAAAAAAAATAGCCATACGATTAAACATCGTAATATCGCTTTTAATTTACAGGTGTGTAACGTTAAATGACAAAGGCATCCTATATAATACCAGCAAGGCTATATATGATAGTGTGGGTAAGGTATATCATAGTAAGTATCCCAAAGTTTATCTCGATTCATCCTCAACATCGGACCTCGTCAAGGTGGAGAAAATTGACAAGCATATTCATTATTTGGGCCGTAGGCATATAACATTTCAAGGCTATTCGGAAAAATGGAAGACTCAGGTGATACAATTGGAGAAAGACATAGCAAGAATACGTGGCAAGCTGCCTCCTCAATCCACCTCAATCCACCGAGAATAAGACGTTAACGAACTTGGAGAAACGTCTGGAGAATCTCATGGCTGCAAAGAATCAATATTATAATAACGAATTTAGGTTGGGAAACAATATGACTATACCTATTGCCAACACCAACGACTCCCTTTTGTACTCAAAATTCGAGTTTATCCGTCTTCCTGTGTTAAATGACGACGATATGGTTTTATATGTGGTGTGTCCTTTATATAGGCGTGAAAATAAAAAACAAATTGGTTTATATTTGATCGGTGTCTCAATTTACTCACTAATAACAAAATTGCGTATTCCCGGTTTTCATTATCGGAAGGACAGTCAACCTATCGACAATGAATCGAGGGAATTCTGTATCACTATTCCCAATTTTATGAAAAAATATCTCCTCGATAGTATCGAAAATTTTCGAGTGACTGGATTTTATGTGAATAGAACTGATATGATCACATCATTGGATATCGAAATCGACTTTCAGCATCGTATTCCTCTAATGACGACCGAAAGGGATGCTATAATTTATAAAACCCCGAAAGGGGGAAGAAAGGCGCGTATATTCTCTATATATGATCATATCGAATCTGAATTGGCTAATATATCTTGGGCACCACAATATCATCCTAAAAAAATATTATTCAAACCTAATAATATTGACCCCTTGAAAAAGATGTTAGATCAGAGGAAAACAAATCAATATAAGTTGCGGGCCATTTTCAAAAATCGAAATAAATCATATAAAAAAGGAAAAAATAATGTTAAATCCTATATAGGTGAGGGAGAAAAGGGGGAAGTAGAAATCATATTACCTGATAATAATAATACATCTAAGACTGAGGAAAATATTGATATTGTAGAAAAATGTGTTGAAGAGAAATTGGTAGACCAAAAGAATGTTGATGAGTTTATTAATTTTATTGACGACGACGATGAGGATGACGATGACGATGACGATGACGATGACGATGACGATGAGGATGAGGATTAGAAATCATGTAATATATTTTCACGAATAAAATTGGTTATACTGTATATGACACTCTGTATTACTACTACCCCAATCATCTGAGAAATTAGTTAACCCACGCAATTTGTTAACCTATTAGGAATCCTTTATAGCCTTTAGCTGGTAAAAATTACCTTATGGGGGTATTTGCAATTGTTGTCTTTGAGTTAGCTATGGGTAGAAAACTAATTATATGAGTGAGAAATTAATCTGGCAACCTCTTTAGTAGCAAGGCCGATCTGGTCACCTCTGTGTTATATGATCGTGAGAGGCTTAGTAGCGACGACAGTGACGAGGCAACACCCAGCACGACCACCACGGTTATAAAAACGACTTTGTATATATTTGTTTTTATTGGTCTGGGTGATTATGATGGCAGGTGTGAATTTAAAAAATTCGGTTTTTTGTCTGATGTAGTGTCCCTAGTATATATAAAAATATATTTTTAGTTCGATTAAGTATTACTTTAAATGTTTAACCCTTTAGCGGGCAAATGGCCTTATGGGGATATTTATGGTAGGGTTGAAATTAGAATGTTTTAACCCTTTAGCAGAATGCTTCAAACACTTTAGTGATAGTAATCTTCTTCGGTAGATATTGTTTTGTTTTTGAAAGAGCTTGATCTGCGGCGGCGAGGCAGATCTCTTCTTTTGTACTTTGAGCTGCGAAGTTTCATTGGTGATGCTACCCGATTCGTCTTTTTTTCTTCGGGAGAGGTCTTCTGCTTTTCTCGAATCTACGGAAAAAATGAAAATATTATTATAATGGTCCATCGGATGAAATAAGTCTCCTTTTCGGAGAGATTCCCCCAATATGACCCACCAAGACTGTAAAAATAATTCATTATTTCTCTTTCAGGATTCAAGGAGATGGCCGAAATCACGCGACCCACCAAGGTATTTTTTGGATATGATAGTCTGAGATTCGAAAAGGAACGACTGGACACGTTCATCGACTGGCCAAGTTTATGGTTGAACCCCAACGACCTTGCCCGCGATGGATTTTACTATTTGCGAACATTTGATCACTGCGCCTGTGTGTTTTGTAGGGGGGTTGTTGGTGCCTGGGAGAAGACCGATACACCACGAAGCGAACATCAACGTCATTTCCCCCACTGTCCATTTGTGAAGGGACAGCCAGTGGGGAATATTCCACTCAAGCAGGGTCACATCATCACCCAACTATATCCTTGGAAGAAATCCAAGGCCATCAGTGTTCCTTCCGAGGATGTCTGCGGATCTGGACATCGTCATATGCCCGGATCATACTCGGAGAGAAAATGCCCCCCCCCCCCCCCCCTCGACCAACTCGAGACAATGGGTCTCCCGAAACATAGTGATCCCAAACGACCAGACTATGTCACGTATGAAAATCGTCTCGATAGCTATATTAGATAGCCAGAACGGGTGAAACAGAAGCCCGCGGAATTATCCGAGGCCGGCTTCTATTACAGTGGTTTGAGCGATCATGTGAGATGTTTCCAGTGTGGTAACGGTCTACGAAACTGGGAGACCAATAATATTCCTTGGAATGAACATGCTCGCTGGTATCCCTACTGTAACTTTGTCCTGTTGAAAAAGGGTAAGGCATTTATTGATCAGATGTGTCCACCATCCACCACCACCACCACCACCACCGCGCCAATCACCGAACAGGAATTGAACTCATTAATGGAGCTGGATATGGTGCGGGCTGTGGTGACAATGGGATTCCCAGAACCGAAGGTTCGCGAGGTCCTCAAAACTAAATTGGCACAGACTGGCCTGCCCTTCTTTAGCCTGGAGCCATTCATAGAGGCTATACTTCAGTACATGGAAAGCGATGTTCGTCGTGAATTAGAAGAAACAACAAATCCGCAGCACTCGACCAACCACCAACCCCTCCTCCTATCCGAAGAAGAAACAACAAATCCGCAGCACTCGACCCACCACCACCATCCCCTCCTCCTATCCGAAGAAGAAATCGCTAACCACCAACAACCCCTCCTCCTATCCGAAGAAGAAACAACAAATCCGCAGCACTCGACCCACCACCACCAACCCCTCCTCCTATCCGAAGAAGAAATCGCTAACCACCAACACCTCCTCCTATCCGAAGAAGAAATCGCTAACCACCAACCCCTCCTCCTACCCGAAGAAGAAACAACAAATCCGCAGCACCGCCAATCCTTCCTATCCGAAGAAGAAATCGCTAACCACCAACCCCTCCTCCTACCCGAAGAAGAAACAACAAATCCGCAGCACCGCCAATCCCTCCTATCCGAAGAAGAAACCACTAACCACCAACCCCTCCTCCTATCCGAAGAAGAAACAACAAATCCGCAGCACTCTATCCACCACCAACCCCCCCCTGAAGAAGAAACAACAACTCCACACGGCCAGTCCGTTGAAGAAGAACCTCCAACTGAAAGAACCACTACCAACCTCCAATCTGAAGAAGAAACAACCCACCAATCTGAAGAAACCACCCGAGGCCAGGCCGTTGAAGAATTCCCAGAGAGGAATGAGAAACCCCCATCATTTCCCGATGATATGTACCTATGTAAGGTGTGTTTTGATAATAGGATGGACACTGTATTCCTACATTGTACACATATGGTAACCTGTGCATCCTGTACTCTTGTTATCTATAAATGCCCCATCTGTCGGGAAGATATAAAATTCACCGTCAGACCCATAATGAGCTAGGGGATTCCCACGGCAAACAACTCGCCGATAAGGATTTGGAATTGTACAAACTAAAAGGAAAGTTTTTTTTTGCTTTACCCCGCTAAAGGTTATAAAGGCAGGGAGGGGTGCAGTTGGGATGATTGTTCAAATTTACCTGGTAAAAGATGTCTGGTAAAGTCACCGAGCGAAAAAGTGCACCTGCCGAATTCAAAAGACGATCCTGTTTCCAAAAATGGTACCAGTTCAGGAGTGGTTATATAAACAAACTACCAATGTACTACTCCCTATGCCTCAAACGCGGGGATATAGATAAGCTCGAGGCTGTGATTCAAAGGACTGACAATGTCGTCATAGACTCGGAGGATAACTACAATCAGCAGCCGTCGTCTCAATCATCTTACTTTATTGGAGGCACGGGCGATGTTATTTGGGCTACTAACATCCAAAGTAGATTCACCAAAAATCCAATATCTACCCTAAAGGTGGGAGATTTTGTCATGTGTCTGAGAAATGAAAAACATGATGAAAAGTATTGCTTCGTTTTCGTCAAGAGTGCTGTGGAATCTTCTATGCCCGACAGTGCTGTAGCTGATCGTGTCCCCTGGATCGAAAGCGAAAAGGAGTATACGCTATATCGCGAGGATGAATTTAGTCAACGCCCCCAGAACCGGGTTCAAGAGGAGAAGGACCACAGATACACCTCTTCCAATGAACTCTTCATTGCCGAGAGAGAAACTATCCGACAAAACGACAATATAGAGTTCCAGTATTTGGAGCGAGTCAACAATGTATACACCGCGGAAACTTACCCCTTCACCGATAACGGTGGTAGGAACTTTTTTCGAAATGTCGCCAAATATTACTTTAAAAATAACCCGAGGGGGAGGGTGGTTATTCACGGTCTCACGTGTGGAGGGTTGGCGGAATGGATCGACATTAAAACCGGAAAAATTACGGTGTTGATGAAACCTCAAGAGAAATTTGATAAGCTGCGCCACATGTTGTCGAATTATCCAACTAAATACTGGCCATGTGCCGTTTTCTTTCCCGCTTTCATGACCGACATGCGGCTGAAGGGTGGTATCAATCTCACCCCTCTTCTCCTCGACTTCACACTTCTCCAATTACCACCATGGGAACGGGTTACTTCTAAGGATATTGCATTTGTGATAATGTTCGCGTTTGAGGAGGAGGTAATGAAGAAAAACGAAGATGTCTCAAGCCTGAATTATATCATCCAACAATGTTTTGGTATACCTCCTAAATTTGTATTTCAGTATCACAAGATGTCTAAAGCCTGAATGTTTAGGCCTCTCATGTTCTTGACACAATGTTAAGCCTATTAGGGATACTTTAAAGCCTTTGTTACCATTAGGGATATTTAGGGAAACCTATAGTTAAGTTAATTTTCAACCTCTGCTGTGGGCAAAACAACTAATTTTGTATTAAGTGGTTATTTTTGACCATGTTGATGTAACTTATTCGGATTAAAAAACTTTGATTAATTAACTGGTGTTTTTTTACTAGATTGACCATGTTTATATAACTGGGCACCCCGTCGGGAGAACTGAAAGAAACCGGGGGTTCATTTTTGACCTGAAACGGATAAGAAGAATGGGAGGGAACGAGGAGAGTCAAGGTGGAAAGAAAAAACGTTTTCTGGTTAAACAAAGTTTATTGTAAACACGTGACCAATACGGCTCTAAATAAAAAAAAGGGTCGTATATAATAACCCCTAAGCGGCCAAACAATATTTATTGACCCATACCACACATTCAGATTGTGTTATTTGTTTTTCACCTCAATACCAAATTGGCTCAAGGCACTAATCATCTTCCCCCTGTTGTGAAAAAGGTTCCTGAACATACTGGACTGTTGTCGATACTTGTTCAGGCCATTCAAGAGTGTGTTGAGATCTGTGCTGTTGATAATGGAAACGTATCCCAAATTGTAAACGTGTCCAAGTGGTGGTAGTGGTAGTCGTGGTGATTTAGCGTAACTATCATCCAATTTTGAATTAAACCTCAACTTGACTAAAGGTGGTGGCTGCTTTCGTCGTCTGGAGGCGGAACGGGTAACCATTCGCTGGCTGTCACCGTCACCGTCCCTCCTAACTCCCTCCTCACCTTCCAAATCTAATTGTTGTTCTTTGACAACATTAACTGATTTCCTTTTGTTAGGTGTAGGTTCATCATCCTTCATTCTCTTCTGTGCTGATTGTGGCTTCGGCGATGGGGTGGCAATAATATTATCTCTCCAACTCCATGGTTCACTATCATTAATCATGCTGGTTAAATCAGCAGCGCTGGCTAAATCAGCGGTATTTTCCAAATCCAAATGTAGCGACTGGGGCCTCAGCACTATAAGCTTAGTAGGTTGGTTGTGGTGGGTTGGTTTGGTTGTAGTAGTCATCGCCTACTGGTGATGGTGGCTTGAGTACGAGTGGTATAAACCTTGTACCACCACCCTTATATGTGTGTGTGTGTGTGTGTGTGTATGTGTGTGTGGACAGACACCAACCCTCTAGCGGGCAAACGACTCACCAATCCACAAATAGTTAGTTGCACGAACGTGTTCATTTTGGTAATGTCGGGCCATTCTATCAACACCGGAGATACTCTGTCTTCTTTTGCGAGTAGATCCCGTATCACGGAATTGCACAGTTGAGAGGCCTTTACGGCCATCCGAGAGACGGCCAAACATCGCTTTTCGATTAGGGGACCCGAACCGTCGGGGTCTAAGAGAATCTTGCCCAGGGAACATTTTACGGTCTTGTACTTTTTGTTGACAGTGGTGGTGCCATCTCTTTTCATGGCCAAATGTGGCCATTATATCTCTTAATATATAAACAAATATCTATATAGGAAAGTTATATAAACATGGTCAATCTAGTTAAAAAACAGTTAATTAGTCATTTTTTAATCCGAATAAGTTACATAAACAGGGTCATTGGTCAAAAGTGTTGTGAAGCATTCTGCTAAAGGGTTAAAACATTCTAATTTCAACCCTACCGCAAATATCCCCATAAGGCCATTTTGCCCGCTAAAGGGTTAAAGGTTTAATGATGGGTCTGAAGCTGAATTTTATATCTTCAAGACAGATGGGGCATTTATTGATAGCAAGAGTACAGGATGTGTACAAGGTACCGAACACACCTTACATAGGTAATCATGGGGAAATGATGACTGGTCTCGGGTCGTTTCTTCAGATTGGAGGTTGGTAGCGATGGTTTTGGGTGGTGATTGGAGGTTCTTCTTCAACGGACTGTCCGTGGGATGTTGTTGTTTCTTCTTCGGGTGGTGGGTAGAGTGCTGTGGATTTGTCGTTTTCTTCTTCGGGTGGTGGGTCGAGTGTTGCGGATTTGTTGTTTATTCTTCGGACCGGTTCATCAATAATTCACGATGAGTATCTCTTTCCATGTCCCAAAATATAGCCTCTATGAATGGCTCCAGGTTAAAGAAGGGCAGGATCATGGCAACGTGTCCAGGTGGTGGGGGTGGGTAGAGTGTTGCGGATTTATTGTTTCTTCTTCGGGTGGGGGTTGGTGGTGGGTAGAGTGCTGTGGATTTGTCGTTTCTTCTTCGGATAGGAGGAGGAGTTCTTCTTCGGGTGGGGGTTTGTGGTGGGTAGAGTGCTGTGGATTTGTCGTTCCTTCTTCGGATAGGAGGAGGAGTTCTTCTTCGGGTGGGGGTTGGTGGTGGGTCGAGTGTTGCGGATTTGTCGTTTCTTCTTCAGACCGGTTCAACAATAATTCACGACGTGTATCCCCTTCCATATTCCGAAATATAGCCTCTATGAATGGCTCCAGGTTAAAGAAGGGCAGGATCATGACAAAGTGTCCAGGTGGTGGTGGTGGGTAGAGTGCTGCGGATTTGTTGTTTCATCTTCGGACAGGAGGAGGGGTTGGTGGTTAGCGATTTCTTCTTCGGATAGGAGGAGGGGTGGTGGTTAGCGATTTCTTCTTCGGATAGGAGGAGGGGTTGGTGGTTAGCGGTTTCTTCTTCGGATAGGAGGAGGGGTTGGTGGTGGGTCGGATTTGTTGTTTCTTCTTCAGACCGGTTCAACGAGTATCCCCTTTCATGTCCCGAAGTATAGCCTCTATGAATGGCTCCAGGTTAAAGAAGGGCAGGCCAGTCTGTACCAATTTAGTTTTGAGGACCTCACGAACCTTCGGTTCTGGGAATCCCATTGTCACCACAGCCCGCACCATATCCAGCTCCATTAATGAGTCCAATTCCAGTTCGGTGATAGGCGGTGGTGGCGCGGTGGTGGATGATGGGCGACGAATATACATCTGATCAATAAATGCCTTACCCATTTTCAACAGGACAAAGTTACAGTAGGGATACCAGCGAGCATGTTCATTCCAAGGAATATTATTGGTCTCCCAGTTTCGTAGACCGTTACCACAATGGAAACATCTCACATGATCACTCAAACCACAGTAATAGAAGCCGGCCTCGGATAATTCCGCGGGCTTCTGTTTCACACGTTCTGGCCATCCATTATAGCTATTGAGACGATTTTCATACGTGACATAGTCGGGTCGTTTGGGATCACTATGTTTCGGGAGACCCATTGCCTCGAGTTGGTCGAGGGGGGGGGCATTTTCTCTCCGAGTATGATCCGGGCACAGATCCGCAGACATCCTCGGAAAGAACACTGATAGCCTTGGGAAAAGGATATAGTCGGGTGATGATGTGACCCTGCTTGAGTGGAATATTCCCCACTGGCTGTCCCTTCACAAATGGACAGCGGGGGGAGTGACGTTGATGTTCGCTTCGTGGTGTATCGGTCTTCTCCCAGGCACCAACAATCCCCCTACAAAACACACAGGCGCAGTGATCCTCTGTTCGCAAATAATAAAATCCATCGCGGGCAAGGTCGTTGGGGCTCAACCATATACTTGGCCAGTCGATGAACGTGTCCAGTCTTTCCTTTTCGAATCTCAGACTATCATATCCCAAAAATATCTGGGAGAGTTGCGTGATTTCGGCCATCTCCTTGAATCCTGAAAGAGAAATAATGAATTATTTTTATAGTCTTGGTGGGCAATATTGGGAGAAACTCTCGGAAAAGGAGATTTATTTCATCCAAAGGATAATTATAATAATATTTCCACAGATTCGAGAAAAGCAGAAAGAAGACCACCCCGAAACTCGAAAAATTACCCAAAAGACGAGACTGACTTCTCCAACAATATCCACATTACAAAGAGGAATCAAGGTGGATAAAGAAACGTGTTTTCTGGTTAAATAAAGTTTATTGTAAAAATACCACACCGTGCACATACACATGATGGAGGTGTGAGTAGTACGGCTCTGAATAAAAAAGGTCGTATATAACCCCGAAGCGGCTATGTATAGAAAGATTGATTTCATTGACCTGCGATACTAATTTGTTATACTATTATTTTGAATTCTTCCATTTGGGTCTACCAACGGTGAATGGTAAATTTCATTCATGTTAGCTGTCAGAGCCAATGTTAGCCATTTTAGTGTCTCCCATTCATTGTCCAAAAGACTGTCCGCAAATCCTTGTGGGGTACAGATAGGAATGGTGAGACCCAATTCCTGATAATACTCCAACCACGCCCGCCACATGAAAAATCTTTCGTATAGAAAGACTGATTCTATTGGGCCCCTCTTTCGCTTCGGAATAGTGAAAGGGAGGACCCTCGACACCGCCTGTTTAACGTTTTTGTAAAAGGGGTATCGGGAGACCTCTCCCTCAAACCTTCGATACTTTGGCGGGCTCTTCCCCCGGGGATTTATGAAAGAGAGGACCCGCGATACTATTTTGTTAACATTTTGGTAGAATGGTGAGACCTCTACAATATCGTCCAGCCCATACCTTTGATACCAATTCTTTATTTTTCCCTTCACATTTCCACATTGCCAAAACTCATCATGATGAGGTTCCGAACTCGTGTGTAATTGGTACGCCTCTTTCCAAATATCTTGGCTTAACTTATTTATGGTTAATGAGACGTGAAAATGGTGTAGAGTATACCCTATAGATTGGTCCATTGTATACATGGATAGGTCGTGTAGGTTGATAACCGTCCTCAGGTACTTGTTCAAGTCTATACAGCGGTGGACAGCTTTGCGAAAATTGTCGCTAACGCGAGAACGGTGTTGGAAGACGGCGGTGTAGTGTCGGTGTATCTCAAAGAAATCCCACAACACCCATACCAATTCTTCCATGGTTGCTCCTCCTATATGAACCAGCTCTCGGTCGGGTTCCGGTGGGGAGATGACATTCAACAGCTCACTCTCCAACATGTTCTCGGAAACCGCCCACTCCAGCAGACGACGGTTGACGGCTTCGCGTAGATCCGTGGGCCACATGCGTTTCACCACGAAGGCTGTCAGGAGTATCACCTTATCCCGCTTCTCCATAGCTGACTCACGGTTGATAATCGACAATGTCTTTACGAAGATGGGGTGATCATATTTTGGACACGACGAACGAAGGATACGTATAATGTCCTCCAGAGAAGAAGAACCCTATGAGGAGGCCATGATTATCTCATTGGGGGTTGGTGATCGCCCTTTATATAATTATACCCTTTAGCGAACAAAAAACACCTTTTCGTTATCCAAATGTATATAACACGGATATCAAATCCTTTTCACTATCCAAAAGATTGTCTGTAAATCCTTGTGAGATGTAGATAGGAATGGTGAGCCCCGTTTTTATTTTAACGTCTCTACGGTGCTCCAACAAGGCCCGCCATGCGAAATATCTTTCGTTTAGAAAGATCGTTTTCATTGGCCCCCTCCTTCGCATCGGAATAGTGAAAGGGAAGACCTGCGATACTAATTTTTTAACATTATTATAGAATGGGTATCGTGGGACCTTTCCAATCATTCTTTTACACCATGGCTCACTCTGTGGCTCCGGAATAATGAAAGATAGGACCTCCGATACTAATGTTTTAATATTTTTGTAGAATGGGTATCGTGAGGCCTCTACCATATCGTCCAGCCCATACCTTTGATACCAATTCTGCAATTTTTCATTCACATTTCTACACTGCCAAAACTCAATATGATGAGGTTCCGAACTCACGTGTAATTGGTACGCCTCATTCCAAATATCTTGGCATAAATTATTTATAGAGACGTGATAATGATGATGATGTAAAGTATACCCTATAGATTGATCTATCGAATACATGGAGAGGTCGTGTAGTTCGATAACCCGATCCATTTGCTCATTTTGGTCTATAAATATATGTTTAGCTTGCTTAAAATTGTCCCTGACGCGAGAACGGTGTTGGAAGACGGCGGTATAGTGCTGATGTATCTCATAGAAATCCCACAACACAAATATTAAATCTCCCATCCATCCCCCCACCATCCATGAAAATGAATATTCCTCCACTATATTTTCATCCTGGTCGGGATCCGGTGGGGAGATGACATCCAACAGGTGACTCTCCAACATGTTCTCGGAAACCGCTCGCTTCAGCAGATGATGGTTGACAGTTTTGCGTTGATCCATGCACCACATATATTTCACCACGAAGGCCGTCATGAGTATCACCTTATTCCGCATCTCCATATTTGACTCACTTCGATTGATACTCAACCACATCTTTGCGAAGGGGTCACATTCTGGGAAGGTTGGGTATCTCTTATAATTGGGACATGACTTGTGAAGGATATGTATGATATCCTGCAGAGTATAACCCATTATCGTTAAAGTGGACTTCATGACTACAACATTGAGGTGGAGACATTACCTTTTATCTGATTGTCATCAGAGTTACCAAGAAATAAAATAGTGCTAGATTTTATCTAGCGATTGGTTAGAAAAAAATATACCCTTTATTCCAGATTATTATTCAAATTGGTCCAAATGTTGCTAGAAGTCTTGATATTACAGACAGAACTTGCCACTAAATCGAATTCAGCTATTGTTACGGAAATGTAGCTAAATTTAATACCATTGACAACAGCAATTAATAGTTTCAATCGTTTGCCCATTTTGCCGACTGTCAAATATGATGCATATTTGGCATAGTGGTCAGATCCTCAAACGATTTACTCAAATGGTCAAAAGGCACAAATGATTTGACAAAACGAGCAATTTGTCTATTTAGGCACGACATCACCACAACCCGCACCATATCCAGCTCCATTAATGAGTCCAATTCCAGTTCGGTGATAGGCGGAGGTGGTGCGGTGGTGGATGATGGGAGACGAATATACATCTAATCAATAAATACCTTACCCTTTTCCAATAGGACAAAGTTACAGTAGGGATACCAGCGAGCATGTTCATTCCAAGGAATACTATTGGTCTCCCAGTTTCGTAGACCGTTACCACAATGGAATCACCAACGGTGAATGGTAAATTTAATTTATGTTAGCTGACAGAGCCAATGTTAGCCATTTTAGTGTCTCCCTTTCATTGTCCAAAAGACTGTCCGCAAATCCTTGTGGGGTACAGATAGGAATGGTGAGACCCAATTCCTGATAATACTCCAACCACGCCCGCCACATGAAAAATCTTTCGTATAGAAAGACTAATTCTATTGGGCCCCTCTTTCGCTTCGGAATAGTGAAAGGGAGGACCCTCGACACCGCCTGTTTAACGTTTTTGTAAAAGGGGTATCGGGAGACCTCTCCCTCAAACCTTCGATACTTTGGCGGGCTCTTCCCCCGGGGATTTATGAAAGAGAGGACCCGCGATACTATTTTGTTAACATTTTGGTAGAATGGTGAGACCTCTACAATATCGTCCAGCCCATACCTTTGATACCAATTCTTTATTTTTCCCTTCACATTTCCACATTGCCAAAACTCATCATGATGAGGTTCCGAACTCGTGTGTAATTGGTACGCCTCTTTCCAAATATCTTGGCTTAACTTATTTATGGTTAACGAGACGTGAAAATGGTGTAGAGTATACCCTATAGATTGGTTCATTGAATACATGGATAGGTCGTGTACTTCGATAACCTCCTTCAGGTAACTGTTCAAGTCTATATTATGGTGGTTAATTCTGCGAAAATTGTATCGGAGAGTTCTGCGAAAATTGTCTCTAACGCGAGAACGGTGTTGGAAGACGGCGGTGTAGTGTCGGTGTATCTCGAAGAAATCCCACAACACCAACACCAATTCTTCCATGGTTGCTCCTCCTATATGACCCAGCTCTCGGTCGGAAAAAATAATGTTTGTAATTTTTCCATTGGATTCCTGTGGGGAGACAACATTCAACAGCTCACTCTCCAACATGTTCTCGGAAACCGCCCGCTCCAGCAGATGACGGTTGACGGCTTCACGTAGATCCGTGGGCCATATGCGTTTCACCACGAAGGCTGTCAGGAGTATCACCTTATCCCGCTTCTCCATAGCTAACTCACGGTTGATAATCGACAATGTCTTTACGAAGATGGGGTGATCATATTTTGGACACGACGAACGAAGGATACGTATAATGTCCTCCAGAGAAGAAGAACCCAATGAGGAGGCCATGACTATCTCATTGGGGGTTGGTGATCGCCCTTTATATAATTATACCCTTTAACGAACAAAAAACACCTTTTCGTTATCCAAATGTATATAACATGGATATCAAATCCTTTTACAAGAGGTGGAAAAGAAACTCATTTTTCTGGTTAAATAAAGTTTATTATAAAACCCTCCAATCAAAGAAAAAGAGAGTTCTCTCACTCTTATAATTACCTCTCCAAAATTAGCTTTCTACCCACAGCTAACTCAAAGACAACTGCCGAGGTTGAAATAACTAAACTAAAGGTTTCTAAATACACCCCGAAGGTTAGCAATGGTAGATTTCATTCATGTTAGCTGTCAGAGCCAATGTTAGCCATTTTAGTGTCTCCTTTTCATTGTCCAAAAGACTGTCCGCAAATCCTTGTGGGGTACAGATATGAATGGTGAGACCCAATTCCCGATAATACTCCAACCACGCCCGCCACATGAAAAATCTTTCGTATAGAAAGATTGATTTAACATGTTCTCGGAAACCGCCCGCTCCAGCAGATGACGGTTGACGACTTCACGTTGGACCTAATGAGTTTCACCACGAAGGCTGTCAGGAGTATCACCTTATCCCGCTTCTCCATAGCTGACTCACGGTTGATACTCGACAATGTCTTTACGAAGATGGGGCGATCATATTTAAGACACGACGAACGAAGGATACGTATAATATGTCCTCCAGAGAAGAGGAGGCCATGACTATCTCATTGGGGGTTGGTGATCGCCCCCTTTATATATTTATACCCTTTAGCGAACAAAAAACACCTTTTCGTTATCCAAATGTATATAACACGGATATCAAATCCTTTTCACTATCCAAAAGATTATCTGTAAATCCTTGTGAGATACAGATAGGAATGGTTAGCCCCGTTTTTATTTTAACGTCTCTATGGTGTTCCAACAAGGCCCACCATGCGAAATATCTTTCATTTAGAAAGATCGTTTTCATTGGCCCCCTCCTTCGCATTGGAATAGTGAAAGAGAAGACCTGCGATAGTAATTTGTTTACATTATTTTGAACATTATTATAGAATGGGTATCGCGGGACCTTTCCACTCATTCTTTTACACCATGGCTCACTCTGTGGCTCCGGAATAATGAAAGAGAGGCCCTCCGATATTAATGTTTTAATATTATTGTAGAATGGGTATCGTGAGGCCTCTACCATATCATCCAGCCCATACCTTAGATACCAATTCTTCAATTTTTCATTCACATTTCTACATTGCCAAAACTCAATATGATGAGGTTCCGAACTCATGTGTAATTGGTACGCCTCATTCCAAATTTCTCGGCTTAAATTATTTATGGTGACGTGATAATAATAATGATCACTTCGGTTGATACTCAACCACATCTTTGCGAAGGGGTCACATTCTGGGAAGGTTGGGTATCTCTTATAATAATTGGGACATGACTTGTGAAGGATATGTATGATATCCTGCAGAGTATAACCCGTTATCGTTAAATTGGACTTCATGACTACAACATTGAGGTGGAGACATTACCTTTTATCTGATTGGTAGAATTAATTTGTCATCAGAGTTACCAAGAAATAAAATAGTGCTAGATTTTATCTAGCGATTCAACATGGTTAGACAAATAAATACCCTCTACTCCAGATTATTATTATTCAAATTGGTCCAAATGTTGCTAGAAGTCTTGATATTACAGACAGAACTTGCCACTAAATCGAATTCAGCTAATGTAGCGGAAATGTAGCTAAATTTAATAGCATTGACAACAGCAATTAATAGTTTCAATCGTTTGCCCATTTTGCCGACTTTGTCAAATATGATGCATATTTGGCAAAGTGGTCAGACCCTCTAACGATTTACTCAAATGGTCAAAAGGCACAAACGATTTGACAAAACGAGCAATTTGTCTATTTAGGCACGACACCATCATGTTCTCACAATCTACTATAATATTCGCATTTTGTGACTCGCGACGACCCCATTCTTCCACATGCGATCTATCATTTAATGTACACCGAGAGACTTTAAGTATATATTTTTTCGCTAGTTGGGCCAACATATTGAAATGGGGGGAGTGTATATGATTAACTATGATTAAGATTGGGAGCCAAAGCGTCACATTTTTCCCTTACCCCTCAACTTTCCCTTCATAATTGCTGAGGGGCACAGGGCCTTGGGTGGGGCTTTGGTTTCCCGGGCATTTCCGCACCCTCCTCAGCTCCCTGCCTTGGAGTGGCTTCGGTCACCCGGGCTTTGTTAGTGGTAAGCAGGGAGGATTTTGTGGGGGCGCTCGTTTATGGCCTTGCTCGAGACCTTGGGGCTGTTCGGCCAGACAGCCTGGGGAACAACAACAACAACAACAACTATGATTACTATGATAACTATGATTAACTAATATCGGCATGATATCTACCCGTAATGTGTAGAGTATGATCAGTATCACCTATTATCGAAAGAGCTATGGATACTAGTTTTCGAAGGGATAAGTACACATAGGTAAACACACTCTTTATCCTCTATCTATCCTCGGGTTAGATTTATGGTATGGTCCAATAGCGCATGCGCTTTAGCCAAAAGGTACTGAAAACTTATCGCCACTAGATTATAATCCAACGTAGCCAAGATAGTAATTAGCCTTTTAAATTCAGCCACATTTTGAAACTGATAAGAGTGTACAAAGATTTCTTCACTAAAGACCTTTATTATTTCCTCGTACAATCTACGACGACTTTCCCCTAATACTATTTTCGTCGGAGCCTTAAACCATGGTATAAATACCTCTTTGTGTTTGGATAATAACATGTTTTTTAAATAAAGAAAGCTTATTGGTTGATTTGGTCCCGCGTCGGGTTCTAAAATAACAATAAGAAATAATATCCAGATTCATCATATTGTGAGCGGGTTTCGGGTCTTTTTTATTTTCATTTAAATTGCAATCTATGAGTAAATCAAAATTTAATTTGTCATAGAAATCATTAATGTAAGCTTCTAAATCAAGACACGTTACGGGGAAGAATGTATTGAGAATATAATTATCAATTACTAAGGTTTGATTTATTGAATGAAAGCCCAGTCCTAGAGATTTTTTGGAGAAGGTCAATCCATATTGTTTTTTTTGTTTCACACATCAGGTTTGCCGATTCGGTTTCAAATCTTTCAATCATCTCTCTGTGTAACCCACGGAAAATAATTGTCGGCGCCGATTTTAATAACTCTGGATTTGGATATGGTGCAGGATTTATTTGGTCTGTAACGTATCCTTGCCATCTGTCTAGGCCAATATAGAATTGAATTAAACTTGGGACCCCCAGGAAAAAAAAATTACACATGGCCACCTTTTCATCATTTTGAAGTACTGGACAGTAATAATTCTGACTTAGACAAGCCAAATGAATACAAAATTTAGTTATGTACGGGTTGCAGCTATCAGCAATGTTAAGTATCTCACAAGTTAAGGTTTATAAATCCCCCATATCCAAAATGGGAATTTTGTCATACCATCAGTCTAACGTTCTATCTTTGTCACAAGCTAATATTATCAATTTTCTGTTGAGTTGTCCAGTATGGATTTCATGCGAGCTATTCTTCTTTATTTTTATAGTTTTTTTACCATTTTTGAATATCATTTCTCTCTTGGTCTCCTTAAAAATGTCTGACCTATTGTAAAATCCCACGATATAGAGTATTTCCAAAATATCTCTTTTTTTTACACTATTTAAAGGCGTATATTTATATGTGGCATAAAGAGTTTTAATCATTAGATTAAAGTAAAGACAATTGTGTTAATTGTCTAAGTAATCTTGATAGAGCTTGACAATTGGCTTATTAATTAATTTTAAATTCTTGTATCTTTCTGTCGATATTTTTGCGGTAGTTGGAGATAATAGATTACGATCGTATTAACAACATTTATTAACCAACATTAAATGTTCATTTTTGTAATCTCTCTGTCTAATATGGCCCAATTTAGACACAACACAATCACATAATTGGGCTAAATATAGTTGGTTGAGATTCATATTCAATAAATTATTTCTATATTAAATTTAATATTTATATTAACTTATAACTGTGTATTTGCCAGATGGGGGGAAAGCTCTCCACCGGTGGCGGTCCGCGTCAACAAAAGATCATACTGGATAATCTAGTGACGAATCACTACGCCGCCACCCCCCCCAATCTAATTGTCTACTATACGCTGGATGTGACAGGATCCATGGCCGTGTTTTGGCCCCATATCAAGATATCTCTCAGAGACATTGTATACAGTCTTCATCATTATTATGGGGGTATTCGCATCGTATTTGTAATATATGGAGATCACGACAAGAGATCTCCCTATACGATGAAGGCCATAGATTTATCCCCCCATAATAAGTCCAAGGTTGAGATGAGCAAGTGGCTGGATGAGATACTGGCCGATATTGAATGTGTCGGGGGCGAAAGATATCCCGAGACGGCCTTCCTTACCTCGCTATGTTATATTCTACAATATCTCGATAAGCGAGTCTCCGCCATACCCATCATTATTGTCAATGTGACAAATGGGGATATGCGGTTAACCAATTACGATTCTAAGGAGGGCAATACAGAAAGCGAGCACCTTCTCCGATCGTTTGGTGACTCTATTACCCCCGAGAATATTATTGGGACCATGTATAGGCTGGTGAAGCTGGTGAACCTATTTCTTGGATCCCCGACCAAATGCGATGAATATGTTCAATTAGAAATATATGCCCGGCAAATGTATACCCAAGCCAGTCTGGTAGAGACATACTTGCCAAATAAGAAAATAAATCATACCATTATCACAAACATTATGATGAAACACTGTAGCGCGTGCTTTTTCACTAAACCTCCGAATGTGGATACCGAACAATTATTCGGCGTCGCTGTTACCTTTGGCGATAGTACCGCGAATATCATACTAATGCAAATGAGAATTACAAATGTATAAAAAGTATAGACGGAATTGAAAAATCTTTGAGGTGGAGGGTCGAGCGAGCGCACATGGCGGGGATTAGGAGATTGGATGTGAAGAGCCGGCAGCTACGTGACCAGTATCTGGAATTAGGCCACTGGGTGAGGCCGTAGTGGTAGGGGTAGGTTTTCGGTGACCCATTGGGAGAAACTTGTTGAGGATTGTAGGGGTGAATACGCATATGGCCAATATTAATAAAATGACTACACATGGAAAAAATATATTTGTTATCGTGTTACCGGCCACATCTAATCCCACGTCTAATATATCTACACCAGCAGATAAAGCGATATCGGTAACTGCTTCAAAGATGTTTGGGGCATCGTCGCAGGAAATACTGGTTCCTTCTTCTATATTCTCCATATTAAATCGGGTGGTTAATGGGAATCCGGGTTGTGTAGTGCCCCATCCACCACAAGGACCGTACGTGACGGTCCATGACTGAACAATGGGTGGAACCCATTGTCTCAGTATCCTGACCATTGCAGTCTCCCTCGTCATGATGTTTTTCCCATTCCACAATAATATTTCATTGTGAAATGGGTGTAGTGAAACCTGAGCAAATGAGGAATTTTGTTTATTGGCACACGAATATTCCAAAATTTTACGACTGCTTCTTTTGGTCACCATGGAGTCATCGCAGTAATTTGTGACATCCCCCCGAATCCAATAGCCAAGGCTGTACAATTATCTTAAAAAAACCTACCGCGAGGCCGCCCACAATAATGTATTTGAAGAATTTTGTGCTTATTTTGTTTTTAAGTTTTTTTCCTATTAATTTTCTTAACGATTGCCTTCTCGATATCCTGTATGGATTTATTCGAGGCAAGTACCTTATTTATGGAAGGAGTGTCGGTGGGAAATTTTTTACTGTTTTTTAATGCATCGGCCGTCAGTTTTTTTACCTCAAAATCATTAGCTTCAGGAAACAGCCTGGAGGCCTTATTTCGATAAAAGGTGTCAATTCCATCCACGTGTCTTATATCGATGCTACCCCCTAATGTCTGCAGATATTCAGAGAGCTTTATTTGATTAGTTTTCAGTTTGAAATTTAAATCGTTAATATTATCCAATTTCGATGCTAACACTTTAGAATCTATTTTAAGAATTGTCTGTTTCATAAACACCTCGTCTATTCCTCTGGCGTTCATGTTTTTAATGGCAGATTTGATACTATCCACTCGTTCTACCGATTTGGTAACGCGAGGGAGAGAATCGGTAATGTTGGTGAATTTATGTATAATTGAGTTCAATTTGATGTGGGCCCGACACGGAACATCTCCTGGAAAAGATATAAAACTCAATGCGGTTGGCGTGTTTAATTGTCCTTTTCCCTAAAATAGGAAAATTTTACTAATTATTTCATTGCCTATTGATATGTCGAGATTGTTTGATAGGGTTTGGGATATATCAATTCTATATCTTGCCAGGTCATTATATATTTCAATAATGTGACCAGTGTCATGGGTGGGGACATCCTCTTGAATTATGTAATCATAAATACGTTTAATGGTACAACATAAATCATTATTATTTTTTATATTTACAATTTTTTCTAATGAAAAATCTGAGGGGTTAGTGGATAAATTGGACCCGCCGACATAGGGTTCGGTAGTTATATTTGTAATCCTTCTAACTATTAATACCATACCACTATCAGCCAACCAAATGGAGCAAAACAAAAGCTTTGATGAAATATGTAATAAATGTTTTTCTGAGGATGACAAATTTAATTTATATGTGGATGCTGAACATTCCCACGGTAAAGATATTATTTCAGAACTAGCCCTCAGATACACTAAAGGAGAAATGGATTTTCCCACAGAAGAATTTGAAGTATGTTATCGAAATAACTTGGGATACTGTCAAAGATTGGACAGATCGGAAAGTATATATAAAACAAAACTATTTTCGCCCAATGATATAGAATGATTACTGAAAAATGAAAACAGGCCCATTATTCACATTGCTTCTGCCGATAACAAGAGTTACACATTTATTTTTGTAGAAAAAATATATATATCATCCAATTGCAAACCTCTTCAAGCTTTTCGGTTTACCGGTGGTGGTAATAAGAAGAGCAGGGGGGGGGGAGGGGGGGGCGGAGCTGGGAGGGGGGGGGAGGGAAGGAGGGGGGTGGGGGGGATAGGGAGGGGATGGTAGGGAGGGGGTGGGGGGGGGGGGGAGGGGGCAGGGGTGAAGGGAGGGAAGGAGGGTAGGGATGGGAGGGGAGGGGGGTAGGGTGGTAGGGGGGTTTAGGGGGAGGCGGGGAGTTAGGGGGGGTAGGGTGGTAGGGGGGCTCGTTGTTGGTTAAGCCCCTCCCCCTCCCCCCCCCCCCCCCCCCCCCCCCCTCCTTCCTGCCCCGCCCCCCCTTCCCCCCACCCGCCCCCACCCCCTCCCTACCACCCCCTCCCTACCACCCCTACCCCCTTCCTTCCCTCCCGCCCCCCCCCATAAACGATGATAATTATGATGAAGACGATCGCATTCTACAGAATACGAGCTCATATCTCAAGTTGTTTGGGATTGATTTGTGTGTGCCAACAAATATACCATGTGGTCCAAGTAAGGGAGACGTGTACGACTGTGAATCATATAATTGACAAAGTAAGATCATCCATATTAGTAACTGGTATGACTATAATAAAAAGTTGAGTGTACAAGATAACTGGAATAAATATATTAGCGAGGGTGGGAGAAATCTGACGCCCGTGGTGGTGCTCAATTATGACGACCTGAGGGTTAAGATTTCTTCCACCAACCACAAAATTGACGGTGTCGATGACACGTGCCTTTCGATAACCGTCAATATATCCAACAGGGATTCCAACTATGATGACGATATATTAAGCAATTCAAATTTTATGAACCCATTCAATGTTGGATTTCCCTCTGATTTGGGCGAGAAGGGGTATTATGCCCTACTAATAAAGCAAACAAATCCATTCCTTCTAGTTTGTACATTTCCCATATCCTTTTTACACAATTCTGATCTCCACCATATAGTATATTTTTCATTATCCAGAGACTATACAACCCACATTGAAATAATGGAGGAATAGATCTTACATCCCGTGGTATACCCCTAACTAAATTGAATATGGAGTATGATTGGTCTTTACCCCCCGTGGTATACCCCCTAACTAAATTGAATATGGAGTACCCCCGTGGTATATACTCTAGAAACATTAATTTGAAACAAATTAATGGCTAAAAGACCAAAATCAATCCTTCCGAGTTAATTTTTCGGACTTCTTCACTAACCACCATATTTCCCACTATTCATTCACTCATCGTTACGAAGATGGGGTAATTATATTTGGAACATGACGAACGAAGGATACGTATAATGTCCTCCAGAGAAGAAGAACCGTCTGTTATTGCTAATGAGGAGGCCATGACTATCCCATTGGAGGTGGTGCTCGCCCTATCTATAATATCCAAAAGATTGTCCGTAAATCCATATGAAATGCAGATAGGGATTATCTCTGTGGTGCTCCAACAATGCCCACCATGGGAACGGGGGTATTTCGTTATGGGGATAATATCAATAAAATTGAATTTGGTGAGTTTTACATTTTATTTACATAAGGCTTAGTTAGCTATGGTAGATTTCATTCATGTTAGTTGTCAGAGCCAATGTTAGCCATTTATGTGTCTCCCTTTCATTGTCCAAAAGATTGTCCGCAAATCCTTGTGGGGTACAGATAGGAATGGTGAGACCCAATTCTGCTTCAACTTTCCGATAATACTCCAACGACGCCCGCTACATGAAAAATCTTTCGTATAGAAAGACTGATTCCATTGGCCCCCTCTTTCGCTTCGGAATAGTGAAAGGGAGGACCCACGACACCGCCTGTTTAACGTTATTGTAAAAGGGGTATCGGGAGACCTCTCCCTCAAGCCTTTGATACTTTGGCGGGCTCTTTCCCCCCGGATTTATGAAAGAGGGGACCCGCGATACTATATTGTTAACATTTTGGTAGAATGGTGAGACCTCGATCAAGAAATTCAGCCCATACCTTATATACCAATTCTTTATTTTTTCGTTCACATTTCCACATTGCCAAAACTCAACATGATGAGGTTCCGAACTTGTGTGTAATTTCCAAATATCTTGGCTTAACTTACTTATGGTTAATGAGACGTGAAAATGGTGTAGAGTATACCCTATAGATTGGTCCATTGAATACATGGATAGGTCGTGTAGGTTTATAACCGTCCCCTGGTATCTGTTCAAGTCTATACAGTGGCGAATAGTGTGGATTGTTCTGCGAAAATTGTCGCTAACGCGAGAACGGTGTTGGAAGACGGCGGTGTAGTGTCCAAATGTATATATAACATGGATATCAAATCCTTTTCACTATCCAAAAGATTGTCCGTAATTCCTTGTGAGATGCAGATAGGAATGGTGTGACCCGTTTTTATTTTTACGTCTCTATGGTGCTCCAACAACGCCCGCCATGCGAAATATCTTTCATTTAGAAAGATCGTTTTCATTGGCATCCTTCGCATCGGAATAGTGAAAGAGAAGACCTGCGATACTAATTTTTTAACATTATTTTTAACATTATTATAGAATGGGTATCGTGGGACCTTTCCAATCATTCTTTCGCCCCATGGCTCCCACTGTGGCTCCGGAATAATGAAAGATACTAATGTTTTAATATTATTGTAGAATGGGTATCGGGAGGCCTCTACCATATCGTCCAGCCCATACCTTTGATACCAATTCTGCAATTTTTCATTCACATTTCTACATTGCCAAAACTCAATATGATGAGGTTCCGAACTCACGTGTAATTGGTACGCCTCATTCCAAATGTCTCGGCTTAAATTATTTATGGTTGATGATGATACGTGATAATGATGTAAAGTATACCCTATAGATTGATCTATCGAATACATGGAGAGGTCGTGTAGTTCGATAACATTTGCTCATTTTGGTCTATAAATATGTGTTTAGCTTGGATAAAATTGTCCCTGACGCGAGAACGGTGTTGGAAGACGGCGGTATAGTGCCGATGTATCTCAAAGAAATCCCACAACACAAACACCAAATGTTCAATCAATGTAAATATATGAATCTCCACTTTTAAATCCCGGTCGGGATCCGGTGGGAAGATGACATCCAACAGGTGACTCTCCAACATGTTCTCGGAAACCGCTCGCTTTATCTGATGACGGTTGACGGTTTTGCGTAGATCCATGCACCACATACGTTTCACCACCAATGCTGTCATGAGTATCACCTTATCCCGCATCTCCATATTTGACTCACTTCGGTTGATACTCAACCACATCTTTACGAAGGGGTCACATTCTGGGAAGGTTGGGTGTCTCGTATAATCGGGACATGAATCGTCTAAGGACATTATGATATCCTGCAGAGAATAACCTATCAACTTAAATGAGGACTCCATGACTATAACATTGAGGTGGAGACGTTACCTTTTATCTGATTGGAAGAATTAAATTGTCGTCAGAGTTAGCAAGAAATAAAATAGTGCTAGATTTTTGTCTAGCGATTCAACATGGTTAGAAAAATAAATACCCTTTATTCCAGATTATTATTATTCAAAATGGTCCGAATACCGCTAGAATTCTTGATATTATAACTTGCCACTAAATCGAATTCAGCTAATGTAGCGGAAATGTAGCTAAATTTAATAGCATTGACGACAACACTATGAAATTAATAGTTTCAATCGTTTGCCCATTTTGCCGACTTTGTCAACTGTCATAATCCACGGGTAGTTTGAAACACATTTCTTCATCATTACCGGATTTCTGGTAGTTTAGGCAACAGTTGATTGCTATCTGCCACGTATCCCGTTATAGATATTTCCACCTTACACTTCAAAAGACGTAGTGACTGAGGATGTACGGGTTGTGGTCTCAGAGGGTTTATATATATATATATATATATATATATATATATATATATATATATATATATATATATATATATATATATATTATACATACAAGACAGGGCTGGGTGAGCATGGGATATTTTTTTTTATGGGAGTGACGCACCCTAGACCACCTGTCTACCTATCCATCGACATTACAAAGAAGAGTCAAGGTGGAAAAGAAACGCGTTTTTCTGGTTAAATAAAGTTGATTGTAAAAAAACTCCAATCAACACTAAATGGGGAGCCACAACATGAGCCATCGTTTTCAGCGATACATAAATAACAAGTCAATGGAGAGACTACACCGCTCCCCTCACTCAAATCTACCAATCGACATTAAATGGGGATGGGAGCCATCGTTTTCAGCGATACCTAAATAACAAGTCAATGGAGAGACTACCCTCACTCAAATCTACAATAGATTTATTCATGTGTGAAACCTCTTCACTCCCAAGACTACCTTGCAGGATCTTTTGTAGTTATAATTCCTCCATCATTCCCTTGGCTGCTACCTGATGAAGACGGACTCCATGGACCTTCGTCACTGTAATGTTGTCACATATAGTAGAGTTATTTAATTGTATCTTGGCCGTGATGTCTTTCATGGCAGTTCCATTTGGAATGCTGCGGAAGTGGGTAAATATTTGATCCCGATTAATGCTAGAGTTTTGCCTGGATGTCTTTTCAACAGTATTATCTGAAATGTATAGATGTACTTGGAGTTTGTCCACACAGGGTTCTGTCATCAAACTCAAAAACATTTTGAATTCTTCCATTTCGGTTTTATTTTTCAGGAGGAGGCAACGACCAGAATTGTAAAGGGCCAGACTCTTGAGTAGCTCAGCCGCCGGCGTCCAGAGTTTTCTGGTGGAAACACCGTCTCCTACACCAACGGTGAATATTTGAAAAGCCTCATTCTTCAATCGGGCGCATTCTTTTATAATGTCTCTTTCATCTACAACTTCAGCGTCTGTAACGATCAACATATTTATTGGGAGTTGACTGCAGCACCCATAACCAAATGTGATGGCCTTCATGATCTCGGTACCACTCATATCACTTTCTAACCCACACACATACTCATGGGCTAACGTAATATCACTTTTTAGCCATATATACTCACGAGCTAACCTAACATTATCACTTTCTAGCCCTTTATATAATTATACCCCTTTAACGAAAAAAAAAACTTCTTTGTTATCCTAATGTATATAACACGGATATCCAATCCTTTCACTATCCAAAAGATTGTCCGTAAATCCTTGTGAGATGCAGATAGGAATGGTGTGACCCGTTTTTATGTTAACGTCTCTATGGTGCTCCAACAATGCCCGCCATGCGAAATATCTTTCGTTTAGAAAGATCGTTTTCATTGGCCCCCTCCTTCGCATCGGAATAGTGAATAATAATACTCACGAGCTAACCTAATATTTTTTATAGTGACTGCCTGGGTGGTATGAAACAAAGGTTTTAATTTACAACCAAAGGCGATCATGTTAAATCCGGTGCATGGCTCACTACTAAGTGATAGTACCCAATATAGGGCACAAATTTGCGCCGTCTCCATCTTCGTCCCAGACTCCATGCTGTCCGAACAATTTATTAAAAGTATCATCTCGCCCGGGTCCCGGTGGGGCAATTCTACATGGGCAAGGTCGAGCTGTCCAGTCACCATTATCACATCATCCTTCATATGGGAATTGGCCGCCTTGGGATTTCCCTCTTCGTGGAAAGCTGGATCTTCTTCTCGTGGGTGATTTTCATCTCCCAATCATGTTGTTGGGGTCCATCTTTCATCCATATTATCCATATCACCCTACCATCCCCCCCTTTTATTTCAGTAATTCCATTATCGTGCATTGGGTACACCTTTACATCTTTGACATTGCTAGGATGGCATTTACTGTTAAACTGTAGTTATTATTGTGTTCCAGAGGCTTCTTCTCATAAGCGGAACAACAGTAACTAGGCCAAGGACGTAGCACAGTAGGGAGAACTAGAGTACTAACTCCGTCTTCATTCACTGGTAACAACTGTAACATTTGTATCTCGATATCCACTTTAGCTTCATGGGATATATTTCCCAAATGGATTTCTAATATGTCTTCATGCTCGTTCATTTTCTTTCCAATGAAGGCATGTTTTCCCTGGTTGATAGAGGATCGTAATTCTGCCTCCGCCTTTTCCTTCTCGAGATTTCCTTGAGTATGTGTCATTGACAGTTGCCATGAAAGAATAGACACAACTGTCATAATCCACGGGTAGTTTGAAACACACTTCTTCATCATCACCAGATTTCTGGTAGTTTAGGCAACAGTTGATATCTGCCACGTATCCCGTTACAGATATTTCCACCTTACACTTTTAAAGACGTAGTGACTGCATTGTAGAGGATGTACGGGTTATGGTCTCAGAGGGTTTAGGGGAGCTATATATATATATATATATATATATACAAGACAGGGCTGGGTGAGCGTGGATTTTTTTTTGGTGAATCTACTTTGGATGTTAGTAGCCCAAATAGTTAAGTAAAGTTTATTATAAAAAATTATACCACACCGTGCACACACGTGGCGGAGGTGTGAGTAATACGGCTCTAAATAAAAAAGGGCCGTATATGGCAAACCAATACTGACCCTTACTCAGACAATTGGTGGGTGGGATCAGTGCTAATTGCCCGTTAAAGGGTTAGGTATTCCATACATATTATGAATAGAGTTTCTGGTAGAGTCCTAATAATTTTTCTTATAATATCTATGTATGGGGTAAGGTTATGACCGTGGCCTCTACAGTTATTGGAAACTTCTTATCTCCATATACAGAATTCAGAATGGTTAAAGCCAGTGTTGTCGATAAGACATCAGAGGGTATTCTGGTGTCGGCCAAGTTCTCGTCCACGGTAAGGGGACTTTGCCTGGATTCTTCTACGTTGTCTTTATCGACATTACAAAGAGTAGTCAAGGTGGAAAAGAAACGCGTTTTATGGTTAAATAAAGTTTATTGTAAAAAAATCATACCACACCGTGCTGCACACACGTGACGGAGGTGTGAGTAGTACGGCTCTAAATAAAAAAGGGTTGTATATAAAAACCCCGAAGGTTAGCAATGGTAGATTTCATTCAGGTTAGCTGTCAGAGCCAATGTTAGCCATTTAAGTGTCTCCCTTTCATTGTCCAAAAGATTGTCCGCAAATCCTTGTGGGGATAGGAATGGTGAGACCCAATTCTGCTTCAACTTCCCGATAATACTCCAACGACGCCCGCCACATGAAAAATCTTTCGTATAGAAAGATTGATTTCATTGGCCCCCTCTTTCGCTTCGGAATAGTGAAAGGGAGGACCCACGATACCGCCTGTTTAACGTTATTGTAAAAGGGGTATCGGGGTACCTCTCCCTCAAGGCTTCGATACTTTGGCGGGCTCTTTCCCCCGGAATTATGAAAGAGAGGACCCGCGATACTATATTGTTAACATTTTGGTAGAATGGTGAGACCTCGATCAAGAAATTCAGCCCATACCTTATATACCAATTCTTTAATTTTTCGTTCACATTTCCACATTGCCAAAACTCAACATGATGAGGTTCCGAACTTGTGTGTAATTGGTACGCCTCTTTCCAAATATCTTGGCTTAACTTACTTATGGTTAATGAGACATGAAAATAGTGTAGAGTATACCCTATAGATTGGTCCATTGAATACATGGATAGGTCGTGTACTTCGATAACCTCCTCCAGGTAACTGTTCAAGTCTATATTATGGTGGTTAATTCTGCGAAAATTGTCTCGGAGAGTTCTGCGAAAATTTACTCTAACGCGAGAACAGTGTTGGAAGACGGCGGTGTAGTGTCGGTGTATCTCGAAGAAATCCCACAACACCAACACCAATTCTTCCATGGTTGCTCCTCCTATATGACCCAGCTCTCGGTCGGGTTCCGGTGGGGAGACGACATTCAACGCCTCACTCTCCAACATGTTCTCGGAAACCGCCCGCTCCAGCAGATGACGGTTGACGGCTTCGCGTAGATCCGAGGACCACATGCGTTTCACCATGAAGGCTGTCAGGAGTATCACCTTATCCCGCTTTTCCATAGCTAACTCACGGTTGATACTCGACAATGTCTTTACGAAGATGGGGTGATTATATTTGGGACACGACGAATGAAGGATACGTATAATGTCCTCCAGAGAAGAAGAAACCAATGAGGAGGCCATGACTATCTCATTGGGGGTTGGTGATCGCCCTTTATATAATTATACCCTTTAGCGACCAAAAAAAATCCTTTTTCTTTATCCAAATGTATATAACACGGATATCAAATCCTCTTCATTATCCAAAGATTGTCTATAAATATATGTTTAGCTTGGATAAAATTGTCCCTGACGCGAGAACGGTGTTGGAAGACGGCGGTATAGTGCCGATGTATCTCAAAGAAATCCCACAACACAAACACCAAATGTTCCATCAATGTAAATATATATTCCGCCACTGGGGATCCCAAGCGGGATGGAACAGTGGTGGGGAGATGACATCCAACAGGTGACTCTCGGACATGTTCTCGGAAACCGCTCGCTTCAGCAGATGACGGTTGACGGTTTTGCGTAGATCCATGCACCACATACGTTTCACCACCAAGGCCGTCATGAGTATCACCTTATCCCGCATCTCCATATTTGACTCACTTCGGTTGATACTCAGCCACATCTTTACAAAGGGGTCACATTCTGGGAAGGTTGGGTGTCTCATATAAGTGGGACATGAATTGTGAAGGACATGTATGATATCCTGCAGAGAATAACCCATCCACTTCAATAAGGAAGAACCCATCCACTTGTTCAATGAGGCCTCCACGACTATAATAATGAGGTGGAGACGTTACCCTTTTATCTGATTGGTAGAATTAAATTGTTGTCAAGAAATGAAAATATTGTTAGATTTAGAAAAATACCCTTTACTCCAGATTATTATTATTATTCAAAATGTTGTTAATGAGGAGGCCATGACTATCTCATTGGGGGTTGGTGATCGCCCTTTATATAATTATACCCTTTAACGAAAAACAAAAAAATCTTTGTTATCCTAATGTATATAACACGGATATCAAATCCTTTTCACTATCCAAAAGATTGTCCGTAAATCCTTGTGAGATGCAGATTGGAATGGTGTGACCCGATTTTATTTTAACGTCTCTATGGTGCTCCAACAATGCCCGCCATGCGATATATCTTTCGTTTAGAAAGATCGTTTTCATTGGCCCCCTCCTTCGCATCGGAATAGTACAAAGGAGTACAAAGGAGTACAAAGGAGTACAAAGGAAATCAAGCAACAACAGATCTAGTGACCCTTCTAGGTTGCTTGTCCTCCAAAACACTGAGGATCAAGTGTCCAAACAGTGGTTTAGAGTGGGTAAGGGAACATTGGAAAGGGAATTACTGCCCTGGAACTAATGTCCGTGGCAGGATTAGGAAGTTAGTAGGGGACAGATGGGTTAGTAACTGAGGGGGGGATAAAATAAAGTTATTCATTTACAAACGCAGTCAGTCGCGGGTTTGATGCAAGATATTTGTCTAGGCGGAGTTTAAATGAATCAACGGTGATGCAGTCTATAACGTTTCGGGGAAGCCCATTCCACAAGTTGACGACTCGATTGAAGAAGAAATTCTTAGATTCGTGTGAGTTAAAAGATTTACCATAATTTTGCAACCGTTTCCCCGCGTGTAATTAGATTGGTCGATAGTGAAGTACTTACTACAGTTCATATTGTCGATGCCTTTGATGATTTTGAACACTTGAATTAAGTCACCTCTTAATCTGCGCTGGGTTAAAGGAAATAGATTTAATTCTCTAAGACGCTCTTCGTATGGTTTGTTCTTTAGGCTAGGTATCATTTTGGGAACTCTACGTTGAACTCGTTCTAGCTTGTTTATATCTTTTTGGTAATAAAACGCAGTATTCCAGAGGAGGGCGGACTAAGGAATTGTAAAGGGTTAGGATAACTTCTTTGGATTTATGCTCAAATGACCTGCCTATAAAGCCAATTATTTTGTTTGCCTTCTTAACAACTTCTGAACATTGTTGACTCGGTTTTAGGTTACTCGATATTGTTACTCCCAGATCGATTTATCTGTTTACATTCTTAAGCTGAGTGCCATTCATCGAATAGTTTGCTTTCTCATTTAGGTATACGATATGTAGTACTTTACATTTATCCGCATTGAAACTCATTTGCTAAATTTGGGCCCAACATGACAATTTATCTAGATTGTGTTGCATATCGTCAACTTGTTCTTTTGAGAGTACGCTATTTGCAATTTTTGTATCGTCAGCAAATTTTGAGATTGTACAGGTGAGACCCTCATCTATGTAATTGATGTAAATTAGAAAGAGAATTGGTCCTAGTACCGATCCCTGGGGTACCCCGCTACTTACATAGGTCCATTTAGATGCCTTACCGTTTATGACTACTCTTTGCTTTCTGTCACTGAGCCAATTTTCTATCCATTTCAACACACCGTCTTGTATTCCATGCGCTTTTAGATTTAGCAGTAAACGTTTGTGGGGAACTTTGTCAAAGGCCTTTTGAAAATCAAGGTATATAATATCTACAGCTTTACTCTCATCGTAGAGGTTGAGGATATCGTGGAAGAAGTCTAAGAGGTTTGTTAAACAGGAACGTTTTTTACGAAAGCTGTGTTGAGTATCTTTTAGTATGTTATTTTCCTCTAAGTGATTTACGAGTCTGTCTCGTATGACCGTTTCTAGCATTTTACATACAACTGAGGTTAAGCTAATTGGACGATAGTTACTGGGTAGGGATTTGCTGCCTTTTTTTAATATCGGTGTTACGTTGGCTAGCTTCCACTGATCGGGCATAGTTCCAGACTGCAAGGATTAATTGAATAGTATTGTCAGTGGTTTGGAGAGCTCATCCTTAGCTTCCTTTAGAACTTTAGGTGAGATTGTATCAGGTCCAGGCGCTTTATTTACCTTGAGTTTATCTAAACAATTCAATACTTCTCTCTCTGTAACGGTGATATTGCTTAGAACATCTGAATTATCAATCTGAATCGGCGATGGTGTAGGGATATCACTGAGGTCTTCTGTTGTAAAAACTGATGCAAAGAAGGTATTGAGGGCATTACTCATTTGTACTTCATCTTTGGTGTATTCTCCATTTTCATCGACTAACGGTCCAACAGTTGAAGTAACTACTTTTTTCTTTCTGATATAACTGTAGAATTATTTCGGGTTTGTTTTACTTTGATTCGCAATATGTAACTCTAAGGTCTTTTTACTTTGCTTAATTCACTTTTTGGCTTTGCGTCGTAGCTCTACAAATTTCACCCGTTCTTCGTCATTTTGTGAGGATTTTAATCTATCATTAGCACATTTTTTAGCAAGCAGGCAGTTTGAAAATAAAATGTCTTTATTCCACCATTTGGGTTTATTATTATGGCCTGCACGCCGTATTGTCGATGGTATGCAGTCTTGCACTGCTTTTAGGTAAGTGGCTTCGAATAACTTCCAAGATGTATTTATGTCGTTATTGTGAATTAAAAAGCTCCAGTCAGTTTCTTTAAACATAGCTCTAAGTTTATGGAAGTTTGCTTTCTTGAAATTAGGGACTTTTTCGATGCTACTATTTGGTTCGTTACTAGTAAACTTTAAAGTGAAAGTTATTGTACGATGGTCGCTGTTACTGAATTTCATCACCCGATTCAATAGTGAAAGAGAAGACCTGCGATACTATTTTTTTTACATTATTTTTAACTTTATTATAGAATGGGTATCGTGGGACCTTTCCAATCATTCTTTGAAACCATGGCTCCCTCTGTGGCTCCGGAATAATGAAAGAGAGGCCCTCCGATATTAATGTTTTAATATTATTGTAGAATGGGTATCGTGAGGCCTCTACCATATCGTCCAGCCCATACCTTTGATACCAATTCTGCAATTTTTCATTCACATTTCTACATTGCCAAAACTCAATATGATGAGGTTCCGAACTCACATGTAATTGGTACGCCTCATTCCAAATGTCTCGGCTTAAATTATTTATGGTTGATGAGACGTGATGATGATGTAAAGTATACCCTATAGATTGATCTATGGAATACATGGAGAGGTCGTGTAGTTCGATAACCCGATTCATTTGCTCATTTTGGTCTATAAATATGTGTTTAGCTTGGATAAAATTGTCCCTGACGCGAGAACGGTGTTGGAAGACGGCGGTATAGTGCCGATGTATCTCAAAGAAATCCCACAACACAAATATTAAATCTCCCATCCATCCTCCCGCCATCCATGAAAATGAATGTTCCTCCACTATTTTTTCATCCCGGTCGGGATCCGGTGGGGAGATGACATCCAACAGGTGACTCTCCAACATGTTCTCGGAAACCGCTCGCTTCAGCAGATAACGGTTGACAGTTTTGCGTTGATCCATGCACCACATACATTTCACCACGAAGGCCGTCATGAGTATCACCTTATTCCGCATCTCCATATTTGACTCACTTCGGTTGATACTCAACCACATCTTTGCGAAGGGGTCACATTCTGGGAAGGTTGGGTATCTCTTATAATCGGGACATGACTTGTGAAGGATATGTATGATATCCTGCAGAGTATAACCCGTTATCGTTAAATTGGACTTCATGACTATAACATTGAGGTGGAGACATAACCTTTTATCTGATTGGTAGAATTAAATTGTCATCAGAGTTACAAAGAAATAAAATAGTGATAGATTTTATCTAGCGATTCAACATGGTTAGAAAAATAAATACCCTTTATTATTCAAAATGGTCCGAATACCGCTAGAATTCTTGATATTATAGACAGAACAATAAAATTCAGCTAATGTAGCGGAAATGTAGCTAAATTTAACAGCATTGACAACAACAACACTATGCAATTAATAGTTTCAATCGTTTGCCCATTTTGCCGACTTTGTCAAATATGATGCATATTTGGCAAAGTGGTCAGACCCTCTAACGATTTACTCAAATGGTCAAAAGACACAAACGATTTGACAAAACGAGCAATTTGTCTATTTAGGCACGACACCACTATCACATTTATTATTACCCAGCTGCAACGATGACTCTTTTTCGTCTGCAGAGGATTCAGAATGGCTTAAGTTACATTTATCGATGCGAGTGTCAATTAACAGTTCCTGACTGTTTTGGCCTTCTTCCTCTTCGTCTTTTGTGTCTTTTTGTTTAAATTCTTCCTCTTCCCAATTCATTTCAGAGTTGTCCATGGGTGTTGTCGGAGAGTCTTTACTTTTAGTTGACTTTGAATACAATACTGTAGCGAAAGAAGAAGTAGGGACACCATCATTAGTAGTAGTAGTAGTAGTAGTAGTAGTAGTAGAAGTAGTAGACGATTCTTGATTATTTGTGGTATTTTTTGTAAGAGAAGATATGATACTTCTTCTCATCGATGTTTTAGATTTTTCGAGGACATTTAGACTGCCAATAACATTCTCTATGTGTTCGGCAACCATTGTCTCAATACTGCAGCATTGTTTGAGATATTCAGACAGAAGGAAGCAGTTCGTCTCTAGCAATTCTGTAAGTGGAAGGTGGAAGATTCTGTCCGCTGGACGATACCAGTTGGGTGGAATATGGCGACGCATCCAAGAGTTGCCAACCCGCCTCTAGCGTGATGCAGCACCCGTGGTCTGACGTAACTTTAACGTCCACGCATTGGGAGAAACACGATAGATCGTTGGCTTCTGAAGTTTTAGTTCCATTGTTGGGTAGGGGGGCAAATCCGCAAGTAACCGAATCCCTGAAAACTCCCTCGTTACACCAACTGCGCCTCTCTCTGTCCACCTGGGGGGTGTTTAACCTGAAAAGTAACTCCTCTGTGCTATCCTCGCCGCCAACGGACACTAGCCCGTACTCGTAGATATGCACTTGTCCCACCCGCCAATCACGCGTGTCGTCACGGTCGATGTTATCGCCGACGTTGCTGCCACCAAATAAATACCGCACCGAAACTCGGCCCACTCTAAAAGTAACGAGCCCGATCGAGTCTCCTTTGTCGGTTGGATCGTTAACGAATTCCAATGTGAGTCCCGTCAGGAAGATGGCAATAGGATGCATCTCCTCTGTCTCTACAATGTCTATTAGGGGGTACATGTCATCCACTACAAATATGTCTCGAGTACTATTTTCTGGGGCAAATAAGTTTTCTACCATTGTCTTTGGAGCAGAGGCATTTTCGCAACTTGCAGTCACGTAAGTTCCGTTAACTCGGACGCACGATAACACACTTCCATCTCTTAGTGTTTTAGAAAATACGGATTCCGGGATGATGAGCGCTTCCTTTAAAGTGGCTAATCCTGTCTGGAACCTTATGTTGGTAAAGACATCCACCATCCCGGTCATCAAGGTGTTAATGACTCGGACACTTTTGTCCGCCGCTTTTCTGTAACCAATGGCGGCGTCCTTGTGGATGAGCTGTCTCATCTTGAGATTTTCCTTCTTGTTCATTGCCAGACTCTGAGAAGAGTTGGCCGAGGCACCACCAGCACCAGCACCAGCACACTTTTTGGCCGTGGCGGTCGTGGCCACCTGGAGCTGATTTCGTTTTTCGTTAGCTACCTAAAATTGGGCGAGCGAACTAGAAATCTTACCCTTGACGACCTTCAAGTCTTCCCAGGCTAATTCTCTGATCATGCTTAATCTCTTGACAATGTTCTCTGAGCGTTGTGTAGCGCCAGTGCCCTCCATACTTCCTTATTTCTTTCCATGAACTGGCGAAAAGCAGGCAGATACAATCGAATAAATTGTCGTCCAAGACCAGACGAAGTGTAAGAGAAATTTGTTTACCCCAGAGCTTATAACCTCTGCCCCAGGTTATTGGATAGAACATCCAAGCTTTGGAGCAGAAGAATATTCACTTTTTTCCCACTCTCTTCCTCGGCAGCGCGCTATGGACGCGAGTGATGTGCCCCATACGCTCAGAGTGTTCTTTCAACGCATGCACTCGCCCACTGATAATTACGACTTGCAAAATGTTGCCGACAATCTCCTGTACGTGAACACTAGCGAGAACCCCAAAGCGCATCACATCACCCACACTCCCGCGTCGAAATGCCTGACCGCCAAACTCGACGCCGTCCACGGGCTGATCGACACATGGTACGACAACATGCTAGACAACCTGGTCGACCTATCACCCGCCAACATCAATATTTTCAACGACATTTGTCACGCCTTGTACAATCCTCTCTCATCCAAGTTTCATGAACCTGTCACCATTTGCAGTAGCGGCGGCCTGTTGTCGGCGTACGTGGTGTCCTTGCTCCACACCCTCGATGAGAAACTCGACATGTTTCTGGGCGGAGCCGAGCGAGCAAGCATCCTGGACAGGCTGTGTGTCGTAAACGGCGAGAGCGCTACGGCCGCACACAATCTGCTCAATCGCAGAGACAATAGCGCATGACATAAGAGATATGTCATGAGGACTCGATACGACCAATATTGGAAGTTGAAAGCAATGGAACACTATCCGGAAGAAGAGGAGAGGGCTAAATTCAGAAGGGCTGTACGCCAAAAGTATTCATTCGAATCGGTGTCCGGGACTGTCAAAACCGACACCCTGATCCAGACCAACACGGTAGGTACCAATTTCGCCTCGTGTCTGCAGGCCAAGCTCATCCAACACTTTGGTCGCGTCGCTTACAGACAACTGGGGCCGGTGCCCCTCAATGACATACAGGCAGAAGATGGGCGTTCCAGACTCTCTGGCGTTCGGCAGGTTGTTCAGGCAAAGCTTCGACGGCATACTCCCGATTGAAGAAGATGGCTCTATGGAGTACGTCGAAAGTGTCGACGCGAGTGAAGATCATTATGAAAAGGTGGCCCTACTGTACGGTAACTACGACGACTATGTCGCCTACTACAGTCACCAGAGGAATGATCCTTCGAGCCTTGTCAATTCGATCGTTCCTGGTAGTTTCGAGGCCAGAGAATTGCCCTTCCGACCTTTTATGGTCCCGCCTAATTACCCGCCTGGAGAAGGACGCAGCCCTGGGTGCATAGGTGTCGCTTACGACAACCATGGCGAGGAAAAAAATATGCTTTCGAGACCCACCTTGTTGGGGGTAGATTACAGGGAGTTTTTCAATACGCTCGTCTTCGGAGCTGGGTGGGACGCGCATCTGGGGGATCTCACTGAGAGCACGCGGGCTTCAGACAACACCACCAGACATTTTTCACAGGCATGCCCAGGGATAAATCCGATTACTATTTACTGGGGGGTCATCGACTTGGGACGTTCGATCTGGCATTGCGCAATGTCTCCAAGTTCATCTATAGCACATCCAAACTCTTCGGCGAATCGATTGCCGATAACAATTACGAGTCCTATGATCCATTAAACTATGAGATAAATTCGGAGGCTCCCATTACATCCTGGGGCGTACGCCTCCGTTTAAAACTGAGAGTCGCCGTCAAGGTTCTTCATGATTTCGTCTCGGGCTAAATGGGTGAAGGATGAACTCCTCGGACAGGACTGCCGCACGTGGTTTGCCAGTTTCGTGCCAATCTGCTCAACGCAACGGCGGCGGCGGCAGCCATGATCTGGGAGCTCGAATGTATCGTTGCCTACCTCTTACTCTCACTGTGTGCGGACTTGATCCATGTGCTGAGGAATACGAGTATTGAGACTACGGCGTACTCAATCTTCCTGTCTCTGCGACCGTCCATCGAGGATGGGGCAGGGATAAATGCCTCATCTACGAGTCCGGGTGTCCTGGTACAACATTTTTTTGACCGGTCGCAAGTGCCGGAACGATCCCTGGACGGCATCAACGGAGCCAAGAAAGAATGGTTGTTCAAGGGATCCCAGGTGGTAATAACCTGGGATAGCACGGCCAGACGCGTCGTCGGAGTTTTCCAATATCTGGGCAACAAATTCCTTCACAACCCGGGAACCACCATCCAGAAATATGGCGAAGTATTAGAGAAGCGCGGGAATTCGTCGACAATGTCGTTATAGAGGTGGTTAAACAGAGAGCTATGGGACAGTTTTACAGGAAGAATGGGCTGCGAAGGGCAATGCAAGCGTACGGGGTCATGGACGGAGGGGGTGTTTCTTTAAATGCCGACTCTTACCTACAGGACGGAAAGAGGGACATCAAACTTCCGGCACCGCAGGGTGGTGGATCACCGTCCCCTCTGGCCTTAGCGGAGGAGGCCAGGGGCGCTATGGCGATCGCGCGCGATGCCGTCGAGTCCGTGGCCTTGCGTCGTTTTTCGAACATGGAAGAATCCATCCGTCTGATGGATTCGGAGATGGAGATGGAGGCCGTGACAACTGCAATGCAAGCGGAAACCTAGTTCGTCGACACATTGAAGGACGGTCTGAACATCGAGTCTTTTGGCACCAATGTGTCCCTGGACGTCGAGGGGAGATGGGTGTTGGCAGATTCAGGAACGTTGGTATCTGACGAATTAGTGGCTCTGAGGGCGAACGAAGTCCGAAGTCACGGGCGGTTTGGAAATCGACACTCCCGAATCGTTGAACGGACCGTTCGCCCTCGAAATGTCCCTAACGTACCCGGACGAAGCACTGAATGAGTTTGCGAGTACTGTCAACGACACGGTGAGAGACATTCCGAAATCGGAGGTGGAAAAATTAGAAGCGATCGGGAGCAGGCTGGATAATGTGGATAATATGGCGGATCCGGTAAACAGATCAGAAATTGGCAAAGCCACCGAATTCGTCATAAAATCCGAAAGGGGGAACGGAACCGTCATATCTCTGTTAAAGTACGGCACCACCATCACCGTCGGCGCCACGGTCGCTGGCATTCTGGGCACAGCCGTCGTGGGTCTCATGCATGGCTCGAAGGGGGCCCTCTATAATTGAATCAACCTGAAAGGGGATCTGGTGACCTACAAGATTCCCATGTTCTCCTGCAAGGATCATGCCGTGGGTCACGCTCTGACTACGGAACATCCATTCCTGAATAAGATCAGGAAGGCCATACAGCAAGACCGAGATTTGTTCACCGCCCGTGGAGCCACCGTCCCGGACGGTCAAGGGGTAGAGTCGACCTACGTGGGATATGCGCCCATATGCGGGACCAATGACTCGGAGGCGGGCGACTGCGGCACTTGGGCCACCTTCGATCCCCCGTCCGTCTTGCCCTCCCTCGCCTCCATGAGCGAGCTGGGCAAGGGGGTTTCTCTCACGTGTGATAAGGGACTCTCCGTTACTCAAGCGACTGCCTCCGTCATCCTGTCGGTGGGGGCAGATGTCGCCAAACGCATCATCGAAGTCACTGAAGATGCCATTAGAGACGAGACTCGAAGGTTGGCTACCATCTTGGTAAATTCTCCCATATTATAATCCTGGGCCTTCCTGTTGTACTCGGTCTGCTCGCCAGTCGTCTTGACATTAAAAAGTGGAAATTCGGTTTGGCTGTTAGTCTGTGGGTTCTGGCGTTCCTGCTGGTATTGCGTTTTTTCATCGGGTCGGGCATTTTTACTCGCCGCGGGGAGACGGAAACCCCCCAAACGAATCAAAGAGGAGGAAAAGGAGCAAAGGGGATCAAATAAACGTATTCGACAAGAGAGTGAGAGATGTTAATGTACTGAGGCCCATTTTCGGCAAAGCTAATGTCCAGAACGCTCACGATTTCTTGGGCTCTTTCGCCCCCCAGGTCATCCCCGAGACATTCTATAAGAACCTATCCTTCGGTCCACCAGGGAGATACCGAGTAAAACCTGTGAATGGGAGCAGTCTCGCCGGAGAAGATAGATACCTCAGTCTTTACCACATTCCTCCTCCTTCCCACGAACTCTTCTTCCCATTGCCGCCAGCCTCGCGGGAATCTGACCGGGTGTCCTCGGTCAACAGCTACACGGAGAATCCAACCGTGGCCATGGCCATCATTGACGTTGACCCCTTTCAGGACAAGTATTTCAATCTGATGAGTGTCATGTCTGTCCAGAGCGAAGGAGCTTACAGTTTTCATGTCACGAATGAAGGACGAGAATGCTACAAGGATCTTGTCAGGTATCAGTCACAGGAGGTACCGTCTTGGGTGACCACACGCACGTGCTTGCTCGTGTCCATGGACACTGGTGAGGAAAATCTGCAGGAGAAGATCAAGCTCTCTTTCTTGAATCCTTCCATTGTGACCGACGTTCACTTGGTAATCAGACTCCTCGGCATCACCTCGCTCTCCCTGCCAACGATCCTCGGAGGCCGGGGGGTCCCTGCGGAGATGAGACGTGCCGTGATTCTCCGCTTCTGCAGCTTTCTCACAGCGACTGGGCGCCTGACGCGCTTGTAGTGGTTGGCCTCTCCGCGCCTACGAAGGAAGGGCTGGAGCGGGCGCAGTGACGTGCTCAAGTGGCCCTGTAACTCCAACAACAACAACTTGGTAATCAGGGGACGGTTCGGTCTCACCGTATCAATTGACGTGCTAAAAGGTAAAGCATCTTCCGCAGAACTGCCTCACTCAAGAGCAACCTACCAGATCGACGTAGTTAGAAAATCATCTGCGACATCCCGTTTTTCGGTCATTTATAACGTTGATCACTCCATTCACGAAGATTCGTATCTAGCTTACAGTATCACGAATGACATTATCTGGAACCATTATTGTCGATAACGCCATGAATGTGGACAACGACGAGGAGAAATGTGGGCGTGAGATTTTGAAGGGTGTCACCATAATATTAATGAGATATGCCTACGTGTTGGGATATTTGCGTGCCGCAGGGGTGCCCCGGTTTGTACTAGATGATAGCAGAATAAACTTTTCTATTCTAGGATAGATGTTGGAGGATATTGGCCATAATGATCTGACTCCATACAGTAATGAGGACACTAACTACCTTGGCTCAATTAGAGACTGTATTTCTGAAATGATTACCAAAAATGATGATAAACTGAAATTAGTGTTGAGTATTCCGTAATGCTCAGGAATAAAATTATTGGTAAATAAAAACACAAATAAATTAAACAAAATTTATTTCCCCAATAGCCTTGTGGGCCAATGCTATAGAGATGCTCAGGGAACATTTCTTGACTCAGGTCAGTCCGTAACTGGGATTCGGACAGGATAGTTTCTTAGGGAACGTTATCTTGCAACTGGTCTGTCCGTAATACTAACATTAGGGAACATTGTGAATAGAGACTTTCTAGAGAACGTCACTCTTGCAACTGGCCTGTACGTAATACTAATATTAGGGAAGATTGTGAATAGAGACTTCTTAGGGAACGTCACTCTTGCAACTGGCCTGTACGTAATACTAATATTAGGGAACATTGCGAATAGAGACTTCTTAGGGAACGTCACTCATGCAACTGGCCTGTACGTAATACTAATATTAGGAAACACTGTGAATAGAGACTTCTTAGGGAACGTCACTCTTGCAACTGGCCTGTCCGTAATACTAATATTAGGGAACACCGTGAATAGAGACTCCAATTATTGGCTCCCAATGCGAAATCGGCAGAAATAGGACTAGCGTTACCAGTACTTTGCATTAGGAGTAGTTTGCTATGCTGATTTCAAAAATGCACCTAGAAATTGGATTAATCTTCAGAAAAAGGAAATATTGTCAACTTTATCATTTATTTTTAACATATTTGGCTTTACCACTTCCATTTTGTTCAGTTATTACAAAACGGATGCAAGATTTGGAATAAGCATACAATTCTACTCCTATTGCATAGTTTTGGTAACGCTAGCCCTATTTCTGCCAGTTTTCCCCTTAAAATAACTTAAGTAACTCATATTGCATAAACACCATGTATACCAGATTTCAGAGTCCAGTTATATGTTCACGGACAGGCTCGTGGAAAATATGCTTTTTCGGGACAGGATAGTTTTGCAAATTTTCACGATATGGAACATGAGTGAAAGCACCTTAGGGAACGAATGACCACTATTCAGTTTTAGTACTGGTTAGTTTTTGGCCTGTCCCAAGATGGTGCCTATCATAGGTGAACGTAGCAAAAAAATGTTCCCTAAAAACAGAATATGGGATTTTTGAAAACTGGTATGACCGGTAAATTTAGGCTAAATTTAGGCTAAATTTACGATATTGCCCGAAAACTGCCTAAATACGTGTTGTTGAGCTATCTCGGCCATATGAGTTCAGAATGGGATAAAACGCTCCCAAAACACGTGTCACTATTTGGGGGTACGTGGTCAGTTTTTGCCCATTTCACCAGAAAACAGCCGAAATGAGTGCTTATCTCGGCGAATTTGGTCCAGAATGAGCTAAAACGGCCCATAACCGTGTGTTTCATCATTTGGAACCAATTTGATCGAAAATTTACATTTTGGTCACATTTAGGCTAAATTTACGATTTTTCTCGAAAACAGCCTAAATACGTGTTTTTGAGCTATCTCGGCCATTTGAGCTCAGAATGGGATAAAACGCTCCCAAAACACGTGGTACACTAGGTGTACTTTAAATTAAAAAAAATCTATTTGGGTCGGTTTTTGCCCATTTTAACGATTTCACCGGAACACAACCGAAATGAGTGTTTTTGAGCTATCTCGGCGAATTTGGCCCAGAATGAGCTAAAACGGTCCATAGCCATGTGTTTCATCATTTGGAACCACTTTGGCTCGAAAATGTCCATTCTGGTCACATTTAGGCTAAATTTACGATTTTGTCCGAAAACTGCATAAATACGTGTTTTTGAGCTATCTCGTCCATTTGAGCTCAGAATGGGATAGAACCCTCCCAAAACACGTGTTTCACTATTTGGGGGTTCTTTTAGTAAAAAAAGTCGATTTGGGTCGGGTTTTGCCCATTTTAACGATGTCACCGGAAATCAGCCGAAATAAGTGTTGTTTTTTAGCTATCTCGGCGAATTTGGGCCAGAATGAGCTAAAACGGTCCATAACCATGTGTTTCATCATTTGGAACCAATTTGCCTGGAAAATCTCCATTTTGGTCACATTTAGGCTAAATTTACAATTTTGCCCGAAAACAGCCTAAATACATGTTTTTAAGCTATCTCGGCCATTTGAGCTCAGAATGATATGAAACGTTCCCAAAACACGTACTGTTAGTGAAAAAAGTCGATTAAGGTCGGTTTTTCCCCATTTTAACGATTTCACCGGAAAACAGCCGAAATTAGTGTTTTTGAGCTATCTTGGCAAATTTGGCCCAGAATGAGCTAAAACGGTCCATAACCATGTGTTTCATCATTGGGAACTACTTTGGCTCGAAAATATCCATTCTGGTCACATTTAGGCTAAATTTAAATTTTTGCCCGAAAACTGCCTAAATACGTGTTTTTGAGCTATCTCGGCCATGTGAGCTAAGAATGGGATGAAACACTCCTAAAACACGTGTTTCACTATTTGGTTGTACTTCTGGTGAAAACAGTCGATTTAGATCGATTTTTTCCCATTTTAACGATTTCACCGGTAAACAGACGTGTGTTTTTGAGCTATCTTGGCGAATTTGGCCAATAATGAGGTAAAACGGTCCATAACCATGTGTTTTGGAACCACATTGGCTCGAAAATGTCCATTCTGTTACAAGACCTGCCAATCCACCTTTTAGGCAAATAACTGAACTGGCCTCTTCAGCTTTGCATGCTCAGGTGGTCCGAACAACTCCATTCCCTGTTTAGAAACCTCCTAGGGGTCTGAAAATTTATAGGTAAAATGGTAGTGCCAGATTGCGCACTGTTCCCAACTTGCGTCCATTTTTTAACCCACTTCCCGATGTCGTAGGACACCAAAAACAGGGGTGAATATGTGGACACTTTGGCTCTATCAGCTGCACTAGGAGTCATCTCTAGCGTAGACAGGGAGCCGGGGAGCTCCCCCCAGATTTTGCCTCAAGTCACCAAATATTGGGGACGTCTTAAACATATTCAAATTGGTATTTTTAACTTGAGTATAGGATATGTTGTGTGTCGACCCATATACTACATTTCCCCCAAGTGTCCTTGTGGCACCTTCATTATAAATGTGTTTTTTTGGTAAAAATAGTGATTCCACACAAACTGAGCGGCCACTGAAAGTCACCACTGCATAGGGAAGAAAATTAGCAATCCCATATAACTCAATTTTCTGATAGTGTTCGAACCTACAAATCTGGTACAAGGGGTAAAATGAGCTGCAAAATTCATTTCTGTAATAAAATTCCATAATGTATCAAAGGTTTCCATGCAATCATGCCCGCTCACTTTTTCTCAGACCGCCATAGGCAACAATGAGCGGGGTTCTGTCCGTAACTTGTATCCGTCTTGGTGGTGTAATGGTTAAGGTGTCAAAAATCTGTGTGTGATAACCAGGGTTCGAATCCTGGTGGATCGCACATGTGCTTTCATTAATTTCATTGGAGGTGTTTGGTGTTGTGGTGAAGTTAATAAAAAATAGATCCACTTCGGAACCGGGACAGAACATTTGCCATGGGTGATTTTTTGCTGGCTTTATTCCGGTACTGTTTATATCCTTAGATTAACGAAAATAACATGGTATATGCTACTTTCAGAGTTCTTTTCAACTGCATAGTCGTAAAAGCACTATGTCTGGAAATGGACATCTAATGGAATATTTTAAAATTCTTAGGGAACTGGCCTGTTCGGAAGCTCAATTTGATGCCTTTGGCAGGTTCTTAGGGAACAATGACCAAATGTCGGACAGGATTGATTTACTTAGGAAATTGTAGGTCACTCGATCCTAAAGTTAAGAAAGTGGAGGATATAGGTGACTACATAGCAAAATCCCAAAAAGGATATAATAAAATATAAATTCTAAACAGTTTTTATTTGTACACCGCCCTCATATTATTTTAAGTCATCTCTGTGTGCTATACCCGACTAACTCACAAAAGATTGTCCCCAGACCTGGCGATACTGGAACCTTCCTGTCTGTCAGTTGCTCTTTCCCCATCCTCAGGGACATATCCCCACTTCACTGCCTCCTCCATGGGAACAATTCCTTGCCTCAATGCGTCTCTGACAGGGATGATAAAGTCGAAAAAAGGTTCACCACCAACTCAAGTTGAATAGCAGAATTTATTTTTGGTGAGTCGTCTGCCTGGGGGGTGGAGCAGCCCGGCCAGGTAGTCTCTCTCTGGGTGGAGCAGCCCGGCCAGGTAGCCTCTCTCTCTGGGTGGAGCAGCCCCGGGGCATGTGGGCATATAAGCTGTTTCGATCATAGGAGCACCCTGCACCGTCTAGAGCTCCACTTCTCCTGTGTGTTCCGCCCTTCTGCCTTGTGTTTCATGCCCAGATACGAGTCCCAAGTTTGTATGGCTGATAATGGTGGTTAGTCTTATGAGTTCAGCAAAAAAAAATATTACACAAGGAAGTCAAGGGAAATTCAAGTTAGTAAGGCACTGTTTAGGCATACTCTCTTACTAAAACAAAATTCAGGCCTGCTCTCGGGTCACAAGTAGGGGTTTCTGTGTGTTAGATAACGTCTATACCCTGACGTGTTTTTGGAACAAGAGTCGTTAGCTGACGAATATTCGAGGTTGATAGACACCGGAATCATCATTCAAGAGAAGACATTGAGGCTGACATTGAGCTAGGACAGTGTGACGCTGAAGTTGAGGCCCAATTCGCTCCAGAAGACATGATGGCAGTACTGAAGATATCCGTCGAGGATTTCGATATGGCGGTAGAGAAGATGGACGAGCAATTCGAAGAGTGTGAGCAGTTATGGAAGTCATTTGAAGAAAGCTACGAAACCATTCGAAAGGAACAAGAGAAGAGAGACGAACTCCTTCAGAGGGAACAAGAGAAGAGAGACGAACTCCTTCGGCGGGAACAAGATAAGAAAGACGAACTCCTTCGGAGGGAACAAGAGAAGAAATTCGAACTCCTTCTGAAGGAAGTTGAGAAGAGTAACGAACACCTGCAGAAAGAAATTGCAATAATGATACAGATGATAGACAAAAAGCAAAACTGTTAGATTAAGTAAGGAATAAAACAACATTGTGAAGTTAATCTTTTATTTTTCTCCTGTTTTTACACATAGATCTCCATTGTTTACACATAAGATAGATACGCCACCGGAAAGGGATGAATTCACAGAGTGTGAGGGGAAGCTGAACGGTCAGGCTATGGAGATCGTCAACTCTTTTAAGTATCTGGGCAGTGTGTTGAGTAAAGATGGGACTATGGATAAAGAAGTGCGGGAGAGGGTACAACAGGGGAAGAGGGTTGTAGGAACGCTGAAAGCAGTAACAAGAAATAGGGTGGTCAGTATGGAAGTGAAGAAGTCCTTGCATGACAGTGTGGTAATCCTAGTCGCAACACCAAATTTAATTGTTTTGTTTATTTTTGTTCTCCTCCCGACTTGATTGGTACTGTCGTTGTATTTCAGCCATTTTGAATCTACCATAAACCGATTTATTTATTTATAGGTAGTTTCATTACATTCCAATCAATAACCCGTCTCCCTGTACCTTTTCGGGGGAATTTACCCGATAAATTTCTCACATCCTCATATATTACTATAGCAATGAAGCATAAAATGATAGGAACCCAAAACTACCATTAGAAATGAGATCCCAGCTGTGGTGCGGCTCGTAAATATTGACCAAATCGGCTGTATGATAATCCAGACTGATAAACTTACCTATTGTGGCACCCGTTGGTCAAAATCCCGAATATCCTGCAGGAGTCCGTAGGAGGTGGTAGGATAAGCTTGGGGTCATGGGTGTAGTACTGGCGATCCTAGAGGTTCCTCCTGTTGGGTATATATTAAGCAAACCACCCACCAATTTTTATAACAATTTTGAAATGCATTTTGGAATCCCCTATAAACTGTACTTAATTTTTATGTAAGTTTTATAATTTGGAAAAATCGATTAAGGGAGAAAATTAACATTGAAAATTATAAGAAAATTATGTGTAAAAAGTTTCCCATAAACGGCGGCCCGCTATGTTATTGTAATTTGCAGCCTAATTTCGTCTGTTAATTCACTTTCGCCTTAATTGGACCCCCTATGAAGTACAACAGATTATGATGACATAAGTGACGGGTGTTTAGAGGGGCAGAGCTCCCCCTTCAACATATTACATGTCCCAGTAACTTCTATTATATAAACAACCCAAGAATTTTCACAGATTTTTAAAATTTAATTTAGGATGTAATATAACCTATACTCCATGTTAAAATAAGTGTCAACCCTCGAAAAATTCTATTAAGGGAGATACAGAACCTAGAACCTGTAACCTGTAACGATATTTGTCCAGGGTTTCCCACAGACGCCACCCCGCTAGGTCAGCCATGTTGATACTATAATTGAGGAGCGCTTTTATCGTAGATATTCGACTATAACGCCCTCTGCCTTTCTCTATGTGAACTAATGATCAACACGTCACTATGTTTCTGCCATATTATTGGTTATTTTTTTTGTATACGTCACCATACGTCACGGTATTGTTAAGTTAGGTTAGGTTAGGTTGGCTCGGGTTTTTTCATTTTGGGGTTTTCTCAAGTTGAAAAACAACAAAACCCGAGCCAACTTTCATCATAAAAGCCATTATATCGCCTTTTTATGTCTTTAACCCAACATTCTCCCTGATCTTCATAGCCCTCCCCACTATCGGGCGCCGTGTCTTAAGATTGTTGGATAAAGGGGAAAACGATTTTTGCGGAGGTTGAAACTAATGTCAATCATTATAAATGCAAATAAACTAACACTAAAAAAAAAAAAAAAAAAAAAAATGGTATGTGGTTTCCTTAATATTTTCCTCCTGTTGTAATCAAAGTATATACACTCCATATAATATCCTTCGCTTGTAACGATGTTTAACACGTGATAATAAGGAGAGATACGGCCGCGCTTCCTCCCCGTCCAGTGGCTAGCGGGTGACTGAGGAAAACTGGAGTAATTCCGGTCAGTTGGGGGGGGGAGATGATTTACTTTTTGGTCGATTTTTTTTTTTTTTTCAATATTGTTCTAGTTTCCTCCCTAGATCTCCATCAAACATCCATTAGATCCCCCTTGTAGGTTAATATGTAGGCCTACATTTTTCGGTAAACAAATTCCCGGCCGAAGGCCAATTCTTCCTTAATTACAGGCTCACTATTGTTTGCCAGGAAAAAAATAGACACCTAAGTAGCACGAGAGGTCTAAATATTGACAAATATATGGGGCGAAAACTCTTAAAATCGACAAACTAATGGGGCAAACATCTTAAAATATGAAAACTAATGTGGCCGAACATGAGAGAAGGGGGTCCAGAAAAACGAGCCCCCCCCCCCCCCCCTTCAGCAACATTACCATAAGTGTGGAACACATCTTTTGCCTCATGTTGTACGTGTTTATAAATATATTTTCTATCGATGTTATGTTTACTATTCAGGTCGACCACTGCAGCACAATACAATGCTAGGGGAATTTCTCCACTGCCGTTTATTGTTTTTCTGTGTATTCATGAATACTATTCGCAAGTAATTCCACCCTCACACTCCATAAAAAAACTAAGAACATTAAATATAGGGTATGTCTTACATTAAAGATAACCGATCATGTGAAAGGCATATATATACAACGTGAGTAGATTATGCTATTTATTTATATTATTTAAAACATCTGTACATTGTGGAGCATCAGACGTCAGGCGGCCAACCCCGCTATACTGGTCATCTTAAAAGTAGCTGCTTCACACAACACGGGACTTAGTTCAGTTGATCAGGTGTTTTCGTCTTCAGTTTGATGTCAAGGATCTTGAGCCATAACAAACATCTGCAAAGATAAAAATGCCAGCATTCATAGGTCAGCTATTTACCGAGATGATGTCTCTGGAATATGTATTCAGTCAGCCATGATTATACACTCGTATGTGAGTATACTATATACTGTATACTCGTAGATATACCCTACTTATGACTAAGCACTTCACCTTACCTTTGGGAAAGAAGTGAAATATGAATTCCTTTTGCTTCCACTTGTATTTTCCACAAACAACACAGCTATGACCGTGTTGTTTTGGTGCCATGTTTGTGTCTGCCGCCACGCCATCTGGCAGCTCCCTGTGACATTTGTAAGTGTGCAGACGATGCACCACCGATGGCAGAGCCATCTTCAGGGGTGCTTAGTCAAGACTAGGGATCAATTGGGAGCTCGTTTAAGAGCTCTCTCCTTATTAGATTCTTCTTGAAGAATATCAAAGGAGGGAGTGACATGGTTACCAAGTCAAGTCCGCTAGATAATTAACAGATGTCGAAAATCGCTAGAATAATGCCACAATCTCTAGAATATCACTCCAAAATGGCTCAAATCTCAAAGGTATCACTAGAATTCATGGCGCTAGATGTAAAATATGCCTCTAGCTCGAAGTGAATACCTCTAGATCTAGCGGGAAAGTAGCTAAATTGGCAACACTAGGAGGGAGTGTCGGGGCTACATACTGAAGCCAATTTCTCGCGCTTCCACCTTCCACTACTTCATTAAGGGGGGTCACTGGCTTTTCTTTTTATCTTTCTCTCATTTTCTCTCTTTCCCTGGCTTGTATCCATTCGGCCCCAACTGTTTTAAGACGTTTATCCCAATTCAGGTGTCGATTTCTTCCTGGTGAGCAATAGCGAGCCAGCATTGTATGGAGAAATCCGGCTTCGCCGGAGAAATATTTCTATCGAAAAATTTACAAATTTAGCTTGCTGTCAATACAAACTAATATATATGCTGGCTCGCTACCGCTCGCCAAGAAAATATTGACACCTGGATGGAGGTCATCTTAAAACAGTAGGCTGAATGGGGCCGAATGGATAAAAGCCAAAGAGAGAGGGAGAGAAAGAGAAAAAAAAACACGAGGTGGGCTCCTTTAATTAATATTTAACCCCTTCTGTACCGACGACGTCTATTTAACTTTATTCTGGCTACTGTCAGCTTAATTTGTTCAGGTTAGGAAGGACATCTACCCATTAAACGGCTGCAGATTGTATGGAGAATCCGGCTTCGCCCCGGCCTCGCCGGAGACATTTGTCTATCGAAAAATTTACAAATTTAGCTTGCTGTAAAACAAAAAATATATATGCTGGCTTGCTACCGCTCGCCAGGAAAATATTGACACCTGGATGGGAGTAAACGTCTTAAAACAGCAGGCTGAATCGGACCGAATAGATACAAGCCAAAGAGAGAGGGAGAGGAAGAGAAACAAGCGAGGTGGGCTCCCTTAAAACATTGTTGTACGTAAAATACCGCGAAAACGGAAAGACACCCCAGTAGTAGAGAAAGAAACAACAGAGAAAGAAGGAGAGAATGAAATTAAGAAACCAAAGAAAAAGAAAAGAAGAAACGAAAAGGAAAACGAAAAGAAACGAAAAGCAAAAGGAGAAACCAAATCAAAACACACAACCCCACCTAGACGAGCAACGCCAGGACTACCCACAACTGTAGCGACCCCCAGGGACGCCCGAGTCGCCACGGTGACGACAGGATGTCCTGCGACCCAAGGGAAGACGATTCACCCATGGCGACCACTTCCTCACCCAGAAGAAATATAGTCTTCAGCCAGAAGTTTTGAATCAAGAACATTTAATTATTTTGTATATATCTATGTGCCATGTTTGTAATACTAGAACCACCCATAATAAAACAACTTATATTAATCTTAAATAATATGTATCATTATAATGTTAAGAACGTTATACGACAGATCTCCTATGTTTTCCAAATATTGTGATGAACTAACTAAACGTTTTGATAGACTTTGTCACTTATGCAAAAACTCTTTCAGATCACCTAGCTAAAACTCTTCTATCTATTTTATACCACACACATATGTACATGCCTTATCATCACCAAGCTATTCTATTCATAAACAAACCACATTCCCTTCTTTCATACTTTTTATATTCACTACTACCAGTCGAACACATCACCACCCCAAATCTTCCCGCCTTCCGGTGTGAGGTGCTAGAGTGACACCGTTAATCTATTTTTCATTAATTTCACCACAACACCAAACACCTCCAATGAAATTAATGAAAGTATATATGTGATCCACCAGGATTCGAACCCGGGTTATCACACACAGATTTTTAGACACCTTAACCATTACACCACCAAGACGGTTAAAGGTTTATGCACACGCCTACGACTTATTATCCATTCTCGAATACTGGATATTAATCTAATCATGTTCATATTCCCACCGCACTATGGTAGCCTAATGTTTAAGTGAGAGGAAAGAATATTCATGGGGCACAGATCATATAGAACGGCCTCGCTACGAAATATCCCTGAACCTACTGATAATCAAATTTTTATTTATTTCATCACAACATCAAACACCTTCAATGAAATTAATGAAAGCATATATGTGATCCACCAGGATTCGAACCCGGGTTATCACACACAGACTTTTAGACACCTTAACCATTACACCACCAAAACAGCTCATATGCCTTATATATAACCAAAATCAGTTAAATCACGAGTGTATTTCGATATATCGTTAGCGAACATAACCTACCACTACTTACAATAATACTAATGCAGAAAATAACTATAAATAACAATCATTTGGTGGGATAAATTATAGAACTACTTATAGAAGGCAACGGCTCCTGGGGCGCTAACCACGATTCTATTTCGGTTGAGTTTTACTTAATGTTATTGCATTTACTAACTTAACCTAACCAGAACCGAACACAATAACATTAAGTAAAATATATCGAAATACAGTCGTGATTTAACTGATTTTGGTTATATTATAGGTTTGATTCCCGAAGGGAAGTAAAGAAAACCTAATATTTAGTAGGGCCCCGTAATCATTGACGACTTCGCCTATAAATAATAATAGTCTCCATTCAACATACTGCGCCAGCATTTTTAATAGCCCGCGCGGAAGTATTATGGAGTACTCGTCATAAGTGCACGCCTAATTCCCTTATGGGATCGTCATTTTGATCGGGTACCCTACAGGAAAAAAAATCTGTAAAATATAAAAAAGACAAAATAACTTAATATCTGTTATCATATGACTTGCCATATGCGTGGATTTCTCATGTTTCGCTTTCCCAACACCTTGCCCTCTAGCGGCCATCTTCGTCCTTCACTGATATACCAAGAATAAACTATAGAAATCAACGAATGGGAAGTGGGATGGTCGGGAGGGACAGTGTCGTCAATGATTACGGGGCCCATCATTGACGACTTCGCCTGATTAACAAGACTGGAGGATTCGTAAAATATCTTAACCTTAGGGGCGAAGAATCCAAATAAAAATGTTGTAAGTATTATTGTATGCAAACAATATATAAAAAAAGTATAAAAGAGTTGCAAGCAGTGCGTGACATTAAGAAACTGCTTGCTCATGGTCAGATCTTTACATTAGATCGTATGCATGATAAATTGGGACACCCATATGTTCCCGAGAACTGTAACTCTGCAACAGTTATTCGTTCCATTCTTAAAACTATTTGTACATTCAATAATTATATTACAAATATACAAATATATTATATTTGTATAATCTTGTAAAAACATATATAGTTGCAACTATGCGAGATATCTTCTTAGAATTAACATAAAAATTAATATCGGACGGTAAAACCCGTCCTTTCACAGTTCGTGATTCATCATAATCTTCAAGGCACAGAGGGAATATGGACTATTCCGAAACCCCCCTCCCCTTCTTTAAACAGCAAAACTTAACTTAATAGAACATTACCTACTGTACCCGTTGACGTAAAGCTACACAGGTACGCTTTGGTTTATCTAGAGCGACGGACAGGTAGCGTGTTAGGAACGTATGATTGGAAGCCCATAATTGAGTATTAGCAATGTCCTCATACTGAGAAATATTGTAGAAATCTGAGAGAGACTGCCCATTTCCTGATATCGTGAGCCCTGCCTATCACGCCGGGATTACTTTTCCTAATAACGTCCACAAGCAAGGAAGCTAACTTTCGTTTTGAAACACGCTTACCTGTCCGGTTGACCCATAAAGCACCTGGTTGGCGAGGCTGCGCAGCCCTCAAAAACATTGTGAGTGCTTGCACAGGACATAAAAGGTGATGAGTGAGGCCCCTTTTCAAAGCCGGGACGGAAAATTCAGAAAATACATGTTCAGAATGTTCGTTCTTAGCTATAAATGTGGGAGACAGCGCGATTTGCACATGATCACGCTGTCTCCCAAACCTAAGGCAATTAGGTTCGTTGCTCATCGCCGCCAGCTCAGACACCCTTTTTCCGGTGGCTAGAGCCATGAGGAAAACAGCCTTTTTCAAAAGTGAATCAAAATCCGGCGCATTATTATATTTGCGCGATTGAAGTACTGATAAGGCTTTGTCAAGTGACCAAGTGGGCATAAGCTGTAGATGTAGCTTGAAACACGCCCTCATAAACCTTTCTCCTCCGCCTGCGGTATGGAAAGGACAGTGAGATCAAAAAAGGGGGTTCTAATAGCAGACAAATTATTTTTTAGAGTGGTTACTGAAATTTGTTTTTGTTCGAATAGATAGGCCAAGTATTTAAAAACTAAAGCCCCTGAGGCAGTAGTTTGCCCTGACTCTACAATCCAGGTTGTGAAGGTTTTCCAATGGGACTGATATTGTCTCCTGGTAGATATGGTGTATTGGTTCATTAATTTATTAGTGACACTTTCTCCAAATTGAGCTAACCATTTGGCATTGTAAATATCCATTAGGCAAAACTGAGCGAGGTCCGAAGGTTGCCAATTGTTTCCAAGTGGAAAGCGGAGACGTGGAGGGACTTCGGGTTCCTGCACCACTGTTGCAATTGGTGGTACCATACCTGGGCTGTCCATAGCGGCGCGATCATCGCAACTCGGCCCCGGTAATCCCTCAGCTTGTGAATTACTTTGCACATTAGCACAGAATCTGGTGGAGGAAAAAGATAGCTTGAGGTCCACCTGTTCCAATCTACCAACAATGCATCGGGTCCCCCCGCCGGGGTGACCTCCTGACAAGTGAGGAGGAGGGGGATCACAGAGTCTGTGATTCTCTTAGGATGCAAACAAGTCCACCTGCGGCTTTGCAATCATCTTGTCGAAGATAGCCTGTTTGATTGTCCATTCTACTAGAGTGCTCCGCCGGCGAGAGAGAGCGTCTGCCCAGACGTTCCCCACGCCGGGGAGATATGCTGCATGCAGGGAAATTCCTAGTGATTCGGCTAGGGCAAAAATCCGTTCGGAAACCTTCAACAACTTTCGTGACCTCACTGAGCCCTGTTTCTAAATACAAAAGACTGCAGTTTGACTGTCCATTCGGAACGCAATTGATTTGTTTGTTAAAGTCATGCTGTGAGTTTGGAGAAAGAAGAGGAGGACTAAAAGCTCTTGCTTGTTGATATGGTACTGACTGTCTGCCGGCCATGTGCCTTGACCTTGATGGCCCAGAGTGGACTAAGAGGCCCCAACCTAGTGCCCCTGAGGCGTCTGTGTCTATCCACACCATAGGATGGGGAGAAACCCATGTCGTGACAGAGTGGAGAACTTCTCGCTTGGCCCAGACCGAGAGTAAGCTGTGGATTAATGGAGGAATTGGCCATAGTTTCCTCTCCGGCGAGAGGGAAAACTTTGTTGCCTTCCAGGATTAATCGTTTGACTTTCAACCGGCCCAACTTCACAGTTAATTGTATCCAGTTGAGAGAGCCGACTAGGGCATCCCACGTTTTCCTGGTCGTATCCAGACTGTGGAGAAAACGGAACAGTTTCTTGCGGAACCTGCTCCAGTTGTCCACACTCTGAGTAAGAGTCAGATTGGCGGTGTCCCAGACCAGCCCTATCCACTGAATAGTCCTTGAAGGGACAAGGCGAGACTTCGCCAAGTTCACCTTGAACCCTAGGGATTGTACATGAGCTAACACTTGGTTTACATGATCTTGACATAATTCCATAGAGTTCGCTACTACTAACCTCTCCGCGGCGCACAGGGGGTTTTCTACAGGGTAAGACTGTGCGCACCTATGATGATTTTGGGACCTATTGCCAATTTCGATAAAAAGTACATCATCGTGTAGGGAATGTTTGCGTGCATCGGCCCATATATATTTGACCCCCCCAAAAAATGTCTTGGGGGGGGGGAACGGTCCGTAGTTGAAAAATGTGGAGCGAATAGCACCGCGCGGCTAGATTGTCATCGAGCGGCGAGATTTCCCTGCCGAATTTTCACGCGCCCAGGGGATAGAAGGAGAGGGAGGAGGGGGTGGGTTACCGCGTATTATCACGTATATCTCCTTTTTTGAGCCCTTTTAGGCTATGTAGAGTATGTATACGTGTGTAGGCCACCCATATAACAATGAATATGCCTCATAGTGACCAAAAATTGCAATATATAAGGGAATTATAAGAGAATTTTTAGGCGGGAATGAAGATGTGTTGGAGGTTTGGCGGCAATTTATGAGCTTAGAGTGTGGTTTACGCCATACATATCACTTATATCTTGTACGTAGAGCACTGTCATGCTATAATACAGACTTGTACGTATGTATACGTGCCATATATCAAAATATATACCGCATATAGACCAATTCATGCGATATTTACGCACATTATCAATGAGTTTCTATGCGTGAACCAAGGTGTGAGTGAGTTGTGCTGGGAATGAAAGGGGGAGAGGGTGTGTTACGCCATAAATATCACGTAAATCTTGTATTTAGAGCACTGTCATGCTATAATAAAGCCGTGTACGTATGTAGGCGTCCCATATAACAAGGAATATACCGCATATAGCCCAATTGATGCGATATTTACGCAAATTGTGAATGTGTTTCTAGCAGACGGAAGCCTGAAAGGGTGGGTGGGGGTGGCTGGGTAGGAGGGAGGCTAGCAGGGAGGCAGTGAGTGAGTGAGTCGTGGAGAGAAGGAAGGCAGGCAGATCTCTAGATAGATAGCCAGCTGTGTGACAATTGTGGAGGCGCCCGAGGTGTATTGATGTCTTGGGATTTTGAACCTTATGTCTACCAGGTGTCTGGTGTTTGTTGCCACCAAGAGTTTTACAATAACATGAGTCAGGAATGGAGAGAGAGAGAGAGAGAGAGAGAGAGAGAGAGAGAGAGAGAGAGAGAGAGAGAGAGAAACTGAGACATGCGTATGTCGTATGTATAAATGGACTTCAGAATTGCATTTTTATGCAAGCAGACATTGCATTTTAGACACATGTGAAGTACCACAGAAACATGTAGGCCATTGACTGTAAATAAAGTACTATACTATAGACCACCAGCGACGGTGGTCAGTAAACACAGGCAGATTGCCTTTTGTGATAAAGGGCTAAATATAGAATGGTGTCTCCTTACACTTGCGAAAGGGTAGATTGCCACCAGAGAAACGTATACTTATTTATTTCCAAGTAATATGCAATCTAAATGTATATTCGAGACCTACTGCAATTATTTGTATGACAGTCATGACTATGTATAATCCAATATACGCGCGTAGGCGAGACATAAGAAAGCTGGTTGAGCAATTTTCGACACCCACACAGTTATTATTCTTTTTTATTTACAATATTATACAATACAAATGTATTTGTGAAGAGTATTTTATCCATTATTGTATTTATACAAATTTTGTTCCCAGACAGAGCTGCTGTTGCTGGTGTAGCAGGGGCATAAAGGAGCGGCAAGGGTCACCGCTTGACCGTGTGAAAATGAGTGGAGTCGCACTGAGAGGGGCAATTTTGCTGAGTGTTTGGGCAATTTTTGACAGAATAAAGTTATATAATTACTAATTCTTGACAGAGACAAACTTTTATAAACCTTGGCATGATATAATTGATAATCCCATCAATTTACAAACGTAAATTGGTGGGATAATTCATTTTTTTTTGTATATTGTCATTTCGATTGTAGACACAAAGTTTTGAGTGATATTTGGTATGAGCTCCTGTGGCATGGTTGGTAAGGTCGCGGACTGGAAAACTCAAAGTGTGGTAGGGTTGTGTGATCGAATCCAGGAGGGGGTTATGGGGAAGGTTTTATATTGTCTAGAACATTTTTGATAAAAAAAAATGTTTACAAGATCATGCCATTGTATTCAAACAATATGAAATATTCATAGAATATATCATATTGTAAGAATACAATGACATGACCTTGTTTTTTTATTGTTTTTTTTAATTATCTTAGTAGGTTTGACAGGATTTGTTGAAACATTTATTTTTGTACAATTCATTTGAGGTAAGAAAATAATTATATACACATTACTTTGGCTAATAACAAACATATATATTGATATACTAAAAAAATAAGGCATATTACATGTAAATCTTTGAAACTTATAAACTAAATAATGAAACATACAATTATATAACGTAAAACTATATCACAGGGACATCTTTGGAACTTATACATTATATAATATATATGTTACATTATGAGGTAGCGTGATCAATTAGGTCAGGTCAGGTAAGGTAGGGCGCGAGTCCAGGACAGGGCGGGGCAGGGGGCGAGTCCAGGGCAGGGCACGGGGCGAGTCCAGGGCAGGGCAGGGCAGGGCGACACTCAATAATTCTTGAAGGTGTGGTAGTCCCTGAAGCAGTCACCCAGGCAGAGTGGAACTTTGCACTCGGCGCACATTGAGGTGACTCTTTTGGTGACATGGGGTTTCCTGACACTGGTGCTGCAGACGGTGCACTGCGCCTGCCTGCGATGAGTGCCAAGCATCTCAGTGTTGATGGGGTAGTGTCTTTCGACACCCAGCTGGATGCGGTCAGGAACGTGATCCCCACGCCATGCCGTACGTCTGTGAGTGGTGGTGCCATACTTCTCCAGGAGTTGGTATGAGACGTTGTAGCCGAACTCCCGGAATTTCAGCTTCTGGTTTGGGGCCATATCCTTTTTCACCAACCACAAGTTGTAGGCGTTGAGCATCGTGATATCAACTAGGTGGAGGAAGAGCTTGTGATACCACTTCACAGTCTTCCTCAGACACTCAACGCCTGACAGCTGACAGTCAGACTTGTCCACCAGGCGCATGTTCTTAGTGTAGTCCACTACCATGTCGGGCTTGTAGATTGTCTTCCTGGTTCGGTAGTGGATTTTGCCAGAATCCATCTGGGCACCTGTGTGGACGGTGGAAAGCAGGTGGACGTCTCGCTTATCCTTCCACTTCAGGGCTATCAGTTTCCCACACTTCTCGAGCTGCTTGTATTTCTGCCCCTTTCGTCGCCTTCTTCGCACATGCCTCTCGCGGTGTTCCTGGGCCAGGTCGTCTTCTGAAGGTGTGTCACTGGAGGAGGCATCTGTGAGAGGAATGACATTACCTGTGAACTTTGGCATAAACTTTCTTGTCTTTCTGGCAGTCCCACATGACCTCGTTTGGTTGTCATGAAGAAACTGGCAGAGAGCAGGAGAAGTATACCAGTTGTCAGTGTAGATGATGTGGCCTTTGCCCAGGTAAGGTGCCAACATTTTCCTGACGATGGCACCTGACATGCCCATGGGGTCATTGGCAGCGGCTTTCGGTATGTCAATGTCAGTGCCTGTGTACACGATCATGTCAAGCACTATTCCAGTTTCGCAGTCACACAAAACGAAGAGCTTGATTCCGAACCTATGCCTTTTCAAGGGGATATACTGCTTGAAAACAAGACGTCCTTTGAAGAGCACGAGTGACTCATCAATCACCAAATTGAGGAAGGGGTAAAAGTATTTCCTATACCTCTCCAACAACATGGTGAACACATCCCGAACTTTCCATATCCTGTCAATCCTGTTAGGATTTTCGTTGTCTGCAAAGTGCATAAATCTTAGCAGCAACAAAAATCTGTCACGAGTCATGAACTTATTGAAAGTTGGGGTGGCGATGAGAGGGTCGTGCTTCCAATAGTGTTGCAACACATGCTTCTTGATCAGAGGCATGAGGAACAATAAGGCAAAGAACGTCATAAATTCTTCCACAGTCGTATCCACCCAGCCTCGTATTCTCGCTTTTGGAGAAAGGACGTCCAATCTGCCAAACACCCACCTGTAGTAGGCGTTTGTTTGGGCAACGATGTACGTCATTACCTCCATGTCGAAAAAAGCGAGGAAGAAGTCGGTTTCGTTCGCTTGATCGTCACAGGGCCAGTCGTCAGTTGTTCCTGACATCCCAGGATTGAACTGGGGCACGTCAGGTACAAAATTGACCCCGTCAGACCAATCGAACAAAGGCTGCTCAGGGATCGGAATGTCGTCTGCGTCTGCTTCATCGTCTGAAATATCGCTTCCATGGTCGCGATACAGCACTGCATCATCATCATCACCCTCCTCTTCACTTGACAGACGATGCCCTTCCTCATTCTCGTCACCGACGTCGGACTCACTCCCACTGTCCACTCCCAAATCCCCCCACCCTTGGTCCCGTGCTAGGGCTTCGTCGTCGAAACCTGGGCTGCCAATGTCCTGCGAATCACCATCAAACAGCAGGGCGGCATACTTTGATGGTGTCAGAGTTTTCCGGGTCACTTTTGCACGTGCGGGAGTCTTATGGACAGGGACAGCAGAGGCGGTGGCAGGGGCGGCGGCAGGGGCGGCGGCAGGGGCAGCAGTGGTGCGTGGCCTTGATGGCAAGATGATGGTGGTGCCTGTCGCCCTTCTCTCTGTTCCTTGGGCAGGGGCGGCATGGGCGGCAAGGGCAGCAGGGGCAACAGGGGCAGCAGGGCCGGCAGGGACACCAGGGCCAGCAGGGCCAGCAGTCGCTTTCCCTCTCCCTTTCCCCTTCCCCTTCCCTTTCCCTGTTCCTTGGGCAGGGGCGGCAGGGGCAGCAGGGGCAGCAGGGGCGGGAGGGGCGGCAGGGGCAGCCGGGCAAGGGGCGGCTGGTGGTGGTGGTGGTGGTAGGGGCACTGTGGCTGGCGTACGGGTTCTCTTCCTTACGCCCGTGCCTTTAATTTTTCCTGCCCCCGCAGGTTCTGCAGCCCTAGGGCGGCCTCCTGAGTCGCGGGTACCGGTGGCAGGGGTGGCAGGGGTGGCAGTGGTGGCAGTGGTGGCAGTGGTGGTGGTAGTGGTTGTTGCAGTGGCCTGGGTCGTGGTGGCAGTGTCCCGAAACACCAATGACCTCTGTACCTTTCTCGTGCTTGCACGTGTTTTTCGTGCTTTGGGTGCAGGTGTTTCATCCTCCGAGCTGTAGGGCGTGTCGTACTGGTAGGTAGGGTCTTTAGCAGCCATCCTCTGCCTTCCACGGCGGCTAACACCACCAGAAGGAGGGCTGGTTGTGTCATCAGGGAGCGAGCGTGAGGGACGTGTGGGCTCCATGACTAGTGCGTAGTTACTGGCGCGGTGGTGCTTGCACGAGTGCGGGGCGAGCGTTTGGCGGCATGGTGTCGAGAGTTGACATGTAGTACTATACCCACACCAATTTTCAGCCGCCTGGCTATAAACGCGCGGTTTTGGTACGCGTTCAAAAGCTCTGCTCTTAAGAGTCTCCCCGCAGTCCGCCGGGGGAACTCTTAAGAGTCTCCCCGCAGCTCCCGGGCTAGCCAGTCGTCTGGATACCAAAACACCTGTATGCCTTGGAGTAACAGGCGTAAAAGAGCTGGCCGGACAAGTTTTATGAAAAATTTTGGTGCCAGGTTCAAGCCAAAAGGCATTCTTTGAAAGACATAAGTCTCTCTCCTGATCCTCAGCAGGGCGAGGAATTTTTGGAACCGTTGGTTTATTGGGACATGCCAATAGGCATCTTTGAGATCGATCGAGCATATCCAACCTTGCGGCGGAATCGCGAGTCTGAGTTGTTGAACTGTAAGCATCCTGAAGGGTGAATTCTCTATAAATGTGTTCAGGTGCGAGAGATCTAGAACTGGTCGCATCTGCACACTGTCCCTTTTTGGCACTAAGAAAAGTCGGGAAGTGTATACTGGGTGACTGGCATTGACCGGGATAAGAACTTGTTTGGTAATCATTTCCTGAAGCAGAGTCTCCTTCTCCTGAGACACATTGACGTGTTCCCGCGGCTGACGCAGTCGAGGCCGCCGGAGCCACTGCCAGGTGATTCCTTTGCTTACTACTTTCCTGGCCCAGGTCTTCTTGGGCCAGGCCGAGCGGAATGAACGGAACGAACCCAGGTGCAACCGGGGTCCGACCATTGAGGCAACTCTCAAATTCTGTGTCCTTAAGCACGGCGTTGGGATGCTGAGAGACTGGGTGGCTATATTTTTGGAGGGGGAGGTAGCTTGGTATCTGACGCTTGGCTAGATTTGACTGATGGCTGGCCTTGATTACCCTTCTGAGGGGCCTTACCTTTATACCCAGAACGTTTACCTTGTTTGGGCTTGTAAGAGTTACCTCCCTGCTGCGGCGGGAGTCTGGGATACCTTGGTGACTGTTTAGACTGTGGTTGGTATTGTTTGGTACCACCCTTTGATTTATGAAAGGGCTTCTTAACAGGGTCCTTCCGAGCTTGGGAGGTAATCTGCTTCCAACCATTAACCATGTTAAACACTGGACTCCATGTCTCCGAGTTAAGGAGGATGGCGGTAAGGACCGGAGAGAGAGTTACTCGGCGACCTATGTTCGCCGGCAACTTTCTCACTAGATGGACTCTCAGATCTTGGCGGGCTCGAACCGCCTTCATAATAGCAATTCTGATGTCTCCTAAGGACTGAATAGAATTTTGTAGCAACAGTCTCCTAGACAATTCGGTAGCTCTCTTAATTTGGGGTTCAGCTATAGCTGAAATAGTACGTGAAAGGGAGGCGGCAATCTGGTGACTAACCAAGTACTGAGAGAACATCCGGTAAGCCTTATTCCTTAACTTAACTTGAAGTCCCTGTCAAGGTGAGCAGCCGGGGGAGTAGAAAAGGGTTCATCAAGGGAGTGCAAGGAAACTTTGGGGGCCGAAAGAAAGGTAAGCAAATCTGAGGACACTCCCTCTGCTTTGGCTACTGGCAAAGAAAAGTAAGCATGATTTTCTTGGGGAACCTGCTGTGAAGACTTAAGGCCGCGTCCCATACAGTACGTCAAGACACGACAACGGCCGATGTTAGCCGATTTAACAACTTTTTGCCGAATCGACACGTTTGACACGAGGCTCGCCAGACAAGGACAGCCGCACGTCACTCACACGTCACTCACGACACATTTACGTCTGCCACACGTTAACTCGTGACACTATTAAGATGTCAGTACGACACACGTCCGCGCAACACGTTCACAGTACGCTAAGTTGGATGTTGATAGGATGTTAGTCGTTTGCCAGACGAGCAGCATATGTGCTGCGCAAGTGTGTCGCACGATACATACCTGTGTCATCCGACAGGGTCGACTCCTACGACAGAAGCACGACCAAGTACCCAACCCTATATAAAGGTCGGGGGCCGTAGACCCCCACACAGTCTACCGATAGGTGGGCACTAACGCGATAAAGTAACGCGATAATGTAACGCGTTAACAATTTCTGGTTAACGTTTATCGGATAAAAAAAAATCCAGCTTTAACGAATTAACTAACGGTAACGTCATACTTTTTGTTCCAAAATAGCGATAATCGTTAATTAACCCGCTGAGTGCCAGGGAGGCATATATACGTCCTCGCCGAAAAAAAATCGTAGCAGCGAAACGACTGCACCTATGGCTTTCATATTTTTATCACATCTACCTTACCCTTTAGGCTACCCACCACAACAATCCCAAATCCCTCCTCCCACCCACTCGCTGACTGTCGGTCCCGTCAGAAGGAAAAAAATTGAAAATTTGTGGCGGCGAAACGACTGCACCAATCGGTTCCATATTTGTGTGACAAGTCCCTTACCCTTCTGCCTTCCCCCCACCACACCCCCAACCGCCTCCCACCACCCACTTCTAGCGTATCCGTACGAAGAAAAGGAAAAAAAGGAAAATCCGTGGTGGCGAAACTACCTCACCAATCGGCTTCATAACACAAGTCAATTACCCTTCTACCTTCCCCCCACCAACCCCAAAACCATCCTCCCACCCATACATTCCGATACCATAAAAGTCTCTGTAGTCTATAGTGTCCTTTCAGCTACTTTCGGGACCATCGGGGACCTGATTTCTGGCGAGGGGAGTGTTTTTTTTTTACCATTATCCTTCCTTTCTCTCCCAACTTGATAGATTTAGCCAAAAAAAAAAAAAAAAAAAAACTCTGGCACTGGCAGAAGCACACCGTCAAAATTGGCTGGCACTCAGCGGGTTCATTGCCAAACAGGCAGAAATCCGCAGAATAGTCAATAAATAGGTAAACTAAAAGCCGAACCGAACCCTCGTAATGGCAGGTGTTTTTTTTCTAATAAAATAATGATAGCATTGCTGCATTTAAGATTTTTTATGTAAAATATGATAAATATCCATATCTTTGATAAATAACGATACAACGAAGTAACGATATCGTTATCGAAAGGATCGGATTGGTTGTCTGTTTTTAGTCGGGCGTTTGTCATGTCATGGTCGTGTCGAGCTTACTATAGTCTGGTTCGAACATTTTGCCCGATTAATTCCCGATTATTGTACGTCAAAAACGATTGCTGCACATCCGAAAACCGATCGACATACGTCAGCAGCACGTCCAAAATTTAACGTTTTTTTCCCCCGACCATCAAAAACAGTCGGCTGAAAAATAGTGCATACACTAATTATTGGCCGACTTCACGGACCTGTCGGCGGGCACCCCGTCCAGTTCCAGATGAACTCGAGTAGAGCCGATTTATTTACACGATGTTGCTCGATCATGCACGATTTTTCAAAAATTCAAATATTTTGAAAAGATCGGCTCTTGTCGGGTCTTTACGTACTGTATGGGACGCAGCCTTTAGAAGTAATTGTAGCAGCAAAAACCTGAGCTTCTATCTCCCAGTCTACCCATGGGCCTAACCCCACCGGTCCCATCTGCAAGACTGGTGTATGCGTCTGGTCTAGGACCGGAGTTGTAGCCAACTCCGGCGTGGGAGCATTTAAAGCCTTGACATCATTGATGACATCAGCTTTTGACCAATCCGCAAACAGTCGTGCAGACGCGGCGGGAGGCATTGCCGGGGCAGCTGTATACAGAAAATAATCCGGGTTGTACAAACTCTGTACACCCTTAATTAATATATCCATCACTCTCCCTGCCTCATCTTTTGCCCTAAATTTCCTGGTCTTATTGATTTCAATATACCACTCGCCGGGTACCAGAAGTTCACCTGACCTAGAAGGTTGAGCTAAGTGAGGGTTCACTGGAGTCACAGGGATCCAGGAACAATCCGCGCCATAGAGGAGGGGCATGGGGCCCTTCTTCAGAGGCGCCTTAACTAAAGGAGGTGGGGGAATATCTGCAATAACCCTCAAAGAGGAGGTGGCCAGCGCCGCCGGCACTGTAGTGCCAGAAGCCGCGGCTACCACCGGGGTAGGACAAGATGGAAGAAAACCCGGGGAAGATAGGGGTTTGACAACAGAAATACTAGGGGCCACCAAAGGTCGAGAAACTGGGTGGTCCGAAGAGGCAGGGAGTTGATAATGTTGCATAACTTTATGCAAGAGCTCACTTAACTGATCAGAAGTTACACACTTACTGTGGGAGTCCCTGGATGAGAGGGATCCTGCCTCAGAATCTTCACCTGTGAGTGACTGGTGAGCCGGAGAGAACCTAACCTCCCCCGGCTCTCCACCCATCTCTGAATTATCCTGTTCCATCACTATCTCGGTATCCGCCGAGAGCCACGTTAAATCTGGAACCGATGATGGCAGCATTTCTATGCTACCTTCCTCAGTCCTTTCTTAATTGACGTTAAAAAGAGATTGAGAAGGTTCAGATTGACGCCAGTATCCCCCTGCTACAAAGGGCTGGGAATCTGGAATCACTTGAAAATGCAATGTGACCCTGCCGGATATCCCCTGTACTGGTCAGCCAGAACCCTGCATGGGCCCGCCGATCTAACACTACGAGGTACATAGTTCAGTTTAGGTATGGCAAAAGTAACACTAGGAGACACACTCAAGGATTGTTCATGACTAGGTGCGGATTCCGGTGTATCAGACCCCACTTCTGACTCCCCAAAATCTTGGTGAGGTGTGTCAGAGGTAGGGGTAGGGGGCGGTTGCTGAGGGGTTTCCCTCCGGCTGCCGCTGCTTGCTTGACTCGTCGTTCCCCCAGAGTCCTCTCTCCGGCGTTTGGTAGACCGGGAAGACTCTGCGGACGAGGATCTAGATTGTTTGGGGGGGGATTTAGACCTTGACCTCGACTTGCGCCTAGGGGAGGGTGATCGTCTCCTCTTGGTACGGTCCGGAGGGGGGAACTTCGGTGACCTCACTCTCACTGCTACTACTCACTACCTCTTTGCTGAGGGCTTTCGACTTGACTTTAGGTCTGACAGATTTAGAGGAACCGGGTTCCACAAGGGGTGACTTAATAATGAGTTGTTCCCATAGTACTTCATCATCACAGTGAAGTGCTTTATGGGCAGTATATTTGGCATAAGAATTAAAGGTACTCTTAACTTTCTGTAAGGCCGCCAGGCACGATAAGTCTTTATTTGTTATTAACGCAGTCTTCAATTCAGAGCAAATGGAACAACGTTTCGATAACCACAAGCCTCTGGAACGATCCAAACACTTGACAAACTTAATGCAAAGTTTGTGAGCAAAAACTGGCAAAATAGAGCAGGTAGGAGTAATGCATAGTTCGAACCTCGTCATGGTGCTAATAAGGGGACCCCCCCCGCCGGGATGAGCCGCCCAAACCTCCGCCGGAGAAGCAGTCAGGAGCCTGGAAAATAAAATGTCCAGGAATCAATGCCCATAAGGATAACCTGCGAGGTGTTATACATCCTAACTTGTGTCCGCCGGAAAATTAGCTATAGTGCACCACTACTCTAACCTTCCGCCGGACCCGTTTTAAGCTGGGTTTAACTACTAACCTGTGACAAGTGTCCCAGGTCCTTTTAGTGTCTGATCATCTATAAACAAGTTTGCAAAACTAATCTTATCACACTTGTACACTAGACTTGCGGCGAGAAAATCTAATCGTGTAACTGGGTCAGTTAGGGCGAGTCACTCGGCGGGCCGAGTTTGCAGTCCCTTTAGGAATGCAGTTCCGCCGGGAGCGTGTGGTTCAGCCAAACCACGCCGGGACCTTTTGAATGTTCCTACCCGTTTATAAGAAGGATAACTTGGGCCCACCGCACGGGGCCGCCAGAAAAAAACAAAACAACAGAGAAAAAAAGGGAGATGGCACAGCTCCCCAAATCTGAGACCTGCTAACACATCATAAGAATATATATATAGGGACGTCTCCCCGACCCCCAACAACATGCCAACACGCATGTAAGAAACGCTAGGGGCACACATAGGCATATAATAAAATACAGAAAATTTAGCATCCTAAATTACCTGAAGCCTACTCTGGAGACCCCTACTAAAGGCAGACCACGAGATACGACGAGCAGCACCAGCAGACGACTCTCCGTGGACCAACACAGCGCTCGGATGAGAGAGGCCCACTCATGGGGCCCAAAGCAAAACACGAACTCTGGAAGGTGGAGCACCACATGCAGACACCTTAAACCAGAGCATTTGCTGATAATTAATAATCTGACATGTACTTTCTTCAATAATGACAGTCTGTTTCATGTCTTGTAGAGTGGTAGCTTTCTAGCTAAGTAATCACAAAAGCTAAAGGCGTATCACAACAAACGACAAAAACACACGCGGTACGATGATCCTGGACTCGTAGACGCCTGTTACAAAAGTACCCTATTTTAACACATACTTCCTGCGGACAAACTAATCTGGCAGCCGTGCTAGCTAATCTAAACCTAGTTACTACAACACAGATGTATACAATTGAGTAAGGACTCACTAGAAGCTCTGGAACGTCGAATAAAGCGGAGCGCGGCGCAAGCCTTGTTGTCACTGTGGCCGCGGAATTAGGAAGGACGAAGATGGCCGCTAGAGGGCCTGGTGTTGGGAAAGCGAAACATGAGAAATCCACGCATATAGCAAGTCATATGATAACAGATATTAGGTTATTTTTTCTTTTTTATATTTTACGGATTTTTTTTCTCTATAGGGTACCCGATCAAAATGACGATCCCATAAGGGAATTAGGCGTGCACTTATGACGAGTATTCCATAATACTTCCGCGCGGGCTATTCAAAATGCTGGCGCAGGATGTTGAATGGAGACTATAATTATTAATAGGCGAAGTCGTCAATGATGGAGGGGCCCTATTAAATATAAGGCATATGGGCTGTTTTAACCTGTCACTCTGTCACGGTGTCACTCTAGCACCTCACACTGGCTAATATCTTTACCCCAGGAGTACCAACATGAACTCGCCAAACTACCAACATTCCGGGATCCACACACACGTGTATATTTCCATCTCATATATACAGAAGCTCCAAAATTACCAGTGTTACACATAGTAAGCTAATATAAAGGCTCACCTGTCCCTGATATCAATACTAAAGATGACAGACTATTGTTTGCAGAATAATATCAGGATACGCTTGAGAAACTTAATTTTCTTGTACCTCCTTCATCCCTGAATTTTTCCCCCTCAAAGTTCAAGCCCAAACATCCTCAAACCTTGAACAAAAATTTAATTATATCCGCAACCTCATGACTCCACCTGGGATCTGTAAATCGAAATAGGCCTTGGCTTGAGTACCATCTCCATAAAATACCACCTTTGTAATATCTTCAAGTATAGTAGAGTTATTAAGTAAAGTAAAGGAAGTCGACATCCCCCTAGGACAAGAAGGACTTCCTGTTCTAACAGAGTGCGCGCTCACGCACTTGCTCTCCTCAAAGGGGGGACGGTTACCCCTCAGTAATTGTGAATACTATATATAGGCCAGGGAAATCTGAAGGAAGTTAAGCAATTTTGAGGCTTCTTGATCACTGGCATCGCAAGTTGAGAAACCTCAAGATTACCCCTCCATTCAGTTGCATGTACGGCACCCCGAAGTCCTTACACTGTCTGTGAGTTAAAGAAAAACTATTAAGGGATCTTTGTTAACTGTGGCATCCCATCAGTTGACATAGAGGCCTCTAATAGGCTGTATGGCCTATATTAAAGGTTGAAGTGCATAGGCATCCCTCCACTTCTACTCTTGATATTGTAGTTACGGTAACTGTGTCCTATAAAAGGAACTGTGTTATTACTGGCATCCCAGTGATTAACATAGCCACCTTCTCTAGGTTACGCTTTCCCTAGTTGAAAGTTGAGGAACTCAGGCATCCCTACTTCTCAATACTTTCACTATTGAAAGTTCACAAGTGTCTTATTAGAGGAACTTTGTTAGTACTGGCATCCCAGTATTTAACATAGTCGCCTTCTTCTAAGTTACACTTTCCTTAGTAAAAGTTGAGGGACTCAGGCATCCCTACCCCTCAACACTTTAATAGTGAAAGTCTACACTCCCACCTCTCATTGGAGATCTTGGCATCCCACGATCTTTTGTGTTATAAGGGGTTGGCGAGACACCCTCAAGGGGACTCTGCAGACATAAGTCCTAGGTGCATTTCGTCTGTGGCATCCCATTAGACTTTGCAACTAAAAGGTTAAAACACCGCCCTGAGTTCCTTGAACCTCTTAAAACGGTTAGAGACAGTCAAGAAGATAAGTACTAAAATCTTCTTGCGTTCGTCCGATATCGTGCTATTCCGTCATAACTGAGGCACGATATTAAAGACCCCATTCCAAGAGTACCTTACTAGAACTTCATCACCGGTTAATATAAAGGTCAGGATAGACGAGTATAAATGATAAAACTATAGGCCCAAATACTCGCGTTAGTCCGATATGGTGCCCAACTGTTTGATTACAAGTTACGGAGCTATATTTAAGACCCCACACCCATTAACCCTTCTGTAAAATTACTTCACACGACCGGCCAACCTGGACGGCCTACGGAGACTCAGAAGACTTCAAGCAGCTAGTGTTCTACATCTCTAAGAAAAGAAAGATAAAAGAAAGATTGAAGAAAATATACCTAAGTCGATGCCAGTGACAAGGCAGAAATAAGTTAGAGTTCAAAAAGTGATAAAAATATTCAGTTCCCTAAACTCCTTATTTAGAAATAAATCCTCAGTGTTCATCAACGAGAATCTATAGAAACAGATTCCGTCTACTAGTGTACCAGTGTTACATGTGTTTAGTACACCTCTATAACTTAAATAAGGAATTAAATCCAAATAACACGGATTTCGCATAAAATAACTCTGTCATATTTCCGACCAGTGATAAAATATTCAGTCCCTATACTCCTTATTTTGAAGAAAATCATTCAAAGTTTTTACAAATTAGAATCTATAGAAACATTCCTCCTACAAGTGTATCAGTGTTAAAATCAGTTACTATACGCCTTCCTAACATAGAAAAAGAATTAAATCCAAATAAGACGGATTTTCGCCTTAAGGTTAACTAACTCTGAAATAATCCCGATCAGTGAAAACTTTAATTCAATCTTGCTAAGTAGGCCTATACCAGTGTGCAAGGTTATATATTCATAGAAAAGAAATATAGTGACCTATCTTAACCTCATCAAATACTAGTAGCTGATTATACCCAGGACCCACACACTAACAGGTCAACCGGCCAGCCCTGGCCGCGCGGGGGGGGGGGGGGGGGGACAGTTTGCGTGACGTCACTGGCGCCTTGGGTCTGCCACGGCCTTCCCTGACCTGACCACTTGACTCACTGATAAAGCCTAAGTTCATTATACCCAGCACCTGCTCAGTATTACCGTACTCACTTTCCATGTTGAGCAAATTTTTTTGTTCAAAAGAGGCAATGATAGTGGTGATCATAGTGATAACAGTAGTGATGATGGTGATAGAAGTAGTGATAATGGTGACAGTAGTAAGTATTATGGTAGGGACAGTAGTAGTGGTGATGGTTACAGTATTAGTAGTTGTAGGTGCGTCAACTCTACAGTTTAACAGATAAGGAACAATAATTGTCATGTTTACAGCAATAGACATAACATTACATGTGGCAGATTATTACATGTGTAGTGGTATTCTACTAAATACAGTAATGCAATATACTATAAATTACATCGGAAACAACAGCAGTGCAGTGATAGTACGGTACCAATCTTCACCACACTGCTACACATTCGCTGTCATTATCATCGCCGATACAGTAATATAACAAAATAACCATAGTAATTATCATCATGACAATAATAATAGTAATAATAATAATAATAATAATAATAATAATAATAATAATAATAATATTACACTATATATTATACAGTATATACAATACTAGGTTGTGTAGGAATTTATTATTAAGGAGATAAATATGCAGGTATATAACAAGAATGTGTGTGTTTGCTGATGTCCCTCATCTCCTCAAACTAAGTAGAAATAATCTCCTAGATTCAGGATTTGTGATGAAGAATAGAGATATTATATCAGATGATTGCATTCGTGAAATGTCCATGATAACTAAATCTGAATATGGCTTAGCTTACAAACTTAGTGTAACTCACCTAAATGTTTAAGGACAACTAACTATAGGGAGTAAAGTATGCAATAATATATTTAGGAGAAAGAGGTCATTTAATCAGCACAAACTGGAAAGAATCTGCAAGCTTCATATTAACAACAGATGCATGGTTTCACGTGGTGAATTCTTCTATATCAAGCGATAGGAAAGCACTGTGCGTCTGGTCTGCATTTGGAAGAACAGCTAAGCAATTTGCGCAAAATGATCCACATTATGACCACAATAGATTTCAATTTCAGCCCACTACAGTTTTCAGCAAAGAATAGTTTTGTCTTGCCTTTTCCTTATACGACTCTTTGAAATGCTTAAAGTTACTCATAACCTTGAATTTATCATGACAAGAAGGTTAAATCATGACACTTAACACATTATTATATATATATATATATATTGTTTGTATTTATATATTTATTCATATAATTATTTTTGGTTGTATATGACATCCAGATGCTGTCAGTTTCAAACAAAGACTAAAACAACTGATAGTGTATTGCTCAGTAATAAAAGCAACATCACTCAGGATCCCGAAAATTTATAATATTTCTTGGGTAAAACTGGTCATAGCAAAAACAAAACTAACTAACAACCGTGAGTTACGCCTAGAAAATTGTGCTTATCAGATCTGTTGTTCAATGATATGATATTTAGAAGTAGGTATTGAGTATGATTTTTGTTTTAGATATATGTGAAAATTAAAAAAATACTGTACCAATACTCTCGTGGAGGAACAGTCTTTAGATTGTTGCTGGCTATATGGTAAGGAGATTTTCCTTTTAAAGTATCACTTCTTAGAAAACAAGATCAGAGGGCACATCGTAGACAGAAGTGGTTAACAGAGGTCAGCTGTATAATACCCACAAAGGATTTTGTTTGTCTTATTTGACCAATATACGAGAAATATGCAAAGTTGTCCATGGTGAATGGCTTCAAGACGAAGGGAAAAACTGTGAAAAAGTTCTTGCATCTGAAATTAAACTCACTTGAGCGACTTTACCTTTATTTGTTATCCATTTTTTTGCCAAAATATCGATCTTCTTTTAGGGTAAGACACCTGAACGACATTTCATACAAGGAACAAAAGGTCAATACATGTAAACATGCAAAGGAAGAAGATGAAAATCACTTAATAACTAAATCAATTATTACCAGGAAAATTATAAATCACTTAAATAAATTCAAGTTAATTAAATCCTCTCAACATGGATTCACTCAGGGACGATCTTGCCTAACAAATTTACTCAGTTTTTTCTCCGAGGTATATGAAGCGGTAGATAACGACAAGTCATATGATATAGTTCACTTAGACTTCAGTAAGGCCTTTGATAGAGTTCCACATGAAAGGCTGGTAAGGAAGATAAAAGGACATGTTAGACTATGCTGTCCAATTTTGGTGCCCTTATTACATAATGGATATCGACCCTTTAGAGGCAGTCCAAAGAAGAATGACGAAGATGATACATAATCTATTTGTTACTAATTTCACCACAACACCTCCAATTAAATTAATGAAAGCATATATCTGATCCACCAGGATTCGAACCCGGGTTATCACACACAGATTTTTAGACACCTTAACCATTATACCGTTAAAGGTTTATGCACACGCCTACGACTTATTATCCATTCTCGAATACTGGATATTAATCTAATCATGTTCATATTCCCACCGCACTATGGTAGCCTAATCTTTTAAGTGAGAGGAACGAATACTCATGGGGCGCAGATAATTTAGAACATAATATTAGAAACTTTTCGTGAGGAGAGATTGAAAGCCTTAGGCTTGCACTCTCTAGAAAGACGAAGATGTAGGGGAAACATGATAAAGGTATTTAAATGGATAAAAGGTATAAATAAGGGCGATATAGATGAGGTATTAAAGCTAAAGAACGGCGACATAACCAGCTCAAATGGTTTCAAGTTAGATACGTTTAGATTTAGGAAAGCATAGGAAAGCACTGGTTTGGGAATAGAGTTGTTAACATGTGGAATGGACTCCCAGAGCGGTGATTAGCTCAGGAACAGTTGAAAGCTTTAAGCTGAAGTTGGATTCGCATATTGATGATATGGGCTGGGTGTGAATGGGAGTAAGGTTTTAGGATACTGTAGAATTACATTGATAAACATGCAGTGCATCACTAAGTGGTCGTGCTTGCCTCTTTAAGGAATTCTACCATAGGGGACAACATGCTAATAATGACAACACAACCACATCTAGGGTTAAATTGTAATTAATTTTGGATTAATCATATTAGTTTATTGTATGTAGGCTACCATCATGGAATTACTCACAGCATGTAGTAATTTTGATTTTTATGTACCAAAGTAGGCTATATTATATTCCAAAACATTGATATTTCCCCTTCTTAATTGTTACAAAATAGTATTATCATAGATATTTAAGTCACAAAGTTACACACAATATTACTAGTTGCATTTATTTTGTCAAAGAAAATGTTAACATTTTGCTCTACATCTAACGAAAAGGAGCTATAGACATAGCGAAAGGAGTGGGAGAGTGTGAGTGGTGAGCGAGCCCTGGGTGAAGGCGAGTGTGACGTCACTGAGTACCCCACTCCCGTTTTCCTTTTGCTGGCCGGCTGACCTGTTGTGTGTGGGTCCTGATTATACCCAAGTTACGGGTAAAGTGAACATTAAGGTACCCGATTAAGTGTTTATACAATCTTTCGAAAAGAGAATATTGATTTGATCCTAAAGAAAGGAAATTCAATTTAAGCCGCATTGAGCATACTTGATCTCCATCTAGGTCCGCGATCGTGCTAGAAGATATTTGATTAAGTTTACCATTTATGTTCTCATGTTAACACATTCTTGTTCAATAATATGTACTTAGGGAATAAGTGAAATAAAGCTGTATTACAAACTATATTTTGGCATTATATGGACCCTCTATTGTCTTCCTTATATGTACTTGTATGAACTTAGAAATCCCAGTCTCGACAGAACTCACCTGAACTAATAGTTAAACCTGAATAAAATCAGGGCATAACAGTAGGTACAGTATCTTAATTTTTGATATTATCGACCTTATTATATAGCCTACTTTGATAGTGCGTGATACCATCTAGGCCTATAATGATCACATAACACATTATCAGAGTATAGGTTATACATTCGTGCCTAATCATGAATATATCCCGAAGTATTTTGACTTAATTATATTTATTGGGTTAGGTTGGTTTAGATAATACAATAAAATTAAGTAACAATACGTAATTAGGCGTGAATGTCAAGGCCTATAGTCCATTCATTCTAGGTTGGGCAGAAATCGTAACATCTAACAACTGTAACTCAAAAAGGGCTAGAGCAAATTTAATGGGCTGTCAATTTCAACACCTATTCCCTGGCTAAGGCTTCCCGTTTGGTTGACAAATTAGCTCGATTATTCTAGTCCCTTTTGAGTTACAGAGGGGTTAGAAGTTACGATTTCTGCCCAACCATAAGTAGTGTCCTATTTTCCTATTTTAATCGCATCAAACTATTGTTATTTATTTATTTGTTGTATTCTGACAAAAACTAGTAGAATATATTAAATCACCAAAGATACCCCATATTCTAAATATAATGATGAAACTTACTCAAATATGATATAGTTACCCATTAATAGTAGTTTTATTTAACCCCTGGTACCTGGAAGGGCTCTGAGGAGCCCATAACAAACTAGGGCCCGAAACACGGATGGGCTCTTGAGCACCGTAAGCTTGAAAGCCTATAAAGCGTGTTTTGAAAGCCGTGCGTCCGACGCATGTAAACAAAGCTTGTCTTTGCGACACCGCACCTCCGAAACCAAGAAGGAGACGTCGGATCAAAGTTGTTGTTGTATTCATTGACGAGATTTGTGTCTGCAAATGTCCGATATCGCTAACATCACCTCGAAACTTTCTCCACAGAAATCGTCATCACAACTGAACCAGTTGACTTAGAGAGCTCTACTCAACGCCAGTCTACAGATAAGAAACACATCTACGTTTAGAGATGTGAGTGAATTCTCTAGCAGTTAAAATAACAAAGATACGGGTATCCTATTAACCTATAAAGAGCGAGCTGTATATAGTGAACACCACTGTTCTGGGCGACGATATTAGGCCTCTTTCCCGCCTAAAATAGTCATTTTACGATAAATATTGTTATTACTTATTCATATGCACCTATTTTACCTATACTATGAAGATAGTAACTTGTAACAACAATAAAACAAGTGGGAATATAATTTTTCTGGTCAAAATCGCGAATTATAGTCAGCCGCTCCATTCATGAGTTGTGAGCCAGCCGCGATGTACACCCTCCCTCTTTGAAGCCTATACAGCCACACTGAACTTTCCCTCCCTCATTCTCGCGTATATATACCCTCTCTAGCAACATGAGCACGGTTTAGACGGAGTTTGGAGATATTGGCATGATAAATACACCAATAGATGGTAATATTATTTTTATTAATCTCACCACCACACCCCCAATGAAATTAATTAAAGTATATATGATCCATATATTCCAAGAGGAAAAATAGGTGATAATTGAAGCCCGGGGTGGGGGGGAGGGGGGGGGGGGGGACGGGGGAAGGAGTGGATATTGACACATGTGGATAAGTGATATGAGGTATGGAGGAAAATAACAAAACAAAAATGTTTTAAGTGCTACTGGGGCCTTTTAAAATTTGTTTTTTTAGGCCTGCCCTCTTAAGAGCTTTGCCGCCGTTGCCCAGTAAAACCTCTTAACCCATTAAACGTGAAAATACCCTAGGGGCAAGGGTAGTTATTTGTGAATTTCTAGCCTTGGATTCTGACAGAATTAGTTATATTTACGATATAGAGCATTATTTGTTTCAATATGCGTTTATTTTACATATATGATGTATATATGAACCTTCAAGAGTGCTAAAATAAGTTGGAAAAGCATTTGGGTGGTGAAAAACTTATATATTGGCCACCCGGTCATAATCTCAGGCGAGAGTGAGCAACAGGCAACCCTCCCTTCTCGCTGTCGGTGGGGTAAATGATGCGAGCGGGCGGTGTCTGGGTGTTATATAACGATCTTTTATGCAACCCACTTGTGCTACATTATCGCGGGAGAGAAAAATAACCGATAAATGATGAAAATAAGAGGAAAAATAGGTGATAATTGAGGAGGAGGGGGGGAGGGGGGAATAAGGAGGGGAAGGGGAGGGGTGAGAAACACATGGATGAGTACTAGAGGGGAATTATCTCACCTAGAGACAAATTCCTTTGTTTTGATAGCCCCTGGGATGTTTTGGAAGGCTTTTTTTATAGTCTTGCTTCAGTGAGGCCTATCGCGTTCCCTATGGTAAGCCTTCCGTGAGGCCTATCGCGTTTGACGGGTTAAGAGCTTTCTCGCCGTTCACGGGTTAAAGAAGTTTTTCGGCCAGATCACCCGGGTTTTGCGGATATCCTATAGAAGGCGAAACCGGTCTGTGAGGGTTAACAAGATGTTTGTAGAAAACTAGTATTAGGCAGTAAGTTATGTATATTGTATTGAACTCTCGATATTATGCCTACGGTAATCAGTCCTGTTTTGGGATGTGATATTTTGCTAACATATAAAGCAATTATCCTAAACCTTGACAAATCTGATCCACTAATGTCCCTTCAACTGACCGACTCTCCGCTATTCAAGCCATCTCCGTTCCCTAAGTTTATCCTACACCGGTGGACGTGAATGGTGTTGAAGTATTAGCTATGATTGACACCGGATATAGGCCTACTATCGGTTCTCTACCTCCACACATAGCTCAACAGTGTCCTATAACTATCAAGGAACTGGATAAGCCATCAGAAATGGAAGGTGTGTATCAAACATTTCATTATAGTGAATGTTGCAATGCCACCGTCTCTGTAGGTGGAATTAAGGCTCAGTGTACGATCCTGATTCTTGATTTATTACCATTCATGCTGATAGGCATGGATATCTTGCAACTATTCCATATTTTTCTAAGCGCTTGCCAACAGATCTGCAGCAGAAATATACCCAAGAAAATCCCAAGACATGAAAGAAGGAAGAGACAGATCCCCCGGGACAGAACAATCCTAATGAGAAAGGAGCAACCTAAACAAAAGGTTACATAGAGCCAGTTTTGCACCAGCCAGCGAAAAAATAAAAGAACAAATCTGTGACATCGAAACCAAACTTCTCCGTTCCCATGACACTCAGAGAACAAGAGAGGAACAAGAAGCGGTGTCACATATCAAAACAAACTCACAGTTCTTTTTTAGCTATGCAAAAAAGAAACTAAGAAATATGTCAACAATTGGCCCACTCGAAAAGACCAATGGAGAACTTGACGGAGATCTAAAAAACATGGCACAAATACTAAGCAAGCAATATGAGGACATTTTCAGCCAACCGGACAAGAACAAAATAGTGGAAAACCCATCAGACTTTTTCTCGGAGCCCACCACAACAGCCCGACAAGAACCAAATCCCATCTGTAGAAATTTTGAGGAAAGACATCACAGCAGCCATTGACTGCATAGCATCAAACTCGGCAGCCGGACCTGATGGATTCCACACACTTTTCTTGAAAAACTGCAAAGACCAACTAGCAACACCCCTACAACTACTGTGGTCAGAATCCTTAAGTTCTGGCTTGATACCATCAGCACTCAAAGTGGGCATAATTACCCCTATACATAAAGGAGGCAACAAAGGATCACCCAAACAGTACAGACCAGTGGTGTTAACTTCCCATCTGATAAAAATCTTCGAACGGTTCCTGCGTAACAGAATGACTGAACACCTAGAAAAGACCGGTGCTTTCAACGAGGGGCAACATGGATTTAGGAGGGGGTGATCCTGCCTCTCCCAATTACTACTCCATTATGAATCCATTCTAGAAGAAATGCAGGATGGGAACAATGCTGACGTGATCTACCTGGACTTCGTGAAAGCATTCGACAAGGTAGATCATGGGATCCTCCTCCACAAGCTAAGATCTTACGGGATATCCGGGAAGGTAGGACACTGGATCCACAGCTTCCTTAAGTACAGGACCCAAAGAGTGACAGTACAGGGGGCCCTATCAGACCCTAGTAAAGTGGTCAGCGGTGTATGGGGGCAAAGAACTTCTCAAAAGCTCGACCCACTACCAATGTGGTCAACAATCGATACCGGCCAAAGACCACACCTAGGATCTAGGGGTATACATGAGTAATGATGCCACCTTCTCCTACCATTACTCCAAAATCACTCAAGCAGCACGACAACTTTCAGGATGGATCCATAGGACCTTCAACACAAGAGAAAGGGTGTGCATGCTGACCTTGTGGAAATCTTTGGTGCAGCCCAAACTCGAATATTGCTGTCAGTTGTGGTCCCCACACAAATCAACAGACATAGCAAAGATCGAAGCATTACAGAGAACTTTCACAAGCAGAATTTCAGGAGTCAACCACCTAAATTACTGGGAAAGGGTCAAAGAACTGGGGCTTTACTCTCTCCAACGAAGACGAGAGAGATACATTGTAATTTACGTATGGAAGATATTAGAAGGAAGGGTTACAAATGTGGGCTTGGATGAAAACGCAAATCCACGAAGAGGACGCCTATGCTACGTCAGAAGCACTCAAGCCTCCACACAGCGAATGAAGATGCTAGTTCACCACACCTTCCAACACAACGGGACCCGACTCTTCAACAGCATCCCTAGAAAGCTTAGGTACCTAACTGGTGTCACCGTTGACACCTTCAAACACAAACTAGACAAGTGGCTGGTTAGAATCTCAGACCAGCCACCAACACCAGGCTACCCAGGCTCCAACAAGAGTCTCCCAGCAAGAGTCCAAGACCCAGAGATAAGGAGAGGAGCACTACCTGGAACATGCGGAGGTCCACCTTAGCTGCGTCGCTCACAGACGGAATTCTTCAAAGGTAATCAAAGGTATTGGCTAACTCTAACTTCTGATGGCATTATTCTTTCTAGAGCATCATCTGACCCAAAATCTTCTCCTGGACAGCCCTCACAGACTAAGCTGCCCAAGAATAACTCGCCGTGGGCCTCCAAACGTACACCTAAACAGAAATGGAAGAACTATTTTAGCCATCTGTATCTGTAATAAACCCTTTCAGTATACCATCACTTGATGCTGCCTAACAGTACAAGACTTTACTCGGCTTTTAATGGATAATACATTATCTTCTAAAGGATAATCTTTTTAATGGATAATATGTGGAGAGATAGAGAGTGGTGAAGAGAGTAGTGAAGGAAAGTAAGAGAAGAGTAGATGAGGAATTTGGAAGGAATCTGAGTGTAAATTGGAGGGAGTGTAAAAAACTGTTCTGGAAAGAAGTCAAGAAAGTTAGGGAAGGTAGCAAGGGAAACAGTAAGAGTGTGAAAGATAAGAATGGGAGAATGCTAGCCGAGAAGCAAGAGAGAGTCGAAAAATGGAGGGACTACTTCAACGAGTTGCTAAATGTAAGGAATGAATCATCATCATCAATCATCATCAAATCTGACGCCTCGCTTCCAGAGGAAGCGCCCCAAAAGGGATGGCCATGGCAGAAACTGCCTCCAGGCTCCCAGACATGCCCCAACTGACCCAATCCACAGTGCCATTTCCACTAAGTGGATGAACACTGAAGGAGCAGACCCAGAGCAGTCCCTCACCCGGATGGCAGTTGAACCACTGTTTTGCTATTTTATTTACCCCAGTGGGGCTCTGGCTGGAAGCATACCAAGCGCAGGAATTTTCTGGAAATAGAAACCAGTGGTCCACTGCTCCAGAGACTGATTGCACCACCAAAGTGGCGGGCGGTGGGGTCGCCGCATCCCTACGCCAGAGAGAGAAAGGCCAACTTGTGCCAGTGGGCTTTGAGAGTAAGACACTAGGGAAACATGGGGCACACCATTATGGCCCCACTGCCTTCACCACTCTCAAGAAAAAATATAAGAATTATAATAAAGGTACAGTCAGAAAACGGCTATGGGAAGTAGAGGACACCAACCCTCACTCTGATAGATACAGCCCACCAGGAATGAAGAGCCAGCAAACATAGTTGGATGGGGTATGGGAGGGAGAAGAGGAGAAGTAGTGGAGGAGGAGGTGGGGATCAGGAGGTCAGAACTGTGGGAAGCCATGAAAAGAGTGAAGTTGGGGAAAGCACCAGGAACAGATGGAGTGTGTGTGGAAATGTTGAGGTCTGGTGGTGAGATAGTGATCGAATGGGTATGGAAAATGTGCAAACTAGCATGGGAGAAGGGGAATGCACCCGATGACTGGAAGACTGGCATAATAGTCCCCCTATATAAGGGCAAAGGGGAAAGAGGGGTGTGTGGTAACCACCGAGGAATATGTCTTCTAAGCGTAGTAGGGAAGGTATACAGTAGGGTAGTGATTGAGAGAGTGAGAGTGAGAACGGAGAAATGGATAGGCGACGAGCAGGGAGGTTTTTAGGAAGGGAAGAGGATGTGTAGATCAGATTTTTACCCTGAATTGTGTTGTGGAGAAATATCTGGAGAAGAAACAAAAGGTGTATGTTGCCTTTATGGACTTGGAGAAGGCCTATGACAGAGTGGATAGAGAAGGTTTGTGGAAAGTAATTAGAATATACGGAGTAGATGGCAAGTTGCTGAAAGCAGTGATGAGTATGTATGAGGGTGCAAAGGCGGCAGTACGTGTGGAAGGTGAGCAGAGCGAGTTCTTTGACCTGAAGGTTGGTTTGAAACAGGGGTGTGTGATGTCCCCGTGGTTGTTTACTGTATATATGGATGGAGTCATGAAAGAAATACTATCAAGAGCAGTGGATGTTGGTGTATCGCTGAAAAGGGAGGGAAATGAGTGGAAGCTGCCTATACTGCTGTTTGCGGATGATACAGTTCTGATGAGTGATAATGAATGGGAGCTGCAGGGTTTGGTAAATGAGTTTGGAACAGTGTGCAAAAAACGGAATTTGAAGGTAATGTTACGACCGGGACTCGTATAACACAAGGGCTCTTAATCATTGGACTAGAAAGGCGCACAGCCACAACGGTAACACTAGACCCAACCCTCGAACTTATAATGCCGGCGCACAAAAACACCTATACCCTCCAGAGTTAAATCTGCGATAGCGGGGTATCCTATAACTCGGTATAAATGCACTACTACTACAGGCTGATGATCTCTGATACACCCTGATGACAACAACATACAATTACGTTAATAATGTATACAAGGAAATAGATAGAGAGCTCAATTAAATCACTGCAATGATTTAATGCAAACTAGAAGAAGGTATATTTAAAGTTACTCTAAACAATAATAAACTGTCACTCCTATATTAACACTAGATTAGCGGGCTAGCGGTTTATTTATATGTACCGCCCAGCGGGGTGTTTTTAGCCAAAATAGGGCTGTTTACGTGATCATTTTCATGCCTAAATAAGATTCAGAGCGTAAAACAAGTATCTATCCCTGAAAGAGCATAAACAGAGCTTTCCAATGACACCATAACGATCCTTTTATGTTGGCTAGTTTTCTTGCAACAACCGCGCAACGCGAGTGCAAAAAACATGAAATTCGGCACTTTCCCCATACAATTCCGTATATAGCAAGTGAGAGAGGTAGGGAGGAGGTGGGATTCGTGTCAGTAGGTTCGCCGCGGTGGTCTGGAGCAGTCATACGCTCGCTACTCTCCTGCCACCACTTGTCTCTCTCTCTCAGCAACATTACGTGCTGAAATTGCCACACGACCTATGTCGAGCGCCGCCAGATAGTCCAGATTTATTATACTCGACTTATGTTGCGCGCCGCTAGTTATGGGTTAAAGAAAGTGAATGAAAGTCCTAAAACATCGAACAGGAATCTTCTGAAGAAAGTCTGATGCTGCTTAAGATGATCGAATCGGATGTTGAACTGTTATATAAAGCAGGAACAAGATATGACAAGTGTATGGACATACAGGGTTAACAGGCACGGGAATAATGATAAATGCGCAATAGTATTATCTCCAACAACAAAAGAAGTACTTCCTCAGGCAACGCAAAAGCCTGCTCAGGTTGTGCAACTCAACAACAACCAAGGCTTACAATCAACGTGAATAACAATGCTGCATACATAACATAAGAGCCTATAATCCTAATCGGGTGTCTGCTAGGCGAATAAAGTCTAGCTGGGATGTAGTAGGCTAGGAAACAATGGCTGAGCAAGCGGCTCGTAGCCTAGCGAGGTCCTTAAGACTGTGCGGCCAAATTATGTTAATTGACGGGGTGCTCTCTTCAGAGATCCAGATCGCTAGTATCTGGTTCTCTCCTGGCGACCCTCTTAAGTCAAAGCAAAACGAGTTAGCACAGTGTTGGGTGGTAGAGGCAAAAGCCCTCACTCGCAACACAGTGCTAAACTCACAAGGTACACAGTCAGAAAGACAACCTAGGCTTCCCACGTATCCGTTGCGATTGTACAGGTTCAACAAAACCTGGTACACATCTGAAATCACAACAACAATAGCCTCACCCCACTCTAGCATTAAATAGCCCAGCAGACAACCAAGAGATAGGTAGGGAGACACCGCGAGTGTGTCGAACTTCTACAGACAAAATGTAAACCCCTCCAAAATGTCTAACTAAACATGGAATATCTGAGAGATTCAGCATATAATACGATGGCCGATATATGAAATGGTGCAGAACCAAAGGGGAGTTATGATGTTAAATAGATTGGAAGAATGAGAGGTAAGAAGTTGAGAGAGAGAGAGAAAGTGTTCTATAGGTAGAAGTCGGGGACAGGTGGCAAGGGAGATGTTAAGGGTATGCTGGTCAGGCAAGCTCTGAGCAAGGAAGACACAAAGGCAGCAGGGAGTGCAGGGACACCAGCTCCTGCCGCGGCAGGAGGGCGGCAACACGGCCAGCCAGCCACTCAGAGGGCCCGGCCGTGGCATGACGTCACCGAGACAACGTGTAACACTCCGCGAACAACACTCTGCCTCCTGCACTTACTCACTCACACTCTCTAGCTGTATCATTCAGTCTTATACATTAAACTTATAACTGATGATATAAAATAGAATGCCTTGTCACAGATGAAAATAAAGACCATTTCTATACTGCCTGTGACATGACGATTCACAAGAAAGAAAGTACAACAATGTAGATAGACTGTAGCCAAATTCATTGCCCTGGCGAGTGCTAGTGGCTACCGGGAGGCGATTCTGCCAACGCTGGTAGGCGTCACAGTAAATGCGGGGAAGAACAAGGTTATGGTATTCGAAAGGGGTGAAGTCACAGAGTGTGAGGTGAAGTTGAACGGTCAAGCTATGGAAATCGTCAGCTCTTTTATGTATCTGGGCAGTGTGTTGAGTAAGGATGTGACTGTGAATGAGGAGGTGCGGGAGAGGGTGCAACAGGGGAAGAGGGTTGTAGGAACGTTGAAAGCAGTAACAAGAAATAGGGTGGTCAGTATGGAAGTGAAGAAGTCCTTGCATGACAGTGTGGTAATCCTGACACTAACTTACGGATGCGAAGCTTGGACGTTCAGGAAGAGACTTAGACCAAGAGTGAGAGCGGTGGAAATGAGTTACTTGAGAAGTGCGTGCGGAGTTACATGGAGGGATAGACAGACGAATGAGGAAGTAAGAAGGAGGTGTGGTGTGGAGGTAGATGTGCTGGAAAGTGTGAAAAGGAACAACTTGAGATGGTTCGGCCATATGGAACGTATGGAAAGCGAGAGATTGACTAAGAGGGTGTACGAGAGCGAGGTGCACCGAAGGAGAGGTGGAAGGATGGAGTGAGGAAGTATATGAATGAAGGTGGTGCTGGTTGGGAGGAGGGGCGTCGACTGACTGGGGACAGAGGTGCATGGGGGCAGTTCGTTCGTGGCCACCCCTTCGGGGATTGCGGCGTCAGGCAATAGATAGATAGATAGAAGCTCCTTTCAGTAATCTGATCTAATCCTTCGGGCCAGACCTATGAGAGTTCCGTATGGAGCTCAGTGGTCTGGTTAATCTGCTCTACATAACTAACTAACTAACTAACTACGGTCCATTTGCTCTAGCCCTATTTAAGTTATTGAGGTTTGGAGTCAAGATCTCTTGCCTAATCATAATTAATAGACTACGGTATAGGTATACCGTATTACTTTAGGTAAGGTAAGAAAAAAGGTAATGGCTGCAATCACCTTGTAACAAACCAGAGAAACTTTATATAGATACATACATACATACAATGTTTAGTGTAATTTTTCCATTACATGCATTGTAAAGGCTCAGGTTGCCTTTCAGTAGTTGGAGTGTACTGTAGTACAATCAAGTCCCGCTACAGCATTGCCCCACCAAGCCAAGTCATCACTGTGGCTGATGTTGGTATAGTGCTAACCGTGCCTCAGCAAGACTCAACAGAGTCCCCCTGCAGCACTTGCACCTACAGTATATGCAACCACACAAGCCTTAAGGGCACCGACCGATTTTTGGACGTGACTATGCTCAGAAAGGCAATTTTTAGAAGCCCGGTATATGGCATCAACACCCATCCCTCTGTACTCAGTGAAAGTCCTGAGGCGATATTCAGTCTGGAAACATTTTATTTTTGTACTTGTTTCAAACTTTCGCGGGTCGCAGGTCGCGTAGCGTCGTAGGAAATGCATTATGGTTTTCATACATGTTTAAAAAAGCTAATCAAACCAGGCATTTTTTGTATAAACATTACCTTCGAAGATATTTTCCCTGGCAGTATCTGCTATCCCTACCCCAGTGGCAGCCCTTGTGTACAGACTACAGACACAAGGGAGAGAGAGTCAGTGTGCTTTGAGCGGCGAGTGAGGTAGGGTGCGGCTGGCCGGCCCGGTTGCCAGCCCTCTCTTGATATTAGCACCTCACGTAAGTTAGCGTGCTAGTTAGCGCCACCAGAAATTTAAAAAAAATGTTACAACAATGATTCTGGTGTCATTGTAAAGGGCATAACATTCTCTACAAACCCACATTTCCTTTTTTGTTTTTTTTTCCCATTTCGACACAGCACCCCTTCGGGGATCACGGCGTCAGGCAATAGATAGATAGATAGACCCCGAAACACGTGTGAGCTAATTTGCACCTAATTGTAAATGCCCTCATTCCACGATTAGATGCAAAATAGAAAAAATAGAGATATTCCTTTGAAATTCAACCTATTGTGAGTACCCTCAATGCAATAAAACAATCATTCAACAAAATTTGTATTTTCCTTTAATTTTTAAAAATGTCACACTAATTCTTACCTAACTAAAAAAACTAATTGCCCTAGAGAATTAAGATTACAGGAATCTCTCTCTTTTTAGGTCCCCTATAAGTGTTCCAAATATTATTGAACTCAGACGAAATTCACTGACACCTTCATGAGTAAAAAGCGGACGGTCCCCTTAACAGTGTTACAGAAAGACAGCACCATAACAAGACTCTACTATATATTAGGCAATTTGAACTATAGAACAATAAAGTCCTGCCCCAACATGCAAACACTGTTGCCGACACAGGAGTGGTACCAAACAGCGCCCAGGTAAGACTCAGTCCCCTGTGGCACCTATCCGCACCCCACCAGCCTCGGCAGTGCCATACCAAGACAGTGCTAAGATAAAGACTTTATTGCATCAGGTCAGGTGAAGGTATGGAGGGATAAGCCTTTACAACAGCACCTCGTTTCTACATTCTACTTTTCCTATTTTTCTGAAGAGTGTAGAGAGGGGAGAGTATGGAGAGAGAGGAAGCTGTTGGAGTGGCTTTGTTATGTGTGTTATTAGTCTGTATATGTCATCGAGGTGTCCCCCGACTGGATGCAAGCATGTGAAACATGCTAGGATGTACTACAACACCCACTACATGTCCGCCTGGGCTGGGATCCAACCCAGGTCGAGCAGATTCACATGTGAGCGTGCTCACCACTCGACCGCCGCATAGTAATGGCTGAAGGTCCACAAGGATATCGCCATCCCCCCTATTAGTCGCCTTGTACGACACACGCAGTAGGATGCGTGAGGCATATTCTTTTTTTTCCTCCACCATTAGATGAAGGCCCCTTTACCCCCTGGGGGTAAGACAACCAATATTTCTAATTACAGTACAATCTACAAGAAAATGTTAGTAATTTAGCATTTTTGTGGAGATGTTATTTTAAGGAGATAGCCTCTGTCGGTATGTGTATAATTTAGTAGACATTTACTGAAGTTATATGCTGAAATTTTCACCAATATAAACAAAATATTAGAATCTAATTATGAAATGAGAAAAAAGTTAACGGCAATCCAGAAGAGTGAATACAGTAAATGACATGGCCAATACTGATATACAATACAAACGAGCGAGTTAAACGGACCTAAATGTTAGCAGCGTAGTCTTGGGTGTTTTCTCCTAACTCCAATTGTTTCAACTCCAGCATCCACCACCGCCCAAACGTCATCTGCCAACAATCCAACACCTGCAGTAGCCACTGCAGCAGATGCTTCTGACGAACCTGAGCCGACATCAAACCAGGACAGCCGCCCTGTTCACCTTAGTCTCTCCCCCACTCCTCGTGCAAGAAGCCTGCTAGCACGAACAGTACCAACCCCTCGCCCCCGTTCTAACCTCTCCTCTCCCCGACCTGTATGCAGAGTCCCACCACCACAGGTTTCCGGATTTACACCAGTGAGGAACGGTGCACGGCCAACGCAGAAAAGGTCTCATCTACCAGTCACAATGTAAACAGATTTGAGATCTTGGTAGAGATGGAAGACGAACCAGAAGAGACCAGGCTCGTTGGGGATTCCATCCTACGAGGACAGATCGAAGAGTTCTGCGACAGAGTCCCAAATCGACGAAAAAGATTTTGCATCCCAGGAGCTGGACTGGACGACATTGTGGAAGCCTTCGAAGATACCACAAAGGATGCAAATGAAAATACTCTTTTTGTCATCCATGCTGGTTCAAATGACGTCATGCGCACCAGATCCGAAGAGTTGATGGAGAAATATCGCAAGATGATCCAGCACTACAAAAACAAGTCAAGGAATATCATCATCTCAGGCATTCTCCCCAAGATCGACGCACCTGACAAATTCTACGACAAGGCCTTCAGCACAAATAGCCGACTAAAATATTTGTGTCTGAAGGAAGAAGTTGAATTCATCAACCTCTGGGACAACTTCTACAACCAGCCTACTCTGTTCCGCAAGAATGGCACTCATCTAAACCCTGTGGGTTCAGCACGCATGGGTCGTCTCCTACACAAAGCAGTCCGCAGCCATGGATCAAAAAACGCCATCCGAGAAGAAGCAGCAGTGACATAAATCATCCAACGCCAAGTAAAAAACAGAGGCAACCGAGGACCACCAGCAATAAGGACCGAAGACAGCGAGGACCGAGGACAGCCATGAACATAAATGTAGATCCGACAAGAACCAAAAATATTATTAAAGAGCGTTCCATGAGTTCTAAAATAACAAATTTAAAGGGTTTCTATGCAAACGCTCGTAGCATACGGAATAAATTTTCAGATTTAGAGGAGCTAGTGTTTACAGAAAATTATGATGTGATTGGCATAACAGAATCTTGGCTCAATACAGAAGATAGAGACTTTTTAGCAGAGTATTAACTTCCCGGTTATGTAATGTTTGATGAAAGCCGAATAAATCAAAATGGAGGTGGCGTTTTACTGTATATCAAAGAAAGTCTTAACCCTACCCTCTTGTCATAACCTAAAATTGTGAACGTCGACACATCTTTTGTGCTAATAAAGAATAATAAAGGTACAAAAATAATACTTGCGTTAATATACAGACCTCCAGCTCAATCAGTGCAAACTGACCGAGAAATTTACGAACAAATTACAGATGTAAGTAACTCACAAGATACCGTAATTTTTGGCGACTTTAATTTACCTGTGACCAGGTGGGGCGATACTCTTACTTCACACTCAGGACATGACTTGTATACGAACTTGCAAGAGAGTTCGCTTTATCAATTTGTTCGAACGCCGACCCGTGGTAATAACGTTCTTGACATTGTACTTGCAACAAAAGAAGAATTAATAGAGAATTTGAATGTTGGTGATGAATTCAGTAACAACGACCATCGTACGATAACTTTCACTTTAAAGTTTACTAGTAACGAACCAAATAGTAGCATCGAAAAAATCCCTAATTTCAAGAAAGCAAACTTCCATAAACTTAGAGCTATGTTTAAAGAAACTGACTGGAGCTTTTTAATTAACAATAACGACATAAATACATCTTGGAAGTTATTCGAAACCACTTACCTAAAAGCAGTGCAAGAATGCATACCATCGAAAATACGGCGTCCAGGCCATAATAATAAGCCCAAATGGTGGAATAAAGATATTTCAAACTGCCTGCTTGCTAAAAAATTTGCTAATGATAGATTAAAATCCTCACAAAATGACGAAGAACGGGTGAAATTTGTAGAGCTACGACGCAAAGCCAAAAAGTGAATTAAGCAAAGTAAAAAGACCTTAGAGTTACATATTGCGAATCAAAGTAAAACAAACCCGAAAGAATTCTATAGTTATATCAGAAAGACAAAAGTAGTTACTTCAACTGTTGGACCGTTAGTCGACGAAAATGGAGAATACACCAAAGACGAAGTACAAATGAGTAATGCCCTCAATACCTTCTTTGCATCAGTTTTTACAACGGAAGACCTCAGTGATATCCCTATACCATCGCCGATTCAGATTGATAATTCAGATGTTCTAAGCAATATCACCGTTACAGAGAGAGAAGTATTGAATTGTTTAGATAAACTCAAGGTAAATAAAACGCCTGGACCTGATACAATCTCGCCTAGAGTTCTAAAGGAAGCTAAGGATGAGCTCTCCAAACCACTGACATTACTATTCAATAAATCCTTGCAGTCTGGAACTATGCCTGATCAGTGGAAATTAGCCAACGTAACACCGATATTAAAAAAAGGCCGCAAATCTCTACCCAGTAACTATCGTCCAATTAGCTTAACCTCAGTTGTATGTAAAATGCTAGAAACGGTCATAAGAGACAGACTCGTAAATCACTTAGAGGAAAATAACATACTTAAAGATACTCAACATGGCTTTCGTAAAAAACGTTCCTGTTTAACAAACCTCTTAGACTTCTTCCACGATATCCTCAACCTCTACGATGAGAGTAAAGCTGTAGTTATTATATACCTTGATTTTCAAAAGGCCTTTGACAAAGTTCCCCACAAACGTTTACTGCTAAAACTAAAAGCGCATGGACGGTGTGTTGAAATGGATAGAAAATTGGCTCAGCGACAGAAAGCAAAGAGTACAGTAGTCATAAACGGTAAGGCATCTAAATGGACCAATGTAAGTAGCGGGGTACCCCAGGGATCGGTAATAGGACCAATTCTCTTTCTAATTTACATCAATTACATAGATGAGGGTCTCACCTGTACAATCTCAAAATTTGCTGACGATACAAAAATTGCAAATAGCGTACTATCAAAAGAACAAGTTGACGATATGCAACACAATCTAGATAAATTGTCATGTTGGGCCCAAATTTAGCAAATGAGTTTCAATGCGTAAAGTACTACATATCGGATACCTAAATGAGAAAGCAAACTATTCGATGAATGGCACTCAGCTTAAGAATGTAAACAGAGAAACCAATCTGGGAGTAACAATATCGAGTAACCTAAAACCGAGTCAACAATGTTCAGAAGTTGTTAAGAAGGCAAACAAAATAATTGGCTTTATAGGCAGGTCATTTAAGCATAAATCCAAAGAAGTTATCCTAACCCTTTACAATTCCTTAGTCCGCCCTCTTCTGGAATACTGCGTTCAATCCTGGTGCCCTTATTACCAAAAAGATATAAACAAGCTAGAACGAGTTCAACGTAGAGTTACCAAAATGATACCTAGCCTAAAGAACAAATCATACGAAGAGCGTCTTAGAGAATTAAATCTATTTCTTTTAACCCAGCGCAGATTAAGAGGTGACTTAATTCAAGTGTTCAAAATCATCAAAGGCATCGACAATATGAACTGTAGTAAGTACTTCACTATCAACCAATCTAATTACACGCGGGGAAACGGTTGCAAAATTATTGGTAAATCTTTTAACTCACACGAATCTAAGAATATCTTCTTCAATCGAGTTGTCAACTTGTGGAATGGGCTTCCCCGAGACGTTATAGACTGCATCACCGTTGATTCATTTAAACTCCGTCTAGACAAATATCTCGCATCAAACCCGCGACTGACTGCGTTTGTAAATGAATAACTTTATTTTATCCCACCCTCAGTTACTAACCCCTCTGTCCCCTACTAACTTCCTAATCCTGCCACGGACATTAGTTCCAGGGCAGTAATTCCCTTTCCAATGTTCCCTTACCCACTCTAAACCACTGTTTGGACACTTGATCCTCAGTGTTTTGTAGGACAAGCAGCCTAGAAGGTTCACTAGATCTGTTGTTGCTTGATTTCCTTTGTACTCCTTTGTACTCCTCCATCCTGATAGCGAGCCTCGGCCGCAGCAGAGCGTTGGACTCCAGCACTAGTACCTGACTGTACTCTACCACTGTCAGCAGCATCACATACTCTCCTGTAATTATAATGAAAACTTGCAAAATAATCAAACCCAAACAGGAACGGCACAATATAAAAACAAAAGAACTTATCAAAATCACTATTTGGAAATAACGATTTACATTTTTTTTGTAAGTATCTAGATAGATAGATATTCAAATGGTGCTCTCTACACTAACCCAGTATTAACTTTCTTTCATTTACTGGTACTCTAAATAAATAAATAGTTAACTCTTAAATCTCGTAACTCTCTCAAAAAAATTCCATGAGAGAAATAACGTGACGCACACAATAAAATCTACAGGAAAGACAAAAGGTCAAAATAGATAGAGAAATTGTGGAAATTGAACAACTAAGAATCTCATATTAACTACAACAAATAGAAGAGCAAAGCTATTGCAAGTATAAAGGAAAACTCTAAGTACTGTACATCTTTTCATACGCTAAACATAAAACTAAAACCACATCAAACATCGGCCCACTAAGTAAAGATGATGGGTTATTCACAGGGAACAAAAAGGAAATGAGCGAACTCTTATGTCTGCAGTATGAAACAGCCTTCAGTGAGCCTGATGAAACAAAAGCCATCAGAGACCAAAATTTATTTTTCATGAATAACACCTCCATCGAAACCCCCCAGATTCTGGATATTGATTTCGGGCCAAAAGACATAGCAGAAGCCATCGCCAACATGCCATCCCATTCGGCACCAGGCCCGGACTCTTGGAGTTCGTTCCTAATAAAGAAGTGTAAGGAAAACCTCTCAAAACACCTGGCTATAATGTGGAGAAGGAGTCTAAACACTGGAGAAATACCGGAGTGTTTGAAAAACGCAATAATTGCCCCTTTGCATAAAGAAGGGAGTAAAGCACTACCAAAAACTATCGCCCTGTAGCTCTGATTTCCCTCATCATCAACATTTTCGAGCGAGTCCTGTGAGGCAAAATCTCAACATTTATGGATAAAAATGAACTACACAACACCGGTCAACATGGGTTCAGAGCAGGAAGATCATGTCTCTCACAACTGTTGGAACATTACAACAACATTCTTAAATCCCTAGAATAAAAGAAAAACATGGATGTCATTTACACTGATTTTGCTAATATAAGGCATTTGATAAATGTGATCATGGTATTATCGCACACAAACTTAAAGCAAAAGGGATAACAGATAAAATTGGAAGGTGGATATACAGTAGGCTACAGTACAATCCAACTTACTCGTGAACCAAAAACAATCTGTAGCAGTAAATCAAGTAACATCTGAGCCTTCAGAGGTCAAATGTTCAGTTCCTCAAGGAACAGTGCTAGCGCCCCTTCTTTTCCTCATTCTAATTAGTGACATAGATCCCAACACAAGACACAGTACAGTATCCTCCTTTTCTGATAACACGAAACTGAGTATGATAGAAAAGACACAGGAAGACACGGGCCGGTTGCTGGAGGACATAAATAAGGTGTTCCAGTGGACCAAGGAAAATAACATGCAGTTTAATGAAGACAAATTCCAATAAATACGATACGGAAATGATAATTTTATTAAAGAGAACAAAAGTTACATAACAGAATCCAACCACATAATAGAACGGAAAGACAATGTGAAAGACCTTGGGGTGATAATTTCTGTAAATATGGGATTCAAAGAACATAACCAGGTCAAAGTTGCAGCTGCGAAACCGCTAATAGGTTGGATTCTACGTACATTTAAAACTTGCGGTGAATTGCCTATGATAACGCTCTTCAAATCCCTAGTGCTACCTCGGCTAGAATACAAAGTATTAACATCTCCATACAAAGCAGGTGAAATTAGAGACTTAGAGAGTGTACAAAGGAACTTCACTTCACATATAAACTCCGTTAAACAGTTACCGGTACACTATTGGGAGCATTTAAAATCAGTAAAGCTGTATTCTTTGGAGTGTAGAAGGGAACGTTACTTAATAATATGTACACTGTACCGTACGTGGAAAATAGCAGTGGGTTTTGTACCAAATCTACATACCCCAATAGCAATGAAGTTCAGTGATAGGAGAGGCTGGGAATGCGATATGCCCAATTTTAAAAATCGGGGTGCTATGGGCTCTATGCGAGAGAACTGGTTATCAAATAGGAGAACACGTCTCTTCAACAAACTCCCGCGGCAAGTAAGAGGCAAGTCTTGTTAGACAGCTTCAAGAGAGCCCTCGATGTCGAACTACAAAAAGTGCCAGACGAGCCCATCTTCGCAGGGGAGCCCCTTCGAACAGGCTGCTGCACCAATTTTCAAACAACAACGAAGGGTGGTGCGCTCCTCGGTGCTACTAGCAGAGTGGCGAACTCCACATAGGTGATATAGGTAGGTGTAGACCAGATTTTTGCCCTGAAATATGTTGTGGAGAAATATCTGGAGAAGGGACAAAAATTGTAAGCTGCGTTTATGGACTTGGAGGGGGCCTATGACAGAGTCGATAGAGAAGGTCTGGAAAGTACATACATACAAGTTTAAAATTTGGTTACAGTCTCGCATCCTAAATGGCGGTTTTCCAGGCAGCCCTGTCAAGTTCTCTAAATTTTGAGATCGGACCGGAGTACCCAAGCCCTCGTCATTCTAGGTCCACCCCCAGAGAATATACGGAGTAGATGGCAAGTTGCTGAAAGCAGTGAAGATATGAGGGTGCAAAGGCATCACTATGTGTGGAAAATGAACACAGGTGTGTGATGTCTCCATGGTTGTTCAATATATACATGGAAGGAGTCATGAAAGAAATACAAAGAAGAGCAGTTGATGTTGGTGTAGTGGTGTACCGCTGACAAGGGAAGGAAATTAATTTAAGTTGCCAGTACTGCTGTTTGCTGACAATAAAGTTCTAATGAGCGATAGTGAATTGGAGTTGCAGGGTCTGGTAAATATGTTTGGAACAGTGTGTGAAAAACGGAATCTGAAAGTAAATACGGGGAAGAGTAAGGTTATTATCTTTCAAATGGGTGCAGTCACAGAGTGTGAGGTGAGGTTGAATGGTCAGAATATGGAGAATGTCGGCTTATTTAAGTATTTGGGCAGTGTGTTGCGTAAAGCTGAAAGTAGCCTATGGATGAAGTGCGGGAGAGGGTGCAATAGGGGAAGAGGGTTGTAGGAACGCTGAAAGCAGTAACAAGAAAAAGGGTGGTCAGCATGGAAGCCCTTGCATGATAGTGTGGTAATCCCGACATTGACATACAGGAGTGAAACATGGACGTTGTTGGAGAGACACAAACCAAGAGTGAGAGGGGTGGAAATGAATTACTGTACTGTACTTGAGAAGTGTGCGGTGTTACATGGAGGGATACACAGACGAGAGAGGAAGTATGAGAGCGTTGTGGTGTGGATCTAGATGTGTTGGAAAGTGTTAATAGGAACACCTTGAGATGGTTTGGCCATGTGGAACATATGGGAGGTGGGAGAATGGCTAAGAGACTGTACGAGAGTGAAGTGGAAGAACAGAGAGGGACGAGAGTGAAGTGGAAGGACAGAGAGGGAGAGAAAAACCGAGAGAGAGGTGGAAGGACGGAGTTAAGAAGTACCGGTACCGGTATATGTATGAAAGCGGTGCTGGATAGGAGGAGGGGCGTCAACTGTCAGGACAAAGGTGCATGGGGCAATTCATTCGTGGCCACCCCTTTGGGGATCACGGAGTCCGGGAACATATAGATCGATAGACAAATGGTAGTTAACCCCTTCTGTACCGGCGACGTCTTTATAATTGGCGTATTTATTTGCTCACCTGATCACTGTGATTATGCAGCACCATTGTCTGCAAACATCGATTAATTTCTCTTAAGCTGTAGTATGGTGTATACCATCGTTAGGCAGTTAGATAAGCAGTTATTAAGGTAATTTTCGTTCTTAATTCCAATTCCGATACCCTAGGCTTAAGAGGGAGTGTGGGATGACGGATTTTGGGTTAACCCCCCTATTGAGGGATAAAATGTAAGTACTGTACAGTAATACGAGAATAACTGAATTAATAATATTGAAAAGTAACTGAGAATCCAAGCCAAGTTATTCCCATATTACCCCCCTTTTTTCCCCCACCCAAAACCCTGCATTCCCACTCTCCCCTAGATTTTTGGGGAATCAAAATTACAATTAAGAATGAGAATGGCAATAAAAACTGCTTTCCTCACCCTCTAACAAAAAATACACCATAATATATACCTTTAACAAAAATAAATAAAATAGCCTAGGCCTATACTGTACCTAAAAAAAAAACAGGAGTTGTTGTTTTGCAGAATATCTATATGAATATATCAAAATAGAAAAGCGTAAGAGCCGATAACAAAAGATTTACAGAGAAAGTGATTCAAAGCTTTCACTCAACAACTCTGGCTCAACATCACTATCATCACATTCAAACTTACGCTTCCTGCTTATCCACCCATGATCATTCTCGACATCAAAGCCAGCCAGAACTAGATGGCTCGTCCTCTCTCTCAATGCCTGACTTTTAATGGCAGCAGGAGATTGACTCAGCTTCCAACCCGTGTCCATAGGGTGTGCAGTCCAACTTCTTAACAGATTTAAGAAGAGTCATCCCAATTAGCGTGTCCTGAACTTTACGTACATCACGGATGACTAAAGCCTCAGGCACCTTCAATTTTACATTTCCAACTATTAACTTAAAGTTGGTGACTTTTTCCTCCTTTAAAACCGCTACTCCATCTGAAGATGTAAGATTAAAACTTTCAAAACTAGCACCTGACTTCACGGTCATTTCAGCCCTTACGGCAACCATATGTGGAATATAAACATCGGATGAACCAGTGTCTGGTATTGCCATGCATTGAAAACCGTTAATGGTGACGTTAATCTTAGCCGGTTTGCGAGGAACTGGGAACATTTGTTGACTGCGGACAATGAGATGCGGTTGTTTATCGTCCATATCTATTATGCATCTACAATCTAGTAGAATATCTGCCCCTAGCAACCCAAAGCTTCTCGTAAGTTGATCAGAAATGGTAATTAAAGGTTTCAATGTCAGCTTACCTAGAGTTAGAGACTGCCGACCCACTACCCAACATACGGAAGGAGCTCTCTTATCACTGATGGGTGAGAATTGTTCAGTAAGGTTTAATAGCCCAACATATTCTCTTGGAATCCGTGTTGAGGAACAACACGTATCAACAACAAATACAACTGGGAAAGGGTTATCATTGATACGCCCCACGACATGTAGGACGTTGTAACGCCAGACAAGATCGACCCTTACATTGGTAGGCCTCCTGTCAGACATCTTGTTTGTTAATTTGATTATAGTCTAGCCTAGGCTAGGCTATGTATACAAATGGATAAATTAACTAAGTTATGACAATATAAAGATCTTATAATATAACCAAATAAGGAGGACAAACCAGATAAAGTCGCAGATACAGCACGAATGAACCGCTTCGATCTCTAATCTTCAGACATTAAACTTTAAAGGGCCACATCGACCAATTATCGACATAGAATTGTAATATCCTTAAATTATAAATCAGTAGATTAAATACAAATATTTAGTTTGCAAAAATACAAACAGCCAAATACAAACCCCAGCCTTTATCTCTTCCCTCATCGCGACCAACGACCTCGTATTGTCCATCCTTTATTCTAAACCCGGAATGACACTTAATGGGGACGTAACAGCAGCGATTAACACCTGGAAGGGAAGTACAGGAGTAGAGGAGGAGCCTCAGGGTACCTCCAGGAGCAAGCAGAAAGCGTGGGATACCATCTCGGCGAAGAAAACTCAAGAAAATCTCCTAACCAATGCAGACCAGGTTGCAAAAGCACGCCTCCAGGCAGCCGCCCGTTCGGAGAGTGGCTTGTGGTTACACGCCATCCCCATCCCACCTCTTGGAACTCACTTGGATGCTGAAGCGCTCCGGGTCGCCATCGCGCTCAGAGTGGGTGCGGCAGTTTGTCACCCACACACTTGCAAGTGTGATGGGAGGATGGATGCTCAAGGTCACCATGCCTTGTCATGTAATTACAACACAGGCCGCCTGCCAAGACACTCTGCACTAAATGATGTCATAAAACGGGCCCTGCAGAGTGCTAACTGTGCATCAATCCTCGAACCACATGGACTTCACAGAGAAGACGGCAAACGGCCAGATGGGATGACCACTTTCTCTTACAAGAATGGCCGGTGCCTCGTGTGGGATGCCACATGTGTTGACATTTTCTCCACAACCAACGCCGCCAGAAACGCCGACGAAGCAGGTGAAGCCGCCCGGATAGCAGAAAATAAAAAGCGAGAAAAATATCAAGCCATCGCCAGAATTCATCAGTTCGAGCCCCTGGCATTCGAAACTTCAGGAGTCTTCGGCCCTACCACCCTTAAGATGGTGAATGAAATAGGCCGTAAAATCAGAGAAGTTTCAGGAGAACCCCGGGAAACCCTCTGGCTCAAGCAAAGACTAGGGATGGCTATCCTCCGGGGCAATGCCACCAGCGTCATGAGCTCAGTTCGACAGGACTGGGTCATGCCACTGCGTGAGGCCCAAGCAGGAGTGGTGTATCCGTAGTCTTTCCACAGTAGGGTAAAACAAAACATAAACCTTATTTGTATGTAACATGTGTGATGCACATTAATAAAAGGGGATTTGTCGGATGGTTGAAAGCCACAGTTGCTCGCGCGTTTGGGGCTAGCAACACGTAATATGAAAAACATGCATCCTCCTTCATTCACTGTTCCCCTCCTTCACTCAATCAACCCCACAATTTGCCGGAGGATAACAGGTTTTTCACAATACGTAGACGGAGGTCTTTTAAAAAAAAAAAAAACCATTTAGTTAAATGTTAATAGTTGGCAGGAAATTAACTAATTAAGTAGTTCAGTTCAATTCAGGTGTTGAGCGGGAAGCTAGGCCTTTGCAACAGCGCCTCTCTTTTGTTGTTGTTGTTGTTGTTATTGGTGCATTCTCCTATCCAGGAGTTCGCTCTTTGAACGATGGCTGTTTGATTATTTTGTATTATTATTTTTTAACCCTCTTCATATTACTTATATATTTATTTTTTCAAATTAATGATAGTCTCCCACATTTTCAAAACTTATTATAGCTAGTCTTTTGTATTTGCAATTTGACCACTTGCGAGTTTCGTTCTATAAGAAAGTTGGAGTTGTAGACACCGATAGTAAGCAGAAATGCTATAATAATGTAGGTTTCGGATGGCTAAAGAGTACGTTGAATTGAATTTTATGTATCTATATATGTACTATAACTGAATTTTAGCTGGTAATTATCTATATTTTATTAATTTCACCACAACACCAAACACCCCCAATGAAATCAATTAAAGTATATATGTGATCCACCGGGATTCGAACCTGGGTTATCACACACAGATGTTTGCCACCTTAACCCCCGGGATCCGAGGGCCCTCATATGAGGCGATCGTCGTGTCCGGGGGTATTCCTGAAAAATGGCTATCTTCATAATTCGATATCTACTGATTGAGACCACCTAGATCAGTCGACTAAATTGCATAGTGTAGAACCAACCTTCGTCTGTAGAATGGCGTTGAGTTGACATGGCTACGACAAGTGGTTGCCGAGATATGATGATGGGAATGGAAGTAATTTCCCGCGTATTTTCCCCTGCGTCCGAACGCTTCGCCGCGACCCTGGCTAGCACGCACTAAGTCACTCGTCGCTTCGGTGGCTTTTGTACCGGTACACGATATTATGTTTTATGGACATAATGTGATATTATTGTGTCAGTCATTATTACTTGTTCAACCATTATTTGAGTAATATGAAACTTTATATAACATTTTTCACTGTTATTGTAATATTATTGTGTCACTTTCACTTTTATTATAATATTATTGTGTCACTTTCACTGTTATTACTCTTCTTGTTATGAATTATTGTCACTCTCACTGTTATTATTGAGTTATTATTACTTGTTATACATTTTGTGTCACTTTCACCTACTAGGTTAGAGGCTAGGCTACGCAAGCGTACAGTACCGTACGGTATCGTAATTGACACTTGTAATTATTGCATTTGGTTGTTTCTTTCACTTAAACATATTGTTATATTGTTTTTAGTGTCACTTTCACTTATTACAGGTTTCACTTATAAATACTTATTGAATAGTTACTCTAATATATAATTGTTGTGTCTCTTTCACTTGCACATATTGTTATTTTGTTTTATTGTTTTTAGTGTCACTTTCACTTATTACAGGTTTCACTTATAAATACTTATTGAATAGTTACTCTAATATATAGTTGTTGTGTCTCTTTCACTTGCACATATTGTTGTATTGTTTTTAGTGTCACTTTCACTTATTACAGGTTTCACTTATAAATACTTATTGAATAGTTACTCTAATATATAGTTGTTGTGTCTCTTTCACTTGCACATATTGTTGTATTGTTTTTAGTGTCACTTTCACTTGCACATAGTGTTTTATTGTTTTAGTGTCACTTTCACTAGTGTTCTCAGGGTCAGTGCCACTTAGAAGTTTACCAGGATGTGGAAATCATCGTGGCAAGGCGTGATGCAAAGTGCTACCTGACATTCCTGGCACTGATACGAGGTTTTGGTGTTTGTCTGGGATCTTCGGGTGGTGTGGCTGCAGACATGGCACCGTTTCTGGGTCTTGCGACCAGCAGCTACTGGAAGGCCGACGATCCTGTGCTTCTTGTGGTGTTCGGAAGAGTATGTGCGGTCCATGGTGCCAGCTCCTGGCATATGTTGAGCTCGTGGGGAATCCTCAGGCACGGCATATTCCCCAATGAGATCCAGAATGAGCTGTTTCTGGAATCTACGAAGGTTGGTGTACTTCCTGGGTATTGTGGGGTTCATCAGCTTGTACAGGTTGTACGAGTTCAGCACAGACACATCCATCATGTGCAGGAAGAACTTCTTATACCACCTGCAGGAGGTCCGCAGGCAGTCGATGAAGCCGACCTGCATGTCTGACTTGTCAACCAGACACATGTTTATGTTGTAGTCCATAACTGCATCTGGCTTCATGATGGGCTCCCTGGGACTGTGGTTGACTTTGCCAGCGTCAACCAGGTTGCCCTTGTGGATGGTGCTGATCATGTTGACCTTCCTTTGGTCGTGCCAATGGATTGCCAGCATCAGACCATGTTGCTTGAGGAAGATGTCCTTCTTCTTGGTCTTTTGGGGGAATTCCGGCATGTTCTTCCTCGTCCCCCGTACTGTGCCCACAGTCTGGGTTTGCTGCCTGTTCAGGTACTTGGTGAGGATGGGGGACGTATAATAGTTGTCCGTGTAGAGTATGTGGTTCTTGTTGAAGTAGAGATCCATCATCGCCTTCACCACTGCTCCACCGAACCCTATTTCTTGATCTGCAAGAACCTCACCCTCCTTCCCACTGTAGACAATGAAGTCCAGCACATAACCTGTCTTACAGTCACAGAGGACGAAGAGATTGATGCCGAATCGATGTCTCTTGGATGGTATGTACTACCGGAAGTGAAGGTTCCCCCGGAACAGCACAATTAAGAGACTCGTCGATCACGATCTTTTGAAAAGGCTTCAAGAATGTGGAAAACTTGGCCTTCATCATGTCATAGAATCCCCTTATCTTCCACAGGTGGTCTGTTTTGTGTAGATTAGTGTTGGTAACGAAGTGCAGGTTACCAAGTATGGCGAAGTAGCGGTCCCGGGACATAAGTTTGCCAAAAGCAGGTGTGGCAATTATGTCGCCTGTGATCCAGTAGTCTGCCAGCCAGTGTTTCTTCACATGTGCCATGAGCATGGTCAGTGCTATGAACACATACATTTGGGCAATGGTGACAGGCTTCCAGGCCTTCATTTGGGAACTATGAGTCTTGCCGCTGAGGTGGTCACTGAGGGCCTGCTGCTTATTGGTCTCATCGACAACATATGACATGACATCATTGTCGAAAAAGGCCTTGAATAGCTCGGCAGGTGTTGAGTTGGGTCCCCCTGGGAAAGATGGATCAATCCCTGCGGCATATTGGGCGTCATCGAATATGGCATCTTGTGGCTGAAAGGTGGCCCCATCCTCCCACGTCCAGACATCAGCATGCCTGGCACGGGGACGGGGACGGGCAGCAGGGGCGTCGGCAGCAGCAGGGGCGGCCTGGCCACGGCCGCGGCCACTCCCACGGGCACGGCCACACCCACGCTGGCCAGCAGGGCCCCTGGCATGGCCACGTCCAAAGGCACGGCCACGCTGGGGTGCTGGGTCGTCCACCCACTCAGCTTCGTCCACAACAGGGTCGTCTGGCAGGTCATAATTATCATCCCCAGAATCTGCACCGTGGTCGTCCATATATCTTGAAGGGCAGCCATATTCGTGGGTGTCTTCAGGGTCATAGGTGGGAAGCTGGTCGTCAGTTGGTGGTGATACATCAGGTGGCGACTGCTGGCGTGGGCGGCTAGTGGGTGGTGAAGGTGAGCTAGTTGGCTCTGAAGTTTTTAGGCGACAATGAGAGCGTTTTTGGGGCAGTTTAGGGCCTGAGGTGCTGCTTTGTGCCTCCCCTGTGGCCATGAACAAGACCCTTCTGGAGGTGCGTTGACCACTTGCACCACTTGCACCACTTGTTGATGGCTGTGGGTCATGCTGGGACAATACTGCACCACTTGCACCACTTGTTGATGGCTGTGGGTCATGCGGGGACAATTCCGCACCACTTGCACCACTTGTTGAGGGCTGTGGGTCATGCGGGGTCAATGACGCACCAGCCGCGGGTGAGGAGGTCCCGGGAGACAAAGGAATAGGCCTACCCATACTCGACTCTTCACTCTCATCCTCACTATCAGCATCTTCACCTCTTTCCCTTTCGGCCGCCTCCCGTGCCTGCTTCCTTGCACTATCCAGCACAGCTCTCCTATAAAAATAATCGCTATTTTTGCCGGGGAAGGAGTCCCCACAGCCGACGCCGGGGTCGCAAGCGTGTGCGTCGTGTCACGTTCACGTGATGCGGGTAGAACACTTCCCATTTCACTAACATTTTCATCACCTTCATGATGTTCACCGCATCCAACATTGTCATCATTATCATCATCACCATCGTCATCATCAGTGCTATGAAAGCCCTGGAATTCTTCGCCATCTTCCACTTCATCAACATCTTCACTAACCACATGCTCTTCGTCAAAATCACTCGCAATCTCAACCTCTCTAAGTTCATCACTATCGTCACTTAACTCTTTTAGTACACGTGCAACACCACCGGGACTTAGGAATGCTTTCCTGGTCCTATTAGCCTTGCCTTTCTTAGGCATACGGGTCGCGGCGGCGGGTGTCGATTCAGACACAGCGATTTTTTTCGGGTTAACTCCAGCCATCATGGATGCGAGATAAGAATTTATGCTGCCTGGTAGTTTGTGCTTGGTGGCGCTGCGGTCGCCCACACATAAACAAAAATCAGCCCGCGCAATTTGAACGCTTTGATTTTGATTTTGCCTCATATGAGGCCTCCCGGACTCCTAACCAAAATACGTTTTGCCTCATATGAGGCCTCCCGGATTCCAAGGGTTAACCATTACACCACCAGGACGGTTTGTTAAATACTGTATCGATGTCTACAACTCCAACTTCCTTATAGAACGAAACTCGATCGCAAGTGGTCAAATTCTTTTTCAAGATTTTCAGTTGTATAGGCTACTGTATTTTTCTTTAAGATTAGGCTACAAATTTATTTTTTGTATTTCTTTCATTGCCTTCACTGTATGTTTACATTTTTACCTCTATTGCTTCATTGTCTCGGTTGCTCAAATTAATTAATGTAATATTTCATCTTTATAATTATAATAATAATAGTTCTTAAAGCTAGCGCATGCTAAGCCAGCTAAGGATAGCCCAATAAGGCCGATTAGGCGTAGGCCTATTTCCATTGGGGTCCTGTACTACTACCCCATCCCCTTGCTCATGAGGGACGGTAACGACTCAGTGCTTGTGAAAAACCTTTACTGCGCCGAGCGTGGGCGCGATCCTGGGCCTTCTGGGTGGAAGTCCAAGACGCTAGTAACTACACCAGCGAGCCGCTGTTTGTTTATTTTATGTTCAGTTTTTATTCTCTTAATTTCATGGAAGAGAGCACATTTTGGGGTTGTTCTGGGGACTTTAAACAGTTTAGTTAAATACTGTGTTTGGATGTTATTTATTTATTTTTTATTTTTTATTTTCATTTTTCCCAAACTTCTGCCACAAACAGTGTCAAAGGCGATACACAAGTGTCATAGAGCTTATAAGTCTCACTTGTATTCTATTTTTCTTAATTTCTCTTTTACTTAATATATTTATACACTATATTTGCTGCTATTTTTGTCCTGTGTATTCTGTTTTAAATATACATACGTATATACATATTATACATACAAGTTTAAAGACTGTTTTGTCCAAAGAGAATGTGGTTATAGTCTCACATCATAAATGGCAGCTTTCCAGGTGGCCGGTCAAGGGCTGCCTCTGTTGTCAAGTACGTTATTTATTTTGAGATCAGACCGGAGTACCCGAGCCCACGTCATTCTAGGTCCACCCCTACGTGCAGCTCCCCCCACGTTCACAGTCCGGCATTTCTTCACCCAGTTCTGATCATCCATTCTCTCCACATGTCCAAACCAACCAAGTCGGCTCCTGCGCATCATTTCACTGACACTCCTAATGCTCAAACGCTTTATCAATTTCTTGCTCGATACCCTGTCACTAAGATTAACCCCACACATCCATCTCACCATTTTCTTCTCATTCCGTTCCATTCTATTGATATCCTCCGCTTTAACCGGCCACGTCTCCGAGGCATAGGTCATCGCGCTCCTAACACACAAGGTATACACCTTCCCTTTAAGGTGGGGTGGGAGCCCTAGCTCATGGTCAGGAGTGGCAACAGCTCTCTAAACTTTCCCCAGCCACTTCTGACTCTAGCAATGGAGCTAGCTTCAGCGCCACCTCTGGCAGAAACCGTATCGCCCAGGTAGCAGAACTTATTCACACACTCCAGCGTTACTCTGTCGAAATCAACACTGACAGGTGGGTCATTTAATACAAGATCTCCCTTGCACACTGCACATTCAGTCTATGATTCTTGTCAAAGGTCCTCTAGCTCCACTACATCTCTTGCGTACCCAGTCACTAAAGACGCAACATTGAATTGAGTTACTTCCCACATACTGTGCATGGATATATAGTTCCACGCCCTACTCCTCTAATCATGACCTTTGTTTTATCTATGTTAACTCTTAGACCCTTATTTGCCATACTTTCCCTCCATCTTTTGAACTTCGCCTCTGCTTCCTGCGCACTATCTGCGATAAGAACTAGATCATCTACATATAACAGCTCCCATGGGAGTCCTGTCATAAATTCCCTTGACAGAGCCTCAAGGACTAAAACAAACAGTAATGGGCTCAGCACTGAATCTCGGTGAACTCCAACCTTCACTGGGAACTCTTCGCTCAGGGGGCCTGAGCTGCCTGTGACCCCTCATACATTCTCATTATCACATGCACCAGCCACTCTTCTACTCTGAGTTTTCTCATAGCCCACTGCACTACCTCCGTGGGCACCCGGCCAAAGGCCTTCTCCAGATCTACAAAAACTAGGTATAAATCCCTGTTTTTCTCCAAGTACCTCTCTTGCATTTGCCTAAGAATTGAAGAGGCAGTTGTGCCACGTCCCGGCATAAATCCAAACTGCATGTCTCTGATAGCAACACGTCTTTCCCTGATCATGCATTCAAAGACCCTTTCGCTGGCTTTCATGACTTGATCGAGCCCCCCGATAATTTCCCCTGTCTAAGGAGTCACCCTTGCCTTTGTATATATTTAGTACAGTATAACACTTTTCTGACATGCATCAGGAATTTTGTCCACCTTTACGATAGCATTAATCAGGTCTGTGACCAATTTTACCTCAATATCTCCATCTGCTTTTAGCATCTCAGCGACAATGCCGGAGCTCCCAGCGGCTTTCCCAGACTTCATTTTATCTATAGCACTTTTAACAGCGTCGTACCCTATCATTCAAACTCCACATTAAGCAGTCTTTCATAATGCTCCTTCCACGCCTCTCTGATTTCGTTTTCTGTGTAAACAGTTATGCCACTGTCATTATTTAATAGGGCCCCTTCATCATTGACGGCTTTGCCTATTAGTATAATAGTCTCCATTCAACATCCCGCGCCAGCATTTTGAATAGCCCGCGCGGAAGTTAACCTGGAGTACTCGTCATAACTGCACGCTTAATTCTCTTACGGGATCGTCATTTTGATCGGGTACCCTACAGAAAAAAACTCTGTAAAATATAAAAAAGAAAAAATAACTAAATATCTGTTATCATATGACTTGCCATATGCGTGGATTTCTCATGTTTCGCTTCCCCAACACCAGGCCCTCTAGCGGCCATCGTCTTCCTTCCTACTTCCGCGGCCACAGTGACAACAAGGCTTGCGCCGTGCTCCGCTTCATTCGACGTTCCAGAGCTTCTAGTGAGTCCTTACTCATTTGTATACATCTGTGTTGTAGTAACAAGGTTTAGATTAGCTAGCACGGCCGCCAGATTGGTGTGTCCGCAGGAAGTATGTGTTAAAATAGGGTACTTTTGTAACAGGCATCTACGAGTCCAGGATCGTCGTACCGCGTGTGCTTTTTTGTTTGTTGTGATACACCTTTAGCTTTTGCGATTACTTAGCTAGAAGGCTACCACACTACAAGGCATGATACAGACTGTCATTATTGAGGAGAGTACATGTCAGATTATTATTTATCAGCAAATGTCTGCACGTGGTGCTCCACCTTCCAGAGTTTGTGTTTTGCTTTGGGCCCCTTGAGTAGGCCTCCCTTATCCGGGCGCTGTGATGGGTCCGCGGAGCGTCGTTTGCTGGTGATGTTCGTCGTACCTCGTGGTCTGCTTTTTGTAGGGGTCTCCGGCGTAGGCTTCAGGTAATTTAGGATGCTAAATTTTCTGTGTTTTAATTATATACCTATGTATGCCCTTACTGTTTTTTACATGCGTGTTGGCATGTTGTTCGGGGTCGGGGAGACGTCCCTATATATTCTTTATGATGTGTTATAAGCGGGTCTCAGAGTTGGGGAGCTGTGCCAACTCCCTTTTTTCTCTCGAGGTTTTGTTTTTTCCGGCGGCCTCGTGCGGTGGGCCCAAGTTATCCGTCTTATAAACGGGTAGGAACATTCAAAAGGGCCCGGCGTGGTTTGGCTGAACCACATGCTCCCGGCGGAACTGCATTCCTAAAGGAGCTGCAAACTCGGCCCGCCGAGTAACTTGCCCTAACTGACCCAGTTACACGATTAGATTTTCTCGCCCTGCGGCGCCGCAAGTCTAGTGTACAGGAGTGATAATATTAGTTTTGCAAACTTATTTATCGATGATCAGACACTAAAGGTCAAGGGACCTGGGACACTTGTCACAGGTTAGTAGTTAAACCCAGCTTAAACGGGTCCGGCGGAAGGTTAGAGTAGTGGTGCACTATAGCTAATTTTCCGGCGGACAAGAGTTAGGATGAATAACACCTCGCAGGTTATCCTTATGAGCATTGATTCCTGGAAATTTTATTTTCCAGGCACCTGACTGCTTCTCCGGCGGAGGTTTGGGTGGCTCATCCCGGCGGGGGGGGGGGGGGGTCCCCTTATTAGCACCATGACGAGATTCGAACTATGAATTACTCCTACCTGCTCTCTATTGCCAATTTTTGCTCACAAACTTTGCATTAAGTGCGTCAAGTGTTTGGATCGTTCCAGAGGCTTGTGGTTATCTAAACGTTGTTCCATTTGCTCTGAATTGAAAACTGCGTTAATAACTAATAAAGACTTATCGTGCCTTGCGGCCTTGCAGGAAATTAAGAGTACCTTTAATTCTTATGCCAAAGACACTGCCCATAAGGCACTTCACTGTGATGATGAAGTACTATGGAAACAACTCATTATTAAGTCACTCCTTGTCAAACCCGGTTCCTCAAAATCTGTCAGACCTAAAGTCAAGTCGAAAGCCCTCAGCAAAGAGGTAGTGAGTAGTAGCAGTGAGAGTGAGGTCACCGAGGTTCCCCCCTCCGACCGTGCCAAGAGGAGACGATCACCCTCTCCTAGGCGGAATTCGAGGTCACGGTCTAGTTCCCCCGCAAACAGTCTCGACACTCGTCCGCAGAGTCTTCCCGGTCTACCAAACGCCGGAGAGAGGACTCTAGGGGAGCGACGAGTCAGGCAAGCAGCGGCAGCCGGAGGGACACCCCTCAGCAACCGCCCCCTACCCCTACCTCTGACACACTTCAACAAGACTTTGGGGACTCAGAAGTGGGGTCTGATACACTGGAATCCGTACCTAGTCATGAACAATCCTTCAGTGTGTCTCCTAGTGTTACATTTGTGACGCCTGCAGCTTAGCAGAACGCCACGTGGGCTCAGCCGCTCGCTTGGCCACTCGCTAACGCTCGCCGGGGCAATCAATTTGGCTACTGTCTATCAACAATGTTGTACTTTCTTTCTTGTGAATCGTCATGTCACAGGCAGTACAGAAGTGGTTTTTAATTTCGCCTGTGACAATGCATTATATTTTATATCATGAGTAGAACATAAGATGCATTGTATATTGTTGAGGAGAGAGAGAACCATATTGGCAGTGGGGTGGTAGTGTGTGCGGGCGTATACATGTGCTGCCTTCACCCCCGCTCGTAGGCTCGCGCGCGTGCCGTCTCCCGCCTCTTGATTGGCTGGTGGCTCCTGGCGCCTTCTGCAGGTCTGCTGCCTGGTGACGTAGCGGCCTGTGATTGGCTGACCACCATGCCTTTGTGTGATCCTAGGGGTCCCGAGGAGCTACTCTCTTCAGAGCTTGCCTGACCAGCATACCCTTAACATATCCCTTGCCACCTGTCCCCGACTTCTACCTATAGAGCACTTTCTCTCTCTCTCAACTTCTTACCTCTCATTCTTCCTCTCTATTTAATATCATAATTCCCCTTTGGTTCTGCACGATTTCATATATCGGCCATCGTATTATATGCTGAAGCTCTCAGATATTATATGTTTAGTTAGGCATTTTGGAGGGGTTACCATTTTGTCTGTAGAGGTTCGACACACTCACGGTGTCTCCCTACCTATTCCTTGGCTGTCTGCTTGGCTATTTAATGCTAGACTGGGGTAAGGCTACTTGTGTTGTGATTTCCGATGTGTAACAGGTTTTGTTGAGCCTGTACATTCGCAACGGAGACGTGGGAAGCCTAGGTGGTCTTTCTGACTGTATACCTTGTGAGTTTAGCACTGTGTTGCGAGTGAGCGCTTTTGCCTCTGCCACCCAACACTGTGCTAACTCGTTTTGTTTTGACTTTGAGAGGGTCGCCAGGAGAGAACCAGATACTAGCGATCTGGATCTCTCAAGAGAGCACCCCGTCATTTAACGTAATTTGGCCGCACAGTCTTAAGAACCTCGCTAGGCTACGAGCCTCTTGCTCAGCCATTGTTTCCTAGCCTACGACATCCCAGCTAGACTTTATTAGCCTAGCAGACACCCGATTAGGATTATAAGCTCTTATGTTATGTATGCAGCATTTTTATTCACGTTGACTGTAAGCCTTGGTTGTTGTTGAGTTGCACAACCCGAGCAGGCTTTTTGAGTTGCCTGAGGAAGTCCTTCTTTTGTTGTTGGAGACAATATTATTGCGCATTTATTATTATTCCTGTGTCAGTTAACCCTGTATGCCCCTACACTTGTCATATCTTGTTCCTGCTATATAGATAACAGTTCAAAATCCGATTCGATCATCTTACGCAGCATCAGACTTTCTTCAGAAGATTCCTGCTCGATGCTTTAGGACTTTCGTTCACTTTCTTTAATATATGAGTGACAGTTTATTATTGTTTAGAGTAACTTTAAATATACCTTCTTCTAGTTTGCATTAAATCATTGCAGTGATTTATACTTTATTAACGTAATTGTATGTTGTTGTGATCAGGCTGTATCAGAGATCATCAGCCTGTAGTAGTAGTGCATTTATACCGAGTTATAGGATACCCCGTTATTGCAGATTTATCTCTGGAGGGTATAGGTATTTTTTGTGTGCCGGCATTATTAGTTCGAGGGTTGGATCTAGTGTTACTGTTGTGGCTGTGAGCCTTTCTAGTCCAATGATTAAGAGCCCTTGTTTTATACGAGCCCCGGTCATAACACATTTGCCATACTTAAACTGAACTATGTACCTCGTAGTGTTAGATCGGCAGGCCCATGTAGGGTTCTGGCTGACCAGTACAGGGGATATCCGTCGGGGTCACAATTGCATTCTCAAGTGATTCCAGACTCCCAGCCCGTTGTGGCAGGGGGTTACTGGCGTCAATCTGAACCTTCTCAACCTCTTCTTAACGTCAATCACGCAAGAACAGAGGAAGGTAGCATAGAAATGTTGCCATCATCGGTCCCAGATTTAGCATGGCCCTTGGCGGATACTGAGATAGTGGTGGAACAGGATAATCCTAAGCTGAGTGGAGAGCCAGAGGAAGTTATGTTCTCTCCGGCTCCCCAGTCACTCACAAGTGAAGATTCTGAGGCAGGGTCCCTCTCATCCAGGTACTCCTACAGGAAGTGTGTGACTTCTGATCAGATAAGTGAGCTCTTGCACAAGGTTATGCAACATTATCAACTCCCTGCCTCTTCGGACCCCCCGGTTTCTCGACCTTTGGTGGCCCCTAGTACTTCTGTTGTCAAATCCCAAGCTTCCCGGGGTTTTCTTCCATCATGTCCTACCCCTGTGGTGGCCGCGGCTTCTGGCACTACAGTGCCGGCGGCGCTGGCCACCTCCTCTTTGAGGGTTATTGCAGATATTCCTCCACCTCCTTTAGATAAGGCGCCTCTGAAGAAGGGCCCCATGCCCCTCCTCTATGACGCGGATTGTTCCTGGGTCCCTGTGACTCCAGTGAACCCTCAATTAGCTCAACCTTCTGGGTCAGGGGAACTTCCAGTACCCGGCGAGTGGTATATTGAAATCAATAAGACCAGGAAATTTAGGGCAAAAGATGAGGCAAGGAGAGTGATGGATGTATTAATTAAGGCATAATTAATTCCCCCTGGGGGTTAGGGAATAGAATATGCCCCACGTGCCTTCTGCGTGTCGTAAGAGGCGACTAAAGAGGTTGGGTCGGTGGGCTTGCGACCCCCACCCGGAAAAAATATCTAAGCAAAGAAAAACGAACGAACAGCCTCGGATGCGGACGGAACCAACGTTGACGAACCACGACTGACTAAGGACATGCCTTCGGACATTCTGAGAATGGCTACGTGGAATGTTAGTGGCATGAATGATGGCACAAAAGAGAGAGAGGTTCTGGAAGTGTTAGTGAATGCCAGGCTGGATGTATGTGGAATGACAGAGACCAAATGGAAAGGTTCAGATGTGAGAGAGTGGGAGTGTGGAATGGGTGTGTGTGCTGGAGTGAGTGAAGGAACAGCGAGAGAAGGTGCATGTTTGTTTGTAAGTAGCAAATGGAAGGAATGTGTAGGAGAGTATTGGTCTGTGGGTTCAAGGATTGTGTGGGTGAGAATGAAAGTAGGAATACAAACGTGGGTGATTGTATGCGTGTATGCCCCGACAGAGGATATACTTGAAAGAAAGAAAGAGGAGTGCTGGATGAATGTGGAGGCGTGCCTGGAGAAGTTTGACAAGAACGAAAGAATATTTCTGATTGGGGATATGAATGGTAAGGTGGGTGATAGGAAAGTTGAGGGAGTGGTGGGAGGGTGGGGGGTACCATCAGAGGTGAATGGGAATGGCAGTGCACTTGTGGACGTATGTGTGGGGAGGAGGCTGTGGATAGCCAACACCTTCTTCCGACACAGAATGATCCACAGGTACACGTGGAAACGGATGTTGACGATGAAGGATAAGACAGTGGTGGAACGAAAGTCATTGATTGATTATGTATGTGTGGATGAACGAATGAAGAAATCTGTGATGGATGCTAGGGTGTATAGGGGTATTGGAGGGGGTCTGTCTGATCATTATGTAGTGGTAGCTAAGGTTAGGATACAAAAGAAGTGGGTGAGGAGAGCGGGAGGGAGGCGAGAGAAGGGTGGAATGGTGAGGAGGGTGGAGAGGTTGCAGGAGGAGGAAGTCAGGGAGGAGTACAGGAGAGCAGTGGAAAGACGACTAGGTGGGTTCGACCTGGAAGTTATGGAGGAAGTGGAAGAGATGAGCAAGGTGTTTAAGGATGAGATCTGTGCAGCATGTGAGGAGGTGTGTGGAGTGAGGAGAAGAGGGAGGGGAGTGAAAGGTACAGCATGGTGGACAGAAGAGGTAAGAATAGCTGTGGAAGAAAAGAAGAAAGCATATAGAGAGTGGTTGGGTAGTAGAGGGAATGAAGATTCCGAGAGACAGAAACGAGCGAGGTACGTGGAGAGTAAGAGGGTGGTGAAGAGAGTAGTGAAGGAAAGTAAGAGAAGAGTAGATGAGGAATTTGGAAGGAATCTGAGTGTAAAATGGAGGGAGAGTAAGAAACTGTTCTGGAAAGAAGTCAAGAAAGTTAGGGAAGGTAGCAAGGGAAACAGTAAGGGTGTGAAAGATAAGAATGGGAGAATGCTAGCCGAGAAGCAAGAGAGAGTCGAAAGATGGAGGGAGTACTTCAGTGAGTTGCTAAATGAAAGGAATGAAGAGCCAGCAAACCTAGCTGGATATGGTATGGGAGGGAGAAGAAGAGAAGTAGTGGAGGAGGAGGTGGGGATCAGGAGGTCAGAAGTGTCGGAAGCCATGAAAAGAGTGAAGTTGGGGAAAGCACCAGGAACAGATGGAGTGTGTGGGGAAATGTTGAGGTATGGTGGTGAGATAGTGATAGAATGGGTATGGAAAATGTGCAAACTAGCATGGGAGAAGGGGAGTGCACCCGATGACTGGAAGACTGGCATAATAGTCCCCCTATATAAGGGCAAAGGGGAAAGAGGAGTGTGTGGTAACCACCGAGGAATATGTCTTCTAAGCGTAGTAGGGAAGGTATACAGTAGGGTAGTGATTGAGAGAGTGAGAGTGAGAACGGAGAAATGGATAGGCGACGAGCAGGGAGGTTTTAGGAAGGGAAGAGGATGTGTAGATCAGATTTTTACCCTGAATTGTGTTGTGGAGAAGTATCTGGAGAAGAAACAAAAGGTGTATGTTGCCTTTATGGACTTGGAGAAGGCCTATGACAGAGTGGATAGAGAAGGTTTGTGGAAAGTACTTAGAATATACGGAGTAGAGGGCAAGTTGCTGAAAGCAGTGAAGAGCATGTATGAGGGTGCAAAGGCGGCATTACGTGTGGAGAGTGAGCAGAGCGAGTTCTTTGACCTGAATGTTGGTTTGAAACAGGGGTGTGTGATGTCCCCGTGGTTGTTTACTGTATATATGGATGGAGTTATGAAAGAAATACTCTCAAGAGCAGTGGATGTTGGTGTATCGCTGAAAAGGGAGGGAATTGAGTGGAAGCTACCTATACTGCTGTTTGCGGATGATACAGTTCTGATGAGTGATAATGAATGGGAGTTGCAGGGTCTGGTAAATGAGTTTGGAACAGTGTGCGAAAAACGGAATTTGAAGGTAAATACGGGGAAGAGCAAGGTTATGGTCTTCGAAAGGGGTGAAGTCACAGAGTGTGAGGTGAAGCTGAACGGTCAGGCTATGGAGATCGTCAACTCTTTTAAGTATCTGGGCAGTGTGTTGAGTAAAGATGAGACTATGGATGAAGAGGTGCGGGAGAGGGTACAACAGGGGAAGAGGGTTGTAGGAACGCTAAAAGCAGTAACAAGAAATAGGGTGGTCAGTATGGAAGTGAAGAAGTCCTTGCATGACAGTGTGGTAATCCCGACACTGACTTACGGAAGCGAAGCATGGACGTTGGTTGAGAGACTCAGACCAAGAGTGAGAGCAGTGGAAATGAATTACTTAAGGAGTGCGTGCGGAGTTACATGGAGGGATAGACAGACTAATGAGGAAGTAAGAAGGAGGTGTGGTGTGGAGGTAGATGTGCTGGAAAGTGTGAAAAGGAACAACTTGAGATGGTTCGGCCATATGGAACGTATGGAAAGCGAGTGAATGACTAAGAGGGTGTACGAGAGCGAGGTGGAGGGACAGAGGGGGAGAGGTAGACCGAATATGAGGTGGAAGGATGGAGTGAGGAACTACATGAACGAAGGCGGTGCTGGTTGGGGGGAGGGGCGTCGACTGACTGGGGACAGAGGTGCATGGGGGCGGTTCGTTCGTGGCCACACCTTCGGGGATCACGGCGTCAGGCAATAGATGGATAGATAGATAATTAATACAGATTAATTAATACGTCCGAGTACGTACAACCCGGATTATTTTCTGTATACAGCTGCCCCAGCGATCCCTCCCGCCGCGTCTGCACAACTGTTTGCGGATTGGTCAAAAGCTGATGGCATCAACGATGTCAAAGCTTTGAATGCTCTCACGCCGGAGTTGGCTACAACTCCGGTCCTAGACCAGACGCATACACCAGTCCTGCAGATGGGGCCGGTGGGGTTAGGCCCTTGGGTAGACTGGGAAAGAGAATCTCAGGTTTTTGCTGCTACAATTACTTCTAAGTCTTCACATCAGGTTCCCCAAGAAAATCATGATTACTTTTCTTTTCCAGTATCCAAAGCAGAGGGAGTGTCCTCAGATTTACTTACCTTTCTTGCGGCGTCCAAAGTTTCCTTGCACTCCCTTGATGAACCCTATTCTACCCCCCGGCTGCTCACCTTGACAGGGACTTCAAGTTAAGAAATAAGGCTTACCGGATGTTCTCTCAGTACTTGGTGAGTCACTAGATTGCCGCCTCCCTTTCACGTACTATTTCAGCTATAGCTGAACCCCAAATTAAGAGAGCTACTGAATTGTCTAGGAGACTTTTGCTACAAAATTCTATTCAGTCCTTAGGAGACATCAGAATTGCAATTATGGAGGCGGTTCGAGCCCTCCAAGATCTGAGAGTCCATCTGGTGAGGAAGTTGCCGGCAGACATAGGTCGCCAGGTAACTCTCTCGCCGGTCCTTACTGCCACCCTCCTTAACTCTGAAACATGAAGTCTAGTGTTTAACATGGTTAATGGTTGGAAGCAGGTTACCTCCCAAGCTCGGAAGGACCCTGCTAAGAAGCCCTTTCATAAACCAAAGGGTGGTACCAAGCAATACCAGCCACAAGCTAAACAGTCACCAAGGATCCCAGACTCCCGCCGCAGCAGGGAGGTAACTCGTACATGCCCAAACAAGGTAAACGTTCTGGGTATAAAGGTAAGGCCCCTCAGAAGGGTAATCAAGGCCAGCCATCAGTCAAATCTAGCCAAGCGTCAGATACCAACCCACCTCCTCCTCCAAAAAACTAGCCACCCAGTCTCTCAGCATCCCAACGGCGTGCTTAAGGACACAGGATTTGAGAGTTGCCTCGACGATCGGACCCCGGTTGCACCTGGGTTCGTTCCGTTCATTCCGCTCTGCCTGGCCCAAGAAAACCTGGGCCAGGAAAGTAGTAAGCAAAGGAATCACCTGGCGGTGGCTCCGGCGGCCTCGACTGCATCAGCCGTGGGAACACACCAATGTGTCTCAGGAGGAGGAGACTCTACTTCAGGAAATGATTTTTTTTTTTTTTTTTTTTAAGAGACAATGAACGGAGGAAGGAAAAACACAGATCAAACAAAAAGGTCCATGTGCCTAAAGGCATCCTCCATTCATAAAATGTTTGTAACAACTGGATTTAAACATTTGTAGATTGTAAGTTTGTGAAAAGCAATTCGAGGGAAGTGAATTCCAAAGAATAGTAGCTCTGGGGATAAATGAATTCTGATAAGCAGAAATCCTGCATTGTGGAGGAGCAAGTGTAAATTCATGGGCGCTCTCAGCTGCTCTAGTTCTACGGGGAAAGATGTGGAGAGGCGGCACAATTGAAGCAAGTTCCTCGGAACAATTGCTGTGAAAATATCTGTAGAATAATGCAAGGGATGCAACATTTCTTCGTATGGATAATGTAGGAAGGTCCTGTGTGATTGCAGGGTTATTGATTAATCTAATAGCTTTATTTTGAATTTTGTCCAACTGCCTCAATGCAACCACTCCACTTCCACCCCACAGAGGTGAACAGTAATCCATCTGAGAACGCACATGACTTTTATATATCACGGCCAACTGCTCGTCAGTGAAGAATTCTCGAAGTCTGTACAGGAGTCCCAGTTTTTTAGAGGCATTCTTAGCAATGCTTCTAACATATTGTGTCCAGCTCAAGTTAGTAGTTAATGTTACACCGATAATGTCAATACTAGGGGAAGTGGGAATATTTACATCATTAAAAAATATATGGGAGTCAGTGAGAGATTACCAAACAAGTCCTAATCCCGGTCAATGCCAATCACCCAGTATTCACTTCAAGACTTTTCTTAGTGCCAAAAAGGGACAGTGTGCAGATGTGACCAGTTCTAGATCTCTCGTAACTGAACACATTTATAGAGAATTCACCCTTCAGGATGCTTACATTTCAGCAACTCAGACTCGCGATTCCGCCGCAAGGTTGGATGTGCTATTGGCATGTCACTATAAACAAATGGTTCCAAAAATTCCTCGCCCTGAGGGTCAGGCGAGAGACTTATGTCTTCCAACGAATGCCTTTTGGTTTGAACCTGGCACCGAGAATTTTCACAAAAATCGTCCGGCAAGCTCTTCTACCCCTGTTAGTCCAGGGCATACAGGTGTTTTGGTATTTAGGCGACTGGCTAGTAGTGGTGAACTCTATGGAATTATGTCAAGATCATGTAAACCTAGTGTTAGCTCATGTACAAACCCTATAGGGTTCAAGGTGAACTTGGCGAAGTCTCGCCTTCTCCCCACAAGGACTATTCAATGGATAGGGCTCGTCTGGGACACCGCCAATCTGACTCTTACTCAGGATGTGGACAACCGGAACAGGTTCCGCAAGAAACTGTTCCGTTTTCTCCAGAGACTGGATACGACCAGGAAAACGTGGGATTCCCTAGTCGGCTCTCTCAACTGGATACAATTAACTGTGAAGTTGGGCCAGTTGAAAGTCAAACAATTAATCCTGGAAAGCAACAAAGTTTTCCCTCTCTCGCCGGAGAAGAAATTATGGCCAATTCCTCCATTAATCCACAGCTTACTCTCGGTCTGGTCCAAGCGAGAAGTCCTCCACTCTATCACAACATGGGTTTCTCCCCCTCCTACGGTATGGGTAGACACAGATGCCTCAGGGGCACTAGGTTGGGGCTATCAGTCTAACCTGGGCCATCAAGGCCAAGGCACATGGTCAGCCGACAGTCAGTCCCATATCAACAAGCAAGAGCTTTTAGTCCCCCTCTTTTTTCTCCAAACTCACGGCATGACTTTGAAAAACAAATCAATAGCATTCCGAATGGACAACCAAACTGCAGTTTTTTTGTATTAAGAAACAGGGCTCAGTGAGGTCACGAGAGTTGTTGAAGGTTTCCGAACGGATTTTTGCCCTGGCCGAATCGCTAGGAATTTCCCTGCATGCAGCATATCTCCCCGGCGTGGCGAATGTCTGGGCAGACGCTCTCTCTCGCCGGCGGAGCACTCTAGTAGAATGGACAATCAAACAGGCTATCTTCGACAAGATGGACTTGTGTGCGTTAACAGAGAACCACAGACTCCCCCTCTTCCTTACTCGTCAGGATGTAACCCCGGCAGGGGGACCCGATGCATTGTTGGCAGATTGGAACAGGTGGACCTCAATCTATCTGTTTCCTCCACCAGATTCTGTGCTAATGTGCAAAGTCATTCATAAGCTGAGGGATTACTGGGGCCGAGTTGCGATGCTCGCGCCACGATGGCCAGCCCAGGTGTGGTACCACCAATTGCATCAGTGGTGCAGGAACCCGGTGTCCCCCCAGGTCTCCGTTTTCCACTTGGAAACAATTGGCAACCTTCGGAACTCGCTCAGTTTTGCCTTATGGATATTTACCATGCCAAATGGTTAGCTCAATTTGGGAAGAGTGTCACTAATAAATTAATAAACCAGTACACTATGTCTACCAGGAGACAATATCAATCCCATTGGAAAACCTTCACAACCTGGATTGTAGAGTCAGGGCAAACTACTGCCTCAGGGGCTTTAATTTCCAAATATTTAGACTATCTATTCGAACAAAAACATTTTTCAGTCACCACTTTAAAAAATCATTTGTCTGCCATTAGAACCCCCTTTTTTATCTCACTGTCCTTTCCATACCGCAGGCGGAGGAGAAAGGTTTTATGAGGGCGTGTTTCAAGCTACGTCCACCGCCCCATCAGCTCATGCCCACTTGGTCACTTGACAAAGCCTTATCAGTACTTCAATCGCGCAAATATAATAATGCGCCGGATTTTGATTCACTTTTGAAAAAGTCTGTTTTCCTCATGGCTCTAGCCACCGGAAACAGGGTGTCTGAGCTGGCGGCGATGAGCAACGAACCTAATTGCCTTAGGTTCGGGAGACTGCACGATCATGTGCAAATCGCGCTGTCTCCCACATTTAGAGCTAAGAACGAACATTCTGAACAATGTATTTTTTGAATTTTCCGTCCCGGCTTTAAAGAGGGGCCTCACTCATCACCTTTTATGTCCTGGGCAAGCACTCACAATGTTTTTGAGGGCTGCGCAGCCTCACCAACCAGGCGCTTTATGGGTCAACCGGACAGGTAAGCGTGTTACAAAACGAAAGTTAGCTTCCTTGCTTGTGGACGTTATTAGGGAAAGTAATCCCGGCGTGATAGGCAGGGTTCACGATATCAGGAAATGGGATGTCTCTCTCAGATTTCTACAAAATTTCTCAGTAGAGGACATGCTAATACTCAATTATGGGCTTCCAATCATACGTTCCTAATACGCTACCTGTCCGTCGCTCTAGATAAACCAAAGCGTACCTGTGTAGCTTTACGTCAACGGGTACAGTAGGTAATGTTCTATTAAGTTAAGTTTTGTTGTTAAAAAAGGGGGGGGGGTGCGGAATAGTCGATATCCTCTCTGTGCCCCTGAAGATTGTGATGAATCACGAGCTGTGATAGGACAGGTTCTACAGTCCAATATTAATTTTATGTTAATTCTAAGAAGATATCTCACATAGTTGCAACTATGTATGTTTTTTACAAGATTGTACAAATATATTTAATGTACAAATAGTTTTAATAATGGAACAAATAACTACTGCAGAGTTACAGTTCTCGGGAACACATGTGTGTCCCACTTTATCATGCATACGATCTAATGTAAAGATCTGACCATGAGCAAGCAGTTTCTTAATGTCACGCACTGCTTGCAAATCTTTTATACTTTTTTATATATTGTTTGCATACAATAAAACTTTAAAAATGTTACTTGGATTCTTCGTCCCTAAGGTTAGGATATTTTATGAATATCCCGCCTCCAGTCTTGATAATCAGGCGAAGTCGTCAATGATGAAGGGGCCCTATTAAATTATAGGTTTGATTCCCGTAGGGAAGTAGAGAAAACCTAATATTTAGAAGGGCCCCGTAATCATTGACGACAATGTCCCTCCCGTCCATCCCACTTCCCATTCGTTGATTTCTATAGTTTATTCTTGGTATATCAGTGAAGGAAGACGATGGCCGCTAGAGGGCCTGGTGTTAGGGAAGCGAAACATGAGAAATCCACGCATATGGCAAGTCATATGATAACAGATGTTAAGTTATTTTATATTTTTTTATATTTTACAGAGTTTTTTTTCTGTAAGGTACCCGATCAAAATGACAATCCCGTAAGGGAATTAAGCGTGAACTTATGACGAATACTCCAGGTTAACTTCCGCGCGGGCTATTCAAAATGCTGGCGCGGGATGTTGAATGGAGACTATTATACTAATAGGCGAAGTCGTCAATGATTACGGGGCCCTACTAAATATTAGGTTTTCTCTACTTCCCTACGGGTATCAAACATATAATTTATGCATCTTACACCCACGACGTCCTGACTACAGTCCTTCACATTCGTAGCTAATTTATAAATCCCATTGGTATTATTAGTGGTGCAAACTTGTTCTATTACGCTATCCTGTATGGTTTTCTTTTCCCTGTAGACCTCTCTTCTAGTATTACGTTTGGTGGACAGGTATTCTTCCTTGCTGCCACCTTCCTTCCATACTTTGTGAGATGACGGAGGATACAATTATTCCCGACATATCTACCAACCATCTACCAACCATAAATAGCATGCCAGATCAAACCATCCGTGTTGCTAGCATAAAATCCTGTAGCGGCAACCAGAGGAAACAAGGAAGCAACGACAACAACAAGCTAGAGAAGACCAAAGAGAGAAAACGCGGCTCAGAGGGGAAACTATGATAGCCGCCCAGATCAACACGTGACCACACAGTAGGCTATTCCAGTTACACTATGCAACTTCATCACCAACCCCTGCAGAGTATCAAAATCATAGTAAAGTGGATGTTAAAATGCAAAGTAAATATTTAGAACCTGTGCTAACTCATCACAACAGTGCAAATAGTGAAGAAATGAACAGGCAAGAAATAACAGAACAGCCTCCCATGTCATACATAAATATCCCTCAGATCCAGCACAAGCCAAATACCAAAGTTAAATCAATGCATGCATCATCCTCAAGTAATCCCCAAGTGTAAACAAACCCTAGTGCGACCGACTCCCTGAAAGAACACAAAGCCAGAGTGTCACCCATGCCCCTCTTGACCCGAAACCGGGCAACGAAAGTGCCGACAAAAATGGAGTCACTATGCGCGTTGAACATCCCGCCGGCTTTAGCACATCCCGCCGGCTTTAGCACCGCCAACAGCTCCGCATCGCCACTGAGAAAACTTGATCCTAATTTGAGTATTTCATATCCCTATTCCCTTTATTCATTGCATGAACAGTAGTTAAGTGCTTGTTTAACCTCCACATAGTTCTGTAGTTGCCGTGCATGTTATTTTATTGCTTTTCTGACTGATATACATTGTTGTTTACATTTGTTATCCTAGCTTGTAGCAGACGACGCACGCGCACCTCTAATCGACCTAGCTTTGTATTTTCTTATTAACTCTAGTAGTTATCGTATTCAGTAACCTACTGTAACTATATATATCTGTAATTTTAGTTGTTGCTTGCATGATCTTGTAGTAACCTTTGACTGATAACTTTGTTTATCTAAATCTAATCCTGCTTGACTAGCCTACTGTGACACCAGCGCCATCTGTTGATACAGTATATTAAGCCCTTGTGTGCAGTTACACTTTATTCTTATATAATCTCTATTTGGTGAATTGTATATTTAGTTACATATTCTATTATATATATATATATATTTGTTTTGCTTTTTTAGGTAGGTTATCACCCCTGGTAGCCTACTTCTGCATATTTCAGACTTTTTGTTTTTGGTTATTTTTGTTTTCGGTTAGTCTAGGCTATCATCCCTGGTGGCCTATTTCTGCGTACTTCAATTTTTACCATTTTCAGTTAGGCTATCACCGCTGGTGGCCTATTTCTGCGTACCGGTATTTCATAATTGTTTTTTCCGGTTAGGATAGGCTATCACCCCTGGTGGCCTATTTCTGTTTAAATAAAAATAAAACAAAATTATGTTCGGCTATCACTGCGTATTCAAATTTAATTTTGTTTTGTTTTAATTTTTGGTTAGGCTTTTACCGCTGATAACCTATTTGTGCGTATTTCAACATTTTTGTTTTCGGTTAGGCCTATTGAAGTAAGTGAAGCGACCTGAAGTGAGTGAAGTGTTTTTAAAGTGAGATAAGTGTTTGTAAAGTGAGTTTAGTGTTTTTAAAGTGAGTTAAGTGTTTTTAAGTGAGTGAAGTGATCTGAAGAAAGTGATCGTCACCATGCCTCGTGCCTGTACGAACTGCGCCGGTAGGTTTGGTGCTTCCATGTTAGCTCCTGCCGATCCACAAGTCTGCCGACTCTGCCAGCAACGAGAGGATTTGACAGCAAAATTGGATGAAGCCCACAACAAGATCAACGCCCTCACCAGGAAGCTGGAATCACTCAAGAGTTTGTAACATTCAACGTTGGAGTATCACTAACTCCAATTGTTTCAACTCCAGCATCCACCACCGCCCCAACGTCATCTGCCAACAATCCAACACCTGCAGCAGATGCTTCTGCAGATGCCACTGCAGCAGATGCTTCTGACGAACCTGAGCCGACATCAAACCAGGACAGCCGCCCTGTTCACCTTAGTCTCTCCCCCACTCCTCGTGCAAGAAGCCTGCTAGCATGAACAGTACCAACCCCTCGCCCCCGTTCTAACCATTCCTCTCCCAGACCTGTACGCAGAGTCCCGACACCACAGGTTTCTGGATTTACACCAATGAGGAACAGTGCACGGCAAACGCAGAAAAAGTCTCATCTACCAGTCACAATGTCAAACAGATTTAAGATCTTGGTAGAGATGGAAGACGAACCAGAAGAGACCAGGCTCGTTGGGGATTCCATCCTACGAGGACAGGTCGAAGAGTTCAGCGACAGAGTCCCAAATCGACGAAAAAGATTTTGCATCCCAGAAGCTGGACTGGACGACATTGTGGAAGCCTTCGAAGATACCACAAAGGATGCAAATGAAAATATTCTTTTTGTCATCCATGCTGGTTCAAATGACGTCATGCGCACCAGATCCGAAGAGTTGATGGAGAAATATCGCAAGATGATCCAGCACTACAAAAACAAGTCAAGGAATATCATCATCTCAGGCATTCTCCCCAAGATCGACGCACCTGACAAATTCTACGACAAGGCCTTCAGCACAAATAGCCGACTAAAATATTTGTGTCTGAAGGAAGAAGTTGAATTCATCAACCTCTGGGACAACTTCTACAACCAGCCTACTCTGTTCCGCAAGGATGTCACTCATCCTGTGCCCTGAATCCTGTGGGTTCAGCACGCATGGGTTGTCTCCTACACGAAGCAGTCCGCAGCCATGGATCAAAAAACGCCATCCGAGAAGAAGCAGCAGTGACATAAATCATCCAATGCCAAGCAAAAAACAGAGGCAACCGAGGACCACCAGCGATAAGGACCGAAGACAGCGAGGACCGAGGACAGCCATGAGCATAAATGTAGATCCGACAAGAACCAAAAATATTATTAAAGAGCGTTCAGTGAGTTCTAAAATAACAAATTTAAAGGTTTTCTATGCAAACGCTCGTAGCATACGAATAAATTTTCAGATTTAGAGGAGCTAGTGTTTACAGAAAATTATGATGTGATTGGCATAACAGAATCTTGGCTCAATACAGAAGATAGAGACTTTTTAGCAGAGTATTCACTTGCCAGTTATGTAATGTTTGAGAATAGCCGAATAAACCGAAATGGAGGTGGCGTTTTACTTTATATCGAAGCAAGTCTTAACCCTACCCTCTTGTCAAAACCTCAAATTGTGAACGTCGACACATCTTTTGTGCTAATAAAGAATAATAAAGGTACACAAATAATACTTGCGTTAATATACAGACCTCCAGCTCAATCAATGCAAACTGACCGAGAAATTAACGAACAAATTGCAGATGTAAGTAACTCACAAGATACCGTAATTTTTGGCGACTTTAATTTTTCTGTGACCAAGTGGGGCGATACTCTTACTTCACACTCCGGACATGACTTGTATATGAACTTGCAAGAGAGTTCGCTTTATCAGTTTGTTCGAACGCCGACCCGTGGTAATAACGTTCTTGACATTGTACTTGCAACAAAAGAAGAATTAATAGAGAATTTGAATGTTGGTGATGAATTCAGTGACACCGACCATCGTACGATAACTTTCACTTTAAAGTTTACTAGTAACGAACCAAATAGTAGCATCGAAAAAGTCCCTAATTTCAAGAAAGCAAACTTCCATAAACTTAGAGCTATGTTTAAAGAAACTGACTGGAGCTTTTTAATTAACAATAACGACATAAATACATCTTGGAAGTTATTCGAAACCACTTACCTAAAAGCAGTGCAAGACTGCATACCATCGAAAATACGGCGTCCAGGCCATAATAATAAGCCCAAATGGTGGAATAAAGATATTTCAAACTGCCTGCTTGCTAAAAAATTTGCTAATGATAGATTAAAATCCTCACAAAATGACGAAGAACGGGTGAAATTTGTAGAGCTACGACGCGAAGAACGGGTGAAATTTGTAGAGCTACGACGCAAAGCCAAAGAGTTAATTAAGCAAAGTAAAAAGACCTTAGAGTTACATATTGCGAATCAAAGTAAAACAAACCCGAAAGAATTCTATAGTTATATCAGAAAGAAAAAAGTAGTTACTTCAACTGTTGGACCGTTAGTCGATGCAAATGGAGAATACACCAAAGACGAAGTACAAATGAGTAATGCCCTCATTACCTTCTTTGCATCAGTTTTTACAACAGAAAACCTCAGTGATATCCCTGCACCATCGCCGATTCAGATTGATAATTCAGATGTTCTAAGCAATATCACCGTTACAGAGAGAGAAGTATTGAATTGTTTAGATAAACTCAAGGTAAATAAAACGCCTGGATCTGATACAATCTCGCCTAGAGTTCTAAAGGAAGCTAAGGATGAGCTCTCCAAACCACTGACATTACTATTCAATAAATCCTTGCAGTCTGGAACTATGCCTGATCAGTGGAAGCTAGCCAAGATAACACCGATATTAAAAAAAGGCAGCAAATCCCTACCCAGTAACTATCGTCCAATTAGCTTAACCTCAGTTGTATGTAAAATGCTAGAAACGATCATAAGAGACAGACTCGTAAATCACTTAGAGGAAAATAACATACTTAAAGATACTCAACACGGCTTTCGTAAAAAACGTTCCTGTTTAACAAACCTCTTAGACTTCTTCCACGATATCCTCAACCTCTACGATGAGAGTAAAGCTGTAGATATTATATACCTTGATTTTCAAAAGGCCTTTGACAAAGTTCCCCACAAACGTTTACTGCTAAAACTAAAAACGCATGGAATACAAGACGGTGTATTGAAATGGATAGAAAATTGGCTCAGCGACAGAAAGCAAAGAGTAGTCATAAACGGTAAGGCATCTAAATGGACCAATGTAAGTACCGGGGTACCCCAGGGATCGGTACTAGGACCAATTCTCTTTCTAATTTACATCAACGACATAGATGAGGGTCTCACCTGTACAATCTCAAAATTTGCTGACGATACAAAAATTGCAAATAGCGTACTCTCAAAAGAACAAGTTGACGATATGCAACACAATCTAGATAAAATGTCATGTTGGGCCCAAATTTGGCAAATGAGTTTCAATGCGGATAAATGTAAAGTACTACATATCGGATACCTAAATGAGAAAGCAAACTATTCGATGAATGGCACCCAGCTTAAGAATGTATACAGAAAAAACAATCTGGGAGTAACAATATCGAATAACCTAAAACCGAGTCAACAATGTTCAGAAGTTGTTAAGAAGGCAAAAAAATATATAGGCTTTATAGGCCTATAAATCCATCGAAGTTATCCTAACCCTTTACAATTCCTTAGTCCGCCCTCTTCTGGAATACTGCGTTCAATCCTGGTGCCCTTATTACCAAAAAGATATAAACAAGCTATAACGAGTTCAACGTAGAGTTACCAAAATGATACCTAGCCTAAAGAACAAACCATACGAAGAGCGTCTTAGAGAATTAAATCTATTTCCTTTAACCCAGCGCAGATTAAGAGGTGACTTAATTCAAGTGTTCAAAATCATCAAAGGCATCGACAATATGAACTGTAGTAAGTACTTCACTATCGACCAATCTAATTACACGCGGGGAAACGGTTGCAAAATTATTGGTAAATCTTTTAACTCACACGAATTTAAGAATTTCTTCTTCAATCGAGTTGTCAACTTGTGGAATGGGCTTCCCCGAGACGTTATAGACTGCATCACCGTTGATTCATTTAAACTCCGTCTAGACAAATATCTCGCATCAAACCCGCGACTGACTGCGTTTGTAAATGAATAACTTTATTTTATCCCCCCCTCAGTTACTAACCCATCTGTCCCCTACTAACTTCCTAATCCTGCCACGGACATTAGTTCCAGGGCAGTAATTCCCTTTCCAATGTTCCCTTACCCACTCTAAACCACTGTTTGGACAATTGATCCTCAGTGTTTTGGAGGACAAGCAGCCTAGAAGGGTCACTAGATCTGTTGTTGCTTGATTTCCTTTGTACTCCTTTGTACTCCTTTGAACCAACTAGAATTAAGCAATCAGCCTACTGGCTTTTACACTACTTTGAGTTCAGTACTCGAAGTTTCCGAGTTGGAAGGGAAAACAAAAGGTACAAATCTTGGTAAAGAACTTCATTCTTTATCTTCTAGCAATCATCCATACCAAAGGGGGCTAGAATATAATTCAATTGGAATTGTCTACAAATGTTAGCTTCCAATTGAATCCCAAGACCTTGTACACAGCAGCCTCTTGAGTCTCTCTCGTGACTTAGTACTCACAGACAGGGACGAGATTGAGTCATTGGCTGCTATATCTTTTGATCTGATCATAATAGATGATGCAAGTACCATCAGTGCAAGCTTAGTTAACACCATTCAGTCTAGGCTTGCCTCACCATACTTCTTCGAGGTTCAGGACAGTAGTTATATTAACTGTCCACTTACGCCTGGAAATACCTAAGTTTACCAAGTATAGGGGATCCTTTATTGTCATCCTCCAGGTTCAGCGTGAATAGTGATCAAGTGTGTTGTGCCGAGACGAGAATGGGTAGAGATAGGTCCCTGTAGTCAAGAACCAAGACAACCGTGCCTACACCAGCGTGCTCCAAATTCGCTCTACCAGTGTCTACCCTCTATGTAATTCTTTAGAGGTGGGGTTTCATGGGTTGAGATAAACATGGAATAATAATCGCCAGCCTACACATAATTATCTTGCAAAATGCAATGGCACCGAAATAATTATTAACAATGGTATAAAGGATTTTGTGGATCGTGTAAACCGGACCTGTGACGTCATAGGAGTGTAAGTCCACCATCCAGTCCACGATGAGGATACTGGCGTGACGTCACTATGACCCCCACTATTAGTAACCTTGTACGACACACAGAAGAATGCGGGAGACATATTTTATTTTTCTCCACCTTAATATGAAGGCTGCCTTAACCCGAGGGGGTTGTCATTAAATAAGGAGGGATTGAAAGTGCCCATGGTTATAAGTGTTTATTTCTAAGACCATCCACTTCTCACTGAACCCCAGAGGCATAAGTCAAAGATAAAGTGCATCGTCAATAAGGTATAAAATTGAGCTGCAAGTCTAACCCATTTTTTCAGGTACTTATTTAAACTACATAGGTTCTTCTTTTATAAGGGGCCATTCTTTCAATTGGATTTTTTCGTTTTTGTGAATGTGAGTGCTAAAGATGTGTGTATTTTTGGTTGTAGGAGTTGTAAATGGTTAGAAATATGGAGATTATTTACTAAGGTCCGTGTATAGGTAAAAATAACATAGAGTAGTAATAGAAACAATAAACAATATTATACAAATATTAAAAGCAATCATCATTATCTTTGGTCTTTCATTACGCATAAATTCTATTAGAGGAAGTCACTAAAACTTGGAAAACTTTAGCTGCCTGGTATTCCTCCTTGCTGCCTTCCTTCTTCCATGCTTTGTAGCCTCTCCTTTTCACTTTCACAGCAAGTTCTACCTCATCGTTCCACCACCAGGAGGTCTTATTCCTGGGGTGACCCTTTGTTTTCCCACAGACTTTGTCAGTGGCAGCGATAAGGCTATGCTTAAGAAAATTCCATTGACTATTTACGTCATTAGGCCTAGCTTCCTTATTTCTATTAATTTCCTCCAGTTCACTATGAAACCTATCCCTAACTTCCTTGTTCTTCAGCAGCCACACTTTCCTTTTGGGCATGTATACCTTCTTGCGCTTAGGATCTCTGTATATTCTCATGTCGCACACAAGTAGCTTATGCTGGGGGATACATTCTTCGCTCGGGATGACCTTTACATCCCAAACCAGATTCCAGTCTTTCCTGTTAACCAATAAGTAATCTATATGGCTACTGGAGACCCCAGAGTTATATATGATCAGATGGCTCTGTCTTTTTTTGAACTTTGTGTTACACACAACCATGTTGAGTGCAACGCAGGACTCCAGTATATATTCGCCTTCCAGATTCCTCCTTCCGTAACCATTTCCTCCATGTACCCCCTCGTATCCATCTGCAGATGCTCCCACGTGACCATTCAGGTCCCCTCCCACGATTGTTATTTCATTCTCCGAGAGGCCTGAAATGACACTGACGGTGTCATTTCAGAAGTCCTCTTTTATCTCTTTCTGTAGACCAACCTGTGGGGCATATGCAGATATCACATTCAGAATTCTTTCACCAACTTTCAACTGCAAAACAATCAGCCTTTCACTAACTCTCGTAATCTGAAGCACACTTTCCGCCAGCTCTTCAGCCACCAGAACACCCACTCCTCCTTTCGCTTTATCAGTCGCCACCCCCATCCAGTAGATCCTATATCTTTTCTTTCTTCCAACAATCCACTGTACCCCATGCCTTTTCCAGAGTGTTTCCTGGACACAGCAGACGTCCGCTCGCCTCCTCTCGCACATCTCAGCCACTTCGTTTGCACGCAGATTCAAACTACCAACATTCACACTAGCAAGTCTGAGATTGTGGGGGGCATTTGTCCTTTTCCTGTGCAGTTTTGGATCATCGGACTTACGTTTTTTCTCTTTAGGTTTAGTCATAATTCGGTAAATTGGCTGGCAAATGGGCATCACACCCCCCAGAACTCCGGCTCCAGTCTACCCCGGGGACCATTCCCAGCTACTTCCTCCAAGAGATTACAAGGGGGTATAATCCAGTGGCCTCGGTATGCCCCACCAGAACCAGCCGCAGGGACGCACCCCGTGTGCGTACACGGCACTACGACTGACCTGGTATGAACGATATTGATACGATCACATTACTTGGACATAAAGGGAGTCAGTCTGGGATTCATGGCAAGATATTTATCTATGCCTGGACTGTATGGCACACAATATTTATAGGCAAGGAAATGTCCTACTGTATTTACAGTAATTTACTGTTAGGTCAACAGAGGCATAAAGGCCAGATTTATATTTAAAAATCAATTAATGTATTATTATTATTTTATTTTAGTTTCCTCCCTAGACCTACATCAAGGTTAAAAAAATACCCCAAGAGACCCCCTTTGGAGATAAACAGGTGCATTTTTCGGTATAAAATGCCCCAGACAAAGGCCGATTCTTCCTATATTGCAGGTTCTTTATTGCTCATCAGTAAAAAATTGACACCTAAATGGCACGAAAGGTCTTAAAATTACCTAACAAATGGGGTGAACGCCTTGAAATCTCATAACTAATGGGGCTAAACATGAGGGAAAAGGTGATCCAGAAAAAAACCTTCAGTGAAAATCTCCCCTTAACAATATTGTTTTTTCTTTGTGCAAGGAGGAGACAAAAGTTAAAGCTGCCTGTAGCGAGTGTCCCTTCAAACTGAAAGAGCGATGTATATAACGTAGAGCCAAATTGAAGGCACGTTAACCCATTCAGTACCGGTGACGCTCTTTCCATTATATTCTGGCAACTATTAGACGATTTTCGTACAACACTCGGGGGATGGGGGAGTGCTGGAGGGACCTTGGTGACCCTGCGTCTCTGGGTCTTCTCCTGGATGACCTAGATGTGTGTGAATTTGTATTTTGTTTTTGTGTGTTCATTGTTTTCTGTTGTGTTTTGTGTTGCCCCTATTCTTGCTCTGTCTTGAGTCGGCCCCCCCCCCCCCAAACAAAAAAATATATATAACACAAATATAAATAAAATAAATATAAATACAAAATAAATAAAAATAAAAATAGGAAAAGTGGGGATTGGGCCTGAGCATATAGATAGACAGATAAATTAGATGATTGTATGCATGTATAACAATTAAAAGGCTGCAGATCATTGTGTTTCTGTTGTGTTCTCTCTGTTCGGGCTGTGCCTCGAACCCCCCCCCCCAAAAAAAAAAGTAATAATAATAATAATATATATAAAATGGGGAATGAGCCTGAGTAAATGGAATAGAATAGATTATATAACTTAATCCTTGTAACTACCATAGATTCTTCCTAAGCTGCATCAAATTGTCTAAATAGAGCTAGAAACAAATGAAAAAACACATTGCTGGTAGGCCTACTGCAAGGGCTAAGAGTTAATATGTCTTGAAGTTTAAGTCGTAGGACGAGGGAAAGAAAGATTGCGGGAGAAAATTCCAGAGTTTACTTGTTGAGTGGAAGAAAGACTGGGATAATCAGTTCACTCTTGGGCTAGAGAGTTGAACAGAGTAGGGTTGGGAATATGTTCCTACCAATTTACCCACACTTAATTAGGGGGGTAGGTGTTATTTATTTGTTTATCTATTTATTTATATATTTATTTATTATTACTTTAGTTTCCTCCCTAGGCTTCCATCAAGCTTAAAAAATTCATCCTCAAGATCCCCCTACATGATAAATTTGTAAACAAAATCATCCTCAAGATCCCCCTACATGATTAATTTGTAAAATTCATCCTCAAGATCCCCCTACATGATAAATTTGTAAACAAAAATCATCCTCAAGATCCCCCTACATGATTAATTTGTAAAATTCATCCTCAAGATCCCCCTACATGATTAATTTGTAAACAAAATTCATCCTCAAGATCCCCCTACATGATTAATTTGTAAAATTCATCCTCAAGATCCCCCTTCATGATTAATTTGTAAATTTGGTGATAGAAAAATGTTCCGGCCGAAGGCCAAATTCCTCCAAAATTACAGGCTCGCTTTCGCTCGCCAAGAAAAATTTGACTCCTAAATGGTATGAAAGATTTTAATATTGACAAAGAAATGGGGCAAACGGGCTAAAAATCAACAAACTATTGGAGCGAACGTACGTACGTCTTATTATCTCAAAACTAATAATGCTAAACATCATGGAGAAGGTATGTATGTATGTATACTCAGGCATATATACCATAGCTGGGGGTGCCGGACTCGAGACAGAGCCTGAACAGCTACTAAATTTAAAAAAAAACAAAAAAAATCATCTCACACACATCTAGGTCGCCCAGGAGAAGACCCACAGATCCAGGCCCATTTGGGGTCTCCAGAAAAAGATTCTCAGGTCCCAGACCTCTCGGAGAAGTTCCGGTCTCAGCAGGCAGACACACAGCGGAGCAATACCACAATGCCCGCCCACTGCACATCCAAGCATGACCCTTCATATACACCAACTTCCTGGGCCAGGCGCGACAGACTATTATCTAGTTCAACTGGCGCCCGACCTCCTCTCCCAACGACCGCATTATCACTCATCTATTCACGAGCATTCTATATTAATATTAATTCCTATTCATTATCACTTCTCTTGCCTGTTCTACAGTCATCCCTCTATCTTCCAAAACTTGTACTACACCATCTCTCCATCTCAGCCGAGGTCTTCCTCTCCCTCTAGCTCCCCTTGTATCCGACTCATATACTCTTTTTGTAAGCCTTTCATCTCCCATTCGTTCAACATGTCTATACCCGCACAGCACCCTTCTGTCCACTCTGGCCGACAAGGGTTCCTGCTGTCCCACTCTCCTACGTATCTCTTCATTCCTCAATCTGTCTCTCTGTGTCACTCTACACATACTCCTCAAGCTGTTCATCTCCATCACATCCAACTTTCTTCTCTCTTGTGCCTTCAGAACCCACGCCTCATCCCCATACATCACTGTTGGTACAACTATCCCTTGATACATTGCACTTTTAGCTTTAATTCCGAAATTTCTCACCTTCCACATACAGTACTTCCCATTGTTCCAAAAACTTCCCTTCTTTCACATACTCTCTGTCTTACCCCCATTTCCACTTCTGCATCCCTGCTTAACACTTTTCCTAGATCAAAGGGTCGGCAGATCAAATCCTCAGTCAAAATGTTATTGGTACTGTAGGTGTCGAGCCCAGGCAACTTGACCTAGCAATTCATGACAAATGCCTAATCTTCTCAGGAATTATGTCTGGCAAAAAAAAATAAAAAAAACAAAAATTGTCCCAGTATTTCCCCATCCAGAATTCACCCTACGAGCACCTCTTTTATACACCATCAATTTAATTTTATTGATATTCACCCTCAGCTTCCTCCTCTCACATACTACACACAACTCTTTGACTACTCGCTGCAGTTTCTCCTCAGAATCCGCCACCAACACTGTGATGGAGAAGGGGTTCTAGAAAAATAATATACAGTACTGTACCACCCCTTAAACATATTCTGTTGTTTTATAGTCACAGGACAGGCAGCAATATTGCCAACAACACACCGTGACTTTACCGGCCAAAGGCATACTTAACCATTAACATAACTACGTACTATGCTACCGTCATATTACCGTAATTTGGAGAAATAATACAAGTACAGTAGTTAAAAAACAGTAATATTGAATAAGGGTTTCTAACAACATAATTTATAGGCTTTAATTTGAATTTTACGGATATTTTACAGTTTTCTTTTCTTAATAGATTAATCTAACCAGATCACAGAGTTCCCCAAAAGAACTCTCACAGGGCTGGCTAGAAGGATTAGAACAAGATGGACAATTAATCAAGACGAGATAAGACAGGGAAGTGGAGGAGGCGAACAAATCTAGGAAAGTGAAGACACTCATACATTTCTCGCCATGTCATCAGTTCAGCCAGACCACATGAACTCCACAGCAGAACTCTTATAGGACAGGATCGAAGAATGAGGCAAGAACTGCTACACTTCAGCACCAACCAAGAAGTAATCAAGGGAGATGAACGAGAGAGATCAGAACTAAGGAAGAGAGAACACAGCGAGATGCAACATAAATGCACTACTGAGGGGAATCGAGTCAGCTCAGTGGCACCAGCCACCAAAGAGACAAATCAGGTCAGGAGCCAACAACCTAGCCAGGTTAACTATGAGGGCCCGACAAGGTGGCATATGATATAGGTCGCCCGAAGGACAACTGGATGAGACAGAAAAAGAACAAACAGGGAAAAACATAGTAAAAGGATATATAAACTAAAAAAAAATAGTCAAAAAATAGTCAAGACGACGACGAAGCTCGAGGGGAGAGGGTAATAATCCTGCCCCATCTAGCCTCAGTTGCCGGCCCCGAAGCCCCTTGATGATGGTAACGGGTATAGTACCAGGGCTATTTTACATTGTAGCAGTGTTATATTTGATACCCTAGTCTGTTTTGTAGGGCCTAACTTGAAAATATCCCTGTGAAAGACTGGCCCCTTGTGGGTACCTGAAATAGCCATAAGGGTATACATATTGGTTACAGTCATATTTAGTGATTATAGAAAAAGTCCTATTTACACAATGGTACATATTATGTAAGGTATATATTTATATGTATGACACTGTAAATATTCTGTGTTCAAATGTAACAAACATGATACATAAAATATGCGTTTCAATTGTTTACTTGATCAAATTAGCACGCCTAAACTACTGAAATGCTCTTAACCCGGGAACGGCGAGAACACTCTTAAGAGGTTTTGGTGGGCAAGGGCGAGGAACCTCTTAAGAGGTAAAGCCTAAAAAAAACTTTTACAAGGCTCCAGTAGCACTTAAAACAAGTGAAATGGTGATTAAGTGAGATAATTCACTTCCATACCTCCTATCCCTTCTCCACATGTGTCAAAATCCCCTCCTTGCGTGTGTCTATGCGTGGGAAAGAGAGAGAGAGAAACAATTATGCCACACACCCTCAGTCTCTCACCAGGCACTGTGAGGGGAGGGTGTGGGCCTCGACTGTCTGACATTTGATTAATGACCGCTCGCCAATAAATCGCGATTTTCACCATCCAAGCACTATTCCCACTTGTTTTATTGTTGTTACATGCTACTATCTTCATATTAAATGTAAAATAGGCGCTTATGAATAAGTAATAACGATATTTATCGTAAAATGACGATTATAGGCGGGAATGGAGCCTAATATTGCTGCCCAGTTATGTGGTGTTCACTACACACTCCTCGCTTTTTATAGGTTAATCTTTTTAAGATGACACATTTTGACAGCTTATTCTGGCTATCATTAGATGATACTATACAGTTTAGGAAGGAGCTGTGGGAATTATAAGGGCAAATACTATATTAATCAACCCTCTGACTTCCATATATTGTAATAAATAGGAATGAATGGAAAATGCTAGTGAATAGATGAGTGTAAATGTGGCTGTTTGGGAGAGAGGGTCATACGCCAGTTGGACTAGATAATTCCGTCAGACGCCTGGCCCGGGGAGCTGGTAGTAATGAAGGGTACGCCTGGATGTGCAAGGTGGACGGGCTTGTGGTGGCGGCTTCACTGCGTGTCTGCCTGCGGAAATCGGAGCCTCTCCAGATCTGGGACCTGGCAATCTAGCTGGAGACCCCAAATGGGCCTGGGTCTCTAGGTATTTCTCCTGAACGACGTAGATGTGTGTGATTTTGTGCTTTGTTTTGTTTTCTATTGTGTTGTGATGTCCCTGTTCGGGCTCTGTCTCAAGTCGGCCACCCAAAAAAAAAAAAAAAAAAAAAAATGTGGTATGTGCCAGAGTATATGCATACATATACTTACTTTCATATACCCTTCCTAATCTGAATAAAATAGTCTAATAATAGCCAGAAAACATGGTTACATTTGCATACACAATTCTTACAGTGTAGAAGCTTCTCTCTCCACTATTAATTCAAAGCAAATCCCATGTCTCTTCTCATCCATTAACCCCTTCTGTACCGTGACGTCTTTTTAACTTTATTCTGGCTACTAATAGACGATTTTATTTAGTTTCAAAAGGGCCTCCAGCAATCAACAGGCTTCGAACTATCTCACTTAACCCTTTTCACTACCACAGATCTTTCTTAAACTACATAAAATTGTCTAAATATAGCTATAATAAAATTAAAAAGACGTCGCTGGTAAAGAAGGGGTTAACCCCTCGATAATAATGAAGTATGTTTAGTCTGGCTATCATTAGACGATTTTACTCAGAGTAGGAAAGGGTTCATTGTGTTCTTTTATTTTATTATTGTTATTATTGTTATTAATATTGTTGTTATTATTGTTGTTATTATTATTATTGTTATTATTATTATTGTTATTGTTATTATTATTATTGTTATTATTATTATTGTTATTGTTATTATTATTATTGTTATTATTGTTATTATTATTGTTGTTATTATTATTGTTATTATTATTATTGTTATTATTATTATTGTTATTGTTATTATTATTATTGTTATTATTATTATTATTATTATTGTTGTTATTATTATTGTTGTTATTATTATTGTTGTTATTATTAGCGTTGTTATTATTGTTATTGTTATTATTGTTATTATTATTGTTATTATTATTGTTGTTATTATTATTATTGTTATTATTATTATTGTTATTATTGTTATTATTTTATTATTGTGTTCTTTTATTTTATTAAGCGTTATCCCAACATAGCGATTTTGATTAGTTCTAGTTCTTTTGTATTTATCATGTGTCGTCACAGTTTTGGTTTGTTTATTTTGCAGGTTTTACAATTTAATATGAAAGTCAGAGGGTTGATTGGGCCAGTCATTACCCTATTAACTCCCACAGATCCTTCCTAAGCTGTATAAGAGCTGTCTAATTAATAGCCGGAATCAACTGTCAAAATGCGTTATAATCCTCAAGGGCTTAATTAGATACGAGATTGATATTGAACACAAAATAATTAAAATAATTCATACAAACTAAGGGGCTAGTGCTTGTTTTTTGGGAGTACTTATTCATATATTTATTTAATTTTGAGTTTCCTCGCTAGACCTTCATCAAGCTTAAGAAAATACCCCCTAAGATAAATTTGTACATTTTTCGGTAGAAAAATGTCCTGGCCGAAGGCCGGTTCCTTCTAAAATTACAGGCTCACTATTGCTCGCCAGGAAAAAATCGACACCTAAATGGCACAAAAGGTCTAAATATTGACAAAGAAATGGGGCAAAAGGTATCAATATCACCAAACTAACAGAAGGCAAGTCTTAAAATCTCAAAACTAGTATGCTAAATATGAGGGTGAAGGGGGTCCAGAAAAAATGAGTACAGTACTACCCCCTTAAGTACATGTATAACAAATAATATTGCTCACATACAATATTGTTTTAATCCACTCTATTATCTTTGTTAACCCTTTCTGGCAATATTAGACAATTTTATACAGTTTAGGAAGGCTCTGTCGGAATTATAAGGGTAAACAAATCTCAATTATTCCTATGACTTCCATATAACTTTCCTAATCTGAATAAAATCATCAAATAATATCCGGAAAACGGAAAAGAAATGCATAGTCGGATCTTGAAAGCGTAAGGGTGGTGTCACACGAGCCCATTTTCGAGCAATTGTGGTCTGGAAGCTTACAAAATTACACTTTATCTGAAATCAGCCGCCTAACATAATCTACCTTCAGTCTTGTTACCGATACCAGTGCGGAAATGTCCCGAAATGATACGAGAAAATACTTGCTCATGGAAAATTGACGGACAAAGCGCTCGTGTTACTATGGCTTAATAGTAGTAGTAGTAGTCATTCCCTTGGCTGCCTGGCCAAACAGCCCCGTCTTGAAAGGGCTAAGAAAATTTACCTATTTCTGAGTAAAATCTTGTAATAAACTAATAAGAAATATCATGGGGAGGTTTTGGTTTTTCTGGTCCCCCTTCTCCCTTATGTTTAGCCCCCTTAGTTTTGAGAATTTAAGACGTTCGCCCCAATAGTGTAACTTAGGAAGAACCGGCCTTTGGCAAGAACATTTGTTTACCGAATAATGTACAAATTTATCTCCAATTGGGTTTTTTTTTTTGTTTTTTTTTTTTTTTTATGCTTAATAAAGGTCTAGGGAGCAAACTGACCTCCCCCTGAGGGTGCGAGGGAACGCGAAAATGGTCCCGGACCCTAAGAAATGGAACTTTAAATGTTTCTGTTCAATCTCTGTCTTGAGTCGGCCACCCCCAGCTATGGAGTATGTGCCCGAGTATATACTGTACATACATACATAATGAATGCCACAATAATGAAGCTAAATACTAATGTGTTAGGTTAGGTCAGAAGATATTGAAGAATAAGCCTTTACACCGGCACCTCGTATCTACTTTTCGAAGTGTGTTGAGAGGAGAGAAGGGGTGTTGGAGAGAGAGGAAGTTGTTGGAGTAGATTTATTGGGTGTGTTATTAGTCGTAATACGTCATCGAGGTGTTCCCCGACTGGGTGCAAGCATGTGAAACACACTAGGACGTACTACCACACCCGCTTAATGTGTCCGCATTGACTGGGATCGAACCCGAGTCAAGCTGATTTGACACAATGAATGCCAAAATACCAGTAATGAAGTTTTCTAAAATGTGCTTTAGTTAAAACCCTTAAATTATACATAACATTTTTGTTACATTCATTGTATGTGTTCTATTCTACACACGCAATTGTTACAGTTCATTAACCCCTTCTGTACCAGCGACATCTTTTTATTAATTTTTTTCTAGCAATATTTAAACAATTTTGTGCAGTTTAAGAAGGTTCTGTGGTTGTAAAAGTGGTTAAAGGAGATACTTTGGAGCTTGTTAATTGCTGGAGGCCCTTGTTAAACTGAATATAATCATCTAATAGTAGCCAAAGTAAAGTTAAAAGGAGCATCACATAACCCTTTTCACATATATATATTTGAGACATCCTTCTTTAGCTAATTGACCACTTGCAAGTTTCAGGCTATATGGTAGTTCAATCTGTAAACTGTATGAAACAAAGGGTATATAAAGGCTGCCACTGTTGCTAGAATTAGATGTGGCTAGGGGAAGTTCAGAGAACTGCTGCCAATCCTGACCATGAAAAGAATGCCTCTCCCCCTGAAGGGAAAGGTGTATGCCTCATGTGTTAGAAGCGCAATGACGTATGCCTCAGAAACATGGGCCGTTAAAGTAGAGGATGTCAACAGAATGGAACGTAATGAGATGAGAATGGTGAGATGGATGTGTGGGGCCAGGCTACAGGATAGAATAAAAAATTTGAGCTGAGGAGACGTTTAGGTACAAAGAGTATTAGCGAGGTGATGCGTACAAGTAGACTGGGATGGTATGGACATATGGAGAGAATGGATGAACAAAATTGGGTGAAAAAATGCAGGTCTGTGATTGTGGAGGGAGCTGCACCAATGGGTGGCCCGAGGAAGACCTGGGATCGGACTATACGTGCCGATCTCAAATCCAAGAACTTGACAAGTGAAGCAGCCCTTAACAGGGTTGCCTGGAACGCCGCCATTAGGACAAGAGACTGAAACTGCACGTATGTGTGGAACACTCAGTCTTAAAATGTTATGTATGTAGGCTATGCATGTATGTATAAAGTTATTGGGTGTACTCGTGGTGATTAAATGTTCTATCCTTGTATAAGATGTGTTTAATACCACCAATATACCTTTATATTGGTAGATTATTACAAACACTTATACTACCATTTTCAAACACATTATTTGTTGTACAGTGCAAAGTCAGTTATATTTTAGCTGATGGGAAATTGAATCCCTTAGCAATAAATTGATCTATACTTAATGGAATGAATGTTCTAAGGCTCTGCATCATATTATTGCCAAGGTTTCATTTTTAACAACGCATTTCACTACATTTTTGTAATAGTCAAATAATCAAGATAGAAAGACGACAATGCAATCAACTTTTTTGTTGTTTTTTGTTCTCTGTGAGTGAGGGAGACAAAAGGCAGAACTGCCTATGACGAGTGCCTCCCCCAGAGATGAAAGAGTGATAGGGCCAAAATCAAGGGACTTTCAAGCCAAAATGAAAGCAAACAGACTGTAACATCGATATAGAGCAGAGATTCAAAATATATAGTACTTTATATATGTGTTTGTCATAGATAGGAAGGACATACACAAAGCTAATACAAATAAGTCAATACACCTAATGGTGTCCTCTATTTGTAATTTGTAACAATTAGTATTGAACTGGAGAAGCAACAAAAGGTGTATGTTGCCTTTATGGACTTGGAGAAGGCCTATGACAGAGTGGATAGAGAAGGTATGTGGAAAGTACTTAGAATATGCGGAGTAGATGGCAAGTTGCTGAAAGCAGTGAAGAGCATGTATGAGGGTGCAAAGGCGGCAGTACGTGTGGAGAATGAGCAGAGCGAGTTCTTTGACCTGAGTGTTGGGTTGAAACAGGAGTATGTGATGTCCCTGTGGTTGTTTACTGTATATATGGAAGGAGTCGTGAAAGAAATACTAGGAAGAGCAGTGGATGTTGGTGTATCGCTGAAAAGGAAGGGAAATGAGTGGAAGCTGCCTATACTGCTGTTTGCGGATTATACAGTTCTGATGAGCGATAATGAATGGGAGTTGCAGCATCTGGTAAATGAGTTTGGAACAGTGTGTGAAAAACGGAATTTGAAGTTAAATGCGGAAAAGCAAGGTTATGGTCTTTGAAAGGGGTGAAGTCACAGAGTGTGAGGTGAAGTTGAGCGGTCAGGCTATGAAGATCGTCAGCTCTTTTAAATATCTTGGCAGTGTGTTGAGTAAAGATGGGACTATGGATGAAAAAGTGCGGGAGAGGGTGCAACAGGGGAAGAGGGTTATAGGAACGTTGAAAGCAGTAACAAGAAATAGGGTGGTCAGTATGGAAGTGAAGAAGTCTTTGCATGACAGTGTGGTAATCCCGACACTAACTTACGGAAACGAAGCATGGACGTTTGGGAAGAGACTCAGACCAAGAGTGAGAGCGGTGGAAATGAGTTACTTGAGAAGTGCATGCTGAGTTACATGGAGGGATAGACAGACGAATGAGGAAGTAAGAAGGAGGTGTGGTATGGAGGTGGATGTACATATGGAATGTATGGAAAGCGAGAGAATGACTAAGAGGGTGTATGAGAGCGAGGTGGAAGGACAGAAAGGGAGAGGTGCATCGAAGGAGAGGTGGAAGGATGGAGTGAGGATGTATATGAATGAAGGCGGTGCTGGTTGGGAGGTGGGGCATCGACTGACTAGGGACAGAGGTGCATGGGGGCGGTTCGTTCGTGGCCACCCCTTCAGGGATCACGGCGTCAGGCAATAGATAGATCGATAGATAGTATTGAACTCGTCAAGTTGATTGACTAGTGTTGGACAGCTACTCTGAGGAAGGGAATTCCAGAGAGGGGTTGTTCCAGGTAAAAATATATTTGAAAAATATAAGTTCTGCACTCTGGAGGAGTAATTGTATAGAATACAAACATGGCTTGTATTTTATATTTTTTTAAACATAAATGCTTACAGTTTGAACTTCTGTATTGTCCAAAAGTCGCAAGTGGTCAGCTTTAATTACAGGGTGTCCCGCGAGTTTAGTCAAATACTTCCAGAGATGAAAGATTAAGTAATTCTAAGTAAAAACCGTTATATACACATAGGCTTTTTGGGGCATTGTTTTGTAGTTATGGACCCTTAAAGTCGGCATTTTAGTGTTTTTTTGTAATTTCTAACCCTGTTATTCTTCAATAAGATAAGGATAGGAAAAAAAACTATAAAGTGTATTATGAAGCATGATATCAATACTTCAAACTGAATATTACAAGAAACGAACAAAACTTAATTTTAAGCTCATCATCGCGGAAAGAAGAAAGGAGCTACAGAGGATTTTTTGGTGTTTTCTGTCAGTTTAAACCCATTTTCCGAGTAATGAAAATGAATAGCGATAACGTTAAATGCTGTATGATGGTGCATGGTAGCAATACTTAAGGAAAGCACCAACAAATCCTCTGTAGCGATATTCTTCTTTCCGTGATGATGAGCTTAAAATTAGGTTTTGTTGGTTTCTTGTAATATTCAACTCCATGTCAAGGGAATATGAAGTACGATGTAGGGAAGTTTTTGGTGTCAGTTTGAAGTATTGATATCATGCTTCATAATACACTTTATAGTTTTTTGTTCTCCTATCTTCATCTTATTGAAGAAAAACAAGGTTAGAAATTACAAAAAAACACCAAAATGCCGACTTTAAGGGTCCATAACTACAAAACAATGCCCCAAAAAGCCTAAGTGTATATAACAGTGTTTACTTAGAATTATTTAATCTTTCATCTCTGGAAGTATTTGACGAAACTCGCGGGACACCCTGTATACAGTAGCGTAACAAATTAACAGCTCAGTCAGTATTCTGGTCGAGTCAATAATATTATATAATCACTATAATATTGATATGTTTTACAAGATTCTAAAAAAAAGTTTAAACAATGTAATACAGTACATATTAATAATCTAAAATAGTGCAATAAAACTAAGATTAACGAATGAAACAGCTTCATTACAAAAGTTAATTGCTAAATAGATAAAGTAGAAGATTATGTAAAGTGAACAAACACGTAAATTGGGAAGCAAAGGCCTGTCCTATATTCAGTAATGTACAAAGAAAATTTGGACTTTCCACAATTTCTGTATATACTGCAACAGTAAACATTTGAATAGATATTAAAGAGAAACGAGCTAGAGAAATAGACTGGATAAATGACCGAAGAAAATAGTAAGAGATATAAACAAAATAAAAATAAAATAACATTACTAGGGTGTAAAATACAGAAAACATCGATATGGTTCTTCACTCTCACCCAAAATTGACCAGGCGAGGAGATACACAGAATCAAAACGTAAAACTGTGATTAAATGATGAATCAATCTAACTATGACTAGGCTGTACAGAAAATAAGACACAAAAATATCCCTTCTTTCCCACCGAAAACTGGAATAAACTGAAAGAAAAAGTACGAGTGAGATTAAACAACAACAAATTATAACATCACAATGCTGTACACCCACGGAGAAAGCGCTGTCCAACTTCATAACTTTATATAATTTCTCCTGTTTTGGTTTAATAGAAAAATACTCCTGAACCACTCCACACAAACCTTGAACATAAAGGCTTTGTTTACATCAGGTTAGGATATGTTTTCACTTATAACTATAGTTTGTTATATTCCAGCTGACAGTAAACTGGCATGTTCCCATCTTCATTATTCGGCTTTTACAAAGAGTTTGTAGTTAAATATGTTGATAATTATCATATTACAGGGGAGGTGTGGTGGAGTGGTCATGCCATTGGATTAGTAATCCAATGGACCCGGGTTCAAATCCCGATATGTCAATGGGAAGATATTATTGGGATTGAATTTGTGCTGTACCTAGTATCAGTGCATTACCACAAAGCCCACCGAAATGCCAAAAAAATACCCTCATTGTTCCCTGATTAAATAACACTGTATGAATATTCCCATATTCAAAATATGTTACAGGGGAACAATGCCTAGTGAGCTCACTGCTCAATAGGTGGCGTTCTGAGAGTGAGGGTCTGAGTCTGGAGGATGAGACAGTGAAGCACTTGAACGAAGCAACCAGCCGCTTCAGAGATGGAGCTGCTTCGAGCCATGAATGGATGCTTCACATGTCTCACTCCCCAGACTGGAACAAGACCTCATGGGCTTCACCGTGTTGAGCGGTGGAATGTACAGGCTCTCAGCCTATGCCCGAGAGGGAGTAGTTGAAATATAGAAGACAAAAACAAGGACATAAATTTTGACCGTGCCTATAAGAATCAAAACACCGATAATGACCCGCCGCCGCTTCGATGCAAGCTGTCTTCTCTATCTCTGTTTCTGCATGGTGTCCAGCAGGTGTCCCTCATGCAGAAGTAGCAGCAGGAGGTGCAGGAGACAGGAGAACAGCACCCACAGCCAGGAACAGCATCTGACACCCCTTCCAGACATCCCAGCCACCTCTGAAATATTACAAGCCTTATTTAGTTCTGAGCACTACTACTATTTTAACTATTATTGTTACAAGTACTACTACCACTTAATATTTAAGGGTGTATTTTATCTAGTTAAATTAACTCAATCTGAGTCAGATATTATAAATATTTATTTGGCTAGATTACCAACGCATCTATGGGGTGCTATTTTTTTTTTTTTAAGAGACAATGAACGGAGGAAGGAAAAACACATAAAACAAAAAGGTCCATGTGCCTAAAGGCATCCTCCATTCATAAAATGTTTGTAACAACTGGATTTAAACATTTGTAGATTGTAAGTTTGTGGAAAGCAATTCGAGGGAAGTGAATTCCAAAGAGTAGTAGCTCTGGGGATAAATGAATTCTGATGAGCAGTTCTGCATTGTGGAGGAGAAAGTGTAAATTCATGGGTGCTCTCAGCTGCCCTAGTTCTACGGGGAAAGATGTGGAGAGGCGGCACAATTGAAGCAAGTTCCTCGGAACAATTACTGTGAAAATATCTGTATAATAATGCAAGGGATGCAACGTTTCTTCGTATGGATAATGTAGGAAGGTCCTGTGTGATTGCAGGGTTATTGATTAATCTAATAGCTTTATTTTGAATTTTGTCCAACTGCCTCAATGCAACCACTCCACTTCCACCCCACAGAGGTGAACAGTAATCCATCTGAGAACGCACATGACTTTTATATATTACGGCCAACTGCTCGTCAGTGAAGAATTCTCGAACTCTGTACAGGAGTCCTAGTTTTTTAGAGGCATTCTTAGGAATGCTTCTAACATAATGTGTCCAGCTCAAGTTAGTAGTTAATGTTACACCGAGAATGTCAATACTAGGGGAAGTGGGAATATTTACATCATTAAAAAATATATGGGAGTCAGTGAGATTCTGTCGGTTAGAAAATTTAATGTACTTGGTTTTCTGTGCATTAAAGGAAACTAGATTCTTTTGTCCCCATCCATTAATTCTAGAAAGGTCCTGGTTCAGAGAAATTGCAGTGTTTATTTTTGAATTTATAAGATCGGGTTGGGTGAAAGAATTAGTAAATGTGAAGGAACTGTGGAGTCTTGAGTCATCTGCGTAGGAATGTATTGGATTATGAGTGGTAGATATGAGATCATTGATATGAATGAGGAACAGAATTGGGGCCAAAACTGATCCCTGGGGAACACCAGCATTTATTGAGTGAAATTGAGAATAAAGGCCATCTACCATTACACATATTTTTCTGTTATGAAGATAAGAATAAATTAGTGGAACTAATGATGCAAGGCCGTAGTGTGACATACAGGTTTGGTGGATTGGATTAATTTGGTGGTCTGGTAATCTGTCTGACATGGTATATACTGCACCTGCGCTTAGAATGGATTTGGCACTACAGTAATGGAAAGACCTCCTATGTATCGTGGTTTTCAGTTAGCCTTCATGTGGAAAGTTGGCATCTACAACATAATCTCTTGAATTGAACGGGGGATCGGGCTTACAAATGTCGTCCTTGATGCCTTGGGTGCTCTGCATTACAGCCAGTTCGTTGTGAAAGCTTTGAAGTGCTAGGTTCTGATCAATCTAAGGCAAAGGGGATGCATGGTGAAAAATTAACAGTAGCAAAGTGGGTGGGACCCCAAATACAAGTTCATGTGGGTGATCCGGTGGTTAACTTTGGGGGCCATGTTCATGCCCCATGGAATCATTTTGACCCTCGATAGCCAGTCAGCAGATTGATTCCACAACAGTTTCGCTCACAGGTTATTCAAGATAGTCCTTGTAGGATTAGGTTTTAGCACCATGCCCGAAAAGAGGGTTATGGAGCTCCGATCTTACTCTCACTATCTTGACAATTTTACTAAGACACCTAAACTTTGTTTGATGCGAAAATAGCCTCCAGAAAACTAGGGCGGGAATCGAACCCGGGACCCTTGGGTTACGAGGCAGACACCTTTCCAGTTGGACCAATAGAGATATCCCACTTGGCCTGGTCGGCACAAGTATATTTCCGCATATTGTTCAGTTTAGGCTAACCTAGTTTTACTGACTTTACATCATTTCACCGTCCGGGTAGCGAAGGCTCCGCACGAACAGAGAGGAACAAGGCTGAGCCGAAACGACCGTGAGTTTATCAGAGAGACGGGTAAGGAGTGGTAAGTCAGCCCAAGCTGAGCGTGCACACACACGCACATTAACTGCCCAGCTAGCAACTCGCGAGAGAGCTGGCAACTCCTCCACAACAACCACAGCCTTTGATGCGAGTCTCACTGCACTCCCTGTTATCTCCTGCCCCCTTCCTTGTCCTGTAGGATTAGGTTTTCACACCATGCCCGAAAGGAGGATTATGGAGCTCCGATCTTACTCTCAATCATCGTGACAATTTTACCAACACACCTAAACTTCGTTTGATGCAAAAATAGCCTCCCGAAAATATACCCAGGGCGGGAATCGAACCCGGGACCCTTGGGTTACGAGGCAGACACCTTACCAGTTAGACCAATAGAGATATCCCACTTGGCCTGGTCAGCTCACATATATTTCCGCATCTTGTTCAGTTTAGGCTAACCTAGTTTTTCTGACTTTACATCCTGTGGCTCCTCTCACATTGTGTGGAGGATAAGTTGAAGATCTTGATGCCTTTCATTTTGGCGAGATCTTTCCAAACGTCACCACCAAACTCTAGGGAGTTGTTTGAATGAAGGGCTTGTGTTAACCTGTAATGTGCGAAGATGTCATTGAAGAGGACCTGGGCGACGGCAGCCCCTGAGTGTTGTCTGCCTAGTATTATGAATTTGGAGGTTTCTATATGGGTGTTAATAAAATGGACCCCATTTATGACAGGTAAGTAGCCTATAACATCCAGTGCCAGTAGCTGGACCTGAGTAAAATAATACTATATTGTTGTGAGTTGTATGTTTGTTGTTGCTGTTCCTCAGGCTGTCTGGTCGAGAAGCCTCAAGGTCCCGAGCAAGGCCAAGGCCATAAACGAGCGCCTTCACAAAACCCTCCCTGCTTACCACTAATAAAGCCTATGTGACCGAAGCCACTCCAAGGCGGGGAGCTAATTTAAGTAGGGTGCGGAAACACCCGGGAGTTAGTGGAATCCCCAGCATGGGATTTAATCTGATATTGTAGTTTACTAGATCTCTCGGTTTACTGCTAATTGCCATTTTTAGGATGGGAATTTTCTCAAGAAAATGTGTTCTGTACATAACTTGAATGTATTCTTCAAATTTGGGAGAGGGGGTCGGGCGTCACTTGGACTAGATAATAGTCCGTCAGGTGCCTGGATGTGTGGTGGGTGGGCTTGTGGTGGTTAGGCTTTGCTGCATGTCTGTCTGCTGAGACCGGAACTTCTCCGGGAGGTCGGAGGCCGGGTGAGTGCTGGAGTGACCTTAGTGAACCCTGGTCTCTGGGTCTTCTCCTGGGCGACCTAGATGTATGTGATTTTTTTTTTTTTTTTTTTTTCATAATTTTTTTTTTTTGTGCCTGTTCGGGCTCTGTGTCTCGAGTCGGCCACCCCCAGCTAAAATGGAAAAATAAAATAAACGGGGAATGTGCCTGAGTAGATAGATACAGTAGATAGATTCTTCAAATACACTTGAAAAAATGTTCAGAAGGAACATGAATTGTACTTTTTTTATATTTTACCTGGCGAAATTGCGTTAGCTCACTTTGTTTTATTACTGATTGGCTGATGGTAGCCTACTAGGTATTATATTAATTTGTGTACAGTATATTTTTTCAACTGAAAGATGTAATTCTGCGACAGTACCATCAGCCAATTACCTCAAAGTGGAGTGTTCAAGCCCAAAGCGACCAAGTGCAAAATCGCCAGGTTATAAAAATGGGTGACTGGACATCTCAACCAGCAGGCCAATTTAACCAGTAGCTCTCAACCAGTGTCAACTCAACCAATACTGACAGGTTAGGTTAGGTAGAGTTAGGTTAGTACAGTACTTCAATTAGACACCTATTGAGTTGACCCTGGTTGATTTGGTACTGGTTGAAATCTACTGGTTGAGATGTCCTGAACCATAAAAATAATCTACAAGTCCACATCCACACCCCAAAGCTAAAAAGGGAGGCAGCTAGAACTCACCGGGGAAATGAGGGTATGGTCTCTGTGTAGTGGATAGGGGGTGGGCGGTCTCCTGAACGTACCGGTGGGGGGCAGAGTCCATGGGGGCACCTAGCTCACCTTTGTGGGCGGAGACGGGGAGGGGGGGAAGGTATATAGGAGATGGAGAAGGTAAAAGAGGTGTAAATTATAAGAGTGATTAGGGTAGAGTGATGGGGTTTAAGGTAGTGATGGGGTTTAAGGGAGTGATGATATAAATTATAAGAGTGATTAGGGTAGAGTGATGGGGTTTAAGGTAGTGATGGGGTTTAAGGGAGTGATGAAGGTAGAGTGATAAAGGTAGATAGAGTGATGATGTTCAAGGGATGGGAGGAAAAACAAGAGAAAAGAGAAAATAAAATAAAATTATGAAGAGATATGTAGCGTTGCAGGAGAGGCGCTCAGGTAATGTAGAACAGGATATATAGACGAGGAGCAGATATAAAACACAACATACAAGGTGGAGGAAGATGAGATGGAGAGGAAATTGAAAGCGAGGATAACGGAATATATTTAAATGTGAAATTAAGTAGAGGAGGGGTTGGGGTTTTTTGGAACGTGAAGGGAGAAAGGGAAAGAATGGGGACAAGGAATTTTGGGGTTGGAAATGAAAAAGGGAACATTTTTATCCTCTAGGTGTAGCAGATATTATGATACTTTTAACATCATAAATATTTTTAGTGTACCGTATATTCATTTTTTATGCCAAGGAAACCTTCCATAATTTATGTCTTTTTAGTATGTATAACATGTAATATTTTTAAGCATAAATAAATTGAGGAATACTGACAAGTAAGATTCTGATATATTTAGTTCTCATTTGCATATTTTTAAAAATATATCTATGTAAATATTATAGTTAAATAAAAAAAATATGGCTTAAAACATTAAGACCATTTCTATAATAATGCAAATCCTATATATTGTAATGTAGGTCTATTTTTTTAAAAATACTTTATTTTCAAGCAGATTTAATCTTTCATACTTAAAATATGCAATGGTCATACTTTTAGCATGAAAATGAGTCTCATTGATCTATATTTTAGAAGAAGGGTTCATAAGCTATTATTCATTGAGTGGTAAAATTAGGACGTATAATAAATATATTTTGGTCAATAATTAAGAAATGCTTACATAAATAACAGAAATAGTCTTTCAGTGAAGTCAAACGTAAATAATATTTTTGAGTTATAAACCAGAATATCCTGAAGTTCAGTCCAGAAAGTAGTTAAGATTTCTTTGCGTATTTAACTGACTACAATAAATTGGGCTCACGTAGTAGAGAAGGTGATGATGAATTGGTCAATCTGGCGATCTTTTTCATGTCTCGCCGAACTCCTTCCCTCACTAAGGGCGGTGGGGTGGTGGTAGTGGTGGTAGTCGTTGTGGTTGTAGTGGTGGTGGTTGTAGTGGTGGTGGTAGTCACTAGTTCTGTGGAAAAGTTAATCATAAAGGTAAGTAAATCATGCTCAAATGTCAAACGTCAATAAAAAGTTTAGGGGTCCTCACTAAGTATTTTAACACAAGGCAGAGTGATATGGATGTACAGTACTGTACTAATATTATAGTCCCCAAATGTGCAATCATTTGGGTCAAGGCTTCAGGTCAGTCATACTATGGCTACGTCAGCGTGAAGATATGTAAGCCGACCAAACCACCATATCCTACTACTCAAGAAAAAGATAAGCAATTTGTAATTATGTGAATAACTAGCATGACCTGAACTGGCCACGATCATGTACCAGTACTGCACTTGTCTGCTGTACCTCTACCTACATTGCCAATGGCCACCACACCCAAAGTTTAGAGACAGAGTAGTCACGAGTAGGCAGTGAGGAACCTGTCACAACAGTCAGACCTTTATGGAGTCATGTGCATGAATGAATGCGATGTCTAATGCCACCTATAAGCACTCCTTATCAGCCTCTGGACCTCGCGTCCTCGTCTTGAGTTGAACACTAATGAAATAGTAATGTCCAACAGGACATATATTTATTGGTTTGATCTTAAAAATTGGAGCGATGGGTGTTTCAATGAAACCTAGGCTAACTGGACGAAGCAAATGATAACATATAACACCCTACAAGAGTCTCACCATCTGTCTGAGTGGACTACTAATGCCAAGTTTCCCTCAATTGAGCCAAACACATGCAAAACATTTGATGTTTTCCACGCACTACCAACTTAGGGATCCTTGCCTCTCACACACCACCAACTTAGGATCCTTGCCTCTCACACACCATCAACTTAGGATCCTTGCCTCTCACGCACCACCAACTTGGGTATCCTTGCAGGAACCAATTGTCAGCATCATTCTTACTTCTTGTAGTAGGCTGCCAGATCAATATCAAGGCCTCATTACTGTATTCCTATAATTAGATCGAGGTTATCCGGGCATGAAAAATATCGATACGTGGTAGCCACGTCTTGCCTATGTTATCAAGGACAGGGTCCTCTCAAGCACCTATGGTTTCAACAAACCATTCATATATTGTACAGTACACTTCTGATTCCAACAATTCCAGAATTATTAAAAATGTTGACTCTGGGACGGATATCTTGCCCAAGAAGTAATGATATTCAATCCAGAAATACAAAAATATAGTGAGCACAACCCTACAGAAGCTACCTACTGCTGATGAATTCAAAGGCAGGTGATACTTCTCAAAACAATGGAAGGTAAGTGACAGGCTACCTACAATTTAAAAAACCCTGACTAAAGTAACTCAGCTTAGGGACTCTATTTATGAGATCATGGGAAAGATGTATGTTTTTTATTTGTCTCTTTAGATTAAAGGCATTAAAAATAAGAATTGATATTTCCATATACTGATTTTTACAAGTTCTTTTGTCTTCATATTATGCAGTTCCTGTTTTGGTTTGTTTGTTTCACAATTTTACATTCTAATTTAATACATAAAATAGACTATACAGTAGTATATTTAAGTAATCATCCACTATGTCAGTGGTCTTCATTGCGCGGCTCGCGAGCCAGTGGCGGCTCGCAATGACCTGATTGGCGGCTCGCAAGAGAGGAGAGAGAGAGAGAGTGAGAGTAAAGTCAAGAATTTAAATATAATTTATTTTACTAAAGAATTGTCAATATAATAATTGTTACTAGTCTTGTTCTATAAATCTGTGGCTATGGAAACCCACAAAAATATGTAATTTAGTTCCTATAGGCCTATATATTTTGTTCTGCTTATCCTTGTGGCTTATTTGCCTTATGGCTTATGCGGCTCTCACTCTAAATATGTCCTGAACTTTTGGCTCTCTTGAAAAAATTAGTGAACAACACTGCACAATGTGCTCAAAACCTACCAAAAAATGAGGGAAGCATAGAGTTTTAGCCGATGTGGTTGTGAGCGGAGCAGCGATAGTGACCAAATCTGTCCACATCCACAGTATTCAGGCTTTATAATAGATTAAGGCAATACAGTAGCCTCAAGTAATTCAGTACCGTAGATAAAGTTACCCATACACCACTTTCTCTAAACTTACCAACAAGTGTGAAAAGTGTTGAGTTATTTCAGTAATTCAGTACCGTAGATTAAGTTACCCATACACCACTTCATCTAAACTTACCAACAAGTGATAGAAGTGTTGAGTTACTTAAGTAATTCAGTACCATAGATTAAGTTACCCATACACCACTTTCTCTAAACCTACCAACAAGTGTGAGAAGTGTTGAGTTTGAGCCAAGGTGGTTATGAGCGGAGCAGCGATAGTGGCCGAAGCTGTCCGCGTCTACAGAAGTCAGGACCAATAGAGACTTGCCAGATCCCTGACCATCCCACTGCTCCTGAGACTTGCCTGCGGAAACAACAGATATATATATTCCAGCAGCGATAGTAGCCGAAGCTATCCGCGTCCACAGAAGTCAGGACCAGTAGAGACTTGCCAGACCCCCAGCCATCCCACTGCTCCTGAGACCTGCCTGCGGAAACAATAGATATATATATATATATATATATATATTCCAGCAGCGATAGTGGCCGAAGCTGTCCGCGTCCACAGAAGTCAGGACCAGTAGAGACTTGCCAGACCCCCAGCCATCCCACTGCTCCTGAGACCTGCCTGCGGAAACAATAGATATATATATATATATATATATATATATATATATATTCCAGCAGCGATAGTGCCCGAAGCTGTCCGCGTCCACAGAAGTCAGGAAAAGTAGAGACTTGCCAGACCCCAGACCATCCCACTGCTCCTGAGACTTGCCTGCGGAAACAACAGATATATATATATTCCAGCAGCGATAGTGGCCGAAGCTGTCCGCGTCCACAGAAGTCAGGACCAGTAGAGACTTGCCCGATCCCCGACCATCCCACTACTCTTGAGATTTGCCTGCGGAAAACAACACACATTTGAATTCCACGTTGGTAAATCTTTTCAGTATTAGATTGCTTAATTTTCTCTATATTCTACTACATGATTTTATGCATTTAGGAATGTCTTCAAGAAAATCAATGAGGTAAAAAGCAGATTTTGATTCCTACAGGTATTATCGAAGATAGATATAATCAAGGACTGATGACCAGAATAGAATACAAAGGTTCCATCGTATAATGAAAGACTTAAACAACTTTACATACTACTGTAGTTATAATTGAATGGTGAACAATGGGCTTAGACTAGAGAACAACTTTTTTATCTATCTATCTATCTATCTATTGCCGGACACCTTACTCCCCTCAATGAGGGTGGCCATACACAGAAGGCCCACAAGTGGACCTATCCCCTGTAAGAGGGACAACCCATGCCAGTTTACTGAAGGACTTACAGGATTGACCACTTAATTTAGGACCCGTCCTACCCCGAGGCCCTCTATGTATCTTTTTAGCACTATTTTTCTACAGTGGTGTTCGGCTAATCCATCCACTAGCCTGCTTCAGCCGATTTGTACCGATTGTAGTACCGATTTGTATCAGGTTTACTCCCCTAGACAGGTTGCCGACCAAGGCTAACGAGTCCCATTAATAAGGCCAGACAAAAAATGAATACAAGCTCCATCTATCTATTGCCTGACGCCGTGATCCCCGAAGGGATGGCCACGAACGAACCGCCCCCATGCACCTCTGTCCCCAGTCAGTCGACGCCCCTCCCCCCAACCAGCACCGCCTTCGTTCATGTACTTCCTCACTCCATCCTTCCACCTCTCATTCCGTCTACCTCTCCCTCTCTGTCCCTCCACCTCGCTCTCGTACACCCTCTTAGTCATTCTCTCGCTTTCCATACGTTCCATATGGCCGAACCATCTCAAGTTGTTCCTTTTCACACTTTCCAGCACATCAACCTCCACACCACACCTCCTTCTTACTCCTCATTAGTCTGTCTATCCCTCCATGTAACTCCGCACGCACTCCTTAAGTAATTCATTTCCACTGCTCTCACTCTTGGTCTGAGTCTCTCAACCAACGTCCATGCTTCGCTTCCGTAAGTCAGTGTTGGGATTACCACACTGTCATGCAAGGACTTCTTCACTTCCATACTGACCACCCTATTTCTTGTTACTGCTTTTAGCGTTCCTACAACCCTCTTCCCCTGTTGTACCCTCTCCCGCACTTCTTCATCCATAGTCCCATCTTAACTCAACACACTGCCCAGATACTTAAAAGAGTTGATGATCTACATAGCCTGACGTTCAGCTTCACCTCACACTCTGTGACTTCACCCCTTTCGAAGACCATAACCTTGCTCTTCCCCGCATTTACCTTCAAATTCCGTTTTTCGCACACTGTTCCAAACTCATTTACCAGACCCTGCAATTCCCATTCATTATCACTCATCAGAACTGTATCATCCGCAAACTGCAGTATAGGTAGCTTCCACTCAATTCCCTCCCTTTTCAGCGATACACCAACATCCACTGCTCTTGATAGTATTTCTTTCATGACTCCATCCATATATACAGTAAACAACCACAGGGACATCACTCAACCCTGTTTCAAACCAACATTCAGGCCAAAGAACTCGCTCTGCTCACTCTCCACACGTACTGCCGCCTTTGCACCCTCATACATGTTCTTCACTGCTTTCAGCAACTTGCCCTCTACTCCGTATATTCTAAGTACTTTCCACAAACCTTCTCTATCCACTCTGTCATAGGCCTTCTCCAAGTCCATAAAGGCAACATACACCTTTTGTTTCTTCTCCAGATACTTCTCCACAACACAATTCAGGGTAAAAATCTGATCTACACATCCTCTTCCCTTCCTACAACCTCCCTGCTTGTTGCCTATCCATTTCTCCGTTCTCACTCTCACTCTCTTAATCACTACCCTACTGTATACCTTCCCTATTACGCTTAGAAGACATATTCCTCGGTGGTTACCACACACTTCTCTTTCCCCTTTGCCCTTATATAGGGGGACTATTATGCCAGTCTTCCAGTCATCGGGTGCACTCCCCTTCTCCCATGCTAGTTTGCACATTTTCCATACCCATTCTATCACTATCTCACCACCATACCTCAACATTTCCCCACACACTCCATCTGTTCCTGGTGTTTTCCCCAACCTCACTCTTTTCATGGCTTCCCACGCTTCTGACCTCCTGATCCCCACCTCCTCCTCCACTACTTCTCTTCTTCTCCCTCCCATACTATATCCAGCTATGTTTGCTGGCTCTTCATTTCTTACATTTAGCAACTCACTGAAGTACTCCCTCCATCTTTCGACTCTCTCTTACTTCTCGGCTAGCATTCTCCCATTCTTATCTTTCACACCCTTACTGTTTCCCTTGCTACCTTCCCTAACTTTCTTGACTTCTTTCCAGAACAGTTTCTTACTCTCCCTCCATTTTACACTCAGATTCCTTCCAAATTCCTCATCTAGTCTTCTCTTACTTTCCTTCACTACTCTCTTCACCACTCTTTTACTCTCCACGTACCTCGCTCGTTTCTGTCTCTCGAAATCTTCATTCCCTCTACTACCCAACCACTCTCTATATGCTTTCTTCTTTTTTTCCGCAGCTATTCTTACCTCTTCTGTTCACCATGCTGTACCTTTCACTCCCCTCCCTCTTCTCCTCACTCCACACACCTCCTCAGATGTTGCACAGATCTCATCCTTAACCCGTTGAGACCCAGCGTCGCACGTGTTGCGTCGGCAGTCTTTGATCACCAACTCCCAGCGACGCATCACGTGCGTCCGACATATAAAAAACACTTACGTGGCTCGTAAGGTAGGAAATGGCGGGAGAATAGGAGGGGGAGGTACCGTAGTGTGTGTGGGAGCCGGGCCAGTAGGTGTGAGCGGGCCGAGACAGCCGCGCGGCTTGTGGTGGTGGGCTTAGTGGGGATAGTTTACACCCCTAGTTCACCGCCACTTTGAACCTTCATTACTCCGGTCGTATGGGAGCTAGAGGCTTGAGATTTATGTGAGATACTCCTTAGGATGTATGCCGTACAATGCCCCACTCAGTTTTTACCCTAGTGCTCCCGGGCGGGTGGTCATGCGGGGGAGACGAACTATTGAAACCATTCTCTTCCATTTTGGCTCAACACATTTTTTTGAGGCTCCCCCCCCCCCCCCACCGGCCCCCCCCCCCCTCATCCTTGTCTTCCATTTTAGCAAACAAAAAAAATAAGTGAAAATGGCTTGGGACTGGGGTGAACAAAATATTATAACTAGCCGGGGCTCAACGGGTTAAACACCTTGCTCATCTCCTCCACTTCCTCCATAACTTCCAGGTCGAACCCACCTAGTCGTCTTTCCACTTCTCTCCTGTACTCCTCCCTGACTTCCTCCTCCTGCAACCTCTCCACCCTCCTCACCATTCCACCCTCCTCTCGCCTCCCTCCAACTCTCGTCACCCACTTCTTTTGTATCCTTACCTTAGCTACCACTACATAATGATCAGACAGACCCCCTCCATTACCCCTATACACCCTAGCATCCATCACAGATTTCTTCATTCGTTCATCCACACATACATAATAAATCAATGTCTTTCGTTCCACCACTGTCTTATCCTTCATCGTCAACATCTGTCAATCTTGCTAATAACTTATTTATAACATGGTATGGTATTGATTATTTAGTGTAGGTTTTTCTTACTGAAGCAACCTTGCAAAATGAGGAAAAGCTTATTGCAGAAAACAAAAATTACCATGTTAGCAAGTTCACTTGATAGCTTCTCTCAATATCTTCATGGATCTGCTTAATTTATAGCCTTAAATCAATGCACAGAATCTCTTCCCATATATCATTATAGGCTTATGGGTACACTCCGTTCTACACTAATACTCACAGTCACAGGTTCTTTAAACTTTTTCTTCTTCTCCATTCAAACAACATAATAAATGTTCCCAAATAGACTTATGTGCATCATATCAATGACCAATCTATAAGAAAGCGTATGCTATATATATATATATAGTTTGTTGAGTCTTAGTCCAATAGATTACACTTCGAGGTACACACAAAAAGTTTCCAATAATTCACGGTCGGTCGCAGGACTGGCAGAGCTATTCCTAACTTGGTACTGTAATTACAATACAGTACAGTACAGTAGTTGCAAATTTAATTAACTGTGAATATGATGCTATTAAGGATGTTAAACCTTTCAAGATCCAATATGCATTCCTTTTCTGTTTTCTGCCTATTATTAAAAGATTTTATTCAGATTAGGAAGGTTACCGGTATATGGAAGTCAGAGGGTTAATTGAGACAGTCGTACAGTATGCATAATTCCTATAGATGTTGATATGGGTATATATATCGGGTTCATAATGAGACACATTGGATAGGAGTCCACATGTATTGGGTGTGCCTGGTTACATAACAATAAAGAGTCTTGTTGTCAAGGGAGGTTTTAGGAAGCCCTGCCTTGATATCGGTTCGTTTGTAGATTATATATTTAGCTAACAATATTGTTTACCAATATTGTAACATCCTCTCTCTTTTGAGATGATAGCTACCAGTGAAATTGGTATTAGAAGAATAATGATATTTTGTAGTCTCCTAGGATTATTAAGTAATATTATTCTATTATGGCACATGAGCTAGAGTAATAATAGTACTAATATGATTTATGAAATTGTACAGTACTATGATTTGATAGTTACTGGTACTGTACTGTATACAGTATGTTACCGGTACAGTAATTAGTATTTTTAGTACAGTATGGAATGTGATTAATTTTGTTAGAATATTAATCTATTAGTATGTAAATATGAGATATGAAGTAGATGAGGTATATCAGTCAAATCTATTGAAATGGTAATACAAGACTAGGTGAGGTAGGTTAATTAATAGTTGATAATACTGTCCTACATGAGAATATCCAAAAATAGTGAATATATATGATATAAAAATATATTGTATGCCCTTGTGCCAACTTAACATAAATATATATTGTATGAGATTATATAAGAGATTATATGGGATTAGTAATTGTTGGTATATTAGTAAAGTTAGTACACTAGAACATTAATATTCAATGTTCTGCATATGATAAAATGTTTCATGCAAAGTTATTGGTTATATCATGCAGGATTAGTAAATTAGTAATAAAGGTTATATGATTGACTTAAAATTATAGATCCTGATACCCAGTACCGTACTCAAAATCATCCAATCTCTTTCCTTTCGCATTCCGATCTGCATTATAATATCCTTACACTCCCATTCACATTACAAAACCTTTATCATTCAGACTGTAATGTTAGGTTACTCCTCATTCAGTGGCTTCAGTCGTATTCTCACTCACTTACTCCATTCAGATAAATCTTTCTCATCCTGTAACATTCTCATCCAGCATTTCCATTTCTGCCAGTGCCTCATCTCATACCAGTATTGGACTGTTAGTCAGACATGCAATCAGTCATACCGGTATTGTACTCTTACCTGGTCATGTCAAACTCTCTGTACCTGGTAGGTAATACATTCCTATTCCGTCTCACGCTTGTCCTGTTCTCATGTGTCGTGACAGGTTCATCAAGTCTACTGTGAGTGTCTCTCACGTGTCTGTTGTTTGTGTAGACTGGAACACATATGTCTGTAGAATTCCTATCTGTAGATCTAATGGTTGTGGTGTTGTTTGTATTAGTGACTTTTCCATTATTTCTTATGTCAGCGTTTTCACTTGTCATCCGTAAATGACCTCGATTTCGTCTTATCGCTCCATTTTCTGTCTCCACTTCATACGATACCTCGTCTAATCTCCTGGTTACAACTCCTCGTTCCCACTTCTTCTTGCCTAGTGATGTTGGCTTGATTCGCACCACGTCGCCTTCAACCAATGGTTCCAAAACTCTCGAACCTTTGTCGTAGTACTTCTTGCTCTTGAGATCTTTCAGCATCTTCTTTCGCTTCACTCGCTCCAACATAATTCCTTTTGGCTCCAACAACTTGCTAGTAGTCGGCAGTAACGTCCTCGTACATCGATCAAAGTTGAGTTGCGCTGGACTCTCTTCCAAATCTTGCATAGGTGTATTTCTGTAGTCTAGAATCGCCAAAAACGGATCTTCACCACTCTCGACAGCTTTCTTGATTAGTTTCTTCGCCGTCTTGACCGCTGATTCTGTTTTACCGTTAGACTGGGGATGATGTGGGCTGCTCGTTCGATGTTCAAAGTCGTACTTCTCCGCGAATTCTTGAAATTCTTCACTGCTGAACTGCGGACCATTGTCACTAACTAGTACATTTGTCACTAACTAGTACATTTGGCTTACTTGTACATTTTCTACCGAAAAATGTACAAGTGAGCCTTCAACTTCCTGATAACAGCGCTTGACCTGGTGCTTTCCAGGTAGTCAACTTCCCAGAAATTACTGAAATAGTCCACTGTAACAAGATAGTTGTAACTCTTGATTGTCATATGGTCTACACCTACTTTTTCCCATGGTTGGCTGGTTCGCTCATGCGTCATCATAGGTTCTTTTTGTTGAGCTGTAGAGTATGTGTTACAAATTTCACACTCTGAAATGAATTGCTTCATCTCTGCATTCATTCCTGGCCAAAACAAACATTCTCTTGCACGTCGTAGGCAACCTCCTTCAACTCCCATATGTGACGAATGTATAGCGGACTTCATCTTCTGACGTAGACTGGTAGGAATTACAACACGTTCTCCCTTGAAGATCAATCCATCTTGAAATGACAGTTCTGCTCGTACATTAAAGTATGGTTTCAGTATGGTCTCTACTTCACTCTTGTCTTCTGGCCATCCTTCGAGAATGATCTCCTTCAATAGTTGCAATGCTTCATCTTCCTCAGTTGCTCGACGGATTTCTTGCAATCGTTCACTTCGGATGGGTACGTAGTCTGTCATGTTGATCTGTTCAAACACCTCTTCCTGCATATCTCTTGTGTTTTGCAGATAAGCTCTTGATAGTGTCGGCTAGATACATTTCTTTGCCCTTCTTGTGAACAATCTCGACATCATACTGTAGTATCCTCATCAACATCCCTTGCAGTCGTTTTGGTACACTTGACAACGGCTTATTTTGGATAGCTTCTAGAGGTTTATGGTCGCTCTGGATTGTCGTCTTCCTCCCAAAACAATACTGATGAAACTTGTTCAGTGCAAAGACGATTGCCAAAGTCTCCTTCTCTATCTGCGCATATTGTGTCTCCGTGTCAGTCAGTGCTCGACTTGCAGAAGCGATTGGTTTACCCTCTTGAAATAACGTTGCTCCTAAAACTTTCTAAGATGCATCACATTGAATCTCCAACTTTTGCTCTGGGTTGAAGTACTGTAAGATTTGGGTCATCATCTTCTTGATCCTCTTGAACGCCTCATCTTGTTCTCTTGTCCACTTCCACTCGGTGTCCTTATGGGTCAGCTTCCTCATAGGCTCCATGACATCCGATAGACTGGGTACAAATGTACTCAAGTAGTTCACCATTCCAGACAGTCGTCGTACTGCAGTCACATCCTCTGGTGCTTGCATCTTCTCGATTGCTTCAATCTTCTTTGGGTCAGCCATCAGACCATCCAGCGAGATCTTGTGACCTAGGAATGTGATCTCTGTACTACCAAGCTCAGTCTTTGCTCTGTTCAGCCTCAGACTCTTTGCTCGGCATCTGTCCAGTAGGTTTATCAGCTTTGAGTCATGATCCCTTGTAGCATCTTCATCAGTGTCACCAACTCCAAAGACCAAAATGTCATCAGCAACACAAATTACGCCTTGTAGATCATCCAGAACCAGTTGTATAGCTTCTTCTGAAAAATGTTGCTGCTTGCAGCCAGACCAAAAGGAAGTCTGTTCCACCTGTATCTCCCATACGGTGTTTGAAATGTTGTCAGCTTGCGTGATTCTTCATCCAACACACAGTGCCAGTAGCCATTCTTGAGGTCAAACTTGGAGAAAACTTTGGCTTTTGCAAGGTCAGGCAGAATGTCGTCGATTACCGGTAGAGGGTGCATCTCTCTTATGAGTGCTTTGTTCAGAGCTTGAGGGTCAATGCAAATTCTCAGATCCCCCGACTTCTTGGTTCCTGCTACCATTCGACTTACCCATTCTGTAGGCTCGTCGACCTTAGTAATGACATTTTCCTGCTCCAACTGCTGCAGTTTCTCTTTAACCTTCGACTTGATGCTACATGAAGGAATTGCAATAGGTTTCACCGACTCATCCACTGTTAGATGAACATTTCCTGGTATGCTGCCAACTTAATCAGCAAATAAGTCTTCATAGTCTGTTAGAATGTCATTCATTGCACAGATGTTTTCATAGTTAACTGTGATGAATCCCATTTTCTCAGACGCTCGCTTACCAAGAATTGGTGTAACAACCTTCTTTACAACAACAAACTCAACAGAATAGTACCTTTGTGGTTGCTTGCAGTTGCGGACATCAATCCTACACTTTCCCAACGGCTGAATTGTAGTAGAGTTCCACATTTGAAGAGTTGACTCGCACGGCTGTAGCTCTGCGTCCGGTACCAGATAACTTGGAATGGCATTCACACTTGCCCCGCTGTCGATCTGGAACTTCACTTTATTACCGTTGACCATGAGATTAGCCATTATGTGTTTTCCTCTGGATCCGGTCGATACGTTCATGATGTATTCCCGTCCTCTTGAGTTATCTTCTGAGTCGTCGCTTTCTTCTGTGTCTCCATCTTCTACCGCATGGACTCTGCGCGATGTCTTCTTTTTGCCTCCTGTCGCTGCGCTTCTTGCTGCTCCACCGGTCGCTGCATTACTTGGACATTTCTTGGCATAGTGTCCCGTTTTCTTGCATTTATGACATTTGGCATCAGTTGCAGGACAGTTCTTCTTACCCCAATAATGTGCTAGACCACACAAGTCGCACTGCCTGAGGTTAGGCTTAGTCTTTGTTGATTGTAGATTACTATTCTTGGGTTTTGCACTGAGTTTGTGTAGAGACTCCTGCTTGTCACTTCGAAATGCTGTCATTGATCTCCTTGAAGTTTCATAGGCAGTACACATCTTAAGTACAACATCTAGGGTTAGGCTATCCTCCCTAAGTGATAAAAGATTCCAAGGACTCATCTTTCCTTTGCATGCTATCATGAAAGTTGTACCTCGCCATCAGCTGCTCATCTTTTGGTGAAAAATGCTTGTTAAATTTCCCAATTAATGTTGCATAAGTCAGGGCAGATTCATCTTCTATGCCAAAAGAATCGTAGATATCTAGCAAAATGTCATCTCCAGTCAACAATTTCGCTATTTTAATATCATCACTCTTACCCTTCAGACTGTTGCCAATGATGTAAAGATCGAGTTTCTTCTTGTAACGCCTCCACGCCACTGCTTGCTCAAACTCAGACTGGCAGACTAACATCTGCTGTGTAGTGGATGCCATGACGTCACTCATATCTTTCGACTTTTCGAGGTTAAATCCAAGGATTACTCACTAGTTCAGCTGTAGAATTTGGTAAGCAGTACTTCATTCACACGTACACTGCTTACCCAGCTGCCACCATGTTGATATGGGTATATATATCGAGTTCATAATGAGACACATTGGATAGGAGTTCACATGTAATGGGTGTGCCTGGTTACATAAAAATAAAGAGTCTTGTTGTCAAGGGAGGTTTTAGGAAGCCCTGCCTTGATATCGGTTCGTTTGTAGATTATATATTTAGCCAACAATAGTGTTTACCAATATTGTAACAATAGATACTTCCTAAACTGTATACAATCGTCTAATGATAACCAGAATAAAGTGTCAAAATGCGTTATGATCCTCAAGGGGTTAAATATCACAATATTAAAGGTAAAATACATGAGCGAAACCATAATTTAAAGTAAAGTTATTGAAAATAGCATTTTAATTGTTTTCTAATGCTAATTTCATGAATATTTTTAACAGTGTATGGAACGGCCACAGGCCGTAGCGCAGATTGCAGAGCACTCGCCCGCAAACTATGAGGATGAGGTTGACGGTTTGAGTCTCGGGCCAGCCAGTGTGCTATTGGCAGACGCCAGTGCTCTTGGTGAACGGTGCAGTCTAGCAATCTGTGACAACTGTTCACTGATGTCCCTGATTATCAGGGCACCCACCTTAGCCCAGCTATTCTGCATGGAGTGCATGGTGATAAAAACTGCATCATCATCAACCTGGCAGCAATACATTATACAGTATTGGAAGAGGTCCTGTGCATTAGTTTAAGCTGAAATTTGTATTTATTTGCACCCGATGACTGGAAGACTGGCATAATAGTCCCCTTATATAAGGGCAAAGGGGAAAGAGGAGTGTGTGGTAACCACCAAGGAATATGTCTTCTAAGCATAGTAGGGAAGGTATACAGTAGGGTAGTGATTGAGAGAGTGAGAGTGAGAACGGAGAAATGGATAGGCGACGAGCAGGGAGGTTTTAGGAAGGGAAGAGGATGTGTAGATCAGATTTTTACCTTGAATTGTGTTGTGGAGAAATATCTGGAGATGAAACAAAAGGTGTATGTTACCTTTATGGACTTGGAGAAGGCCTATGACAGAGTGGATAGAGAAGGTTTGTGGAAAGTACTTAGAATATACGGAGTAGATGGCAAGTTGCTGAAAGCAGTGAAGAGCATGTATGAGGGTGCAAAGGCGGCAGTACGTGTGGAGAGTGAGCAGAGCGAGTTCTTTGACCTGAATGTTGGTTTGAAACAGGGGTGTGTGACGTCCCCGTGGTTGTTTACTGTATATATGGATGTAGTCATGAAAGAAATACTGTCAAGAGCAGTGGATGTTGGTGTATCGCTGAAAAAGGAGGGAATTGAGTGGAAGCTACCTATACTGCTGTTTGCGGATGATACAGTTTTGATGAGTGATAATGAATGGGAGTTGCAGGGTCTGGTAAATGAGTTTGGAACAGTGTGCGAAAAACGGAATTGGAAGGTAAATGCGGGGAAGAGCAAGGTTATGGTCTTCGAAAGGGGTGAAGTCACAGAGTGTGAGGTGAAGCTGAACGGTCACAGGCTATGGAGATCGTCAACTCTTTTAAGTATCTGGGCAGTGTGTTGAGTAAAGATGGGACTATGGATGAAGAAGTGCGGGAGAGGGTACAACAGGGAAGAGGGTTGTAGGAACGCTGAAAGCAGTAACAAGAAATAGGGTGGTCAGTATGCAAGTGAAGAAGTCCTTGCATGACAGTGTGGTAATCCCGACACTGACTTACGGAAGCGAAGCATGGACGTTGGTTGAGAGACTCAGAACAAGAGTGAGAGCAGTGGAAATTAATTACTTAAGGAGTGCGTGCGGAGTTACATGGAGGGATAGACAGACTAATGAGGAAGTAAGAAGGAGGTGTGGTGTGGAGGTAGATGTGCTGGAAAGTGTGAAAAGGAACAACTTGAGATGGTTCGGCCATATGGAACGTATGGAAAGCGAGAGAATGACTAAGAGGGTGTACGAGAGCAAGGTGGAGGGACAGAGAGGGAGAGGTAGACCGAAAGAGAGGTGGAAGGATGGAGTGAGGAAGTATATGAACGAAGGCGGTGCTGGTTGGGGGGAGGGGTGTCGACTGACTGGAGACAGAGGTGCATGGGGGCGGTTCGTTCGTGGCCACCCCTTCGGGGATCACGGCGTCAGGCAATAGATAGATAGATAGATTTTTTCTTTAGTTTTCTCCCAAGACCTTCAAGCTAAAAAATATCTTCAAGACCCCTTTAGGGGCATCGAGATAAATTTGTAAATTTTTCGGTATAAAAATGGTGTTTACCAAGATGACTAATAAGCGCCCGGTCCTTGGTCCAGGTGACGTGGGGTGCCGGGAAGGCTCTGTATTGGCACTCCAAGGTGGCTTTATTACCAACCTCCGCCCACTCCACACCTCCACCGCCCACCATCTCCGGCGCAACTGTGGAGAGTTATTTAGATTAATAAATATAGTCGGTTTTATTCCAGCTGATGGTAAATTGAATCCCTTAGCATCTGATTTCTCATTTGGAAAAATATGATACTGTTATGTCTCTGCATCATATTATTGCCAAGTTTTCATAGTTAGCAGTATATTTCGCAACAAAATCTAGGTAACAGCCAAGTAATCAGCATGACGAGATAGCAAATAACCATCAGCTGGAAGAAAACAGACTACTGTATATTAATAGTAGTAAAAGTAGTAAAATTAGCAGTAGAAGTAATAGTAGTTTGCTTGTGGTCTATAGCACATTTATATATAGCTGCACAATCTTTTCATAACATTCTAAGGTGGCTATCTTTCCAATCTCTGCATTGTAATGTATGCATGTACAGTATAAATATACTCGGGCACAAACCCCAAAGCTGGGGGTGGCCGACTCGATACAGAGCCTGAACAGGGGCACCATAACATAACACACACAACAAAAAACTCACTCACACACATCTAGGTCGCCCAGGAGAAGACCCAAAGACCCCAGCACATTTGGGATCCCCAGCAAAAGATTCCCAGGCCCCAGACGGTCAGACCTCCCAGAGAGGTTCTGGTCTCAGCAGGCAGACACGCAACGAAGCTTTATCACCAAAATGCCCGCCCACCTCACATCCAGGCATGACCCTTCATATACAACAGCTCCCCGGGCCAGGTGCCTGAAGGACTATTATCTAGTCCAACTGGCGCCCGACCCACTCTCCCAACGACCGCGTTATCACTCATCTATTCGCAAGCATTCTCCATTCATTCTTATTCCTTATCACTTCTCTTGCCCATTCTACAGTCATCCCTCTATCTTCCAACACTTGTACTACACCATCTCTCCATCTCAACGGAGGTCTTCCTATCCCTCTACCTCCTCTTGTATATGACTCATATACTCTCTTTGTAAGCTTTTCATCTCCCATTCGCTCAACATGCCCACACCAGCACAGCACCCTTCTGTCCACTCTGGCCGACAAGGGTTCCTGCTGTCCCACCCTCCTACCCACCTCTTCATTCCTCACTCTGTCTCCACACGTCACTCTACAAATACTCCTCAAGCAGTTCATCTCCATCACATCCAACTCCCTTCTACGTTGGCACAACCATCCCTTGATACATTGCACACCCAGCTCCCACTCCGAGACCTCTCACCCTCCACAGCTTCGAGAACCCTCCCTCCCCCACACACTCTCTGCCCCACCTACACTTCCATACCCGTGCCCCCGCTCACCACTCCTCTCAGTCACCCAAAACACTCCACTTGATCCAGCATCTCCCCATCCAGCCACACATCCAGACTCACCCCAAGAGCACCCCCACCACCCCACCTTTATTGACGCTCACCCCAGCTTCCTCCTCCCGCACACCACACCATACTTCTTGACCACTCGCTGCAATTTCAGAAATTTCTTCTCAGAACCCGCCACCAACGCTGTGTCATCAGCTAACAGCAACTGGTTCAACTTCCAATCTCCACCGCCACTCTCTTCTACCATACTCAATCCTTCACCCATAGCTCTCATTTTCACCTCCCTCACCTCAACATCCATTTATACATTAAACAACCACGGTGACATTACACAACCCTGTCACAGACCCACATTCACCTCAAACAATTCATTCAACTCACCTCCCACTCTAACACACGCTCCCGCTCTCTTCACAAAAACTCTTGCATTGTAATATAAACAGTAACTAAAAATGTTTACAGAATGGATTAATACATAATTTGAAGATGAACACTTTATTGATGTTTCACAATTTTTACTGTAAGTCAAAAAGGTATTTGTTACAACGTTGTTAATAAAGTGCTCCTCCTCAAGTGGTAATGGTACTTTTATCCAGTAGTATACAGTACATAGCCATATGAATTACAATACTGTCAATCCTCCAACCATCAACTTTCAAAATTTCATAGATAAATCTCACTGTATATTCTTTGACTAATGGTGTATGCAAATATTTCAGATATAATTTTCTATAAGAATATGTGTAAGGTTGTAGCTACAGGATTATGCCAGCATTACACAACCAGTAAGGGTACTTTCAATCAATGCAATCACAGACATACTTGTTTTTTTGGCTATATTTTTACTTCTGGCATTAAAGTAAAACTGATCTGGTAAGGCACACCCAATCAACTAAACAAATTATTTGTATATTCAAGTTATCTGACTCCTTTACTAGGACACTTGGGCCTGCACAAACACACTAGAAATCTCAAGAAATTAAGAGTCGAGAGATGAGGTCTGTGTCTGCACCGACGCATCAGTAGCGACTTCGTTCTTGGCTACACATAGGATGGTCCCCACTGTCCTTACGGCCCACGAATACCTACATTGAATGGACACCTACACAGAACAAGATAGGCACATACAGTAGGCTACACCTACACATAATAGATGTCTACACAGAATGGATGCTTTAACACAAAATAGACACTTACACACAGCGGTCACTTAGACAGAATGAACACCTACACAAAATATACAACTATGCATAATACACTTACATACAAAAGACACCTAAACAGAACAAACAACAGTGGGTGCCCAACCCCGAAAGGGGTTGAAATAGGGGAGCTATCCCCCCCGCCAAAGGCGGCTTTCTAGGGCCTTTCCTAGCTGATGCTGAGAGGATTGGGTTCTAGTCATGTGGTGATGGGCTGGTCTATCGGAGTGAGAACTGAGCGATCTCTGCCATACCCATAGCTTACTCTGACTGTTCCTTTTACTTATATATTTTCTAGATCTCAAGTGACGGTGTCTCTTCTGTGGATTGACCTCCCAATCTACCAAGATTGGAAGCCAAATCATCACATTTTTTCATTTGCCCCTCAGCTTTCTCTTCATAATTGCTGAGGGGCACAGGGCCCTGGGTGGGGCTTTGGTTTCCCGGGCGTTTCTGTCGCCCTCCTCAGCTCCCCGCCATGGAGTGGCTTCGGTCACCCAGGCTTTATTGTGGTCGGCAGGGAGGGTTCTGTGGGGGCGCTCAGTTATGGCCTTGGCCTTGCTCGGGGCCTTGGGGCTGTTCGGCCAGACAGCTTGGGGAACAACAACAACAACAACAACAACAACAGATACATACACAGTACGGAGACCTGTGCCCGCGCTGACACTCCGGTAGGGACGCCATTCTTGGCCACACAGAGGAAGGCCCCGCTGTCTTCACGACCAACAGAATTCAGCTGCAGAAGGGACCCAGCTGCTTCCACCACTGGGGAATAGTAGTTCAGTTAACCCTTGCAGTACCGGTGCCATCGTTATAACTTTATTCTGGCTACTATTAGATAATTTTATTCAGTTTTAAAAGGACCTCCAGCAATTAACAGGCTTTGAACTATCTAATGTGACCCTTTCTACTACCATAGAACCTTCTTAAACTGCATATAATCCTCTAGATATAGATAGAACAAAATATAAAAAACATCGCTGGTACAGAGGGGGTTAAAAGCTAAAATGAGCTAATATAAAGAACACCGCCACCTATTTTTTAAGTACAGTACTGTACTGTATAAACTATTCATCTGTATGTAAATTCAATTCTTTGTTTGTAATGGTGTGTTTTATGCTTATGTGAGTTGTACATTCTGCAGAAATGACCTGGTCCAACCTGACCTGATTACCCACAGTCCCTCATTATAGCTTGGGCAGGTGTATAGAGAAGAAAAGTCTTAGAATAACATATCCATTATTCTGCTTTTTGTTTTTCGGAGTGAAATATAATACATGAAGTAAACCCGAATTAAAATAGCTTGACACAATTAGATGGAAAGTTTCCTCCTTAGGTATATGTCAGACTGTGGTGTGTATTATTTCAATGTGCTACCTGGATATTTGATCAGTAAAAGGGATGGGCAGATACCCGGTACTACTTCTGTTACTAAAGTCAGAAGTGGGTGGAAAATGTTCAGCGGGTTGCTAGTTTGCTACCACTAAAGTCAGTATCACACGAGACCTTATATAGTCAACATTCGATGATCAACATTTTTCTGGCAACATTCATGGGATCTTTTGTACTGTTATCGGAAACTAGATTGAAGGCAGATTAATTTAGGTGACAGACATATACAAAAAGTTGACCTCATAAGCTGTCAGATCAGTGTTGAGGATAAATGTTGAGGGAAGAAGCACCCGTGTAATACCGGCTTTAAAAGTTCTCCCTTCATGCAAAGAATAAACTGTATAGTGCAATTGTGAAGGTTGTACGGCCATAATTCCATTGGATAATGAGATGTGAAAGAGGAAGATACCAATAGTCTTGATGCAGTTTTTACCACCATACACTCCCTGCTGAATAGCAAGGCTAGGGTGGGTGCCCTGATGAATCAGGGACATAATGAATAGTTGCCACAGATTGCTAGACCGCACCGTTCACCAACAGCACTGACGTCTGCCAATAACACACTGGCTGGCTCGAGGCTCAAACCGTCAACCTCACGGTTAGCAGGCGAACGCTCTACCAATCGAGCTACGGCCTGTGACATACATAAATACATACATAAATGAGCATGGCGAGTTGGATATGTAATGCCACAGTGAGAGAGAGATCAATGAGAGCAGAGTTAAGAACATTATTTGATTTATATACAGTATACTACTGTACAATGGTTTAACGTCGCTTTCCATTACATACATTGTAACGGCTGGTTACCTTTCCACAGTTGGAATATAATGCAATAAAAGTCATGCCACAACACCTGTCCACCATGTCATCACTTTGGCTGATGTTGGCATAGTGCTAACTGTGTCACAGCAAGACTTAACTAAGTCCAACTGCAGCACCTGCATCTGCAGTATCTGCAAGCCACACCAGCCTCAACAGTGCTACAAGACAGTGCCATACCAAGACTCTGTTGTACAACAGGTAGCTTGGACTTTAGAACAACAAAATCCTGCCACAACACTGCCCCACCACATAAACATTGTGGCTGACTCTGGCATGGCACCAAACAGCGCCCAGGTAAGCCTAGTAAGAGTCCCCTGTGACAACTATCCGTGCACCACCAGCCTCGGAAGTGCCATATCAAGGTTATATTGCATAGTAATGGCTGTTGGTCCACAAGTCTACCGCCATCCCCTCTATAAGTCGCCTTGTATGGCACGCAGTAGGGTACATGGGGCATATATATTTTTTCCTCTACCGTAAGATGAGGGCCCCCTTACCCCCTGGAGGGTTTACATACATACAAGTTTAAAACCGCTTCACCCACAAAGAGCGTGGTTTTAGTCTCTTTACAGTAGTATAGTACAATTAAGACTTGCCCTTGCGACAACACAGCCCCATCATGTCATCAAAGTGGTTGATGTTGGCATAGCGATAACAGTGTCTCAGCAAGACTAAACAAAGTCCCCCTGAAGCACTTGCACCTGGCTAATCCGCACCACACCAGCCTACACGTGCTACACGTGCTACAATAGGGCAGTTACAAGAAATCACTGTAACTGCTACAGAGTTATCAAAGTAGCGAGCGGTGGGTCAGAGATGGCAGTGAGTTGAGGTTTAGAATGGTTTATTGAGCTGATACACACAGACTGCAGTGTGGAGAAAATGGTTGAGAATAAGTTGAATTAAAAGATTCAATTGAATTCAACTATCTCGCAGTGGCAATTGATTATACATCCTAGGAGCTACATAGGAAAAGACCGATCAGATGGGGAGGATTGCTGGATGGCTCCCGGCTCCCTGAGACAATGAGGATAATCATTGGTTTGCAAGATTTCACCCGGAAGTGCCAACAGATGTTTTAACAATTCAGCAAGATACTTTGGTTTACTATGTTTGTCTTAGTAATCAGAAACTTGGGTATTAAAGTGAATATGTTATGACAAGATACATAAGTGGAAAAAGTACAATAAGAATAAGTAGATAAATGGGTATTAAGTAATTATGTTGTGAGAAAATACACAACATAAGTGGGAAAGTACAATAAGAATAATGTGGAATAAATACAATATATATTGCCTAAAAGATACGTAATCGGAAAAGGAAAGAAAGATAAAAAACAAATGAATTCAAGTGGGGCACGGAAACTAGTGCGTATATGCAGAGCTGGGCACTTTAGCCAACACTTCCGCAAATAGCCAATTCCGCCATGGCGGAAGTGTCATTTTGTTGGCGAATTAGCGTTGGCGCCAAAATGGCTGCCTATTTGCGGGTTTGAAGCTCTGGAAAGTACCTCCATGTTGCAAACCTCGAGTCCGCAAAATAAAAATTCCAGCCGCCAGCCAGCCCTGGGCCGCTCCTGCAGCTCCAGCCAAAAAAAGTCATGTGACCAAGCCAATTACCTGTGTTCTGGAATCTAGGCCTATACATCGGCTCTTCACGTTTGTTCAATGTTCACTTAATTAGTAGCAAGCGTCGAGCTAACACCTACAACACACAGCAGTCCAAGAGTTCCAACCTGCTAGCACTTCAACTTTGTTTATATTTTCGGCCTATTGAAGTGAACATGGAGTCTACCATCATGCCTACCGCAGCTGCCAACAGCATGGGGAGCAGTTCACCACCATCATCCGACAGTGATGCTGCAGAGCATGCAGAAATCCAGGACCTAAGCCACCCCTGGCCCCACCTAGAAGATGTCTCTGGAGAAGGGCTTTATAACTTTATAATCTAGCCTAATTTAAGATTATAAAGTTAGGCTATCGTTAATTTGATTGATAGCCTGTTAATTTTTAACCTAAACTAATGTTATTAGGCTACCCTAATCCCATTAAAATGCCTCAAAGCATGTAGGCCTAGGCTAAGTCTAACTTCTATATAGGCTAGGTCTATAATCACTAAACCCATCAAAATGCCTCAAAGCATGTAGGCTAAATATTGCATGTTCTAACTTCTAAATATAATAATAATAATAATAATCTTCTGGTTACTTATATAGCGCCTGTATCTCCTCCTTCGAGGATTCACATTAGTCTACCAGAGACCATTACCCATCCCTCTTGCTCATGGGGTGATGGTAACCGCCGGCTATATCCCAGAAAAACTTTTCAATCTGAGCGGGGATTGAACGCGAGACCTTCAAGATGGGAATCAGGCACGCTATCAACTGAGCCAGCCGGACGGCTGGCTAGGCCTATAGGCTAATTACTAATATAAGTAATTTTATTAGGCTAGGCCTAGGCTACCCTATCCTATCAAAATGCCTCAAAGCATGTAGGCTAAATAATATTGCATTTTCTAACTTCTATATATATATATATATATAGGCTAGCCTAGGCCTAGGTCTAGGCTATAATCAATCAATCACTAATTCCATCAAAATGCCTCAAAGCATGTAGGCTAAATATTGCATGTTCTAACTTCTATATATAGCCTAGGTCTAGGCTATAATCACTAATTCCATCAAAATGCCTCAAAGCATGTAGGCTAAATATTGCATGTTCTAACTTTAATATATAGCCTAGGCCTAGGTCTAGGCTATAATCAGTCACTAATTCCATCAAAATGCCTCAAAGCATGTAGGCTAAATATTGCATGTTCTAACTTCTATATATATAGCTTAGGTCTAGGCTATAATCACTAATTCCATCAAAATGCCTCAAAGCATGTAGGCCTAGGCTAAATATTGCATGTTCTAACTTCTATGTATAGGCCTAGGCCTATAATCACACTCAATTTATTATTGTCAAGTAGAAAGTGTTAATTTTGAAAGTATCATATAGGCCTAGACTAAATTTAGCCTACAATAAAATGTTATTCAATTTTGATCTGAAGCTAGGCCTTTATTCTGAGCATTAAAATTAATAGGTCTAGGCTACTTTCTATTAAATTACTTAATCTATCTAAAGTAGACCTATCTAGGCATATATAGCCTATTGCCATTCCCAAAGGGGGGACCACGAATAAATCGCCTCCTTGCACCTCTGTGATACGGCGTACCTCCTGATGGTGCGGAATTGCGAATACTGATTATTACTGAAGCACTCTCCCCATAAACAAGTTGCCCCAACGTTTTACTGCCCATGTGGACAAACTAAGTGGCCTATGCTATATATATTAACCCTTTCAATGCGGGTGACGTTCTGGAATGTTTTGGCAATTTACAGCAATTTCCAAGCTTTAAAAGCCTGCATGTATATCCTTGAGGTCCGTGGAAGTTGGAACATTATATTTAAGTAAATATATATTTATTGACATTTAGAGTTTGAATTTATTGATTTACCCTTGATTCTGTAGTTTAAATTTAAAATAAATAAAAAACGGTTTGCGTTTGCATATTTGCATTTGAGGACTAGAAATTTCACAAGGTTTGCACATTTGTGTTTGCTGAAGTTATGTTCTGGGTTTGCTGATTTGTGTTTGCTGACTTGACATTTTGTTTGTGGTGCCCAGCTCTGCGTATATGGAGCGTCGATATTGTGACGTCATGAGCAGGGCGATGAGTAACTGAGTCATGGCGTCGGAAGACAGTTGACCGTGAGTAACGATAGCGGATGGAAGTGCTGACAGTGGAGTCAAGTCCTGGCCAGGCAGCAAGAAATGAGTCAGCACTCAAAGCTTATTAGTGCACTGGAAATTAATCTGCTCACCCCGCCCTGGATAATGAATTAAGTATTATCCGCCAACTCTGCCTGCAATACTCAACCTATGGAACTCTGCCGGTGATACAGCGAGGTAAGGCGAATACAAAGTGAGTTCAACAGTGGTAGCAGAGCGTAGTTCGCAGTTTTACCGAAATATGGCGTCAGTGATTAAAAATCCTCCACAAATGACATCGGAAAAAGACTATGAGAGGTGGAAGAAAGATATCGAAATATGGCAGAAACAAACGAGTGTGACACCGGAGAAGCAAGCATTGGTGATTCATTTGACATTGACTGCCAGGGCTAGAGATGTCAGCAGCGAAATAGATACAACAGTCTTGGCGAGTGACAAAGGAATGGAACATTTGCTGACAAGATTAGACTCTGTTTTTATGCTAGATACAAATAGACGGGCCTTTATGGCTTATTCTGAATTTTAATCGTTCAAGCGCCCCGCTGAGATGACGATAACTGACTATTTGGTGGAATTTGGTAGAAGATATTATAGATTCAAGAAACATGGTATGGAACTGCCAGATCAGGTGTTGGCGTTTCGGTTATTGAAAATTTGTGATTTGTCAGATATTCACTTTCAATTAGCGATGTCAACTACGACTACCATCACATTCGAGGAGATGAAAAAGACATTAAATAGAATGTTCGGAGGTGGAATTGTAGACCACAATTTAAGTGGAGATGCACAGAATGACACAGTGCAGGTGTAGGTGAAGTCTGAGCCCATTTTGGAAGTCAGTAGAGCTCCATTTCGAGGCACCGGAGGCAGATATAGACGGGGGTATAGACGTGGAACACGTAACAGGTACTGGAGTCCTAGAGGTGTTGGTGGTGATGCCAAAAATCAAACAGGACCAAATGGTGAGCTCACAAAATGTTTCGTGTGCGGATCTGTTGACCACTGGGTCCGAAATTGTCCTAAGAGAGAGGATAGGGATATGGAAAATAAGGTTGTGATGGAAGATACTGGTGAAGTGCAGCTGACATTGCTATCAGATGGGGTTGATAAGAGAGAAAAATTAATGTCGGAAGCTTTGGGAGCCCTGGTTCTTGATTCAGGATGTTCTACAACGGTGTGTGGAGAAGACTGGTTACAGGCTTATGTGGATACAGTATCATCAGATGACGTACAGTTGATAAAAAGAGAGAGATCAGAGACATCATTTAAATTCGGAGATGGAAGACAGGTGACATCAAAAGGTATTGTGCATATTCCCTGTTATATACATGGGATAAAAATCATGATTCGGACCGATGTGGTGGATTGTAGAATTCCACTACTAATGAGCAGGTCAGCCATGAAACGTGGAGGCATGATATTGAACTTCAGAAAGGATACAGTGTGTATGTTTGGCAGAGAAAGTAAGTTGCATATCACCTCTACAGGGCATTATACACTTCCCATAGTGAAGGCACCATGTAAGAAAATGGTAGACTGGCCACAGAAGATCATGAAGACATTTCCAAGAAGGTGTTGAAGTTACATCGGCAATTCTCACATCCCACTGCAGAGAAGTTAACGAGATTAATCAAAGAAGCAGGGATACTCAATGAACAATGGAAACTGGAAATAAATAAAGTGAGTGATAGTTGTGATATTTGTAGAAAATTTAAGAAAGTGCCTCCCCGTCCTGTGGTGGGATTCCCCATTGGTAAGACGTTCAATGAGGCAGTAGGAATGGATCTGAAGGCATGGAAGAGTGACTATTTTCTTGTCTTGGTTGACTTGGCAACAAGATATTGTGTGACTACGGTCATCCACAATAAGAAACCTGAGACCATTATAAGAGAAGTAGTGATTCAGTGGATCAGCCGGTTTGGAGCACCTGACAAGTTCTTGACCGACAATGGTGGAGAGTTCAATAACAGTGATTTTCGGAGCATGGCCGAAAATTATAATATTCAAGTGATGTGCACAGCTGCTGAAAGCCCATGGAGCAATGGCGTATGTGAGCGGCTGAATGCCGTACTTGGTGATAATGTGGCAAAGATTGTGTTGGATGCAAAATGTGGTGTATCTACAGCACTGGCATGGGCTGTATCAGCACGTAATGCACTCCAGAACAACAATGGCTTTTCCCAAAACCAGCTGGTGTATGGATTCAACCCAAGTATACCTAGTGTGCTGAATAATAAGATTCCTGCTCTTGAAAACAGGACATCATCGGAAATCGTGGCTGAAAACCTTAATGCTATGCGTGTGGCCAGAGAAGTGTTCATCAAAAATGAGTCCAATGAGAAAATACATAGGGCACTACTGCATAACGTAAGAGCAGACAACATGGTATGCTTGCAAAATGGAGACAGAGTATATTACAAACGAAACAGTGAAAACCAATGGAAAGGCCCAGGTGTAGTGATTGGAAAGGATGGTAAACAAGTTCTTGTGAAACATGGAGGAACATATGTGCGAGTGCACACTTGTATGTTGCAGAATGCAAGTTGCAAGATGCAAGACATGGACGATATCAGTAGTGGCAAAACAACGGAGACAGGATTGCACGTTCCAGTTGAAGACGAATCAAATGATGTTAACATAGAAAACGAAACAGAGAATGAGCCTGAGGACGCTGAAATGGATGATAATGAGAAATGCAGTGGTGAACAGGAGTCCGGAGACGGAAACAGTGTAGCTGCTGAAGCTAGAATGCCTAGAATGCCTAGAGTGGTGGATAGAATAGAAGGATACATGGTGGAGAACAAGAAAAAAGTAATTATCACAATCTTAAGTAGAGCCGGTAAAGCAACTGGCAAGTACAAAACATGTTTCAACATCAGAGACGAAACAAGTAATGTGACAAAATGGATTGATCTAGATAAAGACATCTATAATTGGCGGATTGTGAACGATACAGAGGAAGTCATGATAACGTATTCCAATGATGCATGCACAGAGGCAAAACGGGCAGAAATGAAGAATTGGATTGATAATGATGTGTTTGAGGAAGTTGAGGACCAAGGTCAGAAGGCCATATCAACAAGGTGGATAATGACACAGAAAATAAAATCTGGCACTCAGGTTATTAAGGCCCGTTTAGTGGCACGTGGCTTTGAGGAAGAGTTAAAGGATGTTCCCATTGATTCTCCTACGTGTTCAAAGGAAGCTTTTAGACTGGCTTTAAGTATTGTGTCCGCCAAGAATTGGGACTGCCATGCACTGGATGTGAAAGCCGCTTTCTTACAGGGGCATCCTATTAATAGAGAGATTTTCGTGTTGCCCCCTGAAGAATTCTACAATGGATATCTATGGAGATTAAAGAAGACAGTATATGGTCTCAATGATGCAGCCAGAGCATGGTACGAGAGGGTGAAGCATGAATTGCTTACATTGGGTATGTCCATGTGTGGTTTAGAACCAGCACTGTTCTTCTGGCATAATGATGGAAGATTAGAAGGGATCATTTGCAATCATGTTGATGACTTCTATTGGAGCGGGTCAAATGCATTCAAGATATCTGTAATGTCCCAGTTGAAAAAATTATTTCTGCTTGGTTCTGAAGAGAAGACTCGTTTCCAGTACCTGGGTATAACAATAGAACAAGCAGAGGATGACATTATGATCAATCAAGGCAATTACATTAGACATGGGCTCCAAGAGATGAACATGATCAAATCTTATAAGGACAGAAGAAATGATGAAGTCAGTCAAGAGGAGAGAACAAAATACCGATCTGTTGTGGGCCAACTAAACTGGGTAGCCACACAAACGAGGCCAGATATAGCATATGATGTATGTGAACTGAGTACGGCATTCAATCTGACAACTGTCGGAGATGTAATCAGAGCCAACAAAGCCGTCAAGAAGGTCAAGGATAACCCACTGTCAATTTGGTTTGGGAAAGTGGACCTGGACGAGTGTACACTTGAATGCTACAGTGACGCGTCTTTTGTTAATTTGACAGACCTTGGGTCTCAGGGTGGTCACATCATATTTGTGAGAGACAGAGAGGGAAATAGCTGCCCTATTGCGTGGAGATCAAGAAAGGTGAGACGGGTGGTGAAATCGACTTTGGCAGCAGAATCCCTTAGTCTATTAGATGCAGCAGAGAATGGGATGTATTTGGCACATATGCTGAGAACAATCCTCGGAAATCAGCACACAATTCCGGTAAAATGTTTTTCAGACAACAAATCTTTGGTGGATTGTTTGCAGTCTACCAAGTTGGTAGATGACAGAAGCCTAAGGATAAATATAGCTGTGTTGCGAGACATGATAGCAAGAAAAGAAATCCAAGAAGTGAAGTGGATAGAAACAACGAAGCAGATAGCAGGCTGTCTCACGAAGAAAGGAGCCTCTCCTATGTTATTACTAAAGGAGTTAAGCAAAGAAAGAAAAGAAAAGTAAAGAAAAGAAAAAGAAAAAAAAAGAAAAGAGCCTTGACAATCATGAGATACAGTTTAAATCCTATCCTAGTTTTAACTGACAGCCAGTGCAACTCTATTACATATAAAGTTGTTGTTGTTGTTGTTGTTGTTGTTGTTCCCTAAGCTGCCTGGCTGAACAGCCCCGAGTCCCTGAGAAAGGCCATGGCCACGATCGGGCTTTCCCACAGAGCTCTCATTGAGTGTAGATTGTGTTGTTGGCGTAAGTGGTTGTGTGAAATGCAGTCTTCTATGATGTGTTTAATGGTATGGGGTGCTGTGTTACATCCCGGGCAGCCGTCGACAATGGAGTCATCCAGTCTCTTCTGATAGCTCAGGAGAGCTGGATGGTGTCCGCATCTCAGCCTGGCCAGGTGGACTCTGTCCTCGCGAGGAAGGGAGGATTCGGAAGGATGGATTTCGGGAGGTCGTGCATGCAGCTGCGTGTTGTCTGTGAGTGAGTGGATGGATCGGTGAGAGATATGAGTATAGATGTGCTTTTGGAAGTTGGTTCGGGGTGGGCAGGGAGGGAGAGAGGACAATAATTGTGTGTGATACCGTGTGCTGGGTGTTGTTTTGATATTTCTTGGTGTCTGTGGGTGTGTTGCCATGTAGTTTAGTGGGTGGTCTTGGTTCGTGGAGGCTGCTGCCAGGAATTGAGTGCCTCTCATGTCCAGATGGTCTTTGACTTTGAGGATTTTGGTTTCTTGATGTAGGTGATCTGTGGGTGAAGTAGCTGTGCAGCCTGTAATGATCTTCAGGGCTTTGTTTTGAATAGTCTGTAAGGTCTTATGATGTGTTTCAGCTAGGTTAGAAGCCCAGGCTGGGCTTGCGTATTCCATCACTGATCTTATGTATTGTTTATATACTGTGGTGGTAGTTTCTTTGTTGTGTCCAAATTTTGTGTGAGCAAGTGACCTGAGGGCATTAAGTCTGGGTGTCAGTTTTTGTTTAATGTTTGTGGTGTGCTGTTTGAATGTCATATGAGTATCATATGTTACACCTAGGATTTTGGGTGTGTGTGTATGTGTTAGGGGTGTGTTGTTTATGGTGAGTTGAGGGATGTATTTGTGTTCTCCTGTCCAACTTGTGAGCAGGATTGCGGTGGATTTGGCTGGGGCTAGATTAAGTCTGTTTGTAGTGCACCAGCCATGTAGTGTGTTGAGATAGGGTTGAAGGAGATCTGTTGCTCTTTTTGGGTCATGGTGTGTGCATGTGAGTGTTATGTCATCTGCATAGGAGGCTAAGTTTATTTGGGGCGTATTGGGTGTAGTTATATCGTGCATGTACAGATTGAAGAGTGCGGGCGATAGGACGGATCCTTGTGGGACTCCATTTGGAAAGTTTCTGATTTTAGATGACTGACCGGCAAAAGATACGTGTGCACATCTGCCTGCTAGGAAGTTGGCCAGCCACCTTTTTGTGTTGTTGTGCATGTTTGTGTTGTAGATTTTGTTTGTTAGGTTGTGGCGGGGTATGGCATCGAAGGCTTTACTAATGTCGAGTGTGGCTAATAGTGATCTGTGTGGTGGTCTAGCTGAGTTGATGCCGTCGAAAGCTCTTTGTGTAAGGTCTGTGAGAAGTGTTTGTGGAGTGCAGTGGCCTAAAGCCATGTTGTGTTGGAGCCTAGGGGTAGGTCAGGTGTAATTAGTTGTAATACTAGGCGTTCCATGACTTTGGAGGGGGAGCAAAGGAGTGTGATGGGGCGGTGCGAGGAGGGTAGCGTGGGGTCTTTGTTGGGTTTGGGGAATGTGATGATGATACCATGCTTCCAAATGTCTGGTATTATGTTGTGTGAATAGCTGTAGTTTGATATGTTAGTGAGTGCTTGTATGCCTTGTGGTCCCATGTGCCTGAGGTGTATGTTGCTTATGTTGTCTAGGCCACAGGCGGGTGAGTGCTTGAGATTGTTGATGATATGCTTTGTCTGGTGATTGGTGAAGGGTGTATAGTCAGGGTCTGTGGGGAATTGTCTCTTACGTCGGATGACACGTCGGTCGTCTTTGTGAGGTTTTAGGTGGCTGACATGTGAGAAGTGATTGATGAGAGTGTTTGCTTGTTGTATACATGAAGGAGTAGAGTCTGTTGTTGTGATTGCAGCATGTGATTGTGTTGCTGTTGGAAAGTGTGATGCTGTTTAGTGTTTTGTAGAGTTTTTTGGGGTTTGTTTTGTGATCAAGTGTTTGTAGGAAGTTATTCCAATTTAGTTTTTGTTGTTCTTGTATTTTGTTGTTAGTTTGGGTGTTGAGTGCTTGAATTTGTTGTGTGATGTCTTGTGTGTGGGGTGCTGGGGAGTGTTTCAGTATGTCGCGTTGTCTGATGAGGTTTTGAATTTCTGGTGTGAAGTTGGGGTTGTGTCTTTTTCTGTTACCTCTTGGAATGTGTTTCTTGTCAGCGTTTTTGGATAGTTTTATTGAGTATGTGTACAGCATTGTTGATGTTAGTGATGGGTGTACTTTTAGAGTTGTGAAGTGTTGTTCTGTCTCATTTGTGAATGCTTCCCAGTTAGCTCTTTTATAATTGGTGTATGTGTGTTTGTGGCTAGCTGGGGTGAGTCTGGTTTTGGTGGTGATAATGATCGGGAGGTGGTCAGAGCCTAAGGTTCTGACCACCCTCCAGGATGTTGTGGGGGCGAGTTCTGGGGAGCAAAAGGTGATGTCTGGAGATGATGGGTTATAGAGGGCTTGGTGAGGAATATGGGTATGTTGATGGATGTCGTTAAAGATGATGAGGTTATCGGTTTGGTTTTGTAGTACCAGCCCTCTGTCTGTGTCGGGGTTGTCGACAAACCAGGCTGACGTCTTGGCGTTGAAGTCACCACCCAGGATGATGTGTGGGGTGTGTGGGGTGTTTGTGATGTGTTGAAGTGTGGTCTGTATTCATTTGGTACTGTAGGGGATGTTTGGGGAGGGATGTATGTGTTTATGATGGTTATGTTGGAGTTGTTACCAGTGCATATTTTAATTGACTGTATTTCTGTTGTGTTATCATTTGGGGGGAGGAGGGATTTGGTTTGTACACTGGTTACTATGTATGATATTTCTTTGTGTACCAGGGTGATGAGTCCACCGCCCCCGCCGACAGCCCGGTCTTGTCTGATGGTGGTGAAATTATGAAATGTGGGTGTTTTTTGTGTTGTGCGGAGTTTTGTTTCTTGTAAGATGGCAATGTGTATGTTGTGTTGTTTGATGAAGTGTGAGAGTTCGTGTTTCTTTGTGTTGATGCCATCTATGTTCAGTTGAAGAATGTTAATGTTATGGGCTTGATGTATGTTGGGTGCTGCTGCACGAGCATGGGGTGGGGGTGGGGGGGAGGGGTGGGGGGGTGGGGGTGGGGGGGGGGGGATTAGGGAGCAGGAGATGGGGGTTGGAATGGATTAGGATGGGGTGTGGTGTGTTGAGTTGAGGATGTGGATGGTATGGGAAGGTTAGGTGGGTTAGGGAGGAGAGGTGGACGGGTTTTAGGGGGGGGAGTGGATGATATGAAAGAATGCCTGCAGTTGATCGACATCGTCTAAAACCATATTGCCTATCACTGATTAATTTATTATTCTCAAGACGCTTAATTATGTGATTATTTAATATAATTTCAAAGACTTTACCAAGAGTGGAAGTTATAACTATTGGTCTGTAGTTTGATGAATCTGAAGAGGCACCTTTTTTAGGAACTGGATGAATGTTTGCTTCCTTCCAGGGTACTGGGAAGCATGAGGTACGAGTACCCAGACGGAAACATTTTGCCAATACAGGAGCGAGCACCAAGGAGCAATTCTTAAGTACTATTGGAGGAACTTCATCCGGACCAGGAGCCTTATCTACTGAGAGATTCTGCAAAATAGTTTTGACATGTCTGGTGTGGATCTTAAGTGAGGGAATTTCAGGCGAATTAAAATTAAGTACAGGGACATCTTGATTTATTTCATCTAAGGTTGAGTTGGTGGAGAAAATATCCGCAAGAAGGTTAGCTTTACCTCATGGGTCACTTACAAGATTGCCAGTCGGAGATTTTAATGGTGGAATGGATGAAGCAGTTGTTCTATTTAGCACTGATTGACATTTTTGTAATAAATAATTTAGGGAGACCAACCCATAAAGCATTACAATAATCTACTCGAAACAGAATGATTGAATGAACCAATGTTAGGGGGCAGTGTCATAAGTCAGGGCCCACCTTCAGAAGTCAGTTACTCCTCAGCTTTCGTGAGTGATGCATCATGTCATGCCGCGGAAAAATAATTACTTCTGAAAATGGCTAATATTGAGGGGTACATAAATGGCAAAATCCTCTGGTATATAGCATGGGTTCTAGAAGTTTCAGTCGAGTGATATTTTTTATATGCAGACTGAACAGGGGGAACAACACCATTTTGATCAAGTACTGGCAACAATTGATCAAGCATGACCCACTCTATTATCTTTGACAGGAATGACAGTTTTGACACAGGATGATAGTTTGACATATTCTGAAGTTCAGGTTTATTGAGGAGAGGAAGTAGCCGAACTTGTTTCTCGGACTGCGCAATGTTACCCTCCATAAGGCATATAGTTTGCGACATGCAGGTAGAGAAGTGGCATCTTAGATACGTTTATGTGATCGAGCTGGCAGAATGTTATGTTCATGACCCTGATGTAACCAGCAAATTCGTTCTTGTGCACTGGCTGGAATGATGAAAAGATACGATTTGTTACACATGGTGGTTGGAATGCCACTGGAAATGCATCATTGAAGGAGGCATTATCTAACTAATTTCCTATGCAAGTTATTTTAGTTGTAATAACTATCTATCAATCTATTGCCAGACGCCATGATCCCCGTAGTGGTGGCCACGAATGAATCACCCCCATGCACCTTTATCTTCTGTCAGCCGATGCCCATGCTCCCATCCAACACCGCTTTCACTCATATACCTCTTAACTCCATCCTTTCACCTCACTTTCGGTTTGCCTCTTGCTGTCTGTTAATTAGCTCAATGGCCGTGTTCACCACTCACCCGTATGTAAACGACTGACTCTAGCCCGCCTAATCGGTCCGGTTGTGACGTCATCTCTTACACGTCAGCATATAGTAGACCACGCAATTTGGCGGGAAACTAGTTGGGCAAACTCCTGTGTCGATCGTCTGCTCACATATATAACCAGTTTGCACTCCCACACACATTAACATATTTGCCTATGTTAACACTCTCGTCCTCTTCTTTTAATGTGGGCGACATGTAAATCACACTCGCCCTTCTTGGTATGTAGTACAGCCACATACAAATATGTGATACCACAAAGAAGTTATCCCATTTAATCCCGGCTGACTGCAGCCCGCAGCCGCCCGGGTGAGGCGCCTTTTTTCGTCAAGCAATCAGCCAGTTGCTGTGACGTCTCCACCCAAGAAACCTCTTCAATTTCTCCCCTGTCCACCATGTCCCGCAGCACTGCAATGCCGATCCTCAATCTCCTGTCGTCTACGTTTTTGCATGAGTGAAGTGCGTCTACTAAGTTCTTTTTATCTACATAACATTTTATTCTGTAGCTTCCAACCCCAGATATTTCACTTAAAATGCTGGAGAGGTAAACAGCAGCTTCCGCACACTCAAGTAATGCTAGCGTCTCTGCAGATAAAGTGGACTTGACGACTCTTCTTATCTTCCTAGTCTGCCAAAATATTGGGCATCTCTTATCATCGGCATCTCTCAGAAAGATCACAAAGCCACCCTGGGAACCGTTACCTGCGAGGTTGGCAAACGAGGCATCCGAGAAACATTCCAGATGGCAGTCATGGATGGGTCCCAATCTAGGAATATACAGCTTCATGTTATCTGTCTTCACCCTGTCAATCACCTTGTTGAGCCTGAGCAATTCTGCAACAGTAGCTTGTTTTCTGGCCACACTTAAATCACACACGTCAAAGGCGATGTCAGGCCTAAGGCCTAGTGTGAGTGGCTATCCAACTCAACTGTCCAATTAATGCTCTATACTCAGACTTCTCTGATTCAGACAATTCTCCTGTTTTTACCAGTGCGCGCTGTCTGCTGATTGTGATTGGTAATAAGGATGAAGCGTACTGGAACTGATCAAGAGTTATGCTGCCATCGCTTTCAGATATGATGTTCAAACCCACATATTTAAAGGCTCTGGACTCCGAGCTGCCGACCAGGAATGCTTGACTCACTGGTTCTATCACTTGTTGCTCAAATTCCTGTGTGCCGGCCCAGAGAAAATCGTCCACGTATATACATATGATGCCATCAACGTTGCCCCCATTACTCCAGAAGAACAATGCTGAATCCAAGGATGACATTTGAGCTCCAAGACACAACAGCTGATCCTTAACCCGCAGATACCAGTGCCTGGCAGCATCACATAGACCGTAAATTGTCTTCTTTAACCTCCACAGCCTACCATCATCATACTCTGGAGGAGGGCGTAGATAAATCACTCGTTCAATCATGTTCCCTTGCAGATAGGCCGCCTTCACATCCATAGAGTGACAAACCCACTGGTTACCCAAGGCAAACGCAAGAGCCAGACGTACCGCTTCCTTCGAACATGTAGGCGAGTCCTTTCGTAAATCCTCAGTGTCCTCCTCGAATCCTCTGGCTACTAGACGTGCTTTAACAACTGGCTTGCCATTCTTTATTTTCTCAGTCATCACCCAACGGACAGAAATAGTATCTTGTCCAACGTCATTAACTTCTTTGTACACATCATTACTCCTCCAGTTCTCAATCTCACTGTCCTTGGCTTTTAAAACATCCTCAGAATGGAACAGAATCAACATTTCAACATCATCATCTACCACTTACCATGTGCTAAAATCCTTCTGCACATCCACCCAGCCAATACCGCCATCAGAGTCTCTTTGTAAGTTGTAGCAATTTTTATACTGCCCAGTTGTTTTGCCGGCACGACTCACAATTTTTCCAGACACCGACGCTCCACTCTCTGCATGAATACCTCTAATCCGCTGGCCAATCTTGATCTTAGAAGCCTGATCAGCAGATGTACAAGCTACTGCAGGCTGAATGTCCACCATGTTACCATCCTCGGACTCATCATCTGGAGGTTATTGCGACACAGCTCCCGAAGACTCTTCACTGGATTCCTTCTCACCCAACTCAGTATTGGAAACCTCAACCACTGTATCCTTTCCCGGAGCCGGCGCTATACGACACTCGTGAGCTCTCACATAGATGCCCCCGTGTCTTACCAAAACTTGCTTCCCATCTCTGCCGATTACGATACCAGGGCTGTGCCACTCATGACCGCCATTTCTCTTATAAAATACTTCATCACCATTCTGTACAATGTTCGAATCACTTGGGCGGACGTTGTGCCGCAAAGCCCTGGTCAACCGCTCACAGGATTCTATCCTCAGAAATTCCTGTCTCGCCGTGTGAAGAGCATTCAAGTTATCTCTCACAATGCAGGACGAAGGCGTCCCCAACGCAGGAGGATCATTGGCCCATACACTAGGAAACACAGGGTTGTAGCCAAAAACAAGCTGGTTAGGCGAGAAGCCCGAATAGTTCGTAAGGGCATTCCTCGCAGAAATCGCCCAAGCCAAAGCCACCTCTAAGTTACAACGTGTATCTGCCATGACTTTCCTCACAGTATCAACTATCACCGCATTCTTACGTTCACAAACCCCATTACTCCAAGGGCTCTCAGCAGCTATGGCCATAATCTTTATGTTAAAAGCCTCACCTAGCATACGCATATCAGTATTGTTAAATTCACCCCCATTATCGGTAAGAAACTTCCTTGGTGGGCCAAATACAGTAATCCAGCTCCGAAACACTCCATGAAGGATGGTAGAGGCACACTTATCATTAATTACTACCGCACTGCAATATCTTGTGACCAAAAAATACTGTCTCCCCCAAACCTTTAAGTCCATAGCCACAGTCTCATTAAATTTATTCGCCATAGGCAGGCACACCACAGGACGAGGCCTAACCTTCTTGAATTTGCAACAAACTTCACAGGTTTCAGACACTTCACTTATTGACCGTTCCAAGTCAGCATTGTAAAGTCCCGCATCCTTCACAAGTTTCAATAGCTTAGCCGACGTAGGGTGACCAAACTGTCTATGAAGCTTCAGTGCAGTTCCTTTTCCACCAGTTTCTAATGATGCCAGTGTAACCATACTCCTGGATTTCTGGCTTAGTCAGAACGAAATGGGCAACAGATAGTGTCCCGATGACGTAGACTCCAAACGAATTTCTTGTCCACAAACTCTCACCATGTCCGTCTCAAAATCCAACACCATTTTCGCCTTTTTCATTGACTTTTTACTCAAAAGCAAAGGAACGTTACACTCTACCACATCCGTCACGATAGTCGCACGCATATTGCCCACCCGGCATGGCAAGGTCACTCGCTTCATCGATGGCACTGTGGCTCCATCCGCAAATATAAAAGTCGAAGTTGAAGTGCCTTCGGTAATTTGAGCTTTTTCATAATCACTTAACTCATGAATGTAATTTTCAATCCATTCCGATCCACACACAGTTGTAGAACATCCAGTATCCAGTACAGCTCAACCCTTAGCTTCATCAACAAGCTTCTGCAACTTTTCACTGTGCTTGTCATCCTCACCAGCATAACCCATAAACATGGATAAATGCACTGTCTCTTCCGCATCATCCCTTTCACAAAAATTCCCTTTATTCTCATATGCATCAGGACAATCTCTAGTCCAGTGAAATTTTGAACCACAAACTGCACATTTTGACACTCTACCATCGGACCCCAAAGGATTTTGTTTCCTGCCATATCTATGATTAAAAACTCTACCACGGCTTCTCATAGCACCTCTTCTAGCTAAAGGCCGTGCTCGACCCACACCGCCTGTATACAATGCTTCCTCCTCCTTCATGTCACTTTTACCTTCAGTAACAAACACAGGTTCACTTTTAACATTCACAACACTTGTCCCAACAGCTGCTGTCTCACCACCAAAAATACGGCACAGACCTGACTTCATATGTTCATAACTCACTTCAGTAACTGCAGACATGGCCAACTGTCTTTCATTATCAGACATATTACAAGCGGACAACAGCATAAAGGCCTTTACTGCATCCGGTAATGTCATATCCTGTTCCGAACATTTAAAATACGTATGCTCAAACTTAGACACGAAGGTACGCATATTCATGTCACTAGGCCGCCGTAGATTATAAATGTCATGGAACGCCGCAAACTGCCGTCTTCCTTTGTCCACCAGTAACAACTCATCAAGCTTCTTTAACAATACTTCAACTCCGTCGTCTTTGTTTAAGTCTGCGGCGGGTATTTCGGACGAGGCCTCTCTTGCCCGCCCTGTTAGAGACAAGTGGATCGCCAATGTCTGTTTTTTCTTGGCCAAATCTGTCAACTCACACCAAATGTTTATATCTTTTTTCCAGTTTTCATACCCATCCTCATTCTCCAGTTTCGGTGGCCACTTAGTTGAACACGCCATTGTTTTCCGAACTACGCTCTGCTACCAATGTTAATTAGCTCACCACTCACCCGTATGTAAACGACTGACTCCGTCCTGACAGCTAGCCCGCCTAATCGGGTCCGGTTGTGACGTCATCTCTTACACGTCAGCATATAGTAGACCACGCAATTTGGCGGGAAACTAGTTGGGCAAACTTCTGTGTCGATCGTCTGCTCACATATATAACCAGTTTGCACTCCCACACACATTAACATATTTGCCTATGTACACTCTCTTAGTCATTCTCTCACTTCCCATATGTTCCACATGGCCGAACCATCTAAAGATGTTTAATTTTACACTCTCAAACACATACACACCACACCGGTCTCGTACTTCCTCAATCGTCTGTCTATCCCTCCATGTAACTCCACAATTACTTCTCAAGAAACTAATTTCCACCCCTCTCATTCTTGATTTGTGCCTCTCCAACAACATCCATGCTTCACATCCGTTCGTCAATGTCAGGATTACCACACTATCATGCAATGACTTCTTTACTTCTATGCTTTCCACCCTATTCCTTGCAACTGCTTTCAGCATTCCTACAACCCTCTTCCCCTGATGTACCTTCTCCCGCACTTCATCCTCCATACTCCCATCTTTACTAATCACACAGCCCAAATACTTAAATAAGCTGACATTCTCCATAACACGACCATTCAACCTCACCTCATACTATGTGACTACATACCTTTCAAAGACCATAACCTAACTCTTTCCTGTTTTTACCTTTTGGTTCCGTTTCTTACCTACGGTTTCAAACATATTTACCAGATCCTGTAATTCCCACTCATTATCGCTCATCAGAACTGTATCATCAGCAAACAGCAGTACAGGTAACTTCCACTCACTTCCTTCCCTTATCAAGGGTACATCAACATCTGCTGCTCTTCTTTGTATGTCTTTCATGACTCCATCCATATACCGGTACTGAACAACCATGGGGACATCACACACCCTTGCTTTAACCCAACATTCAGATCAAAGAACTCGCTCTGTTCATTCTCCACATGCTGACGTTGCACCTTCATACATGCTCTTCACCACATTCAGCAACTTACCAGCTACTTCGTATATTCTCAATACGGTTCTGTACTTTCCACAGACCTTCTCTATCAACTATGTCATAGGCTCTCTCCAAGTCCACAAGGACAGCATAGAACTTTTGTACCATCTCTTGATATTTCTCAACAGAATATCTCAAGGAGGAAATCTGGTCTACAAACCCTCTTTCCTTCCAAAACGCTCCCTGCTCCTCACCTACCCATTTATCTGTTGTTACTCTCACTCTCTCGACCACTACCCTACTATTATATGTATGTATGTACTGTATGCAACGGAAAAACAAATATTGTCAGAGATTCATACTATGCATGCAAGTTGTAAAAAGGTTGAACTGTAAGTGAATAAAACTGGAATTTTGTAACTCATGTCCTTCTACCTCAGGCCACGAACTTTATCAATCAGCGTAGTTGGGGCTATCGGACTGGATGCCTCTCCTATGATCTAATCTGATCTTCTGCGTGATTGATTAATCTGACCCTCCCTAACCTTGAGAGTGGTTAAGTCGGAATAGTTGACCATCTTCTCTGCGCCAGGTAAGGTCAGGTGTGGGGTCACCCTTGGCCTCACATCTCAGCCGCACGTCCTCACCCTCCCTTAATGTGCGGTCCCTCGGTGGCCTCACAATACGCGGGGGAACTGTAGAAAGAAAGCAGTTTGTAAAGGTAATAAATCCTAATCAATCATTCAACTGGAGCATATGCCATGACAACGTAATAAGTTAGTAAGTAAGTGCTTCTCTATTATAGAAGCACTTACTTTTCGACTTAACTAAAAGTTTTTGTTTTTTTTCCTGGGCGAGGCTTGGCATGGTCGATCAATTTGCCTCAAAGCTTAGTTACCTGCTTATCCACTATGTCTTCTCCACTTAGGGTTGTTGTTGTTGTTGTTGTTGTTGTTCCCTAAGCTGCCTGGCCGAACAGCCCCGAGTCCCTGAGGAAGGCCATGGCCAAGATCGGGCTTTCCCACAGAGCTCTCATTGAGTGTAGATTGTGTTGTTGGCGTAAGTGGTTGTGTGAAATGCCGTCTTCTATGATGTGTTTAATGGTATGGGGTGCTGTGTTACATCCCGGGCAGGTGTCGACGACGGAGTCATTCAGTCTCTTCTGATAGCTCAGAAGAGCTGGATGGAGTCCGCATCTCAGCCTGGCCAGGTGGACTCTGTCCTCGCGAGGAAGGGAGGATTTGGAAGGATAGATTTCGGGAGGTCGTTCTTGCAGCTGCGTGTTGTCTGTGAGTGAGTGGATGGATCGGCGAGAGATATGAGTATGGATGTGCTTCTGGAAGTTGGTTTGGGGTGGGCAGGGAGGGAGAGAGGACAGTATTTGTGTGTGATACCGTGTGCTGGGTGTTGATTTGATATTTCTTGGTGTCTGTGGGTGTGTTGCCATGTAGTGTAGTGGGTGGTTTTGGTTCGTGGAGGCTGCTGCCAGGAATTGAGTGCCTCTCATGTCCAAATGGTCTTTGACTTTGAGGATTTTTGGTTTCTTGATGTAGGTGATCTGTGCGTGTAGTAGCTGTAGGGTTGTCATACACCATAACTGCCTATGAGTAGGGTCAACTTCTGGGAGACAAGGCACATACTCTTATAGCCGAAGCTCTTGCTACTAAACTATGCAAAAAATAGGTCTCAAATCAGAATTAGAGACTAGACACCAGTATGATATGTAGCCATACCAGTGGTACCCCGGGATAATGCAGACATTGGTACCAAAGAGGTTGATGCATAATACTCCTTGTCAAAATTGAGTGTCAAATTCCTGCAACTATATAAAAAGACCTGGATTTTGAAGATCATTAATTAAATTCTTCTGTCACAGAAACCAGGTATATACATTCATACATACATGAATTCAAAGATTGAGTGCTCCACATGAAGTGCAGTTCCGGTCTCACATCCTAATGGCGGTGCTCCAGGTAGCACCTGTTCAAAGCTGCCCCTCCCCAGGGGGTTAGGGGGTCTTCTACCCATGTGGGAGAGGAAATATAAGAATATGCCCCATGTGTCTACTGCGTGTCGTAAGAGGCGACTAAAATGGGGATGACATAATTCTGGGCCACCGTTCATCCTATTTGGCCCATTTCAGCCTCACAGTTACTGTGGGACACCAATGCGCCAAATCCAGTCTCTGGAATGGCTGTTCTGGCTCCATTCTATCTGTTAGCATGGTTGTCTTCTACAATGTTCAACATTTCGAGACAGCCAACTAGCTATACCACAAGGGATTCAAACCCTGGTCTTTCATATTAGAGCCCAGTGATCGAATTAAATGTTCCCTGCGCCCCTGGTGCAATTTCTGTATGGTCGAATGAATTTGGCGCAGATTAAATCCTTATGCAGCAGTTACTGAAAAGTTCTGAGATATTTTATGCTAAAGTGGAACAGGAGTAAAACCCTGCATGTTCATTTGACAGACCGGGGTTTGAACTTCCACCTGTGACATGTGGAACTTTCTGACATTTTTTTTTTTTTTTTTTTTTGTATGAAAGATCTAAAGACAAATGATCACGTTAGCTTATTTCCAATGTATTCAGAAGCTACTGCTGCTATGCAAACATTATTAATCACACTATCATCTGCCTATGGCTGGCAAGTAAAATAAACAGTTCCTTGAGAGGGTATTTAACAAATAATTGTAAATCATATGATGGTAAGTAGACCTACCTTGAACAGCAATGTGGAAAGAGAGTCTTTCAGGCGGCACGGTGTTGACTTGACACACATAGTCTCCTTGGTCGCTGGTGGTGACGTTGGTGATGACCAGGGACCAGAACTCCCCACCTCTCTCCCGCAACAGTGACACCCTGGGGTTCTTGGTCACCACTGAAGCGTTTACTGTTAACACCGCCCGACCCCGCCACCCATAGTGCATCCACGCTACCTGTGCAGGAAACAACGACATATCACTCCAACTGTATCTTACAATTTTTCCAGAATTTTGCACAGCATGACTAATAATAGAATAATCATATCGCCATTTAGTTTAAGGATCCACAGTCATCCCTTCAGAAAGCAGTATACATCCATGACAGCTTGGCTTAGCCTCAGTCTATCCCACCAGTTATACAGGAGGCAGAGCCACTGCTCTAAGAGATAAAGTCAGCGCCTAGATTTGTTGAGGCAAAGTTGGCTTAGTTAATAACGATAGAATGTCATTCTTACACTGATATCCATCTCCACCTACCTGGGAAGTGAACTCTGGTCTTGCTGCAACATAGGTCATCCCTGATTAAACATTCTGGTAAAAATCTTGATTACTTTAGCCACTTTTAGAGGTGTGTATTTTTTTATTTTGATTTTTTTTACCTAAAAAAACTGGTGTTTCAGTATATTTTCTACAAGAATACTACTGGCAAAGCCTATAAATCATTAATATACGGCCCAACTACCCAAAGAATATTAAACAAAAACAAAAGAGGGGAGGGCTTTGAAGCTCAGGGAAAATGAGGGGTTAACACGTTCAACAAGTGATTATGGGTAAAAAACATTGTCCACACCTTTAATAGTACATAAATACGGAAACTAGAGCCAAGCTTACCAGATGTAATAAAGACATAAAATACGATAAATGAGGGTAGATCCACACTCGAACGTCACCCGTTCCTCAGCGTAAACACACGACTGCAGGCGGACCGCTAGATATACCTAAAACTACCCAAACATACCGCAGGCAAATTGATTTACCAAAAAGTAAGCAAATCGCACGAAACTGAGGCAACATTTGGCTCAGATTTTCGTATGTTTCAAGGGGGCATAATTAGGATCCGGATGGATCCACAATGAGAGCCCCCCTCACCCCCCCAGGAATTATTGTAATCGTTATCTATGTTGCCAGTAGGGGGCATTACCAAGATTGAGATATGATAATCCCACGCGCGAGTTGATATGAACGGCCCCCTGGGACCGACCAGGTAGTCAACAAACCTGGGAGACGAAAACATGAAGTGGCGATGTATCACAGACTTTACTCTTACAGGCACCTCTAACACAAAGTATTATGCACATATTGGTAAGTAATGGATCGGCATCAACAGTGCCAAGGATGTACATTGTGTTTCACGGGTAGGAGTGCCGGAAATTCCCGCACTTCTCGGAATGGCATCGGCCTCTCGGAAATGTCCCTATATATCTCGTAAATTTCCAAGTTAGACGGGATTTGTGTCCGGTTTACAAAGTTCTCTCACTCGGTTTTAAGTGATTTTAGGATGAATTGAAGCCTGTGCCTTTTAATTATTGTGTTAATATTAATTACTATGTACTGTACTGTCCCTGAAAACATAATAAGGGTCATATTTGTCATTAACCCTCAAAGAGCAGCTGACGACTTAAGTTGGCTTAGAGAACCTAGGCCCAAAGAGCAGCTGACGACTTAAGTAGCAAGGGATGTTGCGCACATTATCGGCATTATGAGAGAGAGTCCACGGGATGGGAGGACCGCAGGCGGGCTCTGACCGTTCAGCGTGGACCTAGTCCCGCCACTGATATCACCACAGCATGTGTACATATCCCTCGTCTCGCTAGATAGGGTAAAATCTCGGGAAATTACCGTATTTTAGGGTTTTTGTACTCGCGTTGCAACATAGTTGCAAGCGAACCCGTTGTCGTACAAGGATGATTCAGGTGTCATTGGAAAGTTCTATTATCGCCCTTTCGCGGATACATAATTGTATTACGCTCTGGCTCTTGTTTATGCATGAAAAAGAGCATGGAATGATGCTCGTTTAGGGTAAATCTGCCCGCCACACAGGACATAAAAGTAACAAATGTCTCCGTCCGACAAGAGTTAATAATTTCACACGTAAAAAAATTAGTTATCTCAATTTTCTCTGGTGAAGCGGACTTTCCTTTTTTAATTCGGACTTTTCCCTCTCTTAAGTCGGACATAAGTCGGACTTTGGACATCTCGGAAAATCGGGCTTCTCGGAAGTGGTCTCCCCCCAATTAGTCCGAAATAGTGAGGGTTTACTGTAATAAATCGGCACCAACAGTTTTAGACTAGTACGAACATTCTGAATTAAGTATAAATTCAAATCCTACCTGGTGTGTGCGCAGGTTATCAACGACACAGGTCAGTCTTGCGTTACGGCCAGCCACTATCGTCAGGTTGTGTAGTGGTGCTGATAGGGACGGTCGCACTTCTGAAATAATTAGTTAACATTAAACAATTTTTGACAGCTTCACTCTCCCAGCATTTGAGGATCCTTTGTTAATTTTATTATGGCTATTATTAAGTAATTGTCAGCTGTTTATTAGTGTATCATAGGAGCTGTCGTGGCCTAGCGGGCTAAGGCTCTACGCGCTATGTTGGTGACGACTATCCGCGTGGGTTCGAATCTCGGCTATGCTACGACAGTTTCCAGTGCTATATAGCCTTCGTCGCTTAGTGCTCTAGAATTCATTACAGTTGGGGATTTCCCGCAGATGAAATGAATTCATAAGGTTATTCAACCTTATTAATATATCATAATGACTATTACAGTGCAATACTAATTTGTTCTGTTTTATTCTAACTCATGATAACCTCTTGTAGCCAAGTGGTTAAGCCTTAAGGGAGTTTGTAACTTGCTCTGGAATAGGAGGACGTTTAATTCGATACACAATCATACATAGCATAACTTAACTTGACCTAACATGATTATAATTATGCACAAACATATGTAACACACAAAATCCGCTGAACTCACTTAATAAATAAATATCCACAACATATACACACACAGAGTGTGAGTTCATTGCTCAATAGGTGGCGTTCTGAGAGTGAGGATCTGAGTCTAGGAAGTGAGACAGTGAAGCACTGGAGCGAGGCAGCTTCAGAGATGGGGCTGCTTCGAGCTGTGAGTGAGCAACTAAGCCCCATGCATCCTCCAAAGGCAAGATGGCAGGGGCTGGTTGCAGCTAAAAGTGCTTCACGTGTCTCACTTCCTAGACTGGAACGAGACCTCACAGGCTTCACCGTTCATAACGGTTGAATGTATACAGGCTCTCAGCCTATGCCCGAGAGGTAGTAGTTAGAATATAGAAAAAAAGAATAAAGCTAAAGAAAAACAAGAAAAAAGAAAAGAAACACAGATACAATGACTTACAACATACTTTTAATTTATCTCACTGGCAGAAGCTGCTGCACACATAGTATGTACTGTAATATATAGGTCTAATTGAACTCTGAGCAATTATCTGTGCAATAGGTGTTAACCAACATTGAGCAATAGCCTTAATTAGCCTATCTGTGTTATATTGTGACAAAATGTGATATGTGCTCTATTATGCCATTCTGTAAATAGGCCTACTGTATATTTTATTTTATTGTTTCTTTATTAATATATCTTTGTGTATATTATCTGTGCTCTCGCGAGAAGTGTATGTGATATGGACCATTAGGTCGTACTGTATTTATACTGTATTTATCTTATGTGTCTGGAATACAGAATTATTATTATTATTATTATTATTATTATTATTATTACATTTCGAAAATAATTACTTAAACAAACGGAAACTTATTACAAAGGAAGATGAGAGGACAATAATTTGAAGGTGTATAATAATTAAAAGTAATTAATAGGGAAGACATGTGCTCACAGGCGAAAACTGACTCCTAATTATATAAAGGGTACGCTGGAGAGAGAGAGAGAGAGAGAGAGAGAGAGACCCCCCCCCCCCAGGAGGGTCTATGATAGGGCTGGAGTTTCTTATTAAGAGGAGATGGGCCGTTTTTTCTGGTCCCCCTTCATTCTCATGTTTACCCCCATTAGTTTTCAGATTTTAAGACGTTAGGCCCATTAGTTTGGCGGTTTTAAGACCTTTTGTCCCATTTCGTTGTCAATTTTAAGACCTATCGTGCCATTTAGGTGTCAATTTTTTCCTGGCGAGCGAAAGCGAGCCTATAATTATAAGAGGAATCGGCCTTTGGCCGGGAAATTTTTCTACCGAAAAATGTAAAAATTTATCTAGGGGATGTTTTTCTAAGTTTGAGGGATGTTTAGCGAGGAAACTAAAAAATACATTAATAAGTGAATTAATAGGCCTAAGAAGCAGCCACTGTCCCCTTAAGGAGTCGATTTTTATACATATTCATTATTTGTTTATAATATTTTCTCCCTAGACCTCCACCAAACATAAAACACATCCCCAAGACCCCCTTTATAGATAAATGTGTACATTTTTCGGTAGAAAAATTCCTCCTATATTACAGGTTTGCTTGCCAGGAAATAATCGACACCTACTGTAAATGGCACGAAAGGTCTTAATATTAAATAAGAAATGGGGAAAACAGTCTTAAAATCGCCAAACTGATGGGCCGAACGTCTTAACAAATCTGAAAACTAAAGGGTTTAAACATGAGGGAGAAGGGGGGCCAGAAAAAAACAACCCTCTCCCCTTAATTAACCCCTTCTATACCGGCGACGACTTTTTCATTTTCTTTTAGCTCTATTTAGACAATGTTATGCAGTTTAAGGGGGGTTACCTGCTTTTTGTTATTTCTGTCCTTTTCTCTCTTTCTCTGGCTTGTATCCATTCGGCCCCATTCAGCCAACTATTTTAAGATGTTTATCCCCATCTAGGTGTCGTTTTCTTCCTGGCGAGCGATAGCGAGCCAGCATTATATGAAGAAATCCGGCTTCGCCGGAGACATTTTTCTATCGAAAAATGTACAAATTTAGCCTGCTGTCAAACAAAACTAAAAAATATGCTGGCTCCCTACCGCTCACCAGTAAAAAATTGACACCTGGATGGGGATAAACGTCTCAAAACAGTAGGCTGAAATGGGCCGAATGGATACAAGCCAGAGAAAGATAGAAAAGGACAGAATAAAAACAGGTCACCCCCCCTTAATCCCGCCAGGCTCAGGAGACAGTATACCCTGTTTCAAATAGGTCGGCCAGAAATCGTGAACCCAAACCTCCGTTACTCATAAAGGGCTAGAGCAATTGCAGACTTGCGAGTTTCGTTCTATAAGGAAGTTGGTGCCGTAAAAAATCGGTATTAAACATCCCTTAGATGTCTAAGGGAAAAAAAGTGTATGATGATTTTATGTGTATGTATTTATAAATGTACTAAACCACATTTTAGCTGGTAATTCTGCTAAATATCAATGTAAACAAAATTCAACTTCCTTATAGTAGGGTCATTTGCTTGGAATCCGTGACCATTTTGTTCCTACCTTTTTCTCTCGATGGATTTGACAACCTGAACCATTTTAAAGGAAAATTAGCTCCTATGCCCCTCTGAAAAATGACGGCTAACTCCGTTAGAGCCCAATATTCAAAATGGTCGCCAACGCCATCTTGAAAAACATGAAATGTAATATCTCTGGCATCAGATGAGCTACAACGACGAATGAGGTGTCCTTTTTTACTAATTCTGGCATTACAAATCCACTGGAATGGTTATTGTATTGTATTGTATTGTATATTGTATTGTTATTGCATTGTATTATACTAATTGTACATACTAATCTGCCACTTCACTGTCACTACATGATTCACTGTATGAGCCACTATCAGAATTACTGTCCTCACTTTCGCTGCTATCATCACTGTTGTTCTCTGCCTGCGGGTTTGTAGGTAGTGGTATGGATGGGAGAAGTTGGGGCTGGGTTGAACGGACAGGCAGACATAGGCCATTTACAAGATGCCATCCATGGCCGATCGGTGAGGGGTGACTTTGGAGCTGGTAATGCTTTTGCAAATATGCAAGATAGTTTGCACGCTCCAAGTGTGGACTGAGACTGTCCAAGTCAGGCACAAGTCGGATAGTGCTTTTTTTTCTTCTGAGCTCTCCACTTCGCTGCCCTCGCATCTCCCAGGGTCTTGCTTTTGGTATCACCATAGACATATCGAATGACAAACCGCTCCAAATCACTGATGACCTGTTCTGTGACTAGGAGCTGTGTACCACATGCTGCTAGAAGGTTGTGTGCCTCTTTAGACTTCTCCAGACGATCTGCGATGAGCTTCTTGCTTGCTCTATAGAAGCCAGAGTTGTGGTCACACCCAGTGAGGACATGAAGTGGTATGATGGATGCAGCCATTGCCTCACTGCACAAACATTGGGCATCGATAAGCTGACGTTTGCGTTTCACACACAGGATTCCTGTTGTCTTCTGAGCAACATATGCCGCTTGCACGTAGTTGTCTGTGTCCTCTGTGTCAAGAACGACAGCTGCTGTGTAGCTGTCTGACCGGAGCACACTATATATGGTGAACATTGCCGTATCTGCCTCTGCATGGGAGCATGTGAGCTCTGGCACAAGCTTGCCTGTGGTCTGTTCTTCTGGCTTAGGTCTCGTTCGGTCATCTTGCGCCCTGGCCAATGCATGGATCACACCACGATTTCTTTGCACCGATGTGTCAGGAGGAGGAGTACTTTGATCAGCTGGTGGCTTCCTGAGAGGTGGTTCCCCACGCTTCGCTGTCTTGTATGGGTTGATTTTTTTCATTTCACTTCCGAGCTCTTTGAGAGTTGTCGAGAGGTTTGATGCAAAGTTGGCACCGGGAACTGGTCTATCCTCATGATTCTCGGAAGGAAGTTCTGTATCAAATGATTCTGGCTTCACAAACATGACATTAGTGCAGTGTGACTGGCCAGCACCGGTCAGTGTGTCGCTCTTGAAGTCATCGTTGTCGACTATAGCGATAGCAGGTTTACCCTCAGCTAGTTCGAAGGGGCAATCAGATGAGCACTTGAGGTCATTGACCACCCAAAAACCTTGCAGCATAAGTAAGTCATTGTAACTGATGCCCAGTCCATCTTTGTGCATTATGTCGACTATCTCCCTACTCTTGGTCAGTCCATGTAGCAAGACAGAGAGATTTATCTCAAATGCAGTGCATTTTCCAGTGATGTAGCTTGTGAGGATAGATGCAATCGATCGGACGGATGGACTGTCATCAATTGCAGACTTATTTGGGTGTTTCAGCCATGTGAGCAGCTTCAGCAGGAGCTCACTGAGGTCTTCTTCTCTCTACAACTCGTGTATATATGGGAGCCAGGGAATAGTATTTGTCCTGATGACTTGCTCTTTGAGTCGTGCCGCAACATTCATCACCAACTGATCATTGCTGACACCCAATGAAGATATTGCCGCCTCGATGTATGTACCTGCTGCTGTTGTATCAAATACCAGTTCACTCACATTCTTTTGAATGCGTTCATGAAATCCGATGTCTTCCCCAAATTCATTGACGAGAATTTCCTTTAAGTAGCTGGATTTTACTACTGAGTTATGTCCGTGATTTGAGATAATGCGCTTATAGTCCTGCAGCAGGCCTTGCAGTGTGCGAATTTCATGGTCTTTGAAGAAGACTTGACGAACATGATGAAAGAAGAGAGCTTGGGCCTCTCGGAGGTTTACACGCTGCAGATGTTGAGTGCTTTCATCTGAAAGGGGCTTGTGGTCGCTTACATATTTGCGCCAGCACGCACGATGGTAGCGGATTTCCAACCCAAATGCTGTTTGACTATCTGGGATGGATGCAATCAGAGTGTCAAGTCTCAATCTCATGACCTCATCTTCCAGACGGACAGTATGTAACTTGAATTTAGTCCAGGCATCTACTGTTGATAGGAGTAAAATCTGCTTGTCACGATCACTACTCTTGTATGCCCCTTTCATGCACCACACACATAGAGTCTTATCGTGAAGGACACCCATACTGGAGCGGAGCCTTTTAGGTGCACTGGCCTCTGGGGAAGGGTCTTGTTGATCTGATGCTTCATCTCTTTCAAGACATTCCTCGGATTTGTGTTTGCGTTTTTCGGCTTGAGAGAGTTTGCGCTTGCTGGATAATGATGCGTAACAAGTGCTATGCATGTGGTTACCCTTTGGTCCCTTCTCCCAATCCACATTTTCATGTATATGTTGAAACTTATCAAGTTCTTTCCATTGTAAAGACTTTTCCCGGATGGATTCCCACTTCTCAGGTGTAATGTTTTCCAAACGATCATCTGCGGTACATCGCTTACCACAGAGTAAAATGCACTCGTATTCATTTAATGTCTTGTCTGGTAACTCTTCACTCTCTCTTCTATTATCCATTATTTCGGTCACTTCACAAGTCGGCGATTTTCATCAGATGGGCATGTGATCCATCTGAAACAGTAAAACAGTAATATTAGATATACACCGCAGGCAGAGAACAACAGTGATGATAGCAGCGAAAGTGAGGACAGTGATTCTGATAGTGGCTCATACAGTGAATCATGTAGTGACAGTGAAGTGGCAGATTAGTATGTACAATTAGTATAATACAATACAATAACAATACAATATACAATACAATACAATACAATAACCATTCCAGTGGATTTATAATGTCAGAATTAGTGAAAAAGGACACCTCATTCGTCGTTGTAGCTCATCTGATGCCAGAGATATTACATTTCATGTTTTTCAAGATGGCGTTGGCGGCCATTTTGAATATTGGGCTCTAGCAGAGTTAGCCGTCATTTTTCAGAGGGGCATAGGAGCTAATTTTCCTTTAAAATGGTTCAGGTTGTCAAATCCATCGAGAGAAAAAGGTAGGAACAAAATGGTCACGGATTCCAAGCAAATGACCCTACTATTATAGCCTGAAACTCGCAAGTGGTCAATTGCAGACTTGCGAGTTTCGTTCTATAAGGAAGTTGGAGCTGTAGACAACAATATTTAACAGAATTTACAGCTAAAATACGGTCTTGGTACATTTATAAATACATAAAACCCAATTCAACATACCATTTATCCATCAGAAACTTACATTATTATTGCATTTCTGTTTACTATCGGTGTTCACGGCTCCAACTTCCTTATAGCCTGAAACTCGCAAGTGGTAAATTAGAGCTATACCATGTTTCAAATAAGTAGGCTAAAACTCTTGAACATTAACCTCTATAACTCGCAAACGACTATAGTAATCCAGCTAATATTTCTAACATTTGGTAAGGGTTAGCCAGGGAATAGGCGTGGAAATTCACAGCCCATCTGCTCTAGCCCTTTTTAAGTTACAGAGGTTAGGGTTCATGATTTCTGGCCTACCTATTTGGAACAGAGTATAGGAGTCTAATGGGTCAACATCTATCTTTTGCCTCACACTCTCAGATCATTCCTAAACTGCATAAAATAATGTGATGATATCCAGAGTAATTTTTTCTAAACGCGACATGATCCTGAAGGGGTTAATAGATATTATCTTCGCTAAGTTATAAAACACCATCGAGATTTTTGCTGAAATACAGTACTGTAAGATTTGGTCCCTCTGTAAAAAAAATAAAAATACAAAAAATGCCTACTTGAGAATAGGAAAAAGGTGGGATCTTTTATATACAGTATATATATACACTATATATACTGTATATATACAAAAAAGTTAGTAGTAGTAGTAGCAGCAGCAGTAGTAGTAAAATATAGGTAGTGCAATTCCATGAAGCAGTTAAATTACAAATCTTTCTTATAATATTCAGTGTAGTGGAAAAAGTTTCATGGAACAGAAAGCTGTGATTAACCTTTAAGTACCTGTCAATTAATAAAGTCCTCTATGTAAGTCACATATGTCTCTCTCACTTCATTACTCACGTCTCTCCTAAATCAATGTCCGCCTCATTAATTACGGTCTATTCACACTGTCCTTCTTAAGTATCTGATCACTTGAGGGGGGATGGTTGGTTTTTCTGGACCCCCTTCTCCCTCATAAGGATAAACATTCATGAGGATTTACATTCACGAGGATAAGCGTTCAGGAAGATAAACATTCAAGAGGGACTTCTCTTCATGAGGGTAAGCATTCATGAGTCCCGTTACTCACACTACACCCACCCTTCAGACACCCATGGGACTCACAATAGTATTAATTAACCCTTAAAAAGCGGCCCACCACTTAAGTCGAGTTAAATAAAGCTGGACTATGTGGCGGCGCTCGACATAACTCGAGTGGCAATTTCAGCACGTAATGTGGCTGAGAGAGAAAGACAAGTGGTGGCAGGAGACTAGCGAGCGTATGACTGCTCCAGACCACCGCGGCGAACCTACTGACACAAATCTCAGCTCCCTCCTCCCTCTCTCACTCGCTACATACTCAATTATGTACCGAAAGTACCGAATTACCTGCTTTTTGCACTCGCGTTGCACGGTTATTGCAAGAAAACTATCCATCATACAAGGATCGTTATGGTGTCATTCGAAAGCTCTGTTTATGCCCTTTCAGGGATAGATACTTGTTTTACGTTCTAGGTCTTATTTAGGCATGAAAATGATCACGTAAACAGCCCTATTTTGGCTAAAAACACCCCGCTGGGCGGTACACATAAATAAACCGCATAGGCCGCTCGTAAGGTGTTAATATCTATATTTTTTTGTAAAACAAATAAAACAAAATAATTTAGTTAGCCAAATATACGTTTTTTTTATGGCAGCGCGCCATAGAAAGAAAACATGCCAATTAAATGGGTAACTGAAGAGTATTTAGTAACATTATATCAAAATTAATAAATATAGGATTTATTTTACTTAAATGCCTTTTATGTAATTTTTTTTTTTTTTTTAAATTTCAAAGCAATATAATTAATTTAGGAAAAAATTCAGTGTATGACCTTCTCTCCCCCTCCCCCCTCCCACCAACCCCCTAAAACCCCCCTTTCTTTTTAAGTAGCTCAAGCAAAGGGAAATGCTTAAAAAACCCTGTTTGTCATTTAGGAGACCATATGAATGCACATGTTTTCGTACTCGAGATAACAAAATGGAGTATTAAAGAAAATGGATTTTTGAGCACAGACTAAACAAAAAATACACTATGGATATCAATTTACATAGCTGGTCATTAACCTAACCTATAACCCAACCTAACCTGGGGGCTGCCGCCCCCAGACCCCCGCTGGTCTAAAGTCATTAACCTAACCTAACCTGGGGGCAGCTGCCCCCAGACCCCCGCTGCTCTTAGGTCATTAACCTTACCTAACCTGGGTGGTCTTAGGTCATTAACCTAACCTAACAACCTAACTTAACCTGCATTCATAGAATTGATATAGAGGATAAAACTTCTCTTACCTATGCTTAATCCTGAGCACAGCATCGTGTCACATATCGCACTATGACCACTGTTTTCGCACTTAAAATAACCCCATGGCGCACAAAAACTTTGTAAACCCACTATCACAGTCGAAACACGCCACCATGTTAGAGCTATACTAGGTCCTTGGACAATGAAAGGGAATCCTTGACCTCACGTGTCCCTACGAGGTCACAGAAATTTCTAGAACAATCAAAAAATTGAAATCACAATTACGCATATTTTAGATAAAATAAAATATCTAGAACCTTAAAAGCCACAAAAAATACTTATTGGTATTAATAAAAAACTATAAATGTTGTTAAAATAGTACAAATAACTAGATAAATAGTTTGCAATTTCAAACTTACCACCGGCCCTCCAACGGCCTAAAATCCAAATACTGCTTCTACTCGCGCGCCACCTGTCGGTCAAATAAGGAAATATGCGCGCGCTACACAAAGTTTTGTATATTTTGGTTTAATATACACTTCCCGGGTCATTTTAACAGTTCTATTGCTTCTATTATATCATATGATACACCATAGAATATGTGTTTAATAACTAGAACAAAAAAAGGCCTTCAATTGAACATTTACGTTAATTTAGTTTTCATAATAAATTGATTCTGTAAAAAATCATTTTGATTGAAAAGCACTGCTCTAAGGATTTGTTAAGACAAAATTCTTGTATGAAAACAATTAAAAGATCTGGAGTCCATTTTCTCGCATAAATTTACAAAAAATCATCATAATAAAACAAATCTAGCATCAGACACAAAGGTTTATGTTAAATGTTTTCTTAATCAATACTTTGTATATATACATAATAAATATTTAACTCACTAGGTATCATTTAATTTGGAGCATTAGAGTAAAAAATAGGTTCAATTTAAAAATACACTGAAAAATAAAATAAATAATTTAATGAATAACATATTATGAATTGTCTAAAATTGACTGAAACTTTACCTATACATGTATAATAGTATGAAGAAGATTCCCTGCAAGTTTCATTGAAATCCATCAACAAATAATCTATCTATCTATCTATCTATCTATCTATTGCCGGATGCCATACTCCCCTTAATGAGGGTGACCATACACAGAAGGCCCCCAAGTGGACATATACCCTGTAAGAGGGACAACACGTGCCAGTTTAATGAAGGACTTACAGGATTGACCACTCAATTTAGGGTCCGTCCGACCCTGAGGCCCTCTATGTATCTTTTTCTACAATGGTGTTCGGCTAGTCCATCCACTAACCTGCCTTACCCTTAGGTAAGCAGTACGGATTTGTATCAGGTTTACTTACCTAGACAGGTTGCCGACCAAGGCTGACGAGTCCCATCAACCCGGATTTTTATAATCTCCCTGAGAGGGGTTGCTGACCAAGGCAAAGGAGTCCCATCTACCCGGAAACATAATGAAAGTCCATTATTCCCCCCTTAAATTACAGGGTCGCTGTCGCACGCCAGTAAAAATATCGACACCTAAATGGCACAAGAGATAATACTGACAGAGAAATGGGGCGAAAGGTCTTAAAATCTCCAAGCTAATGGGGCGAACGTCTTAAAATCTCAAAACTAATGGGACTAAACATGCTAAGTCTGCCATCCGCGAAATTCTCTCTCCAAACTCTTATCTTGCTCATACATTCCTGGCCTCTGCTTCATCCAGCTTGTCTCCATCCATTATTCAGGCATTCTTATTCTCTCTGCTTCCCTTTGATCCGATAACAGGCTTCCCAATTACATGCATCGCCTTTTTTCCCTGATTATTTTTCTATATATTTTTGTAGGTTATTTATAGGGTAGCAATATCTTTTGTGAGTATGTATTGTGTACTATTGTTCATATATTGTCAAATTGCAAATTTTGTTGTGCATATTATTTATCAATATTGATTAACGTGTATATTTATACTTCGATTTTAATGTTATAATGTAAATAGTTTGAATAGAATACTTTAGCTTGAATTGTAGTTTCTTTATTCGTGCAGAATTTTCCAGAACGTAATAATCTTCCCATTTGACTAATTCCTTGCATATGACGAGAATACGTTAATATTATGTGCAACTAATTTGCTTGGGAAACAAATTCAGTTGCTCAAATAGTGATGTTCATTCTATGTGGTGGTTTTGCGTTACTTATATTTCATAATTTTGTTTTGCTAATTCTTCAATGCGTTACTTCCACATAGCGATTTTGATAAGCTAAGGGGAGGCAGACCGTTTTTCAGGACCCCCTTCTCCCTAATGTTTAACCCCACTAGTTTTGAGATTATAACACGTTCGGCCCATTAGTTTGGCGATTTTAGCACCTTTCGCCTCATTTCGTTGTCAATTTTAAGACCTTTCGTGCCATTTAGGTGTCGATTTTTTCCTGGCGAGCCTGTAATCATAAGAGTAACCGGCCTTCGGCCGGGAAATTTTTCTACCGAAAAATGTACAAATTAATCTGGAAGGGGAATCTGATGGATGGTTTTTAAGTTTGATGAAGGTCTAGGGATGAAAAAATCTACCAAAAAGTGAACCATCCCCCCTTAAAAGTGTCTATTCCTATTCTCTAACCGAAATGTTTAATATCAATCTTCTTGCTTACGTTTTTCTCTATCTATTGTTTCATTGCTTCTTCCATTTTCCTCCTCTTCCCTGTCCCGAATTTTCTCTTTTGTTAGTACGTGCCGCTATTACAACTCCGTCCTACTTTTTTTGTTCTCCAAACTCCGAGAAGTTGGGAAAATGGATTTTATCTTAGCTTGATGAGGTACACTTTAATGATAACTTTTGTATACAGTTCTTGCAGTTAAAATATGCGAAATGTTGTCATTAAAGTATGCCCATTCACGTGAAGCTTTTATCTTTATTACCTATTCTTCTTGTCTTTTCACTTTGTCCCTAACAGTCTTCCTCGCCTTGCTATTCAACCCGGTGACGAGACAACTCAACTATTATAGAAACTAAACCAGTATTAACTCAGCCAGTTAGTTTAGGTTATATTGGTGAAGATACGACAAATAATTGTTCTCAAAAACATTGTTCTGGTTCACTTATAGAAAAGAAAAAAATAATAATAGTAATATTAACAGGTAAATTGTTCCCTGATGTCAACATCCGAGACCCAAAGACTATACTAGCAGCCAATAAGAGGACAGATGGAACGACAGATGAGGCTCCAGAATCTTGGGCTAGACATTATAAACCCCAAATTCCCGAGCTGGAAGGTAGTACATCTGAGATTACCGCGGAGTTCAACTCTACCACTCACCTCCTAAATGACAGAAGGACTTCACATATCTAAACCAGACTGGTGGACGGCACTGGCAAGAATAGAGATTTATTAAAGGCAGGCTTACAGGATTGGGCTGACAACCGATATTATGAAAACGAACTGAATTGACGAGTCCCTCTGTCCTGCGGCCCCTGCCACAGCCACACTGAACTCGATTCTGGATCCCAAGTGGCCCAAGGTGGAAGAACTAAAGCAGCTGATAGCTGGTGCTATATCGTGGAAGATTGATGAGTACTTCAAAGAGCTGGAGCGACACTCGAGAGATGAGTTGCCCCACAACCTGGCTGCTTGGAAGCAGGACTAACGATGCCGCTGAATATCCACCTGACGAAGAAACTCCCCCCAACGACCCCGGATTTTTGGGCCGGGACCAAATGTGGGAGACCTTGCAGCGACCATGGTGTTTGGCACCTGACATTGCCTCTGCCGCCAGGCAGCCTTGGGCCGCCACGAATTACAACGGGACTGTGCAATATCATTGCAATGTCCTCAAAGCATGTTTGACCCATCATTACCCGAACCTACCCCTGACACACATGTCTATTCCAAGTTCCCCGGCTGATCCAGGGGCGTCCCATGGGACTACTTAGCCAGACACATGAGTGGGTATCACGGCTGCATCTTTTCACGCATACGCACGCCTCCGGCATGATACCCCCCCCCCCCCCCCAATTCACCCACCCCGGTTCATGTGAACCTCCTGACGTCTTTATTGCGACCCAAACATGTCATACCACCGCCTAGTGCCAGTGGTCACCTTGCAGGACTTTGCATCAGACTTTGCGAAACAGTCATTATAAAGTGCTAAAGGGTCGGGACGCCAGTCTCCAAATATAAACTGATCAAATTCAAAGTATTAGAGAATCAAGCTGTACATGAATGCAAGACTTGAGGCTAACATTTTCGTAGTGAATTCAAAGGGAAACTATGGAAGAAATTAATTGTGCCTAAAATACTCATAGGCGAAAAATTATGCAAACGAAAATACCATATAATAATTTGCCTGCCTGTCCCCCTCCGACTTTCATTCAGTGTTATCAGTCCAATACTCGCTCTTGCACCGTCATCTTTATTTTTATCGGACCTAATATTAACCTAACCTTAACTTAGACTAACCTGGTCTAACTTAACCTAACCTTAACTTAGACTAACCTGGTCTCTTGATCTAACTGAATCTTGCTCTAACTTAACCTGATCTGACCTAAGCTGCCCCGATCTATTCTTTCTAAGTCTAATCTATCCTACACTAACCTGATTAAAGGAAGATGGTTGTGTTTTTTTATCTGGGGCCCCTTCTTCCTCATGTTTAGCTCCTTTAGTTTTCAGATTTTAGACGTTCGGCCCATTAGTTTGTCGATTTTAATTCGTCCCATTTCATTATCAATATCAACACGTTTCGTGCCATTTAGGTGTCGATTATTTCCTGGCTAGCCTGTAATTTAGGAGGAACCGGCCTTCGGCCGATACAATTTTCTACCGAAAATGTACAAATTTCTCTATAAGAAGGACCTTGTGGATATTGTTTAAAGGGACACTGACTGCCTTGTTTGCCTATAAATTCATTCATTCATAAATTCTTAGTTTCCTCGATAGACATCCCTCAAACTTAGAAAAAACATCCCTCCCTCAAGAGAAATTTGTAAACATTTTCGGTAAAAAATGTCCCGGCCGAAGGCCGACTCCTCTTCAAATACACGCTCGCTATCGCTCGCCAGGAACAAAATCGACACCTAAATGGCGCGAAAAGTCTTAATATTGGCAAATAAATGGGGCAAAAGATCTGAAAATAGCCAAACTAATGGGGCGAATGTCTTGAAATCTCATAACTAATAGGGCTAATATATAAATCGACCAATAACTAAGCCCTTCCCCCCTTAGCCCTCTCCGACATATGACGCAATTTTGAGCCTATTGGGGATACTTTAAAGCCTTTGTTATCATCAGGGGTATTTATAAACCTTTAGTTTAGTTACTTCAACCTCTGTAGTTGTCTTTGAGTTAGCTGTGGGCAGAAAACTCATTTAGGAGAGGTAATTATAAGAGAGAACTCTATTTCTTATTGCTAATCTGGCAACCTCTGCGTCATATATGAGTGAAAGGGTTAAGCCATTCATTATCCTCTTATAATTGAACCTATAGTCCGTTCATTATAGGTTGGCCAGAACTTGTAACCCCTAGCCTCTGTAACTCTAAAAAGGGCTGGAGCAAATGGGCTGTAGATTTCCTCACCTATTCCCTGGTTGACTCTTCCTAAATGGTAGAAATATTAGCTCAATTACTCGTCGTGTTTTTAGTTACAGAGGTTACTCGTTAAGATCTTCTGTACCGGCGATGTCTTTTTAAATATATGCTTGCTATATTTAGACGATTTTGTGTAGTTTAAGAAGGATCTGTGGTAGTGAAAATGGTTAAGTTCGATATCTGAAAGCTTGTTAATTGCTGGAGGCCATTTTTAGAATGTACCAAATCGTCTAATAGTAGCCAGAATATAGTTAACAAGACGTGGCCGGTACAGTAGGGGTTAAGGGGAGATATTTTATTTTTTGGTTGATTTTTCATATATCAATTTTGTTTTAAAGATTCCTCCCTAGACCTCCATCAGACTTAGAAAAAACATCCTTTAGATCCCCCTTCGAGATTAATTTGTACAATTTTCGATAGATAAATGACCCGGCCGAAGGCCGGTTCCCCCAATATTACAGGCTCGCTATTGCTCACCAGGAAAACAAATCGACACCTAAATGGCACGAAAGGTCTAACTATTAACAAAATGGGGTTGAAGGTTTTAAAATCGACAAACTAATGGGGCAAACTTCTGGAAATCTAAAAACTAATGGGGCTAAGCATGAGGAAGAAGGGGGACCAGAACAACGACCCATCTCCCCTTAAGGGTTCTGGCCTATCAATATTGTACAGGGTATAACAAAATTTACAATATGAAAAATACAATTAAAGAGTGGCTCGCTGGTGTAGTGACTAGCGTCTTGGACTTCCACCCAGAAAGCCCAGGATCGCGCCCACGCTCGGCGCATTAAAGATTGTTCACAAGCACTGAGTCATTACCGTCCCTCATGAGCAAGGGAATGGGGTGGTAGTACAGGACCCCAATGGAAATACGCAAACCAGTGTAAGAGAGAGAGAGAGAGAGAGAGAGAGAGAGAGAGAGAGAGAGAGAGAGAGAGAGAGAGAGAGAGAGAGAGAGAGAGAGAGAAACTCGTGGACGAAAACAAATGTTGGTGACAATATTTATGGACGAAGCGAAACGCAGACGAAAATACTTATATATGAAAATATATGCGAGCGAAAAGACCACCACACAAGCCTGACCCTCCTCACGACTTTCATCCAGTGGTAATTAAACCAGATCTACCCTAAGCCTGACCTGACCTAACCTAGCTAGAGCTGACTTATCCCTTGAACTAACCTAACATATCCTGGCCTATTGGATTAAATTTGACCTAACTTCAAAGTGGAATGACTCATGATTTAATCGAACTCTGGAATTCATGACTAGAATACGAAAAAAAAAAAAAAAAAAAACGAGCGTTGCAAATCACTGAAAGCCTCGGTCGAACGTTGTCGATTACCCAGCCGCTCTAAGCCCTTCATTCTAGCTCCCTATTTGTTCGTAGGACTACAATTCCTTATCCATGTGGGTGATATTAGGCAACCCCCTCATACCATGCTGATTGAGAGCAGCTACCTAACCCCCCACACACCATGCTGCCTAAGAGCAGCCAACAACCCCCGCACATCATGCTTAATGGTATGTGTTGTCATGAGGTAAATGGGGCTTAGCCACCCCCCTTTCTCTGACAACTCTTTAGGTTGATCCAGTTCAATAAGAAGAGTGAGATGATCAATATTAACCCTTTATGTCGGTTCGTGACGGAGGCACCAAGAAGAGTGACACGAACGGTAATAAGCATCAAGGCGGTTTCTGACGAAGGCAAAATCCTATGTAGGAAAATAGCTCCATATACTGTAAACCTCTGTCTGTCTGTCCCTATAAACCTCTGTCTGTCTGTCTGTCTGTCCCCCCTCTGCCTTTGTCTGTCCCTATAAACCTCTGTCTGTCTGTATGTCTGTCCCCCCTCTGTCTATGTCTGTCACTATAAACCTCTGTCTGTCTGTCTGTCTGTCCCCCCTCTGTCTTTGTCTGTCACTATAAACCTCTGTCTGTCTGTCTGTCTGTCCCCCCTCTGTCTTTGTCTGTCACTATAAACCCTTGTCTGTCTGTCTGTCCCCCCTCTGTCTTTGTCTGTCACTATAAACCTCTGTCTGTCTGTATGTCTGTCTGTCCACCCTCTGTCTTTGTCTGTTCTTATAAACCTATGTCTGTCTGTGCCCCCTCTGTCTTTGTCTGTCACTATAAACCTCTGTCTGTCTGTCTGTCTGTCCCCCCTCTGTCTTTGTCTGTTCTTATAAACCTGTCTGTCTGTCTGTCCCCCCTCTGGCTTTGTCTGTCACTATAAACCTCTGTCTATCTGTCTGTCTGTCTCCCCTCTGTCTTTGTCTGTTCTTATAAACCTCTGTCTGTCTGTCCCCCCTCTGTCTTTGTCTGTTCTTATAAACCTCTGTCTGTCTGTCCCCCGTCTGTCTTTGTCTCTCACTATAAACCTCTGTCTGTTTGTCTGTCCCCCCTCTGTCTTTGTCTCTCACTATAAACCTCTGCCTGCCTCTCCCCCTTCTCACTCTGCCTTTCATTCAGTGTTATCTCTCGGCTACTCGCTCCTGCTCTCCTTATCTTCTATCTTCCAATTTTACCAGCACCCTTATTCTCAGCTCGTGTGCACCCTTTCACCAAGATCACATTTTACATCTAGAAAACAAATCAAGAATAACAGGGCGGGTCTCTTCCATAAGCGTTCACCAAAATCACATTTTATATAAAAAAAAAAAAAAAAATAAAAAAAAAAAATATATATATATATATATATATCTATATATCTATATATATATATATCTATCTATATATATCTATATTTATGTATGTATATATATATATAATATATATATATACATATATATATATATATATATATAGTATATATAATATATATAATATATACGGTATATATAATATAATGTATGAGAGCGAGGTGGAGGGACAGAGAGGGAGAGGTAGACCGATAGAGAGGTGGAAGGATGGAGTGAGGAAGTATATGAACGAAGGCGGTGCTGGTTGGGGGGAGGGGCGTCGACTGACTGGGGACAGAGGTGCATGGGGGCGGTTCGTTCGTGGCCACCCCTTCGGGGATCACGGCGTCAGGCAATAGATAGATAGATAGATAGATAATATATATATATATATATATATATATATATATATATATATATATATATATATATATATATATATATATACAGAATATATACAGTATATATATACCAGTAGGAAGAATAGGGACAATATGTTGCTGAGCTCCATCTTTATTGACTAATTTTCGGCCACAACCAGAGGCCATCTTCAGGTGTACATTACGATCCTAGACAATGAAAAAATGCGATATTTAAAATTAAAGTGGATCTAAAAACTAAGTTTAATACAATATGAATTAACACCAAAACCAATATAAAATACATAAGAGAACTACCTTCACCTCAGTAAACAGCAACCACAGTAAGACTAAACAGTAATAAGAAAATCATGTTTACGTTACCTAACCTATCATTCAAACTTAAACCCTAAACAAACAAAAAATAAAAAATACATTAATTATATCGCTCAATAGTATGAATTATTGGAAATGTTCAACTCAGGTTTCAATTTTTCAATGAGCAATTTTTCACCGATCAATGTTTCATAATGGCTATAGAATCTCGCAATTACTTTAAAGTCCTGTATACTAAAAGCATGGTCGTCCTTGCGTGCGTGGTTCCTAATGGCCGAAAAAGAAGCAGTTTGTAACAATTTATTTGATCTCACACTCCTACACATGTGTTCAAACACCCTGATTTTCAAGGATCGTCCAGTGGATCCTATGTACCTGGCCTGACAACCAGGACATGGAAATTCATTGTCTAGGATCATAATGTACACCTGAAGATGGCCTCTGGTTGTGGCCGAAAATTAGTCAATAAAGATGGAGCTCAGCAACATATTGTCCCTATTCTTCCTACTGGTGTGGAGACTTCGGTGCCCTGGGCCGCCTACGGATGTTTTGGTTACTATATATACAGTATATATATATATTAAATAAATAATAGGGCGGGTCTCTTTCTACAAGCTGTGCATCTTTGTGTCTTGATGATGTAATGGTTAGCGTGTTTAAGATCTGTGTGTGGTAACCCAGGTTCGAATCCCCGTGGATCACATGCTTTCATTAATTTCATTGGGAGGTGTATGGAGTGAAGTAAATACATTATATTACACTGCTACCGTATCTATAGAATCTAACCTTCAAATTCTCCACCCATCTGAAACCTTACTGGATTGTGACGCGTTTTGGCAGTTTGCTCTGGCTACTATTATAGACTATGTTATTTAGATTAGGAACGGTATATGGAAGTCAAAGGATTAAGGGGAGATAGGCTGCTTTTTCTGGCCTCCTTCTCCCTCGTGTTTAATCCCATTAGTTTTTACATTTTAAGAAGTTCTACTCATTAGTTTGACAATTATAAGACTTTACACCCCATTTCTTTCTCAATATTAAGACCTTTTGTGCCATTTAGGTGTCGATTATTTCCTGGCGAGCAATAGCGAACCAGTAATTTTAAGAGTAACCGGCCTTCGGTCGGTACATTTTTCTACCAAAAAATGTACAAATCTATCTTCAAGGGGGTTCTAGGGGGGATTCTTTAAAGCTTGATGGAGGTCTAGGGAGGAAACTAAAACAAATATATAAACAAAAATAAAACATGCTTTCATTAATTTCATTGGGAGGTGTTGTTGGGAGTGAAATAAATAAATTATATTATGATGGTGTTTTGGGTTTGACCTTTTTCGTTAATCACTGGTACACCGTTATTTTCATTATGTGTATGAAGAAGACAAAAGGCAGGATGTCTGTAACCAGTGTCTCCCCTAAAGCCAATAGAGTGACAAATAGCCAAATTATGGTACGAAAGGTCTTTGAGTCATATTCTTAAACAATTCTTTCCCTTCGAAAATGAAAGGAAGGAATTTTCTTTCGATTTGGTATTCTTAAAAAATCCTTCCCTTTCCTTTCCCTTGGGAAGGGAAAATCTTTCCCTTAAACAGGGGAAAATATTGGAATTTGAAGGACTCTCACTAGGCAGGTCTTCAGTTTTCCCTTCGTCATTTTGTTCATAACATTCTTATATAATTGGAGTCAGTGTGACTAAATATTGGATTTGACCACTATGTAATTTTATTAACATGATATAATGCACGATATTGAAAATGATATTGAAAATAAAGTAATGTTATTATAAGTTTTAGAAGACCACTGATCTCGGAGGCTCTGCGTGAATTCGCGTGCGGACGATTCGGGCAATTTCGGGCTGCCAGCTGATAGCCTATTCCTCATCTTATACATATTTTGATTATTATTGATTTTCATTGGTTTACTGATGTAGCCCTTTCAAAGCATCAATTTTGTGCACGGTGTGAATATATTTTGGCACGTGTTAATGCAATAAGTGTCAACATTACCAGGTTTTGAGGCTTGCCAGAGATACGCTATCAACAATTCCCAGTAATACCATACTTTACATAACTAAAAATAGCTAGGCATATACTGTAATATTAATATAAATTTGTGGGCTAACAGTAATAGTGGTCAATCATCTTATATACTAATTTAGCCTACCTTACCAGTACCACATATTGGGTTAGGCTAGGCGGCTAGGCCTAGGCTTAGCCTACAGCCTACAGTAGGCTACATCATCATGTAAGCTAGCCTAGCCCAGGCTAATCTATTTTTCTTATGAATTTCATGACTCATACAGGATTGTAGGCCTATTTTTGTCTTTCTTAGGCTACATCCCCACTGAATAAACTAACCTAGGCTAGTCTCTGTCCCTCTAGGCTAGCCGATCATAATGTTCAAGCCAACATTTGTTAGATTTTGTCAGAATTGGCTCACCTCAGATAGGCTATCTGGATTTTAAAATGTTGTGAATTTATTAGGCCTATGGGAAGGATGTAGTATTTGGACATACTATATGGCGCCTGCCTTGGTTTACACTACGCGGAACGGCGGCAGCCGTGAACGCTCGCGATCATGTTCCAGTCTATTTTGACTGCCGCAGGATTCAATAATAGGTTGATGGGGTCCTCCCCCCCCCTTCCTTTAAATATCCAAACAATATAACTTAACCTGAGAACCTAAGATAGGCCTAGGCTATGCTAATATACAACGTTTGATTATGCCGAGTGTATAGGCTAACTTACTAACATTGGTAGTAGCTAAAAGTCTGGTAGGCTAAAAGAAAATTTATAAGATTAGAGCCCAAAATTGCTAATGAAAAAATGTGGCTACTTATTTTGGGCTGTATACAGTATGGTATGAGATTTTGTTGAAAACTTGGGATTGTTCTTGATCCCTGGCAAGCCTCAAAACCTGAATTTTCAAACTTATTACATTAACATGTGTCAAAATGTAGTCACACTGTGCACAATATTAATGCATTGAAAGGACTGAATCAGCAAAGCAATAAGAGTCAAATATAGCCTACTCAATGTTTGTAAGGAAAACTCCACTAGTAACCAGAGTCCCCCGCACACTGTTTCAAATAAAATTTGTGGATTTTCTGTCTGAATTTACTTTACATCCTTAGTATTCTCTAGTCTTGAAGGTTAGGAATAATTATGTTATTATTACATACAGTACATACAGTGTTGGAACATCAGTGCTTCCAGCAGCTGTGGTGGGTGGATCGGTATCAGTCATTATTATGATCAGTATGGCAGTGGTGGACAAGTCCCCGTTAGTTTTTAGTGTGTACGGGTCAGCGAAAGAACGTGACACCGGATCTAATTGCACATTATATTGGGCTGCACAAGGAAGGCCAGTTAGTGAAACAAATAGTGCAAGCCACTGGTGTATGTGAGTAATCGGTAAGAAATTGGGCGAGGAAGATATTTACAAAGATATTTGCCTAACTACATGATAACCTAGCCTTTGCCAAACTATATGATAGCCTAGCCTTTGAGGGGATAGTAAAGAACATAAGAATATCACCCAATCTTCAAAACTATACTAATGGATAGCTAATATGATGAATAACCTACTCATTGATGCCTAAATCATAACTATTGGTGATTCATCTTTTATTCAGATTACCCAAGAACAAAAATCAATTTAAAAATTGGAAGAATCTTATTTAAAGGTTCAGTATTATCCAAGCAACCTTCCGCGTCGATTTGCACGCTCTGGGCCATGACCATTAAGTTCACTTCTATTATGTCCGCTTCTTAGGTTGAGGGGGGACTCACCTTCCCAGGAATTATTGTCATCAATATACAGTATATATTGTTTGCAGAAGGGCAAATAAAAAATAATGGTAAGGGTTGTGTTAGCGGGCGTACTGTCCACTTTGTTTACAGTCGCACGCTCACATTCGCGTCTAATTTCATTGCTGTTATTTGCCCCTGCTGGTAATATGTATGATAATGACAACAAGTCATGGGGATGATGGGGGTTGAGCCCCCTCAAACCATTATTGTATCCCACGGCAAAACAATTTACCCAACACCTGGCCGTGGGATACAATAATGGTTTGAGGGGTGCTATGTCCCCCCATGACATTGTCATCATCATATACAGTATATTACCAGGGGCAAATAACAGCAGTCAAATTAGACGTGAATTTAACTGCGAGTGTGCTAATATGGAAACAAAGCAGGTGGTACGCCCGCTAACACAACCCTTACCAAAATAGGGAAGGATGTCATGTTGTGCGCTCGCACTTACGTTCCCATCCATTTCGACGCTATATTTTCTGCTATTTGCCCCCTGTCATTACTGCATGAATACTAGGTTAGGTTAGGTTAGGTTGTTTGGTTAGGCTAATGTATTTTTATATCCAAAGACATCCGCATAGTGTAAACAAGGTGGGCGGTACTGCCGGTACACCCGGTAACTACATTCTTGCCCAAAATAACGTATAAAAATATAAAACGGTCAAATTAGATAATTAATAAATAAATATCGGTAGGCTAGCCTAAATATAAACATTGAAAAAAACTAGTTTCAATAGCATAGTAAATCTACTATGGGCCATGAATTGCAATTTTTACCAAATTGGGCCAGATCAAATATAGCCTAGCTTTTATTTTTTGTTCGCTGAATAGAAAACAAATCTAGCCTAGGCCTATATAATATATAGGCTAGGCCTACAGAAGTTCAAGTTAGTATTTGAACTCAGCACACCAGAATATGTCAGGCTATAATGTGTATTGAACTTTGAAGGTAAATACTTCTCAATAGTGGGTTATTGTGCGATTCCTATAGCCTAGTTGTTAAGTTTTGGTCAAATGGAAGACTTGACCTTGTAATTGAAAAGTTCTCATGCTTGATATACGGTACACTAATTCGCACTACATTCGGCTAATCTAATTTATCTCCATCCCTGTTTCTTATCATATCAGTTTATATGTAATTATATTCTTGGATAATAGCCTATAGGCTAGGTCTAAATACTACAACAAAATATGGCTTGTTGGTGTACATGCGCGATTTAGAGCTAGGAACCTGTATTTATTAATATCATGTTGACAATTCATTCTTGTGTTTGTGCAAGTCAACATAATATGCTTTGAAGACAATATTTGTGGTCTAAATCATGTTTTGGGCAACAATAATGCAAGTCAACCCTTGGAAACGTTTGTTTGACAAGGTTTGTTTACTACTTCAGGGAGTTCAGGCATACCAACTGGTACGCGCCTAGCTTCGCCTGTGGAACAGAGCTACCAACACTTCCGAAAAAATTTCCTTCCAAGGAATTCTTTAAGAATACCGAAGGGAAAGAAAATTCCTTGGAAGGGAAAGGAAAGTTAAAGGAAGGTATGGGTTTTTAAGAATACGACTCTTTATATTGACAAAGAAATGGTTCAAAAGGTCTTAAAATCGCCAAACTAGTGGAACGAACATTTTATAATCTCAAAACTATTGGTGCTAAACATGTGGGAGAAGGGAGTCCAGGAAAATACCTCTGAAGTGAAAATCTCCCCTTAACCTAACCCTTACAGTACAGGTGACGTCTTCTTAATTTGAGTGCATCTACTAAGTTTAGATGATTATATAAAGCTTAGGAAGGATGGATACTAGCTAGAAGGATTAATTGAGATAGTCTGTAGCCTATTAATGTGTAGATGTCCTTCCTATGCTGAATAAAATTGTCTAATAGTTGTCAGAATATAATGAAAAGGATATCACCAGTACTGAATAGGTTAACCATTTTGTGTAGCCTACGGGAAGAAGCACCTGCGTCTTCCTGGGATACTTAACTCCTTCAGTGCGGGCATAATTGCCCGAAATTACCTTCATTCCATGCTCTTTTTTATGCATAAGCAAGAACCAGAGCGAAATACAATTATATATCCGTGAAAGTACAATGATAAGAGCTTTCCAATGACACCTGAATCATCCCTGTACGACATCTGGTTAGCTTGCAACCATCTTGCAAACGAAGGTCAAAATTGGTAAAAATATAAATTTTTGCTGTTTTTGCTATGTGCGATGCTGCAAATAAGTGAGCGAGAACTCTCTCATAGCTCAGTGTGTGCCCGCCACCTGTGGCCGATGGTTGGAGACCCCTGCGCTCCCTACAACAGCTGGCCTCTCTCTCAGGGCTCATAATTGCCTCAAAATGGCGCCCCTCATATGACGGGCACCGTACAGAAAGGGTTAAAAGCCACATAAAGACAATCAGGGGAGTTTAGAAACCTTTTAGTTTAGTTTGTTTCAACCCCTGCAGTTGTCTGTGAGTGAACTTATTGGCAGAATATACATTTTGGAGAGATAATTATGAGATTATGAGAATTATATAGCCTATATAAATACTAAGCAACATCTTGGGAGCCTATAAAGGGTTAATATCATACCTTTTATCACTTCTTCTGCTACAGTCAATATTCAACATAAACACAAAGAGACTTGCCTTTTTTAGCGAAGGTTGTGGTGGGAAACAACAACAGCGCCACCAGCAGCAGCGGCCGTAAGGAACATCTCTCACGTTCCCTCTTGGGTAGCCATGATGGTCTTATATCCGGAGACCATAGACGAGGTGTTGACGTCCTTCTTTCTTCTTCTCTTGATGTCCCTCTCTCTTCTTTCCTTGATGTCCCTCTCTCTTCTTTCCTTGATGTCCCTCTTTCTTCTTCTCGTGATGTCTCTCTTTCTTCTTCTCTTGATGTCTCTCTCTCTTCTTCTCTTAATGTCTCTCTATCTTGTTCTCTTGATGTCTCTCTCTCTTCTTCTCTTAATGTCCCTCTCTCTTGTTCTCTGGATCCCACGTCTTGGTTGCAGGAACGTAGAGGCTCCGAGGATGGTTTGGTTGTTGTTGAACCTTTATGGTGTACTCGTAGGACTATAGTTTTCAATATGGAGAAGGCACTGACTATTACCGTCCCAGTGCCCTTGTCAACGGGAGAGCGTGAGCCCAGTACCTTACCTTCCGTTCCTGTGTTTAATGCTACAGGCATTAACTCTGTGCCTTGGCTGAGAGGACATAGATGATTCCTTGATATTCTGATTCTTGCTGTGCTTCGTTCTTGTTCTCTTCTCAATTCTCGATTATAGTTTAGTATATAAATTTCCCTTTTGATTAAATTTTCCGTGTCCAAGCAATTGGTTTGGTGAAGTTGTGTTAGAGAGGCATAGTGGCTAAGGACAGTGGAACAACTACAGTGTGATGATGTGGCTTGGTAGTTCTGTGTATCATGGGACAGTATTTGTAGATCAGGAGCTGGGGTGGATGAATGACACTCAGGATTATCATAATGTTTACGTGTAAGCGAGAAAAAGCTGGATTCAAACGTCGGCACGCATGCATTTTCGTGTGATACTGATTCGAGCCTCTTCAACCCCATCTTCGTTTTTATTCACAGAGAACACTTAGAGAAGCATCAAGTTTATCAGTGGATGCTGAAGAAAATGTGTGAATACTGATAGTGAACGTTAGTTACTTAACGACACTTAGTACGCACCATCATATAAGATTACTACAAAAATGCAAGCTGATGCCTAGTCAAATATTTTGCTATATACTGGCCAACAAACTATTAAGATCAGCTCTGTACACTATGCATGTCTTTCATACAACACTGCTCACCTCGTACCTTCACCACTCAGCGAAAGCATATTCACATTTCCATTTACCCAACACATTAGCAGTTCAAAGCAACACACATTTTATTAACAGTAAACCGATTTGAGATATACCTTGTGTTATTATTAATTCCGCATTTCACTTCCGTTATCAAAATGCCCTGGAGCCCCAAGCATTGACCAGCACCGTATGAACTGTGGTCGAATAACTAGTTCCTTATGCTTCGGTTAACAAGTAAATGAAATCCTGCGACACCAATCATTAAGAAATATTAGTTCCTTGTGCTTCGGTTAACTCCCGGAACACCAAACATAAACCACCACCATATAAACTGTGGCTGAAATACTAGTTCTTTATACTTCGGTCAACAAATACTGCCATCAAACATTAACCATCATATTATCTGTGGCTGAAATACTAGTTCCTTATACTTCGGTTAACAAATAATGTCATTAAACATTAACCATCATATTATCTGTGGCTGAAATACTAGTTCCTTATACTTCGGTTAACAAATAATGTCATTAAACATTACCCATCATATTATATGTGGCTGAAATACTAGTTCCTTATGCTTCTGTTAACAAGTAAGTGTAGTTCTCCAAAACCAAACATTAAGAAATACTAGTTCCTTAGTTTTGTTCTTTTATTCCGAAGTTACATTTTGCTAAATCGTTATTTCCACATAGTGATTTTGATGAGTTCTTTAGTCTCTATATTTTGCCGTTCTTGTTTTGGTTTGTTTTCTTTGCAAGTTTTACAATATAATTCCTCCAATATTAACTGTGGTCGAAATACTAAGTGTCTTACATCTTTATATTACACAGTCCTGGGGAATACCGTGTGTTTTACGAGACCCTTTGCTTCATTAAAACACAATTACAGAAACGAGAATCCCTGTAATTTTGGCTGGGAACACGACCCACAATATCACGCCACTGTAATCATAGTAAATAGACGGTCATTTCCTGTAATTTCTTGTATCACGCTGTGTTAATTCGTTTCCACATAGTGATTTGGTAAGTTCTTTTGTCTTTGTATTGTGTTTTTCCTGCTTCGGTTTGTTTTGCAAGTTTTACATTATAATTGTCGTTAATATATAAATTTTGAATGATTTTTATAAGTTCTTTTATCTTTATTTGCAAGTTTTACATATTAAATTTAGTAAATATATACATCTATATTTCCTATGTTAAGAGCAAGTGTTTCAGGGAAGGGGTATGTGGTCTATTAATATCAACACCACACATTGTGGTTGATGTTGTTACTGAAGTTGTTGTTGTTGAAGTTGTTGTTGAAGTTGCTGTTGATATTGTTGTTAAAGTTGTTTATGTTTTTCTTGTAGTTGTTATTGTTCTTGTTATTCTTGTAGTTGTTGTTGTTGTTGTTGAAGTTGTTGTTGGTGTTAAAGTCATTATTGTTGTTGTTGTTGTTGTTGAAGTTACTGTTGTTATACAGTAGTTGTTAAAGTTATTGTTATTGTTATTCTTGTAGTTGTTGTTGTTATTGTTGTTGATAGGAGCTACATTCTTCTCATAACCGTATCTTCCTTCCACGAGACTTTATCCATGCATTATTACTCCCGAGTCCGTCAAACCTGAAAAGAGAGAACGAAATACTATAAACAATGTGCCTAGGAAGAGACCTCAAATATTAACCCTTTCAAGATCCGATAAAAAAAAAATCCCCAAGATCCCCCTTCGAGACAAATTTGTGCATGTTTCGGTTGGTTCCTCCTCGCTATCGCTCGCCAAGAAAAAATCAACACCTAAGTTTCACGAATGGTCCTAAAATCGTCAAACTAATGGAGCGAATGTCTTTAAATCTCAAAAATAATTTGGCTGATCATGAGGAAGAAGGGGGCCCAGAAACACCCCCCCCCCCTTAATGTAGTCTGTTGTACAGTACTACATACATTTATTTGTAGATATGTCAGTAACTATTCTCTCTCTCTCTCTCCCTCTCTCTCTCTCTCTCTCTCTCTCTCTCTCTCTCTCTCTCTCTCTCTCTCTCTCTCTCTCTCTCATCTACACATGCAAATACTCCATACACACCCACAACATTCTTCTTCTGCTTATGTGGTGGAGTGGTCTTGCCATTGGACTGGTAATCCAATGGACGCGGGTTCGAATCCCGATATGTCAATGGGAAGATATTATTGGGATGGAATTTGTGCTGTACCTAGTATCAGTGCATTACCACAAAGCCCACCGAAACGCCAAATAAATACCCTCATTGTTCCCTGATTAAATAGCACTGTATGAATATTCCCATATTCAAAATATGCTATAGGGGGGCAATACCTAGTGAGTTCATTGCTCAATAGGTGGCGTTCTGAGAGTGAGGGTCCGAGTTTAGGGGGTGAGACAGTGAAGCACTGGAGTGATGCAGCTTCAGAGATGGGGCTGCTTCGAGCCGTGAGTCAGCAATTAAGCCCCATGTATCCTGTGAAGGCAAGATGGCAGGGTCTGGTTGCAGCTAAACGTGCTTCACATGTCTCACCCCCTAGACTGGAATGAAACCTCACAGGCTTCACCGTTCCATGTATAATGGTTGAATGTACAGGCTCTCGGCCTATGACCGAGAGGGAGTATTGGAATATATAAAACACAAAAAATAAATAACGGCTCACTAATAATTTACAGTACACCCACTCACTCACACTTTCCCCACCATACAGAAACACTGACGCACTCCAATCACACACACACACTCGCCCATCACTCGACAAAGACTCACACACCATCCCTCTCTCTTCACACTCACTCACACACACACACACACACACACTCGCCCATCACTCCACAAAAACTTTCACACACCATCCGTCTCCCTTCACACACACACACACACACCTCCCCTCACTCAAACACACATATAAACACACTTTTCCCGAACCCCCACATAATTATTACCCCGCCACCTTACAAACAGTACCGGTACCCCTCCAACCACACACTGTCACCTCTCCCACACATACTGTCCACCCTCACTACCCATACAGATACACACACAGAGACAGGCACACACACGCACGTATAAAGACACAAACACACATGCACAGACAGGCACACTTACACACATACAGGCACACACATACACACATACAGGCACACACACACACACCCACCCACAGACAGGCACCCACACGCACGTACATAGACACAACCACACATGCACAGACAGACATACACACATACAGACAAACACACACCCACACAGGCACACACACGCACGTACATAGATACAAACACACATACACAGACACATACACATACAGGCACACACACACACACACACACACACAAGCGGTGGTGTGTTTATCGGTACTCACGTTAATTATGCATGCTTACGAGTACATTTTTCGATTTTTAAACCCAAATAAAACTATCTAGATAAAACTTAACTTAACCTACCTAACCTAGTCTAACCTAACTTACCTAACCTAACCGGAAACACTCCATCTCCACGTATTTTAAAGAGGTGTGTACACTTAAACTGTCGCTCCAAACCTCATGTCCTTGCAAACCTACATATTTAGTCAATTTTGTACATTTAAGCACACCACCGGTTGTCCACACGTACACACACACACACACACACACACACACATATATACAGGCACACACACACACACACACACACACTAACGCTGGTAATTAGGCAAGACATCTTTACTGGCTTAATTGGTCGATAAATTGTCTGTGAGAGTGAGAAACCTTGGTGTGGGAAGCAACAACACTCCGGGGCCTCTCTCTCTAACTATAATATCTCTCTCTCTCTCTCTAACTCTAATCTCTCTCTCTCTCTAACTCTAATCTCTCTCTCTCTCTAACTCTCTCTCATACATACATACATACACTTCTGCTTATACTGTCGATCAATTCTCTCCTTTGGGCACCTTTGACCATAAACTTATCTCTGTCACCTGTCCTATCTCTCCTGTACGGCCACCCGATCCTCCCTGCCGGCGGCGCTTGTTGCACTTTGGTGCTGCCGACTGAGAGGCTCTCCAGCAGTACTTCTTTGACTTCCCATGGAATTATTTTTGCTTCCGTGGCAGGAGACCCTCGGAGTGTGCTGAACGCACTACTGATCCTAAGCAGTAATCCTATTGGGCATGGAGGCATACATTCCATTTTCTTTCTCTCAGACTAATGCAAAACAAATCTTGGTTTACTCACGCTTGTTGTACTGCTGTCCGCAATACGGAAGAAGCATTCAAACGGTACAGATGCCTTCAAACTCAAGAATCTCATTCTTCCTATGTTTCTGCCCAGAATCAAGCCAAATCTATTCTTTGACTCGCCAAACACTCTTTCAACAATAATAAATACACTGAACTATCCAACTCTAGATCTTCCCAAGCTTTCTGGCATCTAGCCAAAATTCTCTCCAACAATTTTTCTTCTTCGTCTATCCCTCCCCTTTTCCAATATGATGGAACACCTATCACCTCTTCCTCTGACAAAGCTGAACTCTTCGCTCAAACCTTCGCTAGAAACTCCACCTTGTATGATTCCGGTCCTATTCCTTCCTCTCTCGTACTTATGCTTAATAGCCTAATCTCTTCTAAAGATGTACTTTCTGCCCTCTCTGGGCTTAATACTAACAAGGCATATGATCCGGATGATTATCCTCCTGTTGTACTCAAAAACTGTGCTTCCGTGCTGACTCCCTGCCTAGGCAAACTCTTCCGTCTCTGTCTCTCCTCTAACGTCTTCTCTTCTTGCTGGAAGTTTGCTCTCATTCAACCTGTCCTGAAGAAGGGTGACCGCTCTCAACCCTCCAACTATCGTTCAATTGCTCTCATTTCTTGTATCTCTAAAGTTTTGCCTCTCTGTAACTTAAAAGGGCCTAGAGCAAACTGCCTATAAATATTCACACCTATTTCCTGGTGGACTCTTCATAAATAATAGAAACGTCAGCCCATTGCTTTCATTAATTTCGAGTTATAAGAAGTTAAAGGGTCAAGATAATTGTCAAGATCCCTGGCACTAGCTTTAGACATAATGAAGGCCTTCGATAGAGTCTGGCACAAATCTCAAATGTCTAAACCCACCGATTCTCTTCAATCTCTCTCTCTTCGCCGCAATGTTGCATCTCTCTCACTATTCTATTTCTATTACAATAATCAGTCTTCCTCAGAGCTCTCTGAGTGTATACCACCTCCTCTACGTAGGGTACGTAGTTACGGTCTTGTAACACAATCCCACCCCTACTCTGTCCAAGAGTGAAACGATACTCCCAATCTTTCTTGTATTCAACAGCTGAGCTCTTGAACTCTCTCCCTGAATCCATCTTTCCCTCATCCTATGACTTAAATTGCTTCAAACTCCATTAGTCCAGACATTTTGGCTCGAATTACATTCCTTTATTTTGGCCCTGTCACTCGTTCAACTCTGGGGGAGGCACTTGTCACAGACAGTTTTGCCTTTTATCTCCCTAACCACATAGAACAAAAAAATACACACAAATATATATATATATATATATATATATATATATATATATATATACTGTATATACAGTATATATATATAATTATTACCACCTCCATGTACTACCTTATCAGTTGCATGGACGTATACAAACGCTTTCAAGTCAAAACGGCCACACTCCGAAATGGCCACAACCAAAACGGCCACAAACCGAAATGGCCACAAACTGAAATGGCCACACTCCGAAATGGCCACAAACCGAAATGGCCACACTCCCAAATGGCCACAAACCGAAATGGCCACACGGGAGAGACGGTCACCCTCGCGAGGGTAGTGACTGGTTGAGGCCAGCCACCAGCACTCACACTGGTTCAATCCAAGATATACAGTATATCCAATCCACAAATCACATTCACAGTTTTTTGTGATTATTGAACTGTTTATATTAACACGGTCGTAGATAAAAAAATAAATAAAAACAAAATAAGTGAAAAACGCACAGATATATACAGTATATCTAGTTGTAATAAGAAATACTGCATTTATAAACAAAATAATAGATACCAGTTGATGGTTTAATCACTAAACATATATATTGCATTAATACTTTAGCAAAAAGGTATAGTATCACTACGTTACGTTAGAGAGCTACATAGAGCTACATAGATACACAGACCACACAGACCTCAAGGTCCTTACTAGGCAGTCTGGCCTTACAAACTATATATGCATATATGCACATATACACATACACACATACACATACATACATACACATATACATATATATATATATACATATACATATACATACATACATATACATACATATACATACATATACATATATACATACATATACACATACATACATACATACACATATATACACCGGTACACACATATACACACATACACACACATATACACATACATACATACACACATACATACATATATATACAGTATATATATACATACTGTACAGTGCACACACATACATATACATCCTTTTTTTTTTTTTTTTTTTTTTTTTTTTTTTTCATATCACCTCTGCAGATAGAGGTCAAGCCTTCCCTTGAAAGCGTTTATTGTGTCGCTCTCCACCACTCTCGCTGGTAGTTTATTCCACTCTATCGCCACACTGTAGGTGAAGAAACTCTTTGTGACATCTAGGTTTGCCTTTTTGGTTTTTAATTTCATTCCATTTCCGCGAGTTTGATTAGTATTGTTTAATGTGAATAGTGCATTTACATCGACTTTGTCGAAACCTTTTAGTATCTTAAAGCACTCAATAAGCTGACCCCTCAACCTCCTCTTTTTTAATGAGAACAGGTTCAATCGTTTAAGTCTTTCTTCATATGGTTTATTTCTTAATGAGGGTATCATCTTCGTCGCTCTACGCTGTACTGACTCGAGTCTTACAATGTCCTTGATCAGATAAGGTGACCAGAACTGCACACCATATTCAAGGTGGGGCCTCACCATACTTTTGAACAGTGGCACTATTACGTTTTCATGTTTATATGTAAATTTTCGTTTAATAAAGCCCAATGCTATGTTTGCCTTATTTGCAGCTGCTATACATTGGTCGGAAGTTTTTAGGTTTTCAGATATTAGTACCCCTAGGTCTTTTACTACCGTTGCGGTTTTTATTTGTTTGCCATTAATTTCGTATTTGTATTTCATATTTCTGCTACCAACCTGCAGCACCTGACATTTATCGACATTTATCGACATCTGCCATTTTTTCGACCACTCTGATATCTTGTTTAAATCAGATTGCAACGCATTTCTATCATCTTCGTTCAGGACTGTATTTCCTATTTTTGTATCGTCGGCGAATTTGGAAATGGTGTTGTAAACCCCTACATCGATATCGTTAATGTAAATGAGAAACAGGACCGGTCCAAGGACTGAACCCTGTGGAACTCCACTAGTGACAGGCTCCCACTCCGATTCCACTCCATTTATCACCACTCTCTGTCTTCTGTCTGTAAGCCAATTTTTTATCCAAGAATGAATTTCACCTTTGATACCTATCCTCTCCAGTTTAGCCAATAGTTTTCGGTGAGGCACCTTGTCGAAAGCTTTTTGAAAGTCCAAGAAGATTATATCTAGTGATTTCGTCATGTCGTTATATGTGAATAGTTTGTTATAAAATTCAATCAAATTTGTTAGGCATGACTTATTTGATCTAAAGCCGTGTTGACTATTTTTGATTAGGTTGTTTGATTCGAGGTAATCTACTATCTTATCTCTAATGATTTTTTCCATGATTTTTCCTACAATTGAAGTTAGGCTAATTGGTCTGTAATTACTCGCTTTGGCCTTGCTACCCTTCTTGTATATCGGCGTAATGTTCGCATCTTTCCAATCACTTGGTACAATCCCCTGTAGTAGTGATAAGTTAAATAGTTGTGTCTGGGGTTTTGCTATTTCGTCCTTGACATTCTTAATTATTTTCGGGTGGAGCATGTCGGGTCCCGGGGTCTTATTTACATTTAAATTACTCAATTTGCTTTGTACTTCGGTAACACTGATGGTGAAATCTCCTATCACATGAGTTGAGGTGTTATTTTCAAGGGTATGATCGATAATTTCTTCTGTGAAAACTGAGCCAAAATATTTGTTGAGCAGATTTGCCGTGTTTGTGTCACCTGTTATTGTCTGGCCATCTTCTATTAGCGGTCCGATTCCGCTTTTGATCTGTTTATTTTTGTTTACGTAACTGTAGATTTTTTTGGGGTTTGTGGCACTTTCTCTGGCAATAGTCATTTCGTAATTTTGTTTGTTCGCCCTAATTATTTTTTTCACTTCCCTTCTACTATTTTTGTACAAGTTTTTAATTACTTCAGTGTTTGTGTTATTTTTTACAAGTTTGTGGAGTTGATTCCTTTTCCTTATTGCCTTGCCAATGTCTCTACTGTACCAAGGGGGCATACTTGATTTCGTATTACGTTTTGGTTTCATGGGTACAAATTGTTTATGCGCTTCTGTAATTGTAGACTTAAAATGTCCCCATAGTTCATTTACTTCGTTTATATTTATGAGGTTTGAGTGTATGTTTGATAGCGATTCCTTAAGTCCGTCATAATTTGCGTTTTTGAAGTCCGAAACCATTCCTGTTGTTTTTACTGAGGAATATTTGCTTATAACGTTGATTCTTAAGATTTTATGATCGGACGTTGCCAGATGTTCACCTACATCCAGGTTTGATAATAAATTTTCTTGGGTAGTGATTACGAGGTCTAATATATTCCTGTCTCGCGTCGGCTGTTTTACGTGTTGAGTCAAAAAATTGTCCTGGATGAAGCTTGTCATTAGGCGTGACTCAGCATTTTTTCCGGTCAGGGTATTCCAGTCAATTAGGGGGAGGTTATAGTCACCTAGTAAAACTGTTTCGTCGGAATTAAGGGTTTTCTCTAGTATTTCAAAAAAAATTGTATCATCGGCAACAGTTAGTCTCGGTGGTCGGTACGCTGTAGTGATATTTAAGTTCATGTTTTTTTTATTTATTTTGACGCACACTATTTCTGCATTACTTTCGGGGAGAGTCACCTCGACTGGGTTTAAGTAGGTTGCAACGTACATTGCTTGTTTTCCATTGTTTTCCATTGTTACGGTCTTTATGAAAAAATTTATATGGCTCTATGTGATATTCATGAAGTAGATCTTTATTTTTAAGGTTCAGATGTGTTTCCGTTATACAAATAACGTCAACTTTCTCATTTAATAACAGACATTTGAGTTCGTCTATTTTGTTTCTTATTGAGCAGGCATTTATGGATATTATTTTTATATCATTTCTCTCAGCATGCGCTGGATTTGTTTTTCTTATTGGTGAGGATGGGTTTGGGGTTGTGCCTTGAAGCCGCGGCGGGTTGTCAAATTCATTCAGTTGGTTGGGTTGGCTTGGATGGGGTTGGGTGGGGTTGTTTAGTTTGTTTTGTGGTTCAGGTAGGTAAGTTTTCGCAACTTGTGGGCCATTGGGGTTGACGGTTTCGTTTAAATGGTTGTGATGGACTTGGAAGGGTTGGGCGGGGTTATTTATTTCTCTTAACTGTGCGGGTGGAGTTTGATTGGGTGGGGTTGTGGGAGGGCTTTTCCGGGGGTAGCGATATCAATACTCAGAGGAGTCTATTAACATAGTTATTTCTCGGTCCTGACTGGCGTTGTTTTCGTGGGCAATGTAGGTTGCTTGATTTAGGGTGTCACTCATGTGCTGAACGCCTTATTCTGATAAATGAATGCCATCTCCGCTGTACAGGGACGAGTTCCCTACAAAGGTGGTCCAATTGTCCACATACAGTACCTTCTCTTGTTCGCACATGACCTTGACTGCGTTGTTAATTTCTATGGCTCTATTTTGTCCGTATGAGCTTGTTTTAATCCGGGGTATGACGCCGCTTACCACACATTTCGTGGTCTTCCTTTTCATGACTTTAATTAGGTTCTCAAAATCTTTTTCTATGGTCTTAATTGGGGCCTTACCTCCGTCAAAGCAGTCATTTGAGCCAACATTGACGACTACACAGGTGCCCTCTGGTATGGCGGAGTTAGTTATGTCTTTCAAGATATGTTCGACTTTACCGCCTGGAATGACCTTTACTGACCTTTTTCCTCTGTTCTTGGTGGCAAAGGCAGCTCCTTGACCTCGCATGAGACTGTCACCATATACTAGGGTGAGTTTCTCCTTCCCGCTGACTCCGTGATTTGATGGTTTCGTTGTTTTCCTGTCAGGAGTTTTCTTGCCTTTCGAGCTTGCTTTCACGTGGTCAGTTACCTCGTGTGCAAATCTGTTTTTGATGGGGTTACCTGGTGTCGCTTTTCCATTCCCATTCCCATTCACGTGGTCAGTTACCTCGTGTTCATTGTTTTCGGCGAGAACAGCAAATCTGTTTTTGATAGGGATACCTGGTGTCGCTTTCCCATTCCCTTCGGATTTGTTCTTGTTACGCCTGTTGACTACTGTCTGATATAGATCATTGGATGGGTTTTCTTTTTGAAGATTTTTAACAACGTCGACTTGCTTACTCTCTATGTCCTTTACTCGCTCTTTTAGTAAGACATTTTGATGCGAAAGTACACCTACAGTCTCCTTTAGTGTGAGATTATCTCGCTTCAGTTCGTCAACCTGTGCCTTGTGTGCTTCTAATGTGCACTCCAAGAGCAAAAATTGTTCACCAGTTAAACACATAAAACACTTGGCATTTGGATACCCATGATGCGGATACCATTCCTTGTAGTAGTTCTTGTTACAGGAGGGGCATTTAATTCTGATCGGTGCCATGATTTGGGGTTAGTGAGGGAGAATTTGCAAAAACGAAAGGTACAAAATGTTGGAGTGGTCACTTCCCTTAAAAGTTGTTCCGATGTTGATGATGCAGGTTGCAAGGTGTTGGTGGAGGTTGAGGATAGTGTCTGTTACGTCGGCACTTTAAGAAGAAATTTGGGACGGGTTTTGGGGGTGGGGGGGGGATGGTCCTATGGCCCTTATTTTATACCCCTATATCCCCTCATAAACCGGGGTTTGAAGGGGGGGGGGGGGGCCCCCGGTGGTACTTGTTGACACTTGGCGGTAGCTCCGGAGCGGTGCAGCCCGGGGGGGGGGGGGGGGGGGGGACGAACTAGGGATGAGAGGAAAAGAAAGAAAGAAAGAGTGGGGGGGGGGGAAATTAATTGGGATGAGGGGAAAAGAGAAAGAGAGAGAGAGAGAGGGGGGGGGGGATGAGAAGAGAACGAAAGGGAGAGAGGTGGAGGGAGAGAGAGAGATATATGAGCGAGAGAGAGAGAGAGATATGAGCGAGAGAGAGAGATATGAGCGAGAGAGAGAGAGAGAGAGAGGAAACGAAAGAGAGAGAGAGAGATATGAACGGAGAGAGAGAGAGAGAGAGAGAGAGAGAGAGGGCAGGGTGAGAGTGAGAAAATGGAAGTGAGCGAATGAGAGAGAGAGAACGAAAGGGAGAGAGAGAGAGAGGATTAGTTTATTGAGGGGCTGTATTCACCCTGGTGGGGCACTCCTCGTAAAACGGAAGTCGTTGGAGGGAGAGAGGCGGGGGGGGGGGGGGGGGAGGGGGAGTTGGGAGGAGAGAGAGAGAGAATTAGTTTATTGGGGGCTGTATTCACCCGGGTGGGGCACTCCTCGTAAAGCCGATGTTGTTGTGAAGACGGCGGTGCCTTTTGTTGGGGGGGGGGGGAGTTGGGAGGAGAGAGAGAGAGAGAGAGAGAGAGAGAGAGAGAGAGAGATTCCCACGTATGTGACATGAGGTCACTGGCTAAAGATCTCTTGCCCTTAATTAGGGTTGGAGGCGGAGTTAGCACTAACTTCGTCATATTCTTTTGTTCGCAATTACTTACCTATACTCTCTCTCTCTCTCTCTCTCTCTCTCTCTCTCTCTTTATATATTTATACACAATATATGCAATGCTCCTATGCACACCTGTAAATCTAGAAGAACAGATACATGGAGATATTTCAACACTAACCCTCATGATAAAATCTAACTAGTACGTTCCTTAGCTTTACTTAAAAACTATTATAAGAACATAAGAAAATGCTTATTTATGCTTATTTATGCTTATTTATGAACATTGACTCTACTGATCTGCGCTTTTTGAAGTCACTATACTGTATATTATGAATACTTTACTGGCTCCCCAGTATAAAATTTTACAGATTTTATCTCTCCAGATAATACAGTTGAACACATGAAATTGTATCCACTCAGTGACTTTATGTGTGGAAAAGAAAATAATATGATTATATTAGGGGTGTAGTTCCTTATACTGTAGTTAATTCATATGATCAAGTAGCGGGTTTGTTAAAAATTAGTCGTGTAAGTCAATCATAATATTCTTCCCTCCATATACAGTATAGCACAATGAGTGGATAGTTTTTGGTGGCCAAATGTACATACCTGACCACGGTCGCCTAATTAAATATGACATTGACCTGACCCTTCCGGGAAATACCATTTATTCACAGATACCGGTACGCTCACTAACAATGAATAGAGTATTGCCTCAATGGTCTTATGTAGCTTGTGGGACTTTGACATCGGCCTCCAGTATTTTTTCTTTCAGTAAATGTGTGTGAGTGTGAATATACACAGGAGTATATATATATATATATATATATATAAAGTTTCAAGACAGCATTAGCAGTTCTGTTACACTCCTGGAGATGAACCTGAGAATCTTGTTGAACCCTTCAGTTCATTGCTAACAAACACACCCAGATCTTTCTCACAGTCTGAGATCTGTAATTCCGTATTAGTTAGTAGGTCTATATATATATATATATATATATATATATATATATATATATATATATATATATATATATATATATATATACTGTATATATATATATATATATATTGAATTTGTATTCACCGTCCTTAGCTTGAATAATTTACATATATCTATGTTAAATGTCACATGCCAATTTACTAACCAATCATGTAAAGTATCTAGATTACTTTGCAGGTTCTCAATATCACTATCCGAATCTACTTGTCTCCTCAATCTGGTAATATCGTCTACAAAGACGATATATACAGTGTATGTATATATATATATATATATATGCAGTATATACAGAATATATATATATATATATATATATATATATATATATATATATACCGGTACATATACTGTATAATAGTGTATATATATTTTTTTCTTTTTCAGATGGTCATAACGTTAGTGGTCATAGCGCTAGTGATCATAGAATGTGTATAGAGTCATCCTTATTATTTTCCTCTGGTCGGGTTCGTGTGTGACCCTCGGAGGTATTAAGACATGGTGGGAATAAATTGATCCATATGAAATTTTCTAGGTGGTCAGTAAATTTCTCAGTATTTATTAAGCAATTGTCCTATTATTGATGTCAGACCAATGGGACGGTAATTTGATGAGACTGACTTATCATATTTTAAAGAATCGGAACGACATTTGCAAGTTTCCACTATGCTGCAGTATATCTAAATTATATGTATATGTGAGTCAGGGATGGTTATTATAATGCAACTAGTACCAAGTGTTTGTTGTATTTGATATTAGAGTAAAATCAAATTGATATATGTAATTGACAAGAATATTATATATATACTGTATAGTTACCGTATGTAGGTTATTACGAGATATTAAAATACTATTGAAGATATTTCTTGCTTTTGCCATTTTCGATCAATGCATTTTAGTATGTCTCATTAGCTAACAAAAAATGCCTTCCTAGACTTCCTTCATACTATAAAATGCTTACCCAGACCCCCCTTTAAGTTAGATTTGTACATTTATCGGGAAAGAAAATGTCCCACTCAAAGGCAGATTTCTTGTAAGTTACGGGTTTGCTATAGCTCACCTAAATTAATAAGCGTAATTTAATCGACAAACTAATGGGGTGGAGCGTCTTAAAATCTCCCAACAAATGGATTGATATAGGGAAATCCAAAAAAGAACTCCCTCGAACCAAATAAAGTTAATAGCTCTTTATCTCTTAACAAACGACTCCCTCTTCTAAACTTGCTCTCACTTTCTCTCTCTCGCTCTCTGTCTCTCTCTTTCTTAAATATAGTAGTGAACAATAAGTTCATTAATTAATGTATTGATGGAATTTACGCTTGACGGGTATCTTCCGTCAATCAAATTGTTATGCTTATTTCATAATTATTACATCTACTGTAGTATATTAGCGATATTTTCACTTATTTTCTTTTGCATTTTTTTGTTATTAATGTAGTTCAATAGATCACAAAAAAAAATCAATCTGAGTTGTGTATTGAACCAAGATATACTGTATATCTTGGATTGAACCAGTGTGAGAGCTGGTGGCTGGCCTCGGGAGCAGGTCTTTCCCGCCCACAGACCATTCCGACTAAAAGATCCCGCCCGCTTAGCTAGGTCCATCCCGCCCGAATGTTGTGGGCGGGAAGAGCCAAGCAATCAATACTTCCTTGGCTGATTCAGCCCTCTAAGATTAGACCGTCCCGCCCATTTGTATGGTTGATTCCGCCCTCTAAGATTAGACCGTCCCGCCCATTTGTATGGTTCACACCACGGTATAGTAGCATATGCTACTATACCGTGGTTCACACAACCTCAGCTGATCTTGCATAATAACCTTGTGTGTATGAGTGACGATTAGATTAAAACACATCATTAAATTACACCAACACACGCGCTCATATATATATATATATATATATATATATATATATATATATATATATATATATATATATATAGCCTATATATCAGAGTTGGTTCAGTTTGGTTAATCAACTAGTCAACTTAGTTAATTAATGTTTAACTTAAGTAGTTAATTTTGAGACAGTTCGGCCACGACGGCAAGACAGCTCGGCCCCATGTTATGCTATGGGGCAATTTTTTTAATATAGCCGTGAAAAAGCCTGTAGCATTGACATCCTCAAGGGGTTAACATGATGATGATAGAAGACAATTATATATTTATATTCCTGATCCTACCTATATGTCCCTTTTTTATTTATTCGTTCTAGGAAACATTTATCCTCTAAGTCACCCATTAGTATTCTCATTAATATTATTGACCTACCGAATCATTTGTTGTTAGCCATTTCTAGACCGGTACTTTCTGGATTTGAATGATCAGTTGTAGGACTTGTGATCGTGTTCTTAAAATTGTGCAATGGGTTCATTATTACCTTTTGTAGTTTATATGGGGAAAGGGGTAGAAAGATCCTTCCCAATAACAATATACCATTTATAAAACCACAGCTATCAAATTACAATATAGATATATCCGTTCTCTCGCCCTAATTAGCAGTTTATAACTTAATATGCTAAATTCTAGAATTGTTTTATTTATGTAAGTTGAAAATGATTCTGATCCAATTTTATTTTCTTATTTAGTAAGTTAGTCTAGTCGATATTTGGCCAAGACTACCACCATAGTTTGTTTAAACGCGACCGAACAAGTAGGAGGGGCGGCGGAATAGCAGTGTTTGTCAGGAGTTCTTTAAAAAGCTGTATTAAATCAGGTATTAGACTAAATACTGATAACGAAAGTGTTTGGGTTGAGGTTAGCGAAGGTAGTGAGACCATAATTATTGGAGTTATTTATAGACCACCAAATATGAGTAGAAACGAAGGTACAGCTTTATGGCAGGAAGTGAAAATAGCATCAAGGTTTAGCAATGTGTGTATTATGGGGGATTTTAATTTTCCGAATATTGATTGGCAGCATCAAATCGGCGACTCAGATTCAAAAGAGTTTATTGAGGCGGTACAGGATAGTTTTTTATTTCAATTCATAGACTCGCCTGCTAGAGGTAATAATATCCTCGATTTAGTTCTCAGTAATAATGAACAAATGATAAATAATGTAGAGATAGGAGACCAACTAGGAAATAGTGATCATAAATCAATTTATTTTAACATACAATGGACAGGAAAGGCTAAAGAGAATACGACACTTATCCCAGATTTCAGAAAAGCCAATTATGGTGGATTAAGAAGAGCCTTAAGAGTTGATCCTATGGTTAAACTATTAAGTGGACCCAGGTGCGCTAATGAACATACTCTCTCTCAGATACCTGTCTTAACTCAGGATAATTTGACAGCTACATATAATCATTTTATTTCTTCACTCCACAATGCGCAAAATAAATATATCCCCAAAAGAAAATTTAGATCAACACTGAACCAACCCAAATGGATGAATAATAGACTATTAGACCTTCTAGGAAAAAAAGAGAGGAATATATCGAAAAATTAAGAAAGGTGAAATTCACCTACTTGCTTACTATCAGAATCTATCAAGAGAGGTTAAAAATGTATAAGGACAGACAAAAGAAATTATGAAATCAGGATAGCCAATGACTCAAAAAATAACCCTAAGGCTTTTTACCAGCTATATAAATCTAAAGTTAAAGATAGAATAGGCCCCCTTAAAACTTCGATAGGAGAAATGACAGAAAATGATTTAGAAATGTGCAGTACATTAAATAGTCAATTTCTTTCCGTTTTCACTAATGAAAATTTGGCACAGATTCCAGAAGTCCGTAAGGTATATAGCGATAGTATAGAAAATAGGTTAAGTACGGTTACTATAAGTAGAAATGATGTGCTTAAGGAAATTGACAGACTGAAACCTCAGAAATCGCCTGGTCCCGATGAGGTATATGCCAGAGTATTAAAAGAATGCAGAGATGAGTTAAGTTACCCATTAACATTTCTTTTTAACAATTCATTATAAACAGGTATAGTTCCAGAAGCTTGAAAGCTTGCAAACGTAGTTCCGATTTTCAAAAAAGGTGATAAATCAATAGCATCCAATTACCGTCCCATTAGTCTCACTTCAATCATAGGAAAGCTAATAGAGTCAATTATTGCTAGGAAAATGAGAAACCACTTAGAAACATTTAACTTAATCAATTCTTCTCAGCATGGATTCACTCAGGGACGTTCTTGCCTTACTAATTTGCTTAGTTTTTTCTCAGAGGTATATGAAGCAGTAGATAATGACAAGGCATACGATATTATATATTTAGATTTCAGTAAAGCGTTCGACAGAGTCCCTCATGAGAGATTGATGAGAAAGGTTGAGCACATGGAATAGGTGGGGCATTGTTGGGATGGATTAGGTCATGGCTAATTGGTAGGAAGCAGAGAGTCAGCATAAATGGTACCAAGTCAGAGTGGGGAGCAGTCAAAAGTGGTGTCCCCCAGGGATCGGTATTAGGTCCCCTGTTGTTTCTTATATACATAAATGACCTAGATTTGGGTATAACTAGTAGGATAAGTAAATTCGCAGACGATACTAAAATGGGGAGATCAATTGATTCAGATAGCGATATAGAGTGCCTCCAAAGGGATCTAGATACCTTACATGAATGGTCAGTAAATTGGCAGATGAAGTTTAACATTGACAAATGCAAGGTATTAAAGATAGGGAAGATGCAAACAAATGTTAAATATAAACTAGCTAATTTAGAATTAGAAAATTCAGACTGCGCGAAAGATCTAGGTGTGTTTGTTAGCAATGATTTGAAGCCTAGAAAACAGTGTATAGGCGTTCGTAATAAGGCAAACAGGATTATCGGGTTCATCTCTAGGAGTGTGAGTAACAGAACTGCTGATGTTATCTTAAAACTTTACTTGTCATTAGTGAGACCCCATATGGATTATGCTGTCCAATTTTGGTGTCTTTATTACAGAATGGACATAGATTCATTGGAGAGAGTACAGCGTAGAATGACACAAATGATCCATAATATTAGAAATCTTCCGTATGAAGAAAGGTTGAAGAAATTAGGTTTACATTCATTAGAGAGACGCAGAGTTAGAGGGGATATGATAGAGGTGTTCAAGTGGGTTAGTGGGATTAACAAAGGGGACATGACAAATGTACTAAAGCTCAGTGATAGCGAAAGAACTCGTACCAATGGTTTCAAATTTGATAAATTTCGTTTCAGAAAAGATATAGGCAAATATTGGTTTGGTAACAGAGTTGTAGATGGGTGGAATGGACTACCAAGTGCTATAGTGGGATCTAAAACTGTAGGGAGCTTTAAGATAAAATTGGATAAGCATATGGACGAGAAGGGTTGGGTGTGAAGGGGGATCAGCCGGGTTGGGCCAATCAGCGCTCTGCAGACCCCCATAATCCTGCGTTAATCTCTAACCGTTTTGGTAAGATGATCCTCAGGGTATTAGAGTGTTGAGCCTATAATTGGGCTTTGTAATTGATTTGGGGTTGTGTGGGACAGGGATCTGCCTTGCTTAGGCCAATCGGCTTTCTGCAGACTCCCATTTTCTTATGTTCTTATGTTCTTATCAGTTAATGTTAACTAAACTGACTGAACAATGGGATCCAAAAAAAATTGTTTGTTATAATAGTGTAGCCTATGTACTTTTGTTTAATATGTACATAATATATCCGTAGTGATACTACATATTAAATCACTCAATAATATAGATCCCCAGCGGTCGATTGAGTTGGGTCTTAATTAGGACTTGTATTTGGGGTTGGGTGTGCCGATCGGCTTTCTGCAAATTCACATTGTCTTATGTTGTTATGTTCTTATAGCAATTTACCGCTAGTTGGGAAAACAAAACAGAGGATAGTCACATTATATGAAATGCGAGGTGGTTAAGCAGCGAGATGACCCGCCTCGACCTTTAATGGGCCGGGGGTAGGCTAAGGAGGCGGTGGATTAGGGAGGGACAGACAACATTTATATATAGTAATTAAGGAGGACAAACCTTGACCCTAGCGCCATCTTGGGGGCACTAAAGGCAAGGTTAGTTTGCGGCTCTAATATCCACTATACTCGGTTTCATTTCATCTGACAGTAAATTAAATACCTTAGCAACATATTTCTCTATACCTAACAAATTAATAAAACACTTTCTGACCTCTGACCGTTTTGGTAAGGTCAGTTCTAATGGTGTTAGTAAAGGAAAATGCAATGTCATATATCAATATGTTTGTAAAATCACAGGCGTGAAATATTATATCTTAGTAATCACGCACCTCACCACATATCATTATATCATTAATCTTAACAACTAAATACTAATAATATTAAAGGATATCATAAATATGAGAGATAATTGTTTTTAATATCTTGACTATGAGGGATATTCCTAATAAGATGAATTCACTGAGCCAAAGATAGTGTAAATTAAATGAAAGGAAGCATATGAAGACACTGCAGCACTGAATAATTCATGCATTAGTGTGGAAGCTTTATCGGCTCCATTATATCGCACTATGTCAATGTGTCATTTCACATTTGTAAAGGTATATATAGATAATATGTTTACAGTTTAGATAGTTAAAGAGAGAAACATGTATAGATAGACAGATAGATGAAGATAGATATAGAAAAATACGGATAAACATAAGAAAATAAGAACTCGGAAATCTGCATAGCACCGACCATCCCACACGAGGCAGATCCCATTCACACCCAACCAGATAAATACAGAAAGAGGTTCCGAACCATCCGGAAACAAGGCAAGAAGATAAGCTACTTATAAGGACTGATTGAGAATGTAAGTATGCATTATTTATCATATTCTTGTGTATTCCCTCAAAATGTATCTCAACCTCCACCCTGGAGGTATGTACGAAACTAGGACTTAAAATCATTAGTCATTTGTATGAGTATGATGTAGCCCACGTCACGTGTATTATGATGGCTCAATTGCAGAAATGGAAGAACAAGGTTGGTGTCTTGGTAATAGACAAGGTTAATAATGAAGTAATAGAGAGCGAGTATTGATATAGAATATCTGATAAAGTTTCTTCAACTCTAGCAGAGATGTGTGCAATTCTCTATGGACTATTAGATTTTTTGTATTTATTTTTTATTTTTTAAGAAACAATGGACGGAGGAAGGAAAAAGACAGATAAAACAAAAAGGTTAATGTGCCTAAAGGCATCCTCCATTCATAAAATGTTTGTAACAACTGGATTTAAACATTTGTAGATTGTAAGTTTGTGGAAAGCAATTCGAGGGAAGTGAATTCCAAAGAGTAGTAGCTCTGGGGATAAATTAATTCTGATAAGCAGAAGTTCTGCATTGTGGAGGAGAAAGTGTATATTCATGGGCGCTCTCAGCTGCCCTAGTTCTTCGGGGAAAGATATGGAGAGGCGGCACAATTGAAGCAAGTTCCTCGGAACAATTGCTGTGAAAATATCTGTAGAATAATGCAAGGGATGCAACGTTTCTTCGTATGGATAATGTAGGAAGGTCCTGTGTAATTGCAGGGTTATTGATTAATCTAATAGCTTTATTTTGAATTTTGTCCAACTGCCTCAATGCAACCACTCCACTTCCACTCCACAGAGGTGAACAGTAATCCATCTGAGAACGCACATGACTTTTATATATTACGACCAACTGCTCGTCAGTGAAGAATTCTCGAACTCAGTACAGGAGTCCCAGTTTTTTAGAGGCATTCTTAGCAATGCTTCTAACATAATGTGTCCAGCTCAAGTTAGTAGTTAATGCTACACCGAGAATGTCAATACTAGGGGAAGTGGGAATATTTACATCATTAAAAAATATATGGGAGTCAGTGAGATTCTGTCGGTTAGAAAATTGAATGTACTTGGTTTTCTGTGCATTAAAGGAAACTAGATTCTTTTGTCCCCATTCATTAATTCTAGAAAGGTCCTGGTTCAGAGAAATTGCAGTGTTTATTTTTGAATTTATAAGATCGGGTTGGGTGAAAGAATTAGTAAATGTGAAGGAACTGTGGAGTGTTGAGTCATCTGCGTAGGAATGTATTGGATTATGAGTGGTAGATATGAGATCATTGATATGAATGAAGAACAGAGTTGTGGCCAAAACTGATCACTGGGAACACCAGCATTTATTGAGTGAAATTGAGAATAAAGGCCATCTACCATTACACATATTTTTCTGTTATGAAGATAAGAAGAAATTAGTGGAACTAATGATGCAAGGCCGTAGTGTGACATCTTCGACAATAAGGATTGATGCCAGACTCTATCAAATGCCTTTGATATATCCAGTACTATTGTATGTGTTTCACCATGTTGGTCTGTAGCTTGGTTGATTTGATGCGTAAGAAGGCAATGAATGTCTGCAGTTGATCGACATCGTCTAAAACCATATTGCCTATCACTGATTAATTTATTATTCTCAAGATGCTTAATTATGTGATTATTTAATATCATTTCAAAGACTTTACCAAGAGTGGAAGTTATAGCTATTGGTCTGTAGTTTGATGGATCTGAAGAGGCACCTTTTTTAGGAACTGGATGGATGTTTGCTTCTTTCCAGGGTACTGGGAAGCATGAGGTATGAGTACACAGACGGAAACATTTTGCCAATACAGGAGCGAGCACCAAGGAGCAATTCTTAAGTACTATTGGAGGAATTTAATCTGGACCAGGAGCCTTATCTACTGAGAGATTCTGCAAAATAGTTTTGACATGTCTGGTGTGGATCTTAAGTGAGGGAATTTCAGGCGAATTAAAATTAAGTAAAGGGACATCTTGATTTATTTCATCTAAGGTTGAGTTGGTGGAGAAAATCCGCAAGAAGGTTAGCTTTACCTCGTGGGTCACTTACAAGATTGCCAGTCGGAGATTTTAATGGTGGAATGGATGAAGCAGTAGTGAAGTTGGATTTGAATGAGTTAAGAGTAGACCAAAATATTTTGTTATCATTGGATTATTTAGAAGTTTATTTGCCTGCTTGTGGAGAAAGTTTGATTTAGTTAGGTTTAATACAGTTTTGGCATGATTTCTGATGTTTCTAAAGTAATTAAAGGCTTCATGTGTTTTTGATCTTGTGTATGCATTGTAGGCTATTGCTTTTTGTTCAGTTACTCTAGCACAATTATGGTCAAACCATTTAGGTGAATTAGATCTTTTACTGTACTTTTGATGAGGAATACAAGTTTCCGTTCCAATTTTTACAAAATATTGTATGTGGCTCAAGGTGGAGTGTGCATCATTAGAAAAGAAAGAGGTCCAGGGAATATCAATAAAGAAACCTTGAAGACCCTCCCAGTTTGCCCTATCGTAATGCCATTTAGTCACCAAAACAGGTTCAGAGTGGGAAGGTGTGGTAGGTAATAGACAGGTGGCCTGTATCAGACAGTGATCAGAAGATCCAAGCGGGGACCTCACTGTAACATCATAATTTTCTGAATTGGTTGTTAAAAATAAGTCCAGTAGGTGGGAATTATGATTAGGATTATCTGGTACACAGGTGGGTTGGTTGACTAGTTGAGTGAGATTAAATGAGTCTGCAAATAGCTCACATTCAAGACCAGCATCATCAGTCCTGGCTGAATGAGTGAGCCATTCAACATTATGGACATTAAAATCACCCAACACAGTGATTTCAGAAGAAGCATTTAAGTTGAGGACACTGAGTTGTGAGGACAGATAATCAAAAAGACTTTGCTCTGGAGGAGTATTTGGGGAACGGTAGATGCAACATATGTTTTAAATTTACCAGCAGAAATTAATTTGTATAAAGAATAATCAAAATAGGGACAATTGAAACTAGTAACCTCCTCTAGGGCAATTTCAGGTTTTGCGAAGCAACATACACCTCCTTTAGGTCTGAAATTTTGGAGCAGTTGATAACCTGGAGAATTAAATCTAGACGTGTCAGATGTGGATGTTACTTGAGTCTCTGTCAAAAAAAGGAGAGTAGGGGATTCTGCTTGAAGAAATTGGTGTACAGAATTGATGTTAGAGTGAAGTCCCCTTATATTACTAAAGAAAAAGCTGCACCGACGAGCAGCTTTGGGACGTTGCAATGCTCTTGACACAGTCGCATGATGACGACCGGGAGGGCCCTGTGTCAATGACCCAACCCTGCCGGGGTGGATATCCGAGGGACCACCAGGTTTGCTCTTAACAATTGTACTGCCATATTTATTAGGTAAGTATATGGTGTTACATGTATGATATGTAGTGGGAAGAGTAGTGTTTTATGGATAGAGGATAGCGATGTAGGGCAATGTCGTGAAGTTGGATGTGTATGTTATATAAAGAGGGACTCCTGATACCCCTGATGTGTGAGGCAGAAAGATATGTATCCAGCTACCAAGGCCTGGGAGAGAAAATGGAATTCAGGCTATTCCATGAGTCTCCCGAAACCTTGGCGGTAGTACTTCTCTGGGCGGGGCTGCCTACCCCTACTACCTACAATATCAGGAATGGAGAGAACATAAGAAAACATGAGTCTGCAGAAAGCCGATTGGCCCACACACGGCAGATCCCTTTCACACCTAACCCATTTCGTCCATTATGCATATATAATTTTAACTAAAAGCTTTATATCGTTCGTAATCCCACAATGGCACTCGGTAGCCTATTCCACATATCTACAACTCTGTTACCAAATTAATGGCTTGAAGAAATCCTCTTTTAAATGATGTCACAGAACAAGCTATACGGATGATCAACAATGAAGTTAAAGTGTTAGCTAGAATGTAAACTATAATTAGCCTACATTGTCGAGATAAACTGGTGGAATATAACTTCTCTTGCTGTCGTCATTATTATTATTATTATTATTGTTATTCTTATTATCATCATTATTGTTATTATTATTATATTATTATTATTATTATTATTAATATTATTATTATTATTATTATTATTATTATTATTTTTGATGTACTGGTAAATATCTACAATTTACAGATGGCCAATGACAAATGGCTACGGTAAACCCTGCCCTCTCAAGTTTCATTAAGATATAATTATAAGATTTTCATAAAGGTGAGAACAATTGTAAGTTTTTCACAAAGGTGTGAATAATTATTAGTTTGTCATATAGGTGTGAATCTCCATTGATGACCCCAGGTAGGGATGGGGAGGGGGGGAGGGGGGAGAGGGCGGGGGATGGGACAACAGAACATTAGAAATGGGAGTCTTCAGTAAGGCTTTCGACAGAGTCCCTAATGAGAGATTGATGAGAAAGGTTGAGGCACATGGAATAGGTGGGGCGTTGTTAGGATGGATTAGGACATGGCTAATTGGTAGGAAGCAGAGAGTCAGCATAAATGGTACCAAGTCAGAATGGGGAGCAGTCAAAAGTGGTGTCCCCCAGGGATCTGTATTAGGTCCTCTGTTGTTTATTATATAAATAAATGACCTTGATTTAGGTATAACTAGTAGGATAAGTAAATTTGCAGACGATACCAAAATGGGGAGAAAAATTGATTCAGATAGAGATATAGAGTGTCTGCAAAGGGATCTAGATACCTTACACGAATGGTCTGTAAATTGGCAGATGAAGTTTAACATTGACAAATGCAAGGTATTAGGGAAGATGCATACAAATGTTAAATATAAACTAGCTAATATGGAATTAGAAAACTCAGACTGTGAGAAAGATCTAGGTGTGTTTGTTAGCAATGATTTGAAGCCTAGAAAACAATGTGTAAGCGTTCGTAACAAGGCAAACAGGATTCTCGGGTTCATATCTAGGAGTGTGAGTAACAGAACTGCTGATGTTATCATAAAACTTTACTTGTCATTAGTGAGACCCCATATGGATTATGCTGTTCAATTTTGGTGTCCTTATTACAGAATGAACATAGATTCATTGGAGAGAGTACAATGTAGAATGACAAAAATGATCCATAATATTAGAAATGTTCCGTATGAAGAAAGGTTGAAGAAATTAGCTGGGGGGGCATCTCGTAGAATTTCTAGGAAGTCATAAGCAGAGTTGAGGTTGTATTGCCGAGGAACCAAAGGGGTGAGGAGTTTGTTCAGGGCCTTGGCCCTGAGGGGTGAGGAGTTTGTTCAGGCCCTTTTGTTCCTCGGACAGACTGCCTTCCACCAATGAACAGCCACCACACACCCAGTAGCTCCGCCCACCTTCCTTTTCTTGATCCTCGAATTTTGTATAAATATGATGCCTTGTCCCTATTCTAATCATTACCTCTCCTTTCCCTGAAGATGCAAGATGTTTACTTGTGAAACGTTGGATCCACCATGAATTTTGCTAACCTGTTGTACCTCATCTCGGAACCCCAGAGGAAAATTGTTAGAACTATTGAAAGCTGTAACAATAAAATCCTGAATGCTGAAACTGTTATTGCCTTTAACCTCGTCTGTTTAAAAGAGAATATATATATATATATATATATATATATATACTGTATATATATATATATATACTGTATATATATACTGTATAAAGGCTTGTAAAATAATATTTGCTTGTAAACAAGACAAGATCCATACACCATACAATAGGCCTTGAACAGTAGTTAATAAACGTTATAGCCGTATTAAATGAAAATATATAAATAGCTCACTCACTCTCTTTCTCTTTTCGCTCTCTTTGTCCCCCTCCCCCCATCCCCAACAAACACACACACACGCACACACACTAAGACTCTCTCTCTATCTATATACAGTGAGAGAAAGAGAGATAAATAGTTACAGACTAGAACAATATTTAAGCTACTCTTCTCTTCTCCAGAACTCCCTTGATGTGGGTATACATTATTTAAGTAGGGGAAAGGGTTAAGGTGAGGGTTTATTATTTTTCTGGACCCCCTTCTCCCTCATGGTAAGACCCATTCGTTTTGCAATTTTAAGATGTTCGCCATGTTGATATAGGTTAAGTGCACACATAACATATATACAGAGTGTACACATGCCTTAATCATATTGCAACATACACACATGTACTTTCAGGGCAATACTACCATTGTTTCATATGAGATGATAATGTACTGTATTATGTAATAGCGGCAGCGTTGCACCAAATATATCCGGCAACGCTGCACATGTTCCTCAGTTAAACTCCGGCCGGCACTCTAGCATACAGTGCCCCCCAGCTCTCTGTATCTCTTTGGCTAATAAGAACCTATAAACTTACCTCTGGACTTTTACTCTACATCCTTGTGCAAGAAAGGATCATCAAGGTTGTTGTAGCTTTACATTACAACCATACATGGCGCAGTCAGTGTATTAAAGCCAGGAGATACGAGCCAAGACCGGATTATTAGCCAGCCATCTTGCAAGACCTCGCCTCTCCAGCCCTGGATTTATCATTGTGCAGTGCTTTATAGTGCAGTGAAGTGCTTAAGTGTGTAGTGCAGTGCCTTTATTATATGTCCCATGTCATTTGTGCCCATTCCCGACTTGCTGTGAGGGTTATAGCTGCCGAAACATAGCTGGACAAGAGCGAGGAGTAGCATACCCTCTCCCTCTAACGTCTCCAGCCACACTGAAGCTCTCACCCCTCAACTTGCCTTCCAGCTGGGCCGGCACATGCGCGCACAGGCACACGCACATCGCTGCCAAGTCAACACGGTGTAGCCAAGCCTACCGCACTCACTCACTCACTCTAGCACAGATACTTTCTTGCACTATTAAATAAACTGATCCAGTTGTACTGCACATTTTCATCGTTCCTGCAAGACTACAGTGTGTCAGCTATCAACTAAGTATGGAGGGAGATTGGCAGATTCATGGGGAGCCCACAGACACCCCACACGACCATGCTGGGGAGGGAGATAATGGTGGAGCTACTGGTGGAGATAGTGGTGGCGATAACGATGGAGATACTATTGGAGTTGCTGGTAAGGGGTACCAGTCAGTTAATTGCACTCCAACCTCTCCTCCTCTCACCACCCCTCATTTCACTCCACCTCCCCAACCTCCCCCCACTTTACCTCCCCTACACTATAGGGGGATGCCACCCCTGTCACCACACCCTGCAAGTCTACAACCTACCACAAGTGCAGACCTCCTTCAGCTCATACAGTATATGGAGCAATGCAGACAACGGGACGACTATACCAGAAGACAGGAGGAGGACTGCAGAAGACAGGAGGAGGACCACCGCAGACAACAGGAGGAGGACCGCAGAAGATGGGAAGAGGAACTCCGACGACAGGAGGAGGAAACAAGCCGACGACAGGAGGAGGAAACAAGACGACGCACATGGAGGAGGACTACAGGAGACAGATGGACGATGCCAAGTTCTCCGCCCTTGTCCAGGCTCTGGCCCAAATTACCCCACCTGCCGCCGCACCTACACCCACCTCGCCGGGGACAACACCCCATTCCACAACATCCTCCACCCCTTCAGCTCCACCTCCACCACAGAAGGCTATCACCCAGAACCCGCCGCCCCTTCGTGCTGATGCCACCTTCCAGGTTTTCAGAGAATGGAGGCGCCGATGGGACGATTACTCTATTTTGGTGGACTTATCTAAACTACCGAGGGAGAAACAACTGATCCAGATGCGGATGTGCTTAACCCTGGAGACACAGCAGCTTTTGGAGCACACCTTAAGCATACCCCCTGACACTGTTTGGCGATTTTAATACCTTTGCCAATAATATGACCTTTCATGCCATTTAGGTGTCGATTTTTATCCTGTGCGAGTGATAGCGAGCATGTAATATAAGAGGAATCGCCGGAACAGTTTTCTACCAAAAAATGAGCCAATTTATCTGGAAGCAGGGACTTGGGTTTTTTGTTTTACCTAAATGGAACGAAAGGTCTTAATATTGACAAATAAGTGGGGAGAAATTTCTTCAAATTCGCCAAACTAATGGGGCGAATGTCTCAACATTTCAAAACTAACAAGGCTAAACATGAGAGAGAATTGGGTCCCACAGAAACAAATACCCCTCTTGAATATAGAAAGATGAATCCATGAAGGAAAAACGTAACTTGAGATCAGGAAGGAGTATATATATATATATAGTATATATAATATATATAATTATATAGTATATATATATATATATATAAATATAGTATATAATTATATAGTATATATAATATATACCGTATAATATATATATATAATATATACAGTATATTATATTATATATACCGGGTATATATAAATATATATATATACTGGTATATATATATATAATGGCGTTATTTGGGTTTATAAGGGCTAATAGGAGACGATTTTACTCTTCTTAGGAATGACGTTTGGAGAATGAAAAACAAGGAACTTTGTCTAAGGAATCAAAAAATCCGCAGGATATATGCAATGTAGCAAGAAAACACTTTATAATAAAATCCAAGGAAAATTTGCAAGGGATCAGACGGAATACATCAACAAGAATTATAGGAGAGAGAGAGAGAGAGAGAGAGAGAGAGAGAGAGAGAGAGAGAGAGAGAGAGAGAGAGAGAGAGAGAGAGAGAGAGAGAGAGAGAGAGAGATCAAACGAATCCAAGACGGCAAAAAACGGCGCAGTTGCTTTCAAGAAATTCATTATAAGATTTGTGTTCCCCTCCTGTTACTTCATCTGTCCCCTACTAACTTCCTAATCCTGCCACGGACATTAGTTCCAGGGCAGTAATTCCCTTTCCAATGTTCCCTTACCCACTCTAAACCACTGTTTGGACACTTGATCCTCAGTGTTTTGGAGGACAAGCAACCTAGAAGGGTAACTAGATCTGTTGTTGCTTGATTTCCTTTGTACTCCTTTGTACCCTCCCTACCCTCCTCATCGGGCTCATCAGTAGACAGCCAAAGTACTTTTTATCTATTCGTCATATTGTCTACCTCCTCTTCCTGTTTATTTCACTACACTAAACAAGCATACAACACTTCTTTCCAATACAAACAAAATAAATAAAAATAAAATAGAAGATGACCACCAACCAGCCTTAATTTGGCTCTATCACTCTTTCAACTCTGGGGGAGACACTTGTTACAGGCAGCTATGCCTTTTGTCTCCCTCATACACACAGAAAAAAGAAACAAACAAGAACTGTCAATTAATCAATATATATTATTATGTTCTATCCAACAACCAACTCTACTCCTAAAATCGATTAATGAAATATTGCAAACACATGTGGCAGTCCGTGGATTCGAACCCAGGACGCTCACACCGAATATCAACACCTTATGCATTACACCACGAAGGCAGTTAAAGAATGGTGGACACTGCCTACGATTTATTATGCAACTTCGAATCCTGCATATCAATCTAAGCATGTACACACATCCCAACTGCAACTCACGTAGGCTATGCATATGTGAATGGAAAGAGCAATTAATGGGGCCTTAACCACTAGGGAAGGCCTCTCGATAAATTACTCCTGAACCAATATCAATTATTATGTTCTATCCAACAACCAACTCTACTCCTAAAATCGATTAATGAAATATTACAAACACATGTGGCAGTCCGTGGATTCGAACCCAGGACGCTCACACCGAATATCAACACCTTATGCATTACACCACAAAGGCAGTTAAAGAATGGTGGACACTGCCAACGATTTATTATGCAACTTCGAATACTGTATATCATTCTAAGCATATACACACATCCCAACTGCAACTCACGTAGGCAATGCATATGTGAATGGAAAGAGCAATTAATGGGGCCTTAACCACTAGGGAAGGCCTCTCGATAAATTACTCCTGAAACAATATCAATTATTATGTTCTATCCAACAACCAACTCTACTCCTAAAATCGATTAATGAAATATTACAAACACATGTGGCAGTCCGTGGATTCAAACCCAGGACGCTCACACCGAATATCAACACCTTATGCATTACACCACGAAGGCAGTTAAAGAATGGTGGACACTGCTTACGATTTATTATGCAACTTCGAATCCTGCATATCAATCTAAGCATGTACACACATCCCAACTGCAACTCACGTAGGCTATGCATATGTGAATGGAAAGAGCAATTAATGGGGCCTTAACCACTAGGGAAGTCCTCTCGATAAATTACTCCTGAACCAATATAAATTATTATGTTCTATCCAACAACCAACTCTACTCCTAAAATCGATTAATGAAATATTACAAACACATGTGGCAGTCCGTGGATTCGAACCCAGGACGCTCACACCGAATATCAACACCTTATGCATTACACCACGAAGGCAGTTAAAGAATGGTGGACACTGCCTACGATTTATTATGCAACTTCGAATCCTGCATATCAATCTAAGCATGTAAACACATCCCAACTGCAACTCACGTAGGCTACGCATATGCATATACTAGGAATAAAATCAAAATATAGTAAAGTAACATAAATCAGGAATGTAAACAGATGCAAAGAAAGAAATAAAAAAATAAAAGGTCAAACTAAGATCTAAAAAAATAACCATGAGATAAATTTAGTACCTACAAGGAGTGTACCAAAAAACCTGCATAAAAATAAAGATCAGTTGCTTCCAAGAAATTCATTATAGGTTTTGTGTCCCTCCTCCCGTCGCTTCATCACCTTTGGCTCAACAGTATACAGCATCACTTCCTAAACTAATTATCTTTGGTCACCATGTTGTTTACCTCACCTTCATCACCTCTATACACTATTATTATCCTAACTAATGTTCTCTGGTCGCCATTTTGTTTACCTCACCTTCATCATCTCTATACACTATCTATTATTATCCTAACTCATGTTCTCTGGTCGACATGTTGTTTACCTCACCTTCATCACCTCTATGCACTATCTCTTATGATTTTATCCAAGCGTATTTTTTCTGGTCGCCATGTTGTTTACCTCACCTTCATCACCTTTGGCTCATCAGTATACGCCATCTCTTATAATATCCTAACAAATTTTCTCTGGTCACCATGTTATTTACCTCACCTTCATCACTATAGTCCATTCATTCTAGGTAGGCCAACAATCCTAACCACTATCCTCTAACACTTATCAACGAACTCGAGTAATCGAGTTAATATTTCTACCATTTAGAAAGGATCAGTCAGGGAACATGCGTGGACATTTACAGCCCATTTTTTTTTTTTTTTTTCCCATGTGCGTGAGCGAGACAAAAGGCAGAACTGCCTGTATCGAGTGCCTCCCCTATAATTGAAAGAGTAACATGGCCAAAATCAAGGAACGTTCAAGCCAAAATGCCTGGACACACGGAGTTTGAAGCAATTTAAGTCATAGGAAGAGGGAAAGACTGATTCTGGGAGAGAGTTCCAGAGCTCAGCAGTTGAATAGAAGAAAGTCTGAGAATAGTGTTTCACTCTTGGGTTGGAGAGTTGCACAGAGTAGGGGTGGGATCGTGTTGCAAGATGGGTACTACGTACCCTACGTAGAGGAGGTGATATACACTGGGAAAGCTCTGAGGAACACTGATTATTATAGTAGCGATAGAATAGCGAGAGAGATGCAACACTGCGGCGAATAAAGAGAGATTGCAGAGAGTTGGTGAGTGGACGGGTGTTAGTGATACGAAAGACTTTCCTTTCTACCTTGTCTAGGAGTGCGGTGTGAGAGGATCCTTCCCACATATGTGAACAACACTCAATACAAGGACGCACTGTGCCCCTGTACAGAGCAAGAAGCTGTGCAGGGGTAAAGAACCCCTAGAGGCGGTTGAGCATACCCAGCTTCTGGGACGCTGCTTTAGCAAGACTGGTAATATGGTCCTTCCAAGTGAGAGCAGAAGAAAAAGAGACACCAAGAATATTGAGAAAAGATGAAGGATTGATTTTTGTATTGTTGAATATTATTGTAAGGGATAGTTCTCTAGCCCTTTTTGAGTTACAGAGGTTAGGGGTCACGATTTCTGGCCTTCCTATAATGAACGGACTATATTAAAATCTAAGTTATCCCACTTTAACCCTTCCAAGATTATGATGCATGTTGATAGTTTATCCTGGCTATCTTTAGACGATTTTATACAGTTTAGGAAGAATCTGTGGGAATTATAAGGGTAATGACTTTCTCAATTAACCCTCTGACTTCCACATACTCTTCCTTATCTTAATAAACTCGTCTAATAATAGCCATAACAATATAATAAATGAGTAATCAGATCTTGAAAGGGTTAATAATTTTCGTTTCTCTTTCCAGATCTGAAGAAATTTGAAGTGTTTGGTGAATAAATTATCGTGATAGAAAGATACGAATATGGGAAGAGAGTAGCTGCTATAAACTTCAACAACGATAATAAACAGATTAGGAAGGGTATATGGAAGTCACAGGGTTAATCGAGATCATTTTTACCCTAATACTCCCCACAGATCCTTTCACAGTTTTTTCTCGACCTCCTCCCTCATGCTTAGCATATTTGTTTTGAGATTTTAAGACGTTTGTTCCATTAGCTTGTCGATTTTAAGACAATTCGCCCCATTTCGTTGTCAATTTTAAGACCTATCGTGCCATTTAGGTGTCGATTTTTTTCCTGGCGAGCGATAGCGAGCCTGTAATTTTTCCTCTCAGTTAAACATTAGGCTACCATAGTGCGGTGGGAATATGAACATGATTAGATTAATATCCAGTATTCGAGAATGGATAATAAGTCGTAGGCGTGTGCATAAACCTTTAACCGTCTTGGTGGTGTAATGGTTAGGGTGTCTAAAAATATGTGTGTGATAACCCAGGTTCGAATCCTGGTGGATCACATATATGCTTTCATTAATTTCATTGGAGGTGTCCATGGTGTTGTGGTGAAATTAATAAAAAATAGATTATAAGAATCGGTCGGGACATTTTTGTACAGAACAATTTAAAATGTTATCTTGGGGGGGGGGGGGGGTGTCTTGGGGTGTTTTTGTAAGTTTGAGGGAGGTCTAGCGAGGAAATAAACAAATAATTGAATATATGAATGAATAGACCAAAAAAACAGTCACTAGCCCCTTAATTAAAACGGTAATGACTCTCTCAATTAACCCTCTGACTGCCATATACGTTTCCGAATCTGCATAAAATAGTGTATTGATAGCCAGAATAAATTGCTAAAATGCGTCATAATCCGCAAGGGGTTAACACACTATATGACGTTAACCCTTTCACGTATTTATGACGCAGAGGTTGCAGATTAGCAATAAGAAATAGAGTTCTCTCACTCTTATAATTACCGGTACCTCTCCAAAATTAGTTTTCTGCCCACAGCTAAAGCAGAGGTTGAAGTAACTAAACTAAAGGTTTCTAAATACCCCTGATGGTAACAAAGGCTTTAAAGTATCCCCAATAGGCTCAAAATCGCGTCATATGTCGGAGAGGGTTAATATATTATTGAGAAGACAGTAGCTGCTATCAACGCCAACAAAGCCTCTCTCAAATATTAACACACTATACAGGGTGGCCAAAAACAGGCATGCCAGACTTTAGGGTAAGATTATATAAAATGATTCTAAGCGTATAATGTTCTACTGTATATAAAACAAAAAATTTAAAATCTCAATCATACAAGAGATATGGAAGGTATTAACTAGTGCCCTCCCCCCACCACTGTAATGGACTCTTCCATGTCAAATAGTTTCCAACAAGTCCAATGTTAGCTACAGAGTCTCTAATTATTTTGTAACTTACAAAATTATAATATCTCAATTATAACCTGGTAGAATAAACACATTTAGGTGAGGGTGGGAAAGGCCCTTGGACAGCTGAGGAAATACCTGGGAACATTCCATAAAGACCCTTACACAAACGCACATACAAACATACTACCATAAGAGTACACACACACACACACACGTATACACAAACAAAAACTACTGTATAATATCAAAATGACCCATGCATACACTCACACACACACACGAGTACATTTATACACACACAGACACAGACCCCCCCCCCCCCCCCACACACACACACACATGTATACACACAAAAACAACTACTGTATAATATCAAAATGACCCATGCATACACTCACGAGTACATTTATACACACACAGACACAGACCCCCCCCCCCCCCAAACACACACACACGTACACGCTGGTTTCATGACACACACCCATCAATTAACAGTTTTAAGTGCTAGCTAAATTATGAAGGCCAATTAATAACACGATTTTTTTTGTTTTTTTTTTCTATGTGATTGAGGGAGGCAAAAGGCATAACTGCCTATAGCGAGTGCCTCCCCCATAGTTGAAAGAGTGACAGGGCCAAAATCAAGGGACGTTCGAGCCAAAATGCCTGGACACACGGAGTTTGAAGCAATTTAAGTCATAGGAAGAGGGAAAGACTGATTCTGGGAGAGAGTTCCAGAGCTCAGATATTGAGTAGAAGAAAGTTTGAGAGTAACGTTTCACTCTTGGGTTGGAGAGTTGCACAGAGTAGGGGTGGGATTGAGTTGCAAGACGGGTACCACAGGTGGTATGCACTGGGATAGCTCTGAGGAACACTGATTATTATAGTAGCGATAGAATAGCGAGAGAGATGCAACATTGCGGCGGAGAGAGAGAGATTGCAGAGAGTTGGTGAGTGGACGGGAGTTAATGATACGAAAGGCCTTCCTTTCAACTTTGTCTAGGAGAGCGGTGTGAGAGGAACCTCCTCACCCATGTGAACAATACTCAATACAAGGGCGCACTATGCCCCTGTACAGAGCAAGAAGCTGTGCAGGGGAAAAGAACCCCCTAAGGCGGTTGAGCACACCCAGCTTCTGGGAGGCTGCCTTAGCAAGACTGGTAATATGGTCCTTCCAAATGAGAGCAGAAGAAAAAGAGACACCAAGAATATTGAGAGAAGATGAAGGGTTGATTTTTGTATTGTTGAAGAACAAGGGATAGTCCGCTGGGAGATCCTGACGGGTAGATAGATGGAGAAATTGGGTTTTGGAAGCATTAAAGTTAACAAGGTTTTCTCTGCCCCAATTGGAAATAGTATTTAGATCAGAATTTAAGAGTTCTATGGCTTCATTACGTTTGTCGTTAAGGGATTGCTGGCTGGGGCGTTCTGAAAAACTAATGGAGTAGTGTAAGGTTGAGTCGTCTGCGTATGAATGGATGGGAATTAAGGTACAGTTAAGGAGATCATTTATAAAAATTAGAAAGAGAATAGGAGATAGGACAGAGCCCTGAGGAACACCGGAGTTTATAAGGTGAGGAAGTGAACAATGGCCGTCCACAACCGCAGCTATGGAACGGCCGGAAAGGAAATTAGAGACAAAGGCACAGATGGAGGGATAGAAACCGAAGGAGGGTAGTTTAGAAATTAACGATTTATGCCAGACTCTATCGAAGGCTTTCGATATGTCTAGTGCAATAGAAAAAGTCTCACCGAAGTCCCGAAAGGAGGATGACCAAGAGTTAGTAAGATATGAAAGAAGATCACCAGTAGAGCGACCCTTAAGGAAGCCATACTGGCGATCTGAGAGCAGATTATGAGAAGAGAAATGCTTAAGAAATTTGGAAGCAAGAATAGTTTCAAAAACTTTAGAAAGACAAGAGATAAGAGCAATTGGACGATAGTTGGAGGGTTGAGAGCGGTCACCCTTCTTTGGGACAGGTTGAATGTGAGCAAACTTCCAGCATGAAGTGAAGACGTTAGAGGATAGACAGAGACGAAAGAGTTTGCCTAGGCAGGGAGTCAGCACGGAAGCACAGTTTTTGAGAACAACAGGAGGAACACCGTCCGGACCGTACGCCTTATTAGTGTTAAGCCCAGAGAGGGTAGAAAGTACATCTTTAGAAGAGATTAGGATATTAGGCATAAGTAGGAGAGAGGAGGGCGGAGAGGGAGGAATAGCACCGGAATCATCCAAGGTGGAGTATCTAGCAAAAGTTTGAGCGAAGAGTTTAGCTTTGTCAGAGGAAGAAGTGATGGTTGTGCCATCAGAGTGGGAAAGGGGAGGGAAAGACGAGGAAGAGAAATTGTTGGAGAGGTTTTTGGCTAGATGCCAGAAAGCTTGGGAAGAGCTAGAGTTGGATAGTTCAGTGCATTTATTATTGATGAAAGAGTGTTTGGCAAGTCGAAGAACAGATTTGGCTTGATTCCGGGCAGAAACATATGAAGAATGAGAGTCTTGAGTTTTAAGGCGTCGGTACCGTTTGAATGCTTCCTCCTTATTGCGGACAGCAGTAGAACAGGCGTGAGTAAACCAAGATTTTTTAGCATTAGTCTGAGAGAAAGAGATTGGAATGTATGCTTCCATGCCCGATAGGATTACCTCGGTAATGCGTTCAGCACTCTCCGAGGGTCCTCGGCCATGGAAGCAGAAATCATTCCATGGGAAATCAAAGAAGTACTGCCGAAGAGCCTCCCAGTCGGCAGCGCCAAAGTGCCACAAGCGCCGCCGGCTAGGAGGATCGGGTGGCTGTACTGGAGAGATAGGACAGGTGACAGAGATAAGTTTATGGTCGGAGGAGCCCAAAGGAGAGAAAAGATCGACAGTATAAGAAGAAGGGTTAGAAGTTAGAAACAGGTCAAGAATGTTGGGCCGATCTCCGATGCGATCCGGGATACGGGTGGGTTGCTGAACTAACTGCTCTAGGTCATTTAGGATAGAAAAGACGTAGGCTTGTTCACCAGGTGGATCAGTAGTGTGAGAGGAGAGCCATTGGCGGTGGTGAACGTTGAAATCTCCTAAGATGGAGATTTCTGAGAAAGGAGAAATGGATAGAATGTGTTCCACTGTAGAGTTTAGATAGTCAAAGAATTTAGGAAAGTTGGTAGAGTTAGGGGAAAGATAGACAGCACAGAAATATTTAGTAAGAGAATGACAGGAAAGTTTGAGCCATAAAGTTGAGAATTCAGAGGAGTCGAAATCGGGAACACGAGAGCAAGTGAGTTTGTTGTGCACATATGCACAACATCCGCCTTTGGCTTTGAAACTAGGATAGAGAAAGTAGGAGGATACAGAGAAGGGGTTGCTGGATGTTGCTACAGACACCTGGGTTTCGGTGAGGAAGAGAAGATCAGGTTTGTAGGAGGAGAGATGGTGCTCAACAGAGTGAAAGTTAGAGGAAAGTCCGCGAATGTTGCAGAAATTAATAGAAAGAGTAACAGGCCGAGGTCCAGGTAATTGTGTGGGGTCGTCAGGGGATGGTCGGTCGGGTGAGGGGGCATTTATGGTCCCCCCCCCTGGGGACTCCGAGGCTGGGCTAAAATTCATAATTTTGTGTTTTTTTAATTTTGGTGTGGAGGAATGAAGTGTGGTGTGCATGTTTAGTGTAGTGAAGTGGATAGGAGGAGGAGGTGTTTGTGAGAGCTAGCTGGATTGCTCTCAGTGTAAATGAGGCACAAAGAAAATCAGTAAGAGAGGCCAAGCAAATGAAACAGGAGTTCCAGCGACTCTTTATCACATGCCTATAACCTCACCTGGGTCTAGCCCTGATCGATTGGTGCCTACAATCTCCCAATATATATATATATATATATATATATGGGATATATATATGTCCTTTTCTGACACCATTTCCACCTCTGCTAATACAAGAGGTTTATGACACGTTTTTTGACAGTTTATTCTGGCTTATAGTAGACAATTTTGTTTAGATTAGGAAGAGTGCATGTAAGTTAGAGGGTTTGTTGAAATAGTCTTTACCCTATCATATCCTTCCTAAGCTGTATAAAGTCATCTAATAATAACCAACGTTAACTGCCAAAACGCGTGATAATCCTCAAGGAGTTAACGTCTTTAGAATACTTCTATAAAATACATTAATCTATCTATCTATCTATTGCCCGACGCCGTGATCCCCGAAAGGGTGGCTACGAACGAACCGCCCCCATGCACCTCTGTCCCCAGTGAGTCGACGCCCCTCCCCCCAACCAGCACCGCCTTCGTTCATGTACTTCCTCACTCCATCCTTCCACCTCTCATTCAGTCTACCTCTCCCTCTCTGTCCCTCCACCTCGCTCTCGTACACCCTCTTAGTCATTCTCTCGCTTTCCATACGTTCCATATGGCCGAACCATCTCAAGTTGTTCCTTTTCACACTTTCCAGCACATCTACCTCTACACCACACCTCCTTCTTACTTCCTCATTAGTCTGTCTATCCCTCCATGTAACTCCGCACGCACTCCTTAAGTAATTAATTTCCACTGCTCTCACTCTTGGTCTGAGTCTCTCAACCAACGTCCATGCTTCGCTTCCGTAAGTCAGTGTCGGGATTACCACACTGTCATGCAAGGACTTCTTCACTTCCATACTGACCACCCTATTTCTTGTTACTGCTTTTAGCATTCCTACAACCCTCTTCCCCTGTTGTATCCTCTCCCGCACTTCTTCATTCATACTCCCATCTTTACTCAACACACTGCCCAGATACTTAAAAGAGTTGACGATCTCCATAGCCTGACCGTTCAGCTTCACCTCACACTCTGTGACTTCACCCCTTTCGAAGACCATAACCTTGCTCTTCCCCGCATTTACCTTCAAATTCCGTTTTTCGCACACTGTTCCAAACTCATTTACCAGACCCTGCAACTCCCATTCATTATCACTCATCAGAACTGTATCATCCGCAAACAGCAGTATAGGTAGCTTCCACTCAATTCCCTTCCTTTTCAGTGATACACCAACATCCACTGCTCTTGATATTATTTCTTTCATGACTCCATCCATATATACAGTAAACAACCACGGGGACATCACACACCCCTGTTTCAAACCAACATTCAGGTCAAAGAACTCGCTCTGCTCACTCTCCACACTACTGCCGCCTTTGCACCCTCATACATGCTCTTCACTGCTTTCAGCAACTTGCCCTCTACTCCGTATATTCTAAGTACTTTCCACAAACCTTCTCTATCCACTCTGTCATAGGCCTTCTCCAAGTCCATAAAGGCAACATACACCTTTTGTTTCTTCTCCAGATACTTCTCCACAACACAATTCAGGGTAAAAATCTGATCTACACATCCTCTTCCCTTCCTAAAACCTCCCTGCTCGTCACCTATCCATTTCTCCGTTCTCACTCTCACTCTCTCAATCACTACCCTACTGTATACCTTCCCTACTACGCTTAGAAGACATATTCCTCGGTGGTTACCACACACTCCTCTTTCCCCTTTGCCCTTATATAGGGGGACTATTATGCCAGTCTCCCAGTCATCGGGTGCACTCCCCTTCTCCCATGCTAGTTTGCACATTTTCCATACCCATTCTATCACTATCTCACTACCATACCTCATTACATATCTAATATACATATCTATATCATAATTTGTTTTCTATATCGTTCAACCAACATGTTAATATCTATCATTTGATGTATCTACCTGTATTGAATCTATATTTATATAGGCCTTTGAATATATATTTATATATATACAAACTATTACTCGATTAGTCTGCTATACATATCACCATGATTTATTATAACCAACGAATTAATTCCTCAAATTATAAGCGATCATATTATTGTTTTAGTTTGAATAATGACTAAAGTTTGATGAGGCTAATGGAACGGTCACTTCGTAGGCAATTCAGTTCGCTCATACCCAAAACCAACTCACCAACAGCTAACTCAACCCCCAAACTAACTTGACTTATTAAGGGGAGATTCTTATTTCTGTCTTACTTTTCTCATTTATTATGTATATTTGTTTAGTTTTCTCCTTAGACCTCCATCAACCTTAAGGGAAGATTTGCATTTATTTGTAAGTTTATGTATCTATTTATTTATTTTAGTTTTTAGTTTCATGCCAATACCTTCATCAAACTTAAATAATCACTCACAAAACCCTCCTTCGAATATTTTTGTTTTTAAATTTTCGGTAGAACAATGTTTCAGCTAAAGGCCGATTTTTCCTAAATTAAAGACTCTTTATCGCTCGCCAGGAAAAAAAAAGACCTAAATGGCACAAATATCTTAAATCGCCAAACTAACGTCTTAAAATCTCAAAATTAATGGGGCTAAGCATGAGGGAGAAAGTGGTCCAGACAAACTAAACAAACTTCCCCGTAGGAAAGTGCCCCATTCATCATGATCATCAACGTCAACAGGGATGATGAGCTGTCAATATATATATATATATATATATATATATATATATATATATATATATATATATATATATACATATATATATATATATATATATATATATATATATATTATATACTGTATATAAGGAAAAGAATTGACAGGGCGCCAGGCAACATCTTTATTTTTAAAATTTTCGGCTAACCTTAAGCCATCATCAGGAACAACATTCCCTAAAAATAAGTAATATACTATGTTGCCTGGCGCCCTGTCAATTCTTTTCCTTTTGATATGGAGGTTTAAGTGCCCAAAATCTACTGCTGAAGTACTCATAACTATATATATATATATATATAGTATATGGGAAGGCTGCATGGCAAAATATTAATTACAATACTATGTGTCAGAATGGGTGCCAAAGCGCGAAAAGGGATTGGTTGAAGCAAAATAATTAGCAAATGACAGGAATGAATGGATGAAGTTTATAGAGAGAGTACATGAAGATTTCTGGAGCCTTTTAAACGACAAACCTGGAAGGTCTTTATCCCAGATGTTGATGTGAAGAGACCTTGTCCGGAAGTATAACATCTGAGGTGAAGCCATTAATTTCGGGGGTTGATGAGTGATTGGTGCTTCTTATGCTTGTGTGATTGTTTTTTGTGGGCGAACTGTTATATGTGTTCTTCTCCTGTCACCTCGTTTTCCTTTCTTGTGTCTCTTGCTGATCCTCCCTACCCCTTGTGGGAGTACTAGCTGGCTACTGACTGACTGACTGAATACTCGAGCCAAGCTAACCTGACCGAGAAGCCTCTACCACATAGTAACGTGACTGTGATTCCCTTTAAATATTAGTTAACTAGTCGGAGGAGTTAGCCACTACATAAGCAAATACACTAGTAAATCAATCATCTGCATTTTATATTCGCACATATGAGATCACGGAGTGGAACAGAACTTATGTGCGCAACTGTACATGGGAATAACACGTAACTCTAGTAGTGATATATGAAAAAGTTACTTTATTGACATTAAAGCTTCCAGATAAACAACAAACAAGGCAAGTGAAGGATATGGAACTATTTGGTCTCTTTATAAACAACACAAGTCAACACATTTCAATACCCGTGGCGATGCCCCCCCCCCCCCAACACACACACACACACACACACACACCTCCCCGTGGCGTAACTGATATCGCGTCTGGCTCACAACCAGAAGGTCCTGGGTTCGAGACCCGGGCGGGGAAGAGACATTTGGGCAAGTCTCCTAACGGTGTAGCCTCTGTTCACCTAGCAGTATAAATAGGAACCTGGTGTAAGTGGACGAAGCTGTGACGTCCCATCTGGGGTTGGTGATCGGTTACAAGGTGAGATGGGTATCGTACTGGTCAACCTAAGCTACTGGTCAACCTAAGCCGTCGGGTGAGACTGGTACCGTAGTGAGAATGGTATCGTACAGATTAACCCTAAGCCTTCGTTTCCAAATGTCGCCAATTGGCTAAAATACAGACTACACACACATCCACAGCCATTCCAACGATACATAAACACTTAACATCATTTCACGCAATACATTCCCAGTTAAGGAGGAGCGATAATAATGAGCTTAGCTCGCATTGCGTGGATTCCCCTTGACGAACAAGCAAGTGAATAACACACACTTGCACTGTACAAACGGTGTGTGTATAACAAAACTATAGTCGGTTTCATTCCAGCTGACGGTAAATTACAAAGTTCCCATAACAAATTCTCAGTCATTTTGAAGATTTTATAGTGAAATATGGGGTTAGTTTTTAAAACTTGGAATGAATAAGAGACATAAACATAGCAGTTTCATATATTGCATGTCCATAAACATAGCAGTTTCATATATTACATGTCCATTACTTATTGATAAATCAGTTAACAAGGGATTAAATATACCGTCAGTTGAACTATAACTGATTTAAGTAACGGTGGACAAAATTATGTGTATAATAGAACTATACCGTGTTCCATATAGGTAGGCCAGACATCGTGAACCCTAACCATTGCAACTCAAAAAGGGCTACAGAAAATGGGCTGTACATTTCCACACCTATTCCCTGGCTGACCCTTCCTAAATGGTAGAAATAGTAGCTGGATTACTCTAGTGGTTTACGAGTTATAGAGGTTAATGTTCAAGAGTTTTGGCCTACTTACTTGGAACAGGGTAAAGTAACTGTGGACAAAATGGTGTGTGTATACTAGAACTATTAACACAAGGTGTGTGGAAATAATAGAACTATACCCTGTTCCAAGTAAGTAGGCCAAACCACTCTAGAACATTAACTTCTATAACTCACAAAACGTCTACAGTGATCGAGCTAAGATTTCTACCATTTGAGAAGGGCCAGCCAGGGTAAAGGTGTGGACATTTACGGCCCATTTGCTCCAGCCCTGTTTTAGTTACAGAGGTTAGGGTTCACACTATCTGACCTATCGATTTGAAACAGGGTGTAGTCACTGTGAACAAAACGGTGTGTATAATGGAGCTGTGGCTTGATTCTTTTTTAAAGCTGATGATAAATTGAATCCTTTAGCATCTACTTTCTCGAGTCTTTAAGGGGAGTTTTTTAGTCGATTCCCTAGACTTCCATCAAGCTTAACATTACTCCCCCTAGACCCCCTTTCAAGATAAATTTGTACATTTTTCGGTAGAAAAATGTCCCGGCCGAAGGCCGATTCCCCTTAAAATACAGGCTCGCTATCGCTCGCCAGGAAAAAAATCGACACCTAAATAGCGCGAAGTCTTAAAATTGATAGAAATGGGGCGAGGGTTCTTAAAATCGCCAAACTAATGGGGCGAACGTCTTAAAATATCAAAAGCAATGGGGCTAAACATGAGGGAGAAAGGGGTCCAGAAAAGAATCCTCCAGGTGGAAATTTCCCCTTAACCCATTCAATAACGGTGACGTCCTTTTCATCACATTCTGGCAAGTATTAGACGATTATATTCAGCTTAGGATGGATCTGTGGCAGCCAACAGTATTAACCGAGATAGTCTGTAGCCTTTATATTATATTCAGCTTAGGATGGATCTGTGGCAGCCAACAGTATTAACCGAGATAGTCTGTAGCCTTTATATTATATTCAGCTTAGGATGGATCTGTGGCAGCCAACAGTATTAACCGAGATAGTCTGTAGCCTTTATATTATATTCAGCTTAGGATGGATCTGTGGCAGCCAATAGTATTAACCGAGATAGTCTGTAGCCTTTTCACTGTTTGAGGTCCTTTCTAAGCTTAAATAAAATCGTCTAACACTTGCCAGGATATGATGATAAGGTATTGTGATAAATATAGTATTGTGAATTACAATTGTAAGTAGAACACCTTTCATTAGACAACAATAATAACCTATTAAACAAAATATCTATAACAGGGCATGGAATTTGTTTTTCTTTGGCTCTAGCGAACAATAATAACTTAAATGAAGAGCAACATTTTGAATTTTTCCCATAAAATAAATTGCCCAAGGGTGCGAAATTGGCACCCACTTTCTTTTCAGTATAGACACCCTAAGGAACTCAAAACTGCAAAAAAACTTTCCATATACCCCATTTCACGGTTAGACCCATTGGGGACTCGACTATAGGCTACTCCTCCTCACATCCCCTTCATGCTAAAAATTTCCTGGTGGACTTTTCCCAAATGATAGAAATGTCAGCCTGATTGTTTTAATTAATTTCGATTTATAAGAAGTTAAAGGGTCAAGACTATTGTCAAGTTCGCTGGCGCTACCTACAGTAACGTAACACAAGGTGACCTATTCCACACAGCTACAACTATGATACCAAACCAATCTTAGCCTAGATTTGTTTTAAGGGGAAGTATTATATTTATATTCTGAACCCCCTTCTCCTTCATGCTTAGCCTTTTTAGTTTTACAATTTTATAACTTTTGCCCATTTATTTGTCAATATTTACAGCTTTAGGTGTTGATTTTTTCCTGGCGAGCGATAGCAAGCCTGTGATTTAGGAGGAACCAGCCTTCGACCTAAAAAAAAATCTAACAAAAATGTACAAATTTATCTGGAAGAGGGGTCTTGGGAATGTTATATTTTTAAGCTTGATAGGGGTCTAGGGAGCAAAGTAAAACAATGATATATACCGGTATTATTGTAAAAAAAAAAAAAAAAAAAAAAAAAATATATATATATATACTGTATATATATATTGTCACATCCTGCCGAACTTATACCCCAGTTCAGTTGTATGTGTGTTATGATACCTCATGTGGCCTGTGGAGAGGCTAGGGGCCTTGCCTCGTGGTCAGCCTTTGTCTCGTCAGGGTTGCGCCTACGGGAACATTGTTATTGTTGCCACGAGTATAATTACTTCTTTTGTTCAGCCCTTGGGGGATTATTTCGTTTATCATAAGTTTACACAATGAGGCCTTATGTTTATTTGCTACTTTTGTGAAGATAATGAGAGTGCAGGCGCCTGGGATAATTAAGCATTATAGCGGTGCCTGGTGCCCATCCCCTCCCTTACTCGCTTGGCCGTGGGAACTCCCGCGGGTACGAGAGCTCACTTCAGTCCCGTCCCTTGATATAGCAACATCCTTGTCTGTCGGTGTTGGCTTGGTTCGTGTTTTCCCTTGAATACCGCATATTTCTTTTTGTTAGTTATTTGATTGAAGCATAGCAGGGGCTGGAGTCATATTGAGGATATTGTTTTGGTTTAACATCTTTAGTCTAATAGTAATTACTGCATTCATTTCTTCTTTGGCAATCTAGAATATAAGCTTCTTTTTATTCTTCCATGTTGTGTTCTATTATTCTGATGCATTATATTTATGTGTGAATATTATTCATGGTTGGTATCTATAGTGGTTTGTGGGTTGGCCTGTTTGCTTAGTTTTGGTAGGCCTTTGAGGAACAGGGTTGTTGGGTGTGTGTGTAGACCTGCAGTGCCATAATAGGCTACTGCCTTTTTCCTCCCACCACACAGCATCCTTTAACTCGGGCCTTAGTTAACACTCTAGGGGGTGGCAGCCAATCTCCAACCTACTAAGATACCAACCCTTGGGCCTTGTGTAGTTTTAGCAACAATACATCTGGTGCAGTTAGGGACTATCGGTGTAGCCTGTTACTAGGTGAGGTTGTCCCCATTGTACTCGGGTGTATTGAGCTAACCCCAGATGATGTTGTAAGCGATAAGTAATTAATGTTGTTTATCCCTTACAACACCACTGCCGTGCTGTGCTGAAGAGAGCCACTCGGCGCATTATTAGGACATGGGCTAGGGATAATAGGCTTGGCACAGAGGTTTATTGTACTGGACCTTCCATGGGTTTTTGCTTTGTATTGTTCTCAATTCCTAAGCGATTGGGCATGATATAGAGTGTTCTGGGAGTCTAGTAGTGGTATGGTTAGGTAATGTTGGTGCAGTATAGAATAACCTTAGAAGTTCTCTTGCATACTACACGCACTATGGAATAGACTCGGGGACAATAGATATTTTTGTGTCTCCTTGTTACTGCTTTAATAAGTAAAGAGGAAGATAACCATTTTTCCCAGAGAACCTGCGTGTCTTGGTATTTGAGTCAGATATTAAGAGCGTGTCTGTTGCAGGGTAGTACGGTGCTGTGGGCTAGGCTATGTTAGCATCTGCTTGCCCCGGCTCCCCTCGTTACAGTGGCGACCTCATGCCAGTATAATGTGATAGTATAGAGTTCTTGTGGTGTGAAGCAATTATATTTAGATTGTCAGTAATTTTTCTTGCAGTTGAAAGTCTACGGACATAGTACTCTTATTTCATTAACCCGTGTCCAGAACTATTGCTAAGATGTTGCATGTTGATTACATTCCTGCTCATATTGTGGGGAGGGAGGACGTTTTGCAGTGTATTAGAACCCAACCTAGTCAAGAAGAGGTTGCTAGCAGGAGTAGTGATGAATTAAGACGTGTGTTGGAGATGTATGGGTGGAGGTGCAGTGGTATGTCTAAGGCAGAGTTAGTTCAAGAGGTGTGCAAGTTGGCTGCGCAACCTAGTGGTCCCTATTTTGAAGCTAGTACTTGTGTTGTGGATGATGGCACCATCCTGCATGTGCCACAGCGTCCTATCAGTCAGGCTAGTTATCATTCTACTGGGGACCGGAGTGGAGCAACAACTCCAGAGCAAGGTGATACTGTATTTAGGCAGACTTCTACTATTACCACAGCACCTGCCACCACGCTTCCACCGTCAGCATTTAACCCTATCAGTACGGCCACTTCATTATCACAGGGCTATGTTCATGCCCCTTTGGCCAGTACATTTGTTTCAAGTTATGCTAGTAATCCCCAGTATCCTCCTTCTTCCCCCCATGTGTCGTGGGCCACACCCCAGCATTTCACTGCCACTCATACGGTGGCTGCTCAGCACAATGTTCCCCCTTATGCCCAGTTTCCTCCTATAACCCCGATAGGGTCGAGAAGGAGTCCAGAGGTTGAGTTGCAGCTCAAGAGATTGGAGATGGCAGAGAGACAGAGAACGAAAGATAGAGAGATGCATAGAGAGATTGAGTTGAGGAGGATGGAGGTAGATTTGGAGAAGACGAAGATGGAAACTAGTTGGCAAGGACGACAAGGGAATAGTGCTGGTCATGCATCTAGGGAGGAGGCAGAAGAGGTGTTGTTGTCTCGACGGCTGAAACTCGTGCCGGCCTTCGATGAACTTAAGGTCACAGAACAATTCTTATGTTTTGAGAAGGCCCATGAGTATCAGTGGCCGAGGCACCACTGGGCAGCGTTGGTGTCTAATGTTTTAAAAGGCAAGGCTCTTGATGCATACGATCGCCTAGAAGTGCAGGAGCTAGAGTATGATGTACTTAAAGAGGCTGTGTTAAAAGCCTACGAGCTGCGTCCCGAGGCTTACAGGTTGGCCTTCAGGGGGGCTCGGGAGCGGCAGGGGGACTCGCACGTGGAATGTGCCAGGTACCTGCGCGTTACTCTAGCTAAGTGGCTGCATTCAGAGTCAGCTGGTACTTTTGAGGCGGCGTGTGAGGTTTGGCTGATGGAGCAGTTTGCAAGCATAGTTGAAAAGGACATTGGGGAAAAATTAAAAGAAAAGCGGTTTAAATCAATAAGGGAAGCAGCAGTTTGGGCTGATGACTTTGCACTAGCCCGGCGTGGCACATGCATGGGAAGCATTGGTGACAGGAGAGACCGACCTGTGCACCAAGCAGCCACAGTATCAGCTCGCCCATCATCACGCAAAGGTACCACAAATAAGACACAACATTATACCCAGGCTGACAACCAGCAAGCTTTTACGGAAGTGAGATGTTATTTTTGCAAGCAAGTGGGTCATATTAAACCTCAGTGTGCTAAATGGAAGGCTAACCAGGAACCCAAGGCTGTCAAGTTGGTGGCGACATTAGGGGAGGTGCCTGCGAAAGGCAAGCCAGGTACTGGTGAGTTTTTTTTGGGCAGTGTTGGCCATCGCGAAGCAGGGTAGTAAGCACTTTGCCGCCCCAGATGCTATCACCACCTGAGCATAAGCAGACTTCCCCTGATTGGTGTCGGCCATTCATACATGATGGATTTGTACGGGTTGGGGAGCAGACTTACTCTGTCAAGGTGTTTACGGATACTGGTGCGCAACAATCCATGTGTCGCAACCTGACAGGGGGACCTATTAGTATGGGAGAGTTTGTGATGTGCAGGGAAATCAACAGTGAACAATTCTGTGATTTAGTCCCGGTGACCCTAGAGTGCCCACTTTTGACTGCCGAGTGTAAGGTGGCTATGGTGGACACTCTGCCAGTTGAGGGGGTGGACTTTTTGCTCGGGACTGACTTGGCAGGGGAGGTAGTTTTCCCGCCTCCTATAGTCGTCGCTGAGGCTGCTTTTGTGCCCCCTGGTGGTGGTTGTTTGCAAGAAGATATCATGGACTCTATCTACCCTGTTAGTGCAGTGACCCAATCAGTGGCACATTTGGCACAACAGGTGGATGATTATGTGGATGCGGGGGCCGACAGCCATCAGTGCAGGCCATCCCATGATGCACTACTAGATGACACTGGTCCGGAGACAGCTGTGGGCTTGGCTGACCCCAGTGAGGCTACCTAGACTAGTAGAGGTGACCTAGTGCCAGACGAGGAGTCTGACATAGTGAAACCGACTCAACCTTCTGATATTTTTGAGAGGTCAGAGGTAACTGCCTTGATGGAGTTACCTAGAAACAAACTGAGCAAGTTGCAGCAAGAGGACCCCAGTCTGGGCCTCCTGTTTAAGAAGGTTGGTACGACTGGTGGGAAGAACGGTCAAGCAGAGAAATTTGTTGTAAAGGGGGCATTGTTGTATCGGCAGTGGAAGCCGGATACGAACTCAGGTTTGGGGGAGGAGCAGGTAGTGGTGCCTGCCCAGTTCCGGGAAGGTCTGGTTAGGCTAACGCAGGTGGCACCACTGGCGGGTCGTTTAGGGGTATGTGAAACTACTAATAGGCTACATTCTCATTTTTGGTGGCCTAATATGCATGAATCGGTGGCTTCTTTTTTGATGTGTCATATTGGTAAGGTAGTTGGGGAACCCCACCCAGGAATACCCGTGGCACCTTTGATCCCTACACCTGCAGTTGAACCGCCATTGACTCGTGTCATAGTTGACATGGTTGGCCCCTTATTACCCACCAATTCGGGAGATAAATACTTGCACCCTTTAATTGATACTACCATTAGATACCCGGAGGCTATCCCGGTTAGCAGAATGAACACCAAGATAAGAGGCCATTGTGACAAACAGGGTAAATCTAGGGTGTTCAAGGTGGGCGACGAGGCTTTGGCATGGTTGTCAGTTCAGGGTCGACCCATGACTGCTACGTTTTGTGGTCAGTATCAGGTCATTAAGCAGATTGGTGAGGTTGACTATGTAATAGATACGCCCAACCGTCGCATAGCCTCCCAATGTTGCCCTAGTAAAATGCAATAGCCCTTCCATAGACCGACTGCATCTGGCCGTGGCGTTGAAGAAGGTGATGTTGCGCAGGCAGGTGTAGCCGCAAGGAATGCAGGGGTGCGCATGTATGGTATCGGCGGGGAAGCCTTAGCACTTATGAACTGTGGGAGTGACTGCACAGGTGGTAGAGATTGTTCCTCTCATGACCTGGCTGTATTAGGGACAGATGTGGAGAAGGAGGGAGATTATAGTTTAGAAGCTGCGGTCCTGGCTGGGTTGTGGGAGGGCAATGAGTATGTTGTTCTTCGAGATAAGTTACAACTTCTTGTTCCTAAGCACCAAGAGGAGTTGTTTACTAGGCTGTGGCAGTACTTCCGCATGTTTGGTGATTCTCCAGGCCTTATGTCCGGGGTGGCACCTGACATAGAGGCTGGAGACAGTGCAAAGCTCAAGTTGGCTCCCTACCGTATAAATGCTGCTCGACAGCCTGTCTTAAACGCAGAGCTGGACTACATGATGGAGAAGGGTCTGAGGGATAAAGGATATCGTGAGTGGTCTTTGCCAGTGACTTTACAACTTGAGTTGAGTGGCAAGATCCGTTTTTGTGTTGATTGCAGTAGTGTTAGTGCATTATCCCAGACAGACCCCTATCCATTACCCAGAGTTGACGACCCCATAGACCGCATCGGGGCTGCCACGTTCATCACTAAGGTGGAAATAGTGAAAGGTTATTGGCAGGTCCTGTTGCCGGAGAGAGCGAAGAGAAGTGCCAGTCTTGTGATGGACTGGGCAGTTTATCAGTGTCAGGTGTTGTTTTGCTGCCGGAACACAGTTTGGATGTGTGGCATGTTAAGGGCACTGATAATGTTATGGCTGATTGTTTGTCACGGGAGGGTATGTTTTAAGGAGAACCCTCACCGTTCAGTCAGTGTTGGTGTAGCCTCCTACTTTGGTTTGATTAGCATGTTTACGTCTGGTGCTTGTTGGTTGCCGTATGTAGCCCAGCGTAGGGTCGTAAAGTAGGAGTTGCTGTGTTTCTGTATAGAAGAAAATATTTAAATACAAAAATATAAAAACTATAAAAATACAAAAAAGACTGTAGTTGTGTATGTCTTGTAGTGTTATTGAAGTATGAGCAGTCTGTTGTTTCAAGATGCACCAACAGACTCCCCCTGGGTGTGAGGGTGTCACATCCTGCCAAACTTATACCCCAGTTCAGTTGGATGTGTGTTATGATACCTCATGTGGCCTGTGGAGAGGCTAGGGGCCTTGCTTCGTGGTCAGCCTTTGTCTCGTCAGGGTTGCGCATACAGGAACATTATTATTGTTGCTACGAGTATAATTACTTCTTTTGTTCAGCCCTTTGGGGATTATTTCGTTTATCATAAGTTTACACAATAATGCCTTATGCTTATTTGTTACTTTTGTGAAGTTAATGAGAGTGCAGGCGCCTGGGATAATTAAGCATTATAGCGGCGCCTGGTGCCCCTCCCCTCCCTTACTCGCTTGGCCGTGGGAACTCCCGCGAGTGCGAGAGCTCACTTCAGCCCCGTCCCTTGATATAGCAACATCCTTGTCTGTCGGTGTTGGCTTGGTTCGTGTTTTCCCTTGAATACCGCATATTTCTTTTTGTTCGTTATTTGATTGGAGCATAGCAGGGGCTGGAGTCATATTGAGCATATTGTTTTGTTTTAACATCTTTAGTCTAATAGTAATTACTGCATTCATTTCTTCTTTGGCAATCTAGAGTATAAGCTTCTTTTTATTCTTCCATGTTGTGTTCTATTATTCTAATGTATTATATTTATGTGTGAATATTATTCATGGTTGGTATCTATAGTGGTTTGCGGGTTGGCCTGTTTGCTTAGTTTTGGTAGGCCTTTGAGGAATGGGGTTGTTGGGTGTGTATGTAGACCTGCAGTGTCATAATAGGCTACTGCCTTTTTCCTCCCACCACACAGCATCCTCTAACTCGGGCCTTAGTTAACCCTCTAGGGGGTGGCAGCCAATCTCCAACCTACTAAGATACCATCCCTTGGGCCTTGTGTAGTTTTAGCAACAATACATCTGGTGCAGTTAGGGACTAGGGGTGGAGCCTGATACTAGGTGAGGTTGTCCCCATTGTACTCGGGTGTATTGAGCTAACCCCAGATGATGTTGTAAGCGATAAGTCATTAAAGTTGTTTATCCCTTACAACACCACCGCCGTGCTGTGCTGAAGAGAGCCACTCGGTGTATTATTAGGACATAGGCTAGGGATAATAGGCTTGGCACAGAGGTTTATTGTACTGGACTTTCTATGATGGGTTTTTGCTTTGTATTGTTCTCAATTCCTAAGCGATTGGGCATGATATAGTGTGTTCTGGGAGTGTAGTAGTGGTATGGTTAGGTAATGTTAGTGCAGTATAGAATAACCTTAGAAGTTCTCTTGCCTACTACACGCACTATGGAATAGACTCGGGGACATTAGATATTTTGTGTCTCCTTGTTACTGCTTTAATAAGCAAAGAGAAAGATAACCATTTTTCCTGGAGAACCTGCGTGTCTTGGTGTTTGAGTCAGATATTAAGAGCGTGTCTGTTGCAGAGTAGTACGGTGCTGTGGGCTAGGCTATGTAAGCATCTGGTTGCCCCGGCTCCCTTCGTAACAATATATATATATATATATTATAATAACGTTCCCTTAAAAACTAAATGTAACCAATTTGAATTAATTTGTTCGAGTTTTTCTCTAGTTATAACTTAGATTTAGTGTATCTTTTCTCTTACTCTTAACCCTTTGCAGATTATGATGCATTTGGCAGTATGCTTTGGCTATCATTAAACGATATTATACAATTTAGGAAAAATTTGTTGGAATTGTAAGGGAGAAATACTATCTCAATTAACCCTCTGACTTACCTATGTTCTTCCTAATCTCAATAAAATCGTCAGAAAACAGAAAAGAAATGTGTCATCGTATCTTATAAGCATTAAAGATCATTTTCTAAACCATATACAGTTCAACCCTTTTAAGATACAACAACAAATTTCGACCGAAAATGTACAAATTTAGAAAAGAGGGTCGGGAGGGATAGGTTTAATACTGTAGAGAGATCTAGGGAGGCGGGGGGGGTTTTCAGCGACAAGGGGGGTCTATGGGGAAATTTAAAAAAAAATCTAAAAAAAAAAAAAAAAAAAAAAAAATTATAATAATTAAGAAAACGGTACAACATTCCCCAAAACGTTGGCTCAGCTAGGCCACGGTCACTATGCCAAATTAATTAGGTGGAGAATATATGATGTTGATATGTTGCTTGACCAATTACTGTTTTTGTCCACTGATCCAGTAACTCTTTACAGGCAAATCAACAAATAATGGGTTAATATATATATATTAAGTCGTTAGTATGAATAAGGATTTTTACTATACTGGAAAATATCCTCCGGTGGTATCACCTATATGGCACGAATAAGGTCATATCAACAAAGAAATCGGGGCTGAAAGGTCTTAAAATCGCCAAACTAATGGGGCAAGCGTCTTAAAATCTCATTACTAATGGGGCAAAACGTGAGAAGTAAAGAGACAACAAATACATAGGAAAACGACAAATACAAAAGAAGACCACACATGCAAAAGAAACCAAGTTAACAAATACAAACGAAGACAACATAAACAAAATCAAATAAAACATACAAAAAGACAACACATACAACAGAAAACAACAAATACAAATTAAGAAAAACAAATACAAATGAAGACAATAAATACAATAGAGGACAAGAAATACAAAATCAAACAACAAATACGAAAGAAGATAACAAATACAAAAGGAGACAACAAATTAAGATAAAAATACAACTAACACAAGAGAAGATAATAAATAAAGTAAGATAAAAATACAACCAGACAACTAATACAAAAGAAGACACAAATACAAAAGAAGGAGGCAACCTATACAAAAGAAGACAACAAACCCCAGAAGACAAAATAAACAAAAGAAGACAACACATACCAAAGAAGAAGAAGAAAAAGACAAGAGCCAAAGGTATAAAACGTCCGCGTAAAGTGCCTGACCGGAGAACCGATAAACGAACCCGCGAGTAAAATGGAGAGAGAGGAACACACAAACAAAATCGTTGAATCGCGGGAGGGAGGAAGAGAGGGAGGAGAGGGATCGGCGGAAGGAGAGAAACAAAAAGAGCGACCTGCAGAGAGCCCCGCAATAAAAGAGAGAAAATAAAAGGACGAGGAGATTAACAGTTACAAAGAGTTACCAGGAATAGTTAGTATCTCAAAAGACCTTGCGGTCCATTCCGGGGAGATACTCGAAGTGGAAGGAGAGCTATCTCGTGCACTACACTCATTACAGAGAGTGCAAACTACTATCTACTCTTTTCTTGAGCTGCTCTACTGAAGAACTGCTTACAATTTCTAAGGGAAGTTTATTCCAGGTAGAACAGATCTTATGTGTGAAAAAGTTTCCACAACTACTAGTGCTTAACCTCTTCAATTCTAACTTCCAGCCATGGTTGCGTGTAGAATTCATATTTAGGTTACACATTATTTTGTAATGTACATTGTCAAACCCATTAAGTACTTAACAAAAACATCAATGAGCTGACCTCATAATCTGCGTGTTTCCAACAGAAATAGATCAAGAGCTCTCAACCGGTCATCATAGCTCAGTCTTCTTATTAATGTAATAAGCTTTGTAGCCTTAGCTTGTACTCTTTACAGTCGCTCTATATCTTCCCTGGGTGCTAGAGACCAGAATTGAACAGCCTACTCCAGGAGAGGCCGTATCTGGCCTCTAGTTTATTTATGTTGTTGTGAGTGTATGGTTTTGTTCGAACGGGTGAAACGGATATGGTGACATTTGTCAGGTCTAAATGTCATCTGCCACTTGGCTTCCACTCTTCAAGCTCAGTTAAGTCGTCCTGTAGTGGAAGGCAATCATCCCTATTAGTAATTGGTCTATAAACTAAGCTATCATCTGCGAAAAGTCTAGTAGTAGAAGTAAGCGATAGTGTAAGAAAGGAAAAGTAGGGGACCCAGGACAGTGCCTTGTGGGTTACATTATAGCACAATGGGGACAAGGAAGATAAATAAACACTGTAACCGCCTCTGAAGGAATACGAGGGGAATGAATCGAGCGATGGTTTAAATTATTACCTACGCTTGATAATTGGTGACTCAATATATTCCTGAGGGGGCATGATTCTGGACTTGAACGTGAGAGATCTTAGGATGGATCTCTGTTGGCGGGTTATAAAGGTATTATTATGTTTAGACAAAACTGGTATTAGTGAGTTATTCTAACAGGGAGAAATTAAGAAGTCTAAATATAACTACAATAACACAAGGCGAGTTATACAATAGGTACAGAACAGCAAACAACACTCTAAAGTTATCATCAAATTAAGTATATTACACAGAATACAATAACCTAATATAATCACAGATTTACCTCAGTTAGGGCTTAAATCTATATGTGCTGGAATGAGGAAATGTAGGTACAGTACGCTTTGAATAGCGGTAAAAATATTTATGGAATTAAAGACTTCTTGGTTTTTAGACTTAATCAATGGTCACTTATTAGCACAATTATATTAGTACAATGATTACATACAATTATTATACAAGGAAATGGTGATGTCCAATACTTGATATTAACTTCAATATTTGGAGAATACAATAGTTATAGCCTGCCCGCATCTATACAAAAGCACGTTTTCTTTGTTCGCCTGATTAAAATTTGATTGATCACGAGGAACAATAATTAGGCTATGGATATATTCGAAAATCATTAAGTTATTAAGTGTCCATTACGGATGTTGTATTTGTCAAGAATGAATTCCTACTATGTAATATAATTGTTTACATTGGTACCAGAATGTCCAATTGTAAACATGAAATATTAAATCCGGGATAAAAAGGGACAGTACGTGTATTTTGTATTCCTGAAGGGAGTAATAGGAAGGCAAGGAAAGGACTCTGAAAAATAGAGACACACTATATTAATATTAGTGACTTTCCTGGTGTCACGGGGGGACTTAACGATTTTTTGTTTCATGTTGGTGATCGGGTCTTCTTTTCTCATAAGGTCTGCTTCTGCCAAGTCTCAAACCACAGGCTTAAAATTCATCAGAGTTTCTTCTCTCCTCAGGGCTGATCTTGGTCTTCACGCCAGGTATCAAACCATAAGCTATAAAAGGAGTAAAGGTGAGTCTCTGCTGTGGTGAGGCCAGTCTCGTACACGGCGTGTGAGCTAAGTGCCTCACAAGTACCACAGGTAACACTTGGGTCGGTGTCAAACACGACTTATTGTCAGTATACTTGGCAGGGTCAGTCTTAGACCTGACAGTGCTAGTCTCAAACTTAGCAGGGCTAGTCTCACACCTAGAAGTGACCAAACAGGGGTGTTTGAATTTGACCCTTGTTGCCTGTTTGCTGATCATAGTGTTTCGTTCTTCTGCGTTGTCTGGCATGAAGGTGTTGCGAGCTAGAAAGGCTCCGACTCTCTTGTGATTCTGATGGTGGTTGATGGCACGATCTTTTGGCAGTAGCCTGCACGGAGGCTGTTTACGCGGGAAAGGTGCTCTAGGCCTACAGTATATCACGGCGGCTTCTGTGTCCTTCTGTTAAGGTAACCGAAGTGGTGGTAATCGCAGCTATTTTTATCGTTGGCAAAACAGGGATTTAACATTTGTGCTTTACCAGTCCCCATTTGCAATAGCGGACATTGCAATTGGTGTATAAACATATAGGCTATGCTCATTATCAACATGAAGCTCCTCTAAGAAAAAAACAAACTAAAAACAATTAGAGCAATTAAAAAGGAAAAACAAAATTGGCAAATCTCTCGATAAAAAAATGGGAAATCCTAGCGGTCTGGAATGTCTGGGGGGTTAGCCAAGAATTCCCATAGGGGTCAAATTCCAGGGAGCCACAAATTCCCACACACCACGACAGTCCCACCAATTCCCAAATTCCCGCGAAAGGACCTCATTCAAGTGCAGATTATTTTGCGAGACTTTTTCCGACTGACATGGGAGGGGAGACGGTACAGGCGCGCTCTAAAGTCATCGTTTTGGGTTTTATTATTTCAGAAGTACATTTATCTCAATCGTTACTTCCACATATTGATTTTGATAAGTTCTTTTGTCTTTATATTGTGCCGTTCCTGTTTTGGTTTGTTTGTTTTGCAAGTTTTACAACATAATTAAGTTTTTGTTTTATCTATTTGTTTATTTCATATTTTCGTACCTGGGGAACAGCTTACTCCAAATAAGAACATAAGAACATAAGAAAATGGGAGTCTTCAGAAAGCCGATTGGCCCCAGCAAGGCAGATCCCTGTCCCACACAGCCCCAATTACAAAGCCCAATTATAGGCTGAACACTCTAATACCCTGAGGATCATCTTACCAAAATGGTCAGAGTTTAACGCAGGATTACGGGGTCTGCAGAGCGCTGATTGGCCCAACCCTGCTGATCCCCCTTCACACCCAACCCTTCTCGTCCATATGCTTATCCAATTTTATCTTAAAGCTCCCTATCGCTTTTAATCCCACTATACCACTTGGTAGTCCATTCCACCCATCTACAACTTTGTTACCAAACCAATATTTGCCTATATCTTTTCTGAAACGAAATTTATCTAATTTGAAACCATTGGTACGAGTTCTTTCGCTATCACTGAGCTTTAGTACATTTGTCATGTCCCCTTTGTTAATCCCACTAACCCACTTGAACACCTCTATCATATCCCCTCTAACTCTGCGTCTCTCTAACGAATGTAAGCCTAATTTCTTCAACCTTTCTTTATACGGAAGATTTCTAATATTATGGATCATTTTTGTCATTCTACGTTGTACTCTCTCCAATGAATCTATGTCCATTCTGTAATAAGGACACCAAAATTGAACAGCATAATCCATATGGGGTCTCACTAATGACAAGTAAAGTTTTAAGATAACATCAGCAGTTCTGTTACTCACACTCCTAGAGATGAACCCGAGAATCCTGTTTGCCTTGTTTCGAACGCTTATACACTGTTGTCTAGGCTTCAAATCATTGCCAACAAACACACCTAGATCTTTCTCACAATTCGAGTTTCTAATTCCATATTAGCTAGTTTATATTTAACATTTGTATGCATCTTCCCTATCTTTAATACCTTGCATTTTTCAATGTTAAACTTCATCTGCCAATTTACTGACCATTCGTGTAAGGTATCTAGATCCCTTTGGAGGCACTCTATATCTCTATCTGAATCAATTGTTCTCCCCATTTTGGTATCGTCTGCAAATTTACTTATCCTACTAGTTATACCTAAATCAAGGTCATTTATTATGTATATAACAAACAACAGAGGACCTAATACAGATCCCTGGGGGACACCACTTTTGACTGCTCCCCATTCTAGCAGCTGATATTTTATAATTAATGGAAACACAAATACAATAGTATAATTATGAATGATTCATATTGACAGGTAGATGGATTGGGTGGGGTAAACACACAGGGAAGAGCTGTGATTCTTTATTCTCTAACGTTTCTCTGAAGATGGGTAATACATAGCCCGAAACGTTAGAGAATATAGAATCATAGCTCTTCCCCGTGTTTTTCCCCTACCCAATCCATAATAGTATATGCTCTGTATCATATCAATGTTAAGTTTTCATAATTCACACCATATTTGGCTATGCAATCTTTGTAACCATTGCACCATTAGGGGAGGAATGTCGTTTTTTCTAAACTGCCCTTTCCCTCATGTTTAGCCTCATTAGTTTTGAGACTTTAAGACGTTCACCCCTTAATTTTGTCGATTTCAAGATCTTTCACCCCATTTCTTTGTCAATATTAAGACCTTTTGTGTGATTTAAGAGTCGATCTATCTCACTTAACTTCTCACTTAATTAACTTTCTAACTCACATAAGTTCTTCCTAAACTGAATAAGGTCTCCTGAATAAAGTCTCCTCCCTAGACCCCTATCAAGCTTTAACAAAAAGTGTTGCAGGCTCGCTATCACTCGCCTGGAAACAATCGACACCTAAATGGCTCGAAAGGTCTTAAAATTGACAAAGAAAGTCTAAGAATAGCCAAACCAATGGGGCGAACGGCTTAAAATGTCAAAACTAAGAAAAACAATAAAATTAACTAACAAATAAAGACTGAGCCACAATACAGTTTAATGTTTCTGTGTATTATATTTGCGTGAGCCTCATTAATTAATTAGCTTGACTATTAATATCCTTGAAGTGACGGGGAGGGGGGAGGGATGGCGATGGGGAGGGGGAGATTATCTAAGTGACTGGGGGGAGTGGGGGGGGATGGCGATGGGAGGGGGAGGGGGGATGGTGATGGGTGGAGGAGATTATGTAAGTGACGGGGAGGGGGGGGGGGGAGGAGACTATCTATCAAGCAGGGTGATTCAGTATTCCATGCAGTAAATTGGACGACGGCCTCCTTGCATAATTTTAACCAGAAATATCTCTATGGTAAACTATCGAATTATACATTTAATGTTACAATGCATTTATGATATTGTATTAATGAGGGCGAAAGGTGAAGGGAAACCCACCTAGATTTCTGTGGATATATTTCAGACGTGTTCAGTACAGGAGTAGAGCGTGTTGCAGATAAACAAACAGTTTCAATTTTACATGGCTTGCTTACAAGCACATGGGAGGGGGGGGGGCACTTTGAAAACATTCTTTAGCTTGTAGCAAAGACAAGTACAGTACACTGTCGAGATCAGTGAATAAAGTAATACAAAATCTATGTGGGTTTTACTTCAACAATCAGCCAAACTATGTATTTTTCGATATTTTACCATAGAGAAATTTTTGGTTAAAATAATGCAAGGAGGGCGTCATCCAATTTACTGCATGGAATGCTGAATCACCCTATATATATATATAAGTTGTACATACTTTCGGCTCAATTTCTTTCGATCGGCAGGAAAGAGATCGACACCTAAATGGCACGAAAGCTCTTAAAATAGACAGTTATAAATTCGCCAAACCAATGGGAGACAAGGGGGTCCAGAAAACACCCCACTTCCCTTAACCCCTTGTGTACTGGTGACACCTTTTAATTTTATGTTGGCTACTATTAGACGATTTTATTCAGTTTAAAAAGGACCTCAAGCAATTAACACGTTTAGAACTATCATAATTAAGCCTTTTTACTACTACACATCCTTCTTAACCATTAATTAGCGGCTCACCACATAAGTCGTATTTAATAAAGCTGGACTATGTGGCGGCGCTCGACATAGGTCGAGTGGCAATTTCAGCACGTAATGTTGCTGAGAGAGAGAGACAAGTGGTGGCAGGAGAGTAGCGAGCGTATGACTGCTCCAGACCACCGCGGCGAACATACTGACATGAATCCCAGCTCCCTCCTCCCTCTCTCACTCGCTATATAAGGAATTGTATCGGGAAAGTGGCTAATTACATGCTTTTTGCACTCGCGTTGCACGGTTATTGCAAGAAAACTAGCCATCATAAAAGGATCGTTATGGTGTCATTCGAAAGCTCTGTTTATGCCCTTTCAGGGATAGATACTTGTTTTACGTTCTGGGTCTTATTTAGGCATGAAAATGATCACGTAAACAGCCCTATTTTGGCTAAAAACACCCCGCTGGGCGGTACATATAAATAAACCGCATAGGCCGCTCTTAAGGTGTTAAGCTGCACAAAATGCTCTAAATACAGCTAGGATAAAATAAAGACGACGTCGCCGGAACAGAAGGGGTTAATGTTGATTCTGTGTATTATATATCATGTGTGAGCTTTGCTATTAATACAGTTGAAGTGACGGTGGGGGGGGGGGGGGATGGTAGTGGGAGGAGGAGAGTTATTAGAGGAGAGATACTTGTTGGAATGGTGGAGGGGGGAATATAGGGGAAGATAGAGATAAAATCTCTCTCTCAGTTCAGTTCAGTCAGTGACAGGAGGAGGTTGTGTTAATTTGAGTTCCTGCCCGGACCACCTGCTCGTGACCCAGTGACCATACGTACCTACCTGTGTTTGGAGGCAGTGCACTCGTGTATATATAAAAGTGTTTTAGCTCAGTTTTTAGCTGTTAGTTGACTTATTTGTTTTTGTTTTCTGTACTTAGTTGTTTGCTCCTCGCTAAGCTTTTTGGGATCATGTTAGGTATGGATTGCGAGTCCTTTACTGAACTGCATCATCTTATTCTCCAGGTAAGGGAAGAGATGGTTGTGGTGAAGGAAGAAGTCTTGGCTCTAAGGGAGGTTAATGTTAAACTTCAGAGGGAAGTGGATTTGATTAAAGATGAAAATCTAGCTTTCAAGCTTAGCCAAGAGGAAATTAAGTCGAGTAAGGGGAAAAGGGAGGAAGTTGATGACAAATTGTATTAATGGCAGGTTGTTAAAAATATGGGTGGGAAAGTCACACTCAAGAAGCAGGATAGTAGAATAGGTATGAGTGTGATAAATACATTCTATCCTTTGCGAGACGAATGTGAGGGAAAAGATAGTCAGGATAAGGGAGGGTTAGCCGAAGTGCCTGCCGCCGACCGCTGACGCTGTGCTACCTACCACCACCACCACCCCCACCACCACCACTAAGGGAGCTTCTGCCACCACCGGAGGTTCTCCAACTGCAGCTGCTGGATCCTCCCGAGGGAAAGGTATGTCTGTGTCCCGAGAAGGTAAGTCTGTGTCGATTGTGGGCGACTCCATGGTAAGACATTTAGTTAGGGTTACCCGCACTAAACTTGGGAAGGTTGTGTGTCTGCCTGGCCATGGAGTTGGGAGGGTTTTAGAGAAAATGGACCACATCTTGGAAGATAGTGGAGATAACCCCATTATCTGTCTCAGTGCCGGGAGTAACGATGTTGGTAAGGGTAGAAGTGAGGAACTGCTGCAGCAGTATCGGGATGTGTTAGATAAGGTTAGGATGAAGGGAGGGATCCCTGTAGTACATTGTATCCTACCCAGAAGAGGAGTTCCCAAGGAATGGACATCCAGGGCGATTGGTGTCAATTGCCGTTTGGAGAAATATTGCAAAGAAAAAGCAATACCATTCATTGATAACTGGGATAGTTTCTATGGGAGAGATGGGATGTACGCAAGGGATGGGGTTCATCTTTCATGGTTAGGGGTTTCCACATTAGCTAGTTCTTTAGATAGGGTGATTGTGGGGTTTTGAACAGAAATATTGAGAGTGTAAATGAGAGGTTAAATGGAACAATTTTAGCGTCAGGCGAAAGCGATAAAGATATTCAGTCTCATGCTACAAATGATGACTATATTGCAAATGATAGTAGTGATGGTGCAACGGAAGATGGAAATATCGTTAGAAATAAAGGTAAATTAGGTATAAAGAAAAGAAGTGAATTGAGAGTATATTACACAAACTGTAGGAGTCTATGTAACAAAATGAACGAACTTAGAGCCCTTGTTAGCAAAGAAAATATAGACATAATAGCGCTAACTGAAACGTGGATTAATACAGAAACCAGGCATTTTTAGCAGAATTTGATATACCAGGATATAGTTTGTTTAAATATGACCGAACAAGTAAGAGGGGTGGCGGTATAGCAGTGTTTGTCAGGAGTACATTAAAAAGCTGTATTAAATCAGGTATTAGACTAAATAACGATAATGAAAGTGTTTGGGTAGAGGTTAACGAAGGTAGTGAGACCATAGTTATTGGAGTTATGTATAGACCGCCAAATATGAGTAGAAATGACGGAACGTCATTATGGGAGGAAATTAAAATGGCATCAAGGTTTAGCAATGTGTGCATTATGGGGGATTTTAATTTTCCGAATATAGATTGGCAGCATCAAATAGGAGACTCTGATTCTGAGGAGTTTATAGAGGTAATACAAGATAGTTTTTTATTTCAATTCATAGATACGCCGACTAGAGGTAATAATATTCTCGATTTAGTTTTCAGTAACAATGAACATATGGTAAATAATGTAGAGATAAGGGACCACCTAGGAAATAGTGACCACAATTCTGTGTATTTTAATATACAATGGAAAGGTAATACCAGAGAGAATACAACATTAATAGCTGACTTCAGAAAAGCCAATTATGGTGGGTTAAGAAGAGCCCTATTAGCTGACCCTATGGTAACAAAATTAAGTCGATCCAGGTGTCCAAATGAGTGTACCCCTTCTCAGGCACCTGTCATCTTAAGTCAGGAAGAGACGTCAACCTTGGTAGATACATACGATAATTTTATCGAGTCAGTATTCAATGCACAAAATAAATACATCCCCAAAAGAAAATTTAGATCAACACAGAACCAACCCAAATGGATGAATAATAGACTATTAGATCTTCTAGGACAAAAGAGAGGAATATATAGAAACATTAGGAAAGGCGAAATTCACCTACTTGCTTACTATCAGAATCTATCAAGACAGGTAAAAAAGGATATTAGGAAAGAAAAAAGAAATTATGAAATTAAGGTTGCCAATGACTCAAAAAATAATCCTAAAGCTTTTTACCAACTATATAAATCCAAGGTTAGAGATGTAATTGGTCACCTTAAAACTTCAATAGGAGAAATGACAGAAAATGATTTAGAAATGTGCAGTACATTAAATAGTCAATTTTTTTCCGTTTTCACTAATGAAAATTTGGCACAGTTTCCAGAAGTCCGTAAGGTATATAGCGATAGTATAGAAAATAGGTTAAGTACGGTTACTATCAGTAGAAATGATGTGCTTAAGGAAATTGACAGACTGAAACCTCATAAATCGCCTGGTCCTGATGAGGTATATGCTAGAGTATTAAAAGAATGTAGGGATGAGTTAAGTTACCCATTAACATTTTTATTTAACAAGTCATTGGAGACAGGTATAGTTCCAGAAGGTTGGAAGCTTGCAAACGTAGTTCCGATCTTCAAAAAAGGTGACAAATCAATATCATCCAATTACCGTCCCATTAGTCTTACATCAATCATAGGAAAGCTACTAGAGTCAATTATTGCTAGTAAAATTAGAAACCACTTAGATACATTTAATTTAATCAATTCTTCTCAGCATGGATTCACTCAGGGACGTTCTTGCCTTACTAATTTGCCTAATTTTTTCTCAGAGGTATATGAAGCAGTAGATAATGGCAAGTCATATGATATAATATATTTAGATTTCAGTAAAGCTTTCGACAGAGTCCCCCATGAGAGATTGATGAGAAAGGTTGAGGCGCATGGAATAGGTGGGGCGTTGTTGGGATGGATTAGGTCATGGCTAATTGGTAGGAAGCAGAGAGTCAGCATAAATGGTACGAAGTCAGAATGGGGAGCAGCCAAAGTGGTGTCCCCCAGGGATCTGTATTAGGTCCTCTGTTGTTTGTTATATACATAAATGACCTTGATTTAGGTATAACTAGTAGGATAAGTAAATTTGCAGATGATACCAAAATGGGGAGAACAATTGATTCAGATAGAGATATAGAGTGCCTCCAAAGGGATCTAGATACCTTACACGAATGGTCTGTAAATTGGCAAATGAAGTTTAACATTGACAAATGCAAGGTATTAAAGATAGGGAAGATGCACACAAATGTTAAATATAAACTAGCTAATATGGAATTAGAAAACTCGAATTGTGAGAAAGATCTAGGTGTGTTTGTTAGCTATGATTTGAATCCTAGACAACAGTGTATAAGCGTTCGAAACAAGGCAAACAGGATTCTCGGGTTCATCTCTAGGAGTGTGAGTAACAGAACTGCTGATGTTATCTTAAAACTTTACTTGTCATTAGTGAGACCCCATATGGATTATGCTGTTCAATTTTGGTGTCCTTATTACAGAATGGACATAGATTCATTGGAGAGAGTACAACGTAGAATGACAAAAATGATCCATAATATTAGAAATCTTCCGTATAAAGAAAGGTTGAAGAAATTAGGCTTACATTCGTTAGAGAGACGCAGAGTTAGAGGGGATATGATAGAGGTGTTCAAGTGGGTTAGTGGGATTAACAAAGGGGACATGACAAATATACTAAAGCTCAGTGATAGCGAAAGAACTCGTACCAATGGTTTCAAATTAGATAAATTTCGTTTCAGAAAAGATATAGGCAAATATTGGTTTGGTAACAGAGTTGTAGATGGGTGGAATGGACTACCAAGTGCTATAGTGGGATTAAAAACGATAGGGAGCTTTAAGATAAAATTGGATAAGCATAATATTATGGACGAGAAGGGTTGGGTGTGAAGGGGGATCAGCAGGGTTGGGCCAATCAGCGCTCTGCAGACCCCCATAATCCTGCGTTAATCTCTAACCGTTTTGGTAAGATGATCCTCAGGGTATTAGAGTGTTGAGCCTATAATTGGGCTTTGTAATTGGGGTTGTGTGGGACAGGGATCTGCCTTGCTTAGGCCAATCGGCTTTCTGCAGACTTCCATTTTCTTATGTTCTTATGTTCTTATGTTAAATAAATAGATAGATAGATAGATAGAGAGAGAGAGAGAGGGGGGGGGGGGGCGTGTGAGAGATGGTAGTGAGAGGAGGAGAATTGTTAGAGGAGAGATATATGATTGTTGGAATGGCTGAGGGAGGAATAAAGAGAGATGGAGAGATAGATAATGTATTTATTTGTAGAATATATATATTTTTTTTTTTTTTTTTTTTTAAGAGACAATGAACGGAGGAAGGAAAAACACAGATAAAACAAAAAGGTCCATGTGCCTAAAGGCATCCTCCATTCATAAAATGTTTGTAACAACTGGATTTAAACATTTGTTGATTGTAAGTTTGTGGAAAGCAATTCGAGGGAAGTTAATTCCAAAATACTGCTCTGGATTAAGGGGGAAGGGTTTATTTATTGGTCGATATAATTGTATTTAATCATTATCATTTTAGTGTCCTCCCTAGACCTCCATCAAGCTTAATGAATTATCCTCAAGCGGCCCCGTCTAGATATATTTGTACATTTTTCGGTAGAAAAATGTCCCGCCCGAAGGCCGATTCCTAAAAAAGTGGAAGCTTGCTATCACTCGTCAGGAAAAAAATGGAAACCTAAATGGCACGAAAGATATTAATATTGACAAAGAAATTGGGTGACAGGTGTTATTATCGCCAAGCTAATGGGGAAACGTCTACAAATGTCAAAACTAATGGGCTAAGCATCCCCTTAACCGATTGAGTACCAGGGACCTCCTTTTTCATTATATTCTGGCAGCTATTGGCCGATTGTATACAGCTCAGGAAGGACTTCTAGCAAAAATAAGGCTTCTAACTATCTCAACCAACCCTTTTAACTACCACAGATCCTTCTTGAGCTGCATAATATCGTCTAAATATAGCTAGAATAAAACATCACACACGTCGCTGGTACTCAGAGGGTTAATGTTATTTCTGTGTATTATATTTGTGTGAGTCTAATTGCTTGACTATGGGGGGCGTGTGAGAGAGATGGTAGAGGGAGGAGGAGGAGAGTTACGAGAGGAGAGATAATTGTTGGAATGGCTGAGAGAGAGAGAGAGAGAGAGAGAGAGAGAGAGAGAGAACTGTTGGAATGGGAGAGGGAGAATAAAGGGAGGATAGAGATAGGGAAGATTGAAATAATGTAAAAGATAATTGTTGGAATGGGAGATGAAGGATAAAGAAGGAGAGAGAGAGGGAAGATTGGAAGTGAGAAAAAATGAAAGAGATAGGAAGAGAATGGGAAGAAGAGAGATAATTGTTGGAATTGGAGATGGAGAATAAATTGGGAGAGAGAGAGATAGATATGGAAGATGGAAAAAAACGAAGAGAATTGGAGAGGCAGAAGCAGGAATTACAAGAAAAGAGATAAATGTTGGAATGAGAGATAATAAAGAATAATAATAATAATAATAATAAAGTTTATTTCCACCGACAGTGGTTATTCTTCTTACATAGTATTCACAAATATAATTATATACAGTTGGGGGTTTAGTGTTTTCAAAGTAGTTACAATACTAATACATAATACATAATTTAGTGTTACATACAGTAGACATACAGTTGTTAGTTGTGTATTCAGACCAGGTGTGACGGACCACAATTCCTAAGCTGTAATTACAAATACACCAAGTAGGTCAGCTCAGATCTATGTAGATTAAGAGGGCAGATAAGCCTGTGGATTATTAGGTTAGCCCTTGCACCTGGCTCAGGGTAGGACACTTCATATAGCCTATCTAAATACAGTAACGTTCTCTTTAATACAGTATTATATTTTTACATAAGAACATAACAGTGTATACAATTAAAATTAAAATTTAAAGATCTGCTGTTTAACTAAGACATACCCGGTACGGGAGAGAGAGAGAGAGAGAGAGAGAGAGAGAGAGAGAGAGAGAGAGAGAGAGAGAGAGAGAGAGAGAGAGAGAGATGACAGCGCCGGGGATTATGAGGGACTAAAATTGGGGTGGGAATCAGACAGAGTGAGATTTAGGGTTTAGAGAGAGAGATATATACATATACATACACATGTACACATACACACACACATACACACATATATATATAGAGAGGGTCATGTCTACAGATTTCTTATGAACATTAATTTAATCATAAGCAGAGTTTAGCAGCAAGGTTTTAACATTAGTCTTAAAGGTTCCTAGGCTACTGGAAGTTTGTACATTAACTGGGAGTTTGTTCCAAAGTACAGGTCCTCTTACCGTTTTTTTTTTTTTTTGCCCTATGTCTGTTTGAACATTCGGAATAAAAGCATATTTTGTTGTCTCGTTGTGCTAGCTGTTACATTGAATACTGTGGGTAGACTTAGTAGATACTCTGGGTAAAGCTTATTTAAGTATTTGAAAATAACTATTAGTGTGTCATGCGTTATTTTATCTTTAATATTTAACCATCTTAGTTCCTTTAATATAGGAGTGACATGATCAAACTTTTTTGACTTATTGTCAGCCACTTTAGCAGCAAAATTCTGAAGTTTTTGCACTCTGGATATTTGGGTAGCATTTGATGAACCCCAATATACACTATAATAATTGATTATATTTTTTTTTTTTTTTTTTTAAGAGACAATGCACGGAGGAAGGAAAAAAACAGATAAAACAAAAAGGTCCATGTGCCTAAAGGCATCCTCCATTCATAAAATGTTTGTAACAACTGGATTTAAACATTTGTAGATTGTAAGTTTGTGGAAAGCAATTCGAGGGAAGTGAATTCCAAAGAGTAGTAGCTCTGGGGATAAATGAATTCTGATAAGCAGAAGTTCTGCATTGTGGAGGAGAAAGTGTAAATTCTTGGGCGCTCTCAGCTGCCCTAGTTCTACGGGGAAAGATGTGGAGAGGCGGCACAATTGAAGCAAGTTCCTCGGAACAATTGCTGTGAAAATATCTGTAGAATAATGCAAGGGATGCAACGTTTCTTCGTATGGATAATGTAGGAAGGTCCTGTGTGATTGCAGGGTTATTGATTAATCTAATAGCTTTATTTTGAATTTTGTCCAACTGTTTCCACCCCACAGAGGTGAACAGTAATCCATCTGAGAACGCACATGACTTTTATATATTACGGCCAACTGCTCGTCAGTGAAGAATTCTCGAACTCTGTACAGGAGTCCCAGTTTTTTTAGAGGCATTCTTAGCAATGCTTCTAACATAATTTGTCCAGTTCAAGTTAGTAGTTAATGTTACACCGAGAATGTCAATACTAGGGGAAGTGGGAATATTTACATAATTCAAAAATATATGGGAGTCAGTGAGATTCTGTCGGTTAGAAAATTGAAAGTACTTGGTTTTCTGTGCATTAACCCGTATAGCCCCAGCGACGCGTCTGACGCGTCGGCGATGTATGTAACGCACAGCCAGAGAGGGGCACGTATAATCGGTCAGGTGTAGCCACTCAAGAGGGCTCAGATTTGTTGTAGTATCCCACGCAACAGATGGTGAAAACTCAAGTCCACGTGCGTGCGAAGCGCTCAATAACCGTTTTTTGGGGAATTGCCTTCATTTTTTACTCCTGTAAAATGTTTTCAGGGGCTCTAGGACCATTTTTTTAAGCTTTTGAGCGGTTTTTCGTGGTGTTTCCTTAACTATTGTCTGGAAAAACACAAAACCGGCCGGGTCTAAAACATTACAAAACTAGCCGGGGCTCTTGTTAAAGGAAACTAGATTCTTTTGTCCCCTTCATTAATTCTAGAAAGGTCCAGGTACAGAGAAATTGCAGGCTTTATTTTTGAATTTATAAGATCGGGTTGGGTGAAAGAATTGGTAAATGTGAAGGAACTGTGGAGTGTTGGAGCGTAGGAATGTATTGGATTATGAGTGGTAGATATGAGATCATTGATATGAATGAGGAACAGAGTTGGGGCCAAAACTGATCCCTGGGGAACACCAGCATTTATTGAGTGAAATTGAGAATAAAGGCCATCTACCATTACACGTATTTTTCTGTTATAAAGATAAGAAGAAATTAGTGGAACTAATGATGCAAGGCCGTAGTGTGACATCTTCGACAATAAGGATTGATGCCAGACTCTATCAAATGCCTTTGATATATCCAGTGCTATTGTATGTGTTTCACCATTGGTCTGTAGCTTGGTTGATTTGATGAGTAAGAAGGCAAAGATGTCTGCAGTTGATCGGACATCGTCTAAAACCATATTGCCTATCACTGATTAATTTATTATTCTCAAGATGCTTAATTATGTGATATTTAATATAATTTCAAAGACTTTACCAAGAGTGGAAGTTATAGCTATTGGTCTGTAGTTTGATGGATCTGAAGAGGCACCTTTTTTAGGAACTGGATGGATGTTTGCTTCTTTCCAGGGTACTGGGAAGCATGAGGTATGAGTACACAGACGGAAAAAAATTGCCAATACAGGAGCGAGCACCAAGGAGCAATTCTTAAGTACTATTGGAGGAATTTCATCTGGACCAGGAGCCTTATCTACTGAGAGATTCTGCAAAATAGTTTTGACATGTCTGGTGTGGATCTTAAGTGAGGGAATTTCAGGCGAATTAGAATTAAGTACGGGGACATCTTGATTTATTTCATCTAAGGTTGAGTTGGTGGAGAAAATATCCGCAAGAAGGTTAGCTTACCTCGTGGGTCACTTACAAGATTGCCAGTCGGAGATTTTAATGGTGGAATGGATGAAGCAGTAGTGAAGTTGGATTTGAATGAGTTAAGAGTAGACCAAAATATTTTGTTATCATTTGGATTATTTAGAAGTTTATTTGCCTGCTTGTGGAGAAAGTTTGATTTAGTTAGGTTTAATTATTATGTTCCTTCCAACAACCAACTATACTCCTAAAATCGATTAATGAAATTTACAAACACATGTGGCAGTCCGTGGATTCGAATCCAGGATGCTCACACCGAAAATCAACACCTTATGCATCGCACCACGAAGACAGTTAATACAGTTTTGGCATGATTTCTGATGTTTCTAAAGTAATTAAAGGCTTCATGTGTTTTTGATCTTGTGTATGCATTGTAGGCTATTGCTTTTTGTTCAGTTACTCTAGCACAATTATGGTCAAACCATTTAGGTGAATTAGATCTTTTACTGTATTTTTTATGAGGAATAAAAGTTTCCATTCCAATTTTTATAAAATCTTGTATGTGGCTCAAGGTGGAGTGTGCATCATTAGAAAAGAAAGAGGTCCAGGAAATATCAATAAAGAAACCTTGAAGACCCTCCAAGTCTGCCCTATCGTAATGCCATTTAGTCACCAAAACAGGTTCAGAGTAGGTAGGTGTGGTAGGTGATAGACAGGTGGCCTGTATCAGACAGTGATCAGAAGATCACAAACACTTAGCACTAGTGTTTGTACAATGATTGTTCTAGTTGATTTGTCAAAGTGATCTTTTATTCTATTGATATACATAAGTGTCCCTACTACTTTTGTACTCATTTCACTAATGTGGACATCAAAGTTCATATATCTATCAAAATATATGCCTAGATTTTTTACATGAGTGGTAGGTTCAATAGTGCTGTCATTAAGGCGTATGGTGGCATTACTGGGTATTTTATAAAGTACCTGACGAGTGCCTATGAATATGCATTGGGTTTTATTAGCGTTCATCATTAATCCATTTTGTATAAAATATAGTCTCAGTTTTTGTAGTATTTCTTCCGTTTTAGTAATTAGATTGCCAAAATTATTTACCAAGTCACTGAGTAGAAGTTGTGTGTCATCGGCATATTGTACTAGTGTACAGTCTTTGATATATTTAATATAAGAATATAAGAACATAAGCATGTCATTTACGAATATAATAAACAATAATGGACCTAAAATTGATCCTTGAGGAACACCGTATGTTACTGGTAATTTTGAGGATAGTATGTTATTCATAAGAACTGATTGCGATCTTTCATTTAGAAAACTTCTAAACCAGAATGGGTTAACTTTGAATTTAATTAGTTTATTTATAAGGGTGTTATGATGGACACTGTCAAATGCTTTAGAGAGGTCACACAAGGTTAGCAAAGATACTTGTTTTGTATCCATATTATTATATATTGCATTAGTGACAACTGTAAGGGCCGTTTCGGTAGATAATTTTGGTCGGAACCCATGTTGGCATATTGAGAGTAGTTTATTAGTTTCTAGGAAATTTGATAGTTGATTAACGACAATCTTTTCGAGTATTTTTGAAAAAATGGGGAGTAATGAGATTGGTCGGTAATTAGTGGCGTCATTATTATCTCCGCTTTTAAAAAGGGGGGTGACGATAGCGTGCTTCCATACCGTAGGAAAAATACCAGTGACAATGGAGGTTAAAATGATTGTAAGGTAAAAAGCAATAACAGGTAATGAATCTTTAATGAATCGGAGAGAAATGTTATCACACCCAAAAGATTTAGTATTACGTAGGTGCTTTATTGTTAAGATAATTGTGTTTGTATCTACGGGTTGGGGAAGAAAATGAGAGGAGGTCGTATTCATTATCGGCTGTCGAGTCTTGGATATTATTTAGGGATGCCCTGGTTTTTTCATATGTCCTTTTTCCGACGTTTGCAAAGAAAGCATTGACATGAAGCATTGACATGAAGCCTAGAAAACAGTGTATAAGCGTTCGTAATAAGGCAAACAGGATTCTCGGGTTCATCTCTAGGAGTGTGAGTAACAGAACTGCTGATGTTATCTTAAAACTTTACTTGTCATTAGTGAGACCCCACATGGATTATGCTGTCCAATTTTGGTGTCCTTATTACAGAATGGACATAGATTCATTGGAGAGAGTACAGCGTAGAATGACAAAACGATCCATAATATTAGAAATTTCGTATGAAGAAAGGTTGAAGAAATTAGGTTTACATTCGTTAGAGAGACGCAGAGTTAGAGGGGATATGATAGAGGTGTTCAAGTGGGTTAGTGGGATTAACAAAGGGGACATGGCAAATGTACTAAAGCTCAGTGATAGCGAAAGAACTCGTACCAATGGTTTCAAATTAGATAAATTTCGTTTCAGAAAAGATATAGGCAAATTGGTTTGGTAACAGAGGTGTAGATGGGTGGGATGGACCACCCAGTGCTATAGTGGGATCTAAAACTGTAGGGAGCTTTAAGATAAAATTGGATAAGCATATGGACGAGAAGGGTTGGGTGTGAAGGGGGATCAGCCGGGTTGGGCCAATCAGCGCTCTCCAGACCTCCATAATCCTGCGTTAATCTCTAACCGTTTTGGTAAGATGATCCTCAGGGTATTAGAGTGTGAAGCCTATAATTGGGCTTTGTAATTGAATTGGGGTTGTGTGGGACAGGGATCTGCCTTGCTTAGGCCAATCGGCTTTCTGCAGACTCCCATTTTCTTATGTTCTTATGTTCGGCGTTGGATTGATCAATATCAGTTGGTGAGGCATTGGATTTGGATTTGGAGGGGGGAACTAATGATTTTACAATTTTCCAAGTAGAGGCAATATTGTTTTTTGAGTTTAAGAGTTCATTATGATAGTGTTCTTTCTTTGTTGTTACTATAAGTTTTGTAATGTTTTTTTTTACGGTTTTTGTAAAGACTCTGTAATGTTGTGTTATACCTGTCTTCTTTTAAGTTCTTATGTGCTACGTTTTTGGCTGTTATGGCTTCTTTAATTGCGTCATTCATCCAGGGGGCGGGGGGTCTACTAATGTCTCTGGTGACTATAGGGGCACAGTGCTCTAGACTTTGATTTAAGATTGATGTTAATATGTTAACTTGCTCATTTACATAGTCTGTGTGGAGTAATCTGTTAATATTGTTTATCTTGCTAAGAATATGCTGACAGAATGTGTCACTGCTGTAATTTTTTAATTCTCGAAATGATCTTAAAGTAGGCGAAAATTTGGGCTTACTGATATTTATTGTAGCGGTTATTAGGTCATGGTCAGCGATAGGCTGAGGAATTACGTCGGACTTTAGTACTATGTCGGGTTTATTGGTAATAATTACATCAAGTAGGGTGGCAGAGTTAGGGGTGATTCGATTTTTTTTGTTTATTATTTGGGACAATTTATTATTGTTTTATGATACGGGATAATTTGCTATTGTTTTGAAGAAGATCATCATTTAGATCGCCAAAAGCAAAGAAAGTCTTTTTGTGCATACATATTGTTTGAAGGACATTAGAGATATAATCAAATGTGGCAGAGGGAGTTTTTGGGTGCCTATATATGCAGCCTATTATGATAGAGGGTAATTTTCTACACTGAACTCTTACCTATATATCTTCAATACCTGCCTGTCGTTCGATGTTTGTTTCAATTATTACTGAATTAAGGGTCTGTTTAACATAAATACAAACACCAGACCCACGGCCGTTATCGCATCTGTATAGATTATAATTAGGTATATCCATATAAGCGTTAGGAGTGTGGGAAGATAACCAAGTCTCACTGATACATAGGATATCGATATTTCTGTCATGTATTAATATTTTTACCTCCTCTAAGTTACTCTGTAATGATTGAGCATTAATGTGTTCAATAGAAAGTAAGTCCTTTATAAATGGTTGAGAGTTACAGTCGGCTTTGTCTTCTTTGCCACACTCCTAGTTGATGTAGTATTCACATAGCTTACTCTTATGACCTAGGTTGTTACAGTTGCCACATCGAATCTTATGATCGAAGCGACAGTTACTTTGTTGGTGGTTAAATTCACCGCAGTTATAACAGCCAATTTTGGTGGGATAGTGGGATTGTGAGTGTCGGGGAAGGGGTGGGAATTCGTCATATGTAGTACTTTCATGTCAAGTGTAGTTGGTGGGGTGAGATGGAGGGTTAGAATGGGGTTGAAGGTAGTATCTGTTGTTATTTAGAGAGGGGAGAAGGTGGAGGAGGGGTAGTGAGGGGGTTGATTTCTTGTCGCTTGTCCTGATATCTTGTTATTCCCTGCCGATCTATGAGTTGCCCACGGCCCACGTGGTGGTGATATAGGGGCGGGGGTATGAAGGGGGGTGGTGACCTGTTTTGTGTTCAGGGTTTAGGGTTTTTTCACGTGGAGATTGTCGGGTCCATAATCCCCGTGGTGATGACGCGCTTGGTGAGGAGGGGTTGTGGGGTTGGGTGGGGGGAGAACGCTGGTCTTGTCCATGCTGTCTGCTACCTTGTCTCGTCTCGTGAACGTTCCACTGTAGTTGTCCAGGTCGTGAGGATTTGCGATGATTTACAGCCACCTGCCACCCATCTTTGTCGGTTTGACCTGGTGCAAGCTGGCGGGTGGGGGTGTAGGTGGGCCTGGTTCTGGAGTTGTCTGCACGCTGATGTTGTTTGTCGTCCTGAGGTTGGCTTCTGTTCAATTCTGCATTTGAGTTTTTCTTAATTAGGGCCCAGTTTAAGTAGTCGTTGAAGTGTGGGTATTGTTTGGCCATTGCCCCAAGTAGCCTGACTGCACCAGTCCTATTTAGGAGGGAGCCCTGGTGGTCACCGTATGCCAGGAAACAGGCCTCATAAATTTCTCCGGTTGCCAGCCTGAAGGAGAGGTCGGGATTTAATGTGGTGATACCATTTTCGGAGGCCCACTTTTGGATGTGCTCGTTCAGTTCATTTATTTTGGCCTGGAGTGTGTCAGATTGTAGGCTCGGTACGATTTGACTAACACATATTTCCATATTTTCATTTTTGTTTTTTAGAGTACTCACTAGCGCACTTAGATTATCTATGACATCTGTGGGAGCTTTGCCTTCCATCGCGTCAAACAATCTGCCGTAAATCAAGCATTTTGGTGGTGCCCATGAGAGTTTTTCTTGCACCCAGCATTTCATCAAGTCTATATTAGCTTCATCCAGGGTTCTAATTGCACAGTTTTTGTTCAGATCGGACGCTTTAAAATTTGTTAGGTTGCTATCTCCTAGTATTACCATCTTCACAGCGGTGGTTTGGTTAGGTGTGTTCGGGTTGTCAGTCGCACTTTCACAGTCAATTTTTTCCTCCAGAACAGAGATTCGGCGCTCAACGTTGACTATGTTGTTTGTTTGTTCTAGTGAGGTAAGCCGTGAGGTTAGGTCATCTAACTGAGCGGTTATTGTACTAGGTTGTGAAGGGGTGAAAGTCAGCGTTTCTTCACTAGGAGTGCGGGGTTCTAGCGATGTTACACGGTCACTTAAATATTTTAAGGCTTCTTGAATTAATTTAACTTCTTCACTGAGCTTTATTAAGTCACTGTTCACGTTTACAGAGTTATCGGCTGAGGTTGCATTGTCTTCACTATCGGCTGAGGTTTCATTGTCTTCACTATTTGCATTTGTAGTTGGTAGAATACTTTCATTGGGATGATGGGTGTCACTAGAGGGGGTTGAACTTTGTGATTGTTCCATGATCTTCTCTATTAGTACCTGTTTGTTTACCCATACATTTGATAGGCCTAAGTCACGACAATGCTTCCGTAGGTCAGTTCTGGTAAAGTTTTTGTCAAGATAGTTCTGTGTAGGATTTTTTAAGGAAGGTTCACTATTCACTTTTTGTTAAGAACATAAGAACATAAGAAAATGGGAGTCTGCAGAAAGCCGATTGGCCTAAGCAAGGCAGATCCCTGTCCCACACAACCCCAATTACAAAGCCCAATTATAGGCTCAACACTCTAATACCCTTAGGATCATCTTACCAAACCGGTTAGAGATTAACGCAGGATTACGGGGGTCTGCAGAGCGCTGATTGGCCCAACCCGGCTGATCCCCCTTCACACCCAACCCTTCTCGTCCATATGCTTATCCAATTTTTTCTTAAAGCTCCCTATCGTTCTTGATCCCACTATATCACTTGGTAGCCTATTCCACCCATCTACAACTCTGTTACCAAACCAATATTTGCCTATATCTTTTCTGAAACGAAATTTATCTAATTTGAAACCATTGGTACGAGTTCTTTCGCTATCACTGAGCTTTAGTACATTTGTCATGTCCCCTTTGTTAATCCCACTAACCCACTTGAACACCTCTATCATATCCCCTCTAACTCTGCGTCTCTCTAACGAATGTAAACCTAATTTCTTCAACCTTTCTTCATACGGAAAATTTCTAATATTATGGATCATTTTTGTCATTCTCCGCTGAATTCTCTCCAATGAATCTATGTCCATTCTGTAATAAGGACACCAAAATTGGACAGCATAATCCATATGGGGTCTCACTAATGACAAGTAAAGTTTTAAGATAACATCAGCAGTTCTGTTACTCACACTCCTAGAGATGAACCCGAGAATCCTGTTTGCCTTATTACGAACGCTTATACACTGTTTTCTAGGCTTCAAATCATTGCTAACAAACACACCTAGATCTTTCTCGCAGTCTGAATTTTCTAATTCTAAATTAGCTAGTTTATATTTAACATTTGTTTGCATCTTCCCTATCTTTAATACCTTGCATTTGTCAATGTTAAACTTCATCTGCCAATTTACTGACCATTCATGTAAGGTATCTAGATCCCTTTGGAGGCACTCTATATCGCTATCTGAATCAATTGATCTCCCCATTTTAGTATCGTCTGCGAATTTACTTATCCTACTAGTTATACCTAAATCTAGGTCATTTATGTATATAAGAAACAACAGGGGACCTAATACCGATCCCTGGGGGACACCACTTTTGACTGCTCCCCACTCTGACTTGGTACCATTTATGCTGACTCTCTGTTTCCTACCAATTAGCCATGACCTAATCCATCCCAACAACGACCCTCCTATTCCATGTGCCTCAACCTTTCTCATCAATCTCTCATGAGGGACTCTGTCGAAAGCTTTACTGAAATCTAAATATATATCATATGACTTGTCACTATCTACTGCTTCATATACCTCTGAGAAAAAGCTAAGCAAATTAGTAAGGCACGAACGTCCCTGAGTGAATCCATGCTGAGAAGAATTTATTAAGTTAAATTTTACTAAGTGGCTTCTAATTTTCCTAGAAATAATAGACTCTAGCAACTTTCCTATGATTGATGTGAGACTAATGGGACGGTAATTGGATGCTATCGATTTATCACCTTTTTTGAAGATCGGAACTACATTTGCAAGCTTCCAAGCTTCTGGAACTAAACCTGTTTCTAATGACTTGTTAAATATAAATGCTAATGGACTACTTAACTCATCTCTGCATTCTTTAATACTCTAGCATATACCTCGTCAGGACCAGGCGATTTTTGAGGTTTCAGTCTGTCAATTTCCTTAAGCACATCATTTCTACTTATACTAACTGTACTTAACATATTTTCTATACTATCACTATATACCATATTGACTTCTGGAATCTGTGCCAAATTTTCATTAGTGAAAACGGAAAGAAACTGACTATTTAATGTACTGCACATTTCTAAATCATTTTCTGTTATTTCTCCTATTGAAGTTTTTAGGGGGCCTATTACATCTCTAACTTTAGATTTATATAGTTGGTAAAAAGCTTTAGGGTTATTTTTTGAGTCGCTGGCTATCCTTATTTCATAATTTCTTTTTGCTTTCCTGATTTCCTTTTTGACCTGTCTTGATAGAGTCTGATAGTATATATGTAAATGATTTTCACCTTTCTTTATTTTTCGATATATTCCTTTCTTTTTTCCTATAAGATCTATTAGCTTATTAGTCATCCATTTTGGTTGGTTCTGCGTCGATCTAAATCTTCTTTTAGGGATATATTTATTTTGAGCATTGTGGAGTGAAGCAATAAACTGGTTATATGTAGGTGGCAAGTTTAACTCTGGCATATCCTGACTTAATCGCTTAACAATAGGGTCCACCCTTAAGTCTCTTCTTAGCCCACCATAATCGGCTTTTCTGAAATCTGGGATAAGTGTCGTATTCTCTTTAGCATTCCCTGTCCATTGTATATTAAAATAAATAGATTTATGATCGCTATTTCCTAGGTGGTCACCAATCTCTACATTATTTATCATATGTTCATTGTTACTGAAAACTAAATCAAGAATATTAATACCTCTAGTCGGCGTATCTATGAATTGAAATAAAAAACTATCTTGTACTACCTCTATAAACTCTACTGAATCGGAGTCGCCTATTTGGTGCTGCCAATCAATGTTCGGAAAATTAAAATCCCCCATAATGCACACATTGCTAAACCTTGATGCTATTTTAATTTCCTCCCATAACGATTTTCCGCCATTTCTACTCATATTAGGCGGTCTATATATAACTCCAATAACTATGGTCTCACTACCTTCGTTAACCTCTACCCAAACACTTTCATTATCATTATTTAGTCTAATACCTGATTTAATACAGCTTTTTAATGTACTCCTGACAAACACTGCTATACCCCCGCCCCTCCTACTTGTTCGGTCATATTTAAACAAACTATATCCTGGAATATCAAATTCTGCTAAAAAATGCCTAGATTCTGTATTAATCCACGTTTCAGTTAGCGCTATTATGTCTATATTTTCTGTGCTAACGAGTGCTCTAAGTTCGTTCATTTTGTTACATAAACTCCTACAATTTGTATAATATACCCTCAACCTATTACTTTTATTTGCAACTAATTTTCTATTGTGTTTAGCTAACTTATTATTTCCTGTTGAACTACTAGCTCTAGACGGAAATTCTACTCTATCAGTATTCTCATCTTTACTATCAGTTACATGTGTAGTGTTATCGATACTACTATTACACATCACTATATCCGCACTATCTTGACTGATTATTTCTATTTTACTCACTGGTTTGTCACATGAAGTACCTGCTCCATATGGAGACAGTATTTTACTTACACACCCAGGTTTTTTTAACGAAACCCCGCAACAATCTTGTCGAGTGAGCTGGCCAAGGTCGAAACTCCTAGTCGAGAGAGATGTACTCCATCCTGGGCATACAGTTCATCCTTACCATAAAAGAGGGACCAGTTATCCAGGAATGGAATAGTATTTGCCTTACAATACTTCTCCAGCCGGCTATTTACACCAATAGCCCTGGAGGACCATTCCTTCCTTACCCCTCTTCTAGGCAGGATACTGTTTACCACAGGAACTCCACCTTTTTCCTTGATCCTCTCCAACATTTCCTGATACTTGGAGAGCAACTCCTCAGTCCTGCATCTCCATATGTCGTTGCTCCCTGCGTTGAGGAGGATGATGGGGTCCTCCCCACTCACTTCCATGACAGCATCTATCTTCTCAGCCACCCTCCCGACTCCGGCACCAGGCACGCAGACAACTTTACCAACCTGAGTGTTTGTTGCCCTGCCAAGGTATCTAACCAATGAATCACCGACAATGAAAACAGACTTAGCTTTTTCCTTTTGTCGGCGTGTAGCAGCAGTTGTTGCAGCAACAGCAGCAGACTTCCCCCCCTCCCCTCTCACTGCCTCGATGATCGCCACTTCATCGCCATCACTCTCATCAGCCAAGGTGCTGAAGTTGTTGTGGGTCTTGACTGGCTGCCTTTTCAGCTTGCAGGCCGTTGCACTAGTTGACACCACTTTCCAAGGGGCTTCACGATCCCTGGGAACACTTCTCCGCCATAGCTAGTCTCAAGGCCAAATTTTCATCTTTGAGACACTGAATCTCCTGCTCCACACTCTCCAGTCTCTCTTGCAAAGCAAGACAAAGCTGGAGAGTATGGGAGGAGACAGCAGACTCATCAACAACAGCCATCACTATGAAAGTTCACTAGGACCTCACTAAGGGTAAACAGGTTCACTAGCGGTCACTGGGGACGTCCGCACAGGTCAGGGGTCAGAGAGCAACTGAGTTGTTCTGTTGGCTGGGTCGAGGTAGGGGTAGGTACTGTAGTGCTGCCGCTCGCCATGATGAGTGGTCGGGCAGGGCGATTAGCGGAGAGTAAATAATAATAATAATAATAATAAAGTTTATTTCCACCGACAGTGGTTATTCTTCTTACATAGTATTTACAAATATAATTATATACAGTTGGGGGTTTAGTGTTTTCAAAGTAGTTACAATACTAATACATAATACATAATTTAGAGTTACATACAGTAGACATACAGTTGTTAGTTGTGTATTCAGACCAGGTGTGACGGACCACAATTCCTAAGCTGTAATTACAAATACACCAAGTAGGTCAGCTCAGATCTATGTAGATTAAGAGGGCAGATAAGCCTGTGGATTATTAGGTTAGCCCTTGCACCTGGCTCAGGGTAGGACACCTTCATATAGCCTATCTAAATACAGTAACGTTCTCTTTAATACAGTATTATATTTTTACATAAGAACATAACAGTGTATACAATTAAAATTAAAATTTAAAGATCTGCTGTTTAACTAAGACATACCCGGTACTGGAGAGAGAGAGAGAGAGAGAGAGAGAGAGAGAGAGAGAGAGAGAGAGAGAGAGAGAGAGAGAGAGAGAGAGAGAGAGAGAGAGAGAGAGATGACAGCGCCGGGGATTATGAGGGATTAAAATTGGGGTGGGAATCAGACAGAGAGAGATTTAGGGTTTAGAGAGAGAGATATATACATATACATACACATGTACACATACACACACACATACATACATATATATAGAGAGAGGGTCATGTCTACAGATTTCTTATGAACATTAATTTAATCATTTAATTAATTTAATTTAATTTAATTTAATTTAATTAATTTAAGCAGAGTTTAGCAGCAAGGTTTTAACATTAGTCTTAAAGGTTCCTAGGCTACTGGAAGTTTGTACATTAACTGGGAGTTTGTTCCAAAGTACAGGTCCTCTTACCGTTAATTTGTTTTGCCCTATGTCAGTTTGAACATGCGGAATAAAAATCATATTTTGTTGTCTCGTTGTGCTAGCTGTTACATTGAATACTGTGGGTAGACTTAGTAGATACTCTGGGTAAAGCTTATTTAAGTATTTGAAAATAACTATTAGTGTGTCATGCGTTATTTTATCTTTAATATTTAACCATCTTAGTTCCTTTAATATAGGAGTGACATGATCAAACTTTTTTGACTTACCGTCAGCCACTTTAGCAGCAAAATTCTGAAGTTTTTGCACTCTGGATATTTGGGTAGCATTTGATGAACCCCAAATTACACTACAATAATTTATTATACTTAGCACTAGTGTTTGTACAATGATTGTTCTAGTTGATTTGTCAAAGTGATCTTTGATTCTATTGATATACATAAGTGTCCCTACTACTTTTTTACTCATTTCACTAATGTGGACATCAAAGTTCATATGTCTAACAAAATATATGCCTAGATTTTTTACATGAGTGGTAGGTTCAATAGTGCTGTCATTAAGGCGTATGGTGGCATTACTGGGTATTTTTTAAAGTACCTGACGAGTGCCTATGAATATTGTTACGGCTGGATCGGCAATACATATTCGGGATTCTTGATCGTAGGACAGAAATGGCTTAAGTGACAACGACACGCTCGATTCCAGTCCCAAATACTATATGCTCCAGACAACAAAAGCACCAACGCCCTACAGAGTTATCGTCTACGGTAACGAGGTACCTTAACTCGGCGAAAGTGTACAACAGGGGTAGGCTATGAGGCTAAACTCCCTCAGACATTTATAGGTTACGTTATTACTAAAGAAATGCAATACTCAAGAAACTACGTTAATATTAAGCCTCTAATAATGTAGAATAGAAGCAGGCTAAAGGTATGACAGTGAAATGCTAAATGACAAATGTACACGCCTACTTGAAAGCGCGTGCACTACACTAACTGTCCCTACTAACATGCACTAGCATGTAGCATACAAGATGTTCATGATCCAGTAGATACCTAATAATACACATGGGAGGAACATAAACAGTAGTCACTTATTATAATAATGAATCTATACTTGGAATAACTAAAAGGTTGCAGGCAACAGTACTGCGCCGGTAGCCTACTACCGCATAGGCTACTTCGCTTCTCTCACTCTGTCTCCCCTCCGAGTCCGTATGCGCCCTACGCAACAGAACTCCGGACACAGCAGCAAAACGACAGTGCAGTTAATTGATACATGAAAGTATTAATAGTGTTGTCTTGTGTGTGAGTAATGTGTATTGTAAAGTGTTATAGTTATATACTTAAAGAGAGCTGCAATGCATAGTAAAATAAAGATATATCCCACTCATCATCCCCATGTGTTCTAGCTAGCAGGCCAAGTCACAGGAACAACGAGTCCCAGCACCGAAAGCGAGAACCCAGGAGAAGACTGTAGAGAACACAAGGACAGATAAATTACGTTACTCTACTATACCGGCACTACGAGCGAGCTGTAGTCTCGGGTGCTACACTCGCTCCTGGCTCGGTATGCAAATCAAGGCTAAGTCCTCGTCCCTCTACAGACAACTCCTGGGCATGGTCGGGCTCTTACACATGGCACCAGTCTAGTCACAAATGGGATGATGAGCAGGGCATATAACTCGTGAACATGTAGAACGTTCACCAACTATCCTCATCAAGAAGATCGCTGTTCACATTAACCCCTTAAATCTAATACATGTAAATATATGCTTGTCCTAAGAGTAATACGAGAGGTGAGTGCTGAAACTCCTTTAGGACCTCAAGGGAAGGTTATGCATTTAAATAGAGAGAAGAATGAAATGAGAGTAATGTCGTCAGAGAGAAAGAGTGCAACCGTGAGAAGTGGGGAGAGAGAGCAAGGGATGTTAGAATCTCAAAGGTTCTAGGCAACCTAGTCCAGGAACACACAGCCAACCTCCAGGCAGTGTGCTGTACGACAACATGGGCCCAGCCCAGCCAGGCAACAATGGACTACCAACCCTATCGCGCCTAGCTATAAGGGCAAGGCTGCCAACCAGTCCATACGTCTGGCAACCACCCGGCCGGCAGCGCGGCGTGTTGCTACCCTCTTGCTCTGAAGCCCAACTCACTCTCTCTCTCTGAATTCCCATTATCCTATCTATCAACTTCTCTATTGATACTACATATTAAATGGAAGGTCTCGACATGGCTTAAAACAAAACCCACCACTGGTTAGCACATGACGAGACCTTTGCAGAGATACAAAGAACATAGTTATAAGTTGTCACACTCAATATACATAGCGGCTGACGGTAGCCAGATCACAGGCGGTACAGTGGAGTACCAAGGAGTACAATCAGGTTGCGTTGCCCAGCACTGGGGTGCGTCACAGCCCCCCCAAGATTTTAGATAATCGACCTTAGAAGCATTATCAAAATCTGACAGGCAACCAACCGACCTGCTACCCTTAGCTGCCACTAATTGCAAAAGGTGCACAATAACTGAAGTGTGAATTATACATAAAACACAATATCGCATTCATTATGCTACAACAATAAAGACTTACAAAACTAAAAAAAAAGAAAGAGTTTTCTCGTTTATTTTATTGTTTTATAATCTTTTTGGACGGCGTTATGATAGCCTAATTTTACTCCTGCTCAACCCACACACCGTGCACGACTATCTTGGATCATCAACCCTTGATAGACAATCTGCTATCACGTTCTCACTCCCGGCAATATGCTGAATGTGGAGATTATACTCTTGGAGCATTAGGGACCACCTGGTCAACCGCATATTCCGATTGTGAAACTGATTTAGGAATTTCAAGGGATGATGGTCCGTATAAATCGTCACTACCGGGCCGTAGGCTGGAACATAAACTTCGAAATGTTTGAGCGACAAAACGATAGCCAGAAGCTCCTTCTCTATAGTCGAGTAATTCCTTTGTGCCGAATTAAACTTGCGAGAAAAGAAGCTCACTGGGTGTTCCAAGCCCTCGGAATCAGTCTGCAGTAACACTGCCCCGGCACCCACACCGCTGGCATCAGTCGCCAGCTGAAAACTCCTGGAGAAGTCTGGGGCCCTCAAAATCGGATGTGTACACAGCAGGTGCTTGACTAGGTCGAAAGCCCTCTGACACTCCGCAGCCCAACAGAACTTCACTGACTTCGACAGTAGATCAGTTAACGGAGCTAAGACAGTAGAGTATCCCCGGATGAAGCGCCTATAATAGCCTATCATACCTAGGAACCGCATGACCTGGCGCTTAGTGGTGGGCCTGGGAAACATATTGATAGCCTGTATCTTGCTCAGGGGGGGCACACCCGGCCTAACCCGACCACAAAGCCAAGATACTGCACAGTAGCCTTTACAAACTCGCACTTCCTCAGGTTCACCACCAGCCCAGCATCGTGCAACTTCCTAAACAGGGTCTCTAAGTGCCTTAGGTGATTTTCAAAATCGTCATCATATACTATCACGTCATCAAGGTAGACCGTGCAGTTAGGGATTTTGTCACAAATATCGTTCATCAGGTTTTGAAACGTGGCAGGTGCGTTCTTAAGCCCATAAGGCATTACGTTACATTGGTAGGTCTTGCCATCTACCACAAAACCACAAACTTGCTTAGCTCGGTCCGACAGGGGTACTTGCCAGTAGCCTTTTACAAGATCAATTTTAGTAAGGTACTTTGCATTCCCTATCTTGTCCACGCTGTCGTCAACTCGAGGCAAAGGGTAAGGGTTGGTGGTGGTCAAGCCATTTAGCCTACGAAAATCTATGCAGAACCGCACCTTGCCGTCAGGTTTTGGCTGCAACGTGACGGGTGATGTCCACTTCACATAACCTTCAGTGATCATCCCTCTCTCAACCATGTACTTTAACTCCTCCCGTAAAGCTGGCAACTTTACCGGGGGCACACGGTAGGGCACTGACTTGAAGGGCACATTATCACCGACGTCCACGTCGTGCGTTACCTGAGTAGTGAGACCTGGGTGTTCGGCGAAAACAGAGGGGTATGACCTGAACAGGCCTAGGACAGCAGCACCTGGTGCTCAGGCAGGTGACTTACAGCTTGCCTAGCCTCTTGTTCAGTATTCCCCGCCCACTGTTCCGCGGAAATGACACAGTCCCAGCTATCCTCCTCAGCAGCATGACTGTCCCCACCTCCTTCTCCACCCTGGCCGCTGCAGGCCAGCACAGGGACAGTGAGAGGCTCTGAGGGGCGTCTCACATACTCTTTCATGAGGTTAACATGACATAACTGATGTTTTTTCCTACGGTCAGGTGTTGCAACGAGATAATCAAGGTCGGACAGTTTCTTAGCCACCACATACGGCCCAATGAACTTGGCAGAAAGGGGGTGTCCAGGCAAAGGTAAAAGCAACATTACCTCCTGACCCACCGAAAACTCCCGAAGCTTCACCTTGGCATCATACTGGTGCTTCATGACCGCCTGTGCATTAACCAAGTTATTACCTGCCGCTGCCATGCAACCTATAAGTCTCTCCCGGCTCTAAAGGACATATTTAAGTACAGACCCCGGCTTCTCTTCGCCCTCCCAGATCTCTTTCACCATACTTAAAGGTCCTCTCACATTATGGCCAAAGACTAGCTGATTTGGACTGAACCCCAGGCTCTCTCCTGGGACTTCACGTGCAGCGAACAGAACATACGGCAGACCCAAATCCCAATCAGTGTCATGTTCTGCACAGTAACAGCGTAGCATACTCTTCAGGGTCGAGTGCCACCGCTCCAAGACTCCCTGACTCTCGGGATGGTAGGCTGACGACACTACAGAACATATACCGTGCAACTGAAGGGTTTGCTTGAACAATTTGGATGTAAAATTGCTCCCCTGGTCTGACTGCACCTCACGTGGAAATCCATAACGGGAACAGAACAATAATAAGTTTTTAACAACTGCCTTTGCCGAGCCGTTTCTCATGGGGTATGCGTCCGGGTATCTCGTAGCCACATCCATGATTGTCAACAGGAATTTATTGCCACTACTAGTAGGCGGGAAAGGGCCAACCCTCATTGTTCCCTGATTAAATAGCACTGTATGAATATTCCCATATTCAAAATATGCTATAGGGGTGCAATGCCTGGTGAGTTATCTGCTCAACAGGTGGCGTTGTGTGTGTGTGTAAGTGTGAGAGTCCGAGTGTCGTGGGTGAGACAGTGAAGCACGGGAACGAGGTGGCTTCAGAGATGGGGTCGTTTCGGGCCATGAGTGAGCACCGTGCCTCATGTGAAGGCAAGATGGCAGGTGCTCGTTGTGCTCTACGTGCTTCACATGTCTCACTCCCTAGACTGGAACAAGACCTCACGGGCTTCACTGTTCATTGTAAAACGGTGAATGTTAAGGCTCTCAGCCTATGCCCGAGAGGAAGTAAGTTGGAATATAGAAAAAAAAAAAAAAAAAAAAAAAAAAAAAAAAAAAAAATCTACTACAACTTTGCTGAACGGAGGCCCGGTGACAGGTATGGGAAACAAAGGTGCCTTCGGGATTGTCTGGTTAGGCTTCCCCGTTGTCTGGCAGGTCGCACACCCAGCCACCCATGCACAGACATCAGCCTTGACCCCAGGCCACCAGAAAAACCTGCCCAATGCCGCCAATGTTTTTGTTACCCCCAAATGACCCGCCACCGGCACATCATGCGCCAGACACAATAAGGACTCTCTATACTTATTGGAACAACCACCTGGTCTACTACCCTCGCACCGCCCTCCCACTTCGATTTGGGGTCTAAAAATCTGCGGTACAATATCCTGTTGAGCCTAAAGAAATCTCCCGGCTTCGCATCCCCATCTTCCTCCAACTCTATGGCACCATTGCTATAACGAGCTAGGCTAGCGTCTTGCAGCTGCTGCTCACTTATGTCCCCGGGCGTCAATGCATCAAGATGGTTTTGTAATAAGACATTACCCCGGCTAGTAGGCTCTACTGCCTTAGTGGCTCTCGCTACAGCTCTTGCCTCACGCGAAGTCTTACCCAACTCTGCCTTGTTACACACCATCTCTGGGCCAGAGTCAACTCCCGTGTTTATTATAGGTCCAAGTACCGAATCACCGAGAAGTGCAGCAGAATCAATGTCCCTTTTCCTGCCCTTAGCAACCTTCTCCTGATCCTTCCTCCACTGTCCCCGAGGTTGAGTGCTAGGCTGTGCAGGAGCCGCAGAGCGAGATCGGGTTACCACACAGGCCATCTCATCCTGTTGGCACCTCCCAACCCATTCCCGATTCTCACCATCCACGTCGGACGCCCTCTCGGCAACGACTAAGGGTGGAGTCCCGGAAGTGGGCACCGCAAAGTCGTTGCCGAGAAGAAGGTCGACGCCCTCAACTGGCAAACACTCAACGATCCCTACATCCAGCTCCCTGCACACCTCTCCCACTCTCAACTCCAACCTCACAAGTGGGTATGACCTCGTAGCATTTATACCCTGCACCACAACAACTCTGGCCGCATTTATCGGTTTCCCTGTGAAGTTCCTCAACAAAGTTTGCGAAGCCCCCGTATCCCTCAACAAGTCAACCCTCCGTAGTTCACTCCCCCAGCTCACAAACCCGTGTCCCCGATGGCTACAGAAAGTGTCCCGGACAGGTGTCGAGCCTTCCGTACGCTTCTTTACCGCGTGTGCCTCAGCTGCTGACAACCTACCCCGGGCAGTTGCTGCAGCCTTCAGAGACACACCGATACTGTGAACCAATGACACCGGCTTAGCGGGAGTGTTACTAGGGCACTCACGTGAATAATGGCCTAGCTTCTGACATTTGTAACATTTCACATCCCCAATGGGCTTCTTCCCTTGTGCGGGCGAAGAAGGGGCCTGACCTTTAGTAAACGGGAGAGGCTTGTGTTTGTAGGTGTTATTAGGTGCAATGCTTTTAGTGTGGTTATGTGTGTCATAGGATTTGTTATTATCGAAAACTCTGGTGGGTGGGGTATAGCGCCCCTTCTGCCCTGACTCAGCCCTCTGAGCGGCACCGCAACCACGAATCAATGATAATCTGAGGTCTGCCATCTTGGCAGCCTCCTCTACTGTCTTGGGACATTTTTCCTTAATGTTCAGCGTTAGATCGGTTCCAGTACATTTGTAAAACTGTTCCAGATAGAAAAGTTGCTTAATTTCCTCAGCCGACTCTGCGTGCTCGGACCGAAACCAGTTATTACATGCATCTGTTAAGTCCCGTGCGTGCTCCATAAAACTGACGTCGCTCTTCTTATTCACGCCACGGAACTTCAATCTATAAGTTTCGGGTTGCAGTTCGTAGGCCCGGAGCACAGCCTCCTTCACCAGTCCATACACGACACTCTCGTCCAGTGACAGTGCATCGTAGGCTTTCAACCCCTTACCCACTAGACGTGATGAAACTAATGCTGCCCATTTAACCTCCGGCCAGTCATACTCACGACACTTCTTTTCGAAACGAGCAAAAACTCAGTCACTGCTGTGTCATCAAATGCGGGTACTAACTTAATTAAATGCGAAAGTGAGTCTGTAACCCGGTGCCCACCACCGAGATGACGCCCCGTGGTCTCTACTCTAGACTTCTCGACATCCATTTCAGCCTGGTACCTGGTTGCATCCTGATTGGCTTGGATTCTAGCAACCTCTATGCGTTCTATACTAGCCTGTTGTATCTGAGTCTCCTGCAGCTTAAACTTAGCTAGTTCTAGCTGAAATAACATCTCAGGAGACAGGCCTGGGGGGGGAGAGCACAAAATGGGGGATCCACACCGAGACGTGTTTACGGGTAAGCCAGCTTGCCATTGAGAACCCTCCTGCTGCATCGTGCTAAGACTCGCTGGCTGAGGGCCCAGCTCAGGGGTAGAGTGGAATGGAGGCTTGGAGGGAACCCCCCAAGACCCCACTCCACCCACCGCCCCATCGCCATCACCCAACAAACATGCCACCAAATTCTTCTTGGGCCAACTGTCAGGACAGTCCCGCCCCAAAACCGTGGCTAAACAGCGAAGACCGTAACAATCAATAGCCTGCAGGCGCTGTTCGGTCAAAGGTGTCTGCAAAAATGCCCGGGCATCCCTCTCTCCACTTATAACACTCCCCTCCCTAAATATCTGCTGTACTTGCTGGTCACTAGGCTGTACCGTGTTATCCTCCCCCGTAAATGATGAGTCATTAGACATAGTGCTGGTTATACAATTGCTGTTCATAAACAAAAAAAAGTGCTTATTACTAATTGCAGTCTCGACTCACAAAATGTTAAAGATGCTTGAATGACTCTACTCTAGACACCTAACGAAACAATCTGCAAGTCCACCAATACAATAATGACACAATAAAAATTCCTCCAATATGCAAGAAAATTCTAGCCAGCTCTACTAGGTAGCATAGAATAGTTCTCCAAAAAACATGTGATAGGATACTACTGAATCTTGTGCAAGGTCGCCATTTTGTTACGGCTGGATCGGCAATACATATTCGGGATTCTTGATCGTAGGACAGAAATGGCTTAAGTGACAACGACACGCTCGATTCCAGTCCCAAATACTATATGCTCCAGACAACAAAAGCACCAACGCCCTACAGAGTTATCGTCTACGGTAACGAGGTACCTTAACTCGGCGAAAGTGTACAACAGGGGTAGGCTATGAGGCTAAACTCCCTCAGACATTTATAGGTTACGTTATTACTAAAGAAATGCAATACTCAAGAAACTACGTTAATATTAAGCCTCTAATAATGTAGAATAGAAGCAGGCTAAAGGTATGACAGTGAAATGCTAAATGACAAATGTACACGCCTACTTGAAAGCGCGTGCACTACACTAACTGTCCCCTACTAACATGCACTAGCATGTAGCATACAAGATGTTCATGATCCAGTAGATACCTAATAATACACATGGGAGGAACATAAACAGTAGTCACTTATTATAATAATGAATCTATACTTGGAATAACTAAAAGGTTGCAGGCAACAGTACTGCGCCGGTAGCCTACTACCGCATAGGCTACTTCGCTTCTCTCACTCTGTCTCCCCTCCGAGTCCGTATGCGCCCTACGCAACAGAACTCCGGACACAGCAGCAAAACGACAGTGCAGTTAATTGATACATGAAAGTATTAATAGTGTTGTCTTGTGTGTGAGTAATGTGTATTGTAAAGTGTTATAGATATATACTTAAAGAGAGCTGCAATGCATAGTAAAATAAAGATATATCCCACTCATCATCCCCATGTGTTCTAGCTAGCAGGCCAAGTCACAGGAACAACGAGTCCCAGCACCGAAAGCGAGAACCCAGGAGAAGACTGTAGAGAACACAAGGACAGATAAATTACGTTACTCTACTATACCGGCACTACGAGCGAGCTGTAGTCTCGGGTGCTACACTCGCTCCTGGCTCGGTATGCAAATCAAGGCTAAGTCCTCGTCCCTCTACAGACAACTCCTGGGCATGGTCGGGCTCTTACACATGGCACCAGTCTAGTCACAAATGGGATGATGAGCAGGGCATATAACTCGTGAACATGTAGAACGTTCACCAACTATCCTCATCAAGAAGATCGCTGTTCACATTAACCCCTTAAATCTAATACATGTAAATATATGCTTGTCCTAAGAGTAATACGAGAGGTGAGTGCTGAAACTCCTTTAGGACCTCAAGGGAAGGTTATGCATTTAAATAGAGAGAAGAATGAAATGAGAGTAATGTCGTCAGAGAGAAAGAGTGCAACCGTGAGAAGTGGGGAGAGAGAGTAAGGGATGTTAGAATCTCAAAGGTTCTAGGCAACCTAGTCCAGGAACACACAGCCAACCTCCAGGCAGTGTGCTGTACGACAACATGGGCCCAGCCCAGGCAGGCAACAATGGACTACCAACCCTATCGCGCCTAGCTATAGGGGCAAGGCTGCCAACCAGTCCATACGTCTGGCAACCACCCGGCCGGCAGCGCGGCGTGTTGCTACCCTCTTGCTCTGAAGCCCAACTCACTCTCTCTCTCTGAATTCCCATTATCCTATCTATCAACTTCTCTATTGATACTACATATTAAATGGAAGGTCTCGACATGGCTTAAAACAAAACCCACCACTGGTTAGCACATGACGAGACCTTTGCAGAGATACAAAGAACATAGTTATAAGTTGTCACACTCAATATACATAGCGGCTGACGGTAGCCAGATCACGGGCGGTACAGTGGAGTACCAAGGAGTACAATCAGGTTGCGTTGCCCAGCACTGGGGTGCGTCACAATATGCATTGGGTTTTATTAGCGTTCATCATTAATCCATTTTGTATAAAATATAGTCTCAGTTTTTGTAGTATTTCTTCCGTTTTAGTAATTAGATTACCAACATTATTTACCGAGTCACTGAGTAGAAGTTGTGTGTCATCGGCATATTGTACTAGTGTACAGTCTTTGGTATATTTAATATAAGAATATAAGAACATAAGCATGTCATTTACGAATATAATAAACAATAATGGACCTAAAATTGATCCTTGAGGAACACCGTATGTTACTGGTAATTTTGAGGATAGTATGTTATTCATAAGAACTGATTGCGATCTTTCATTTAGATAACTTCTAAACCAGAATGGGTTAACTTTGAATTTAATCAGTTTATTTATAAGGGTGTTATGATGGACACTGTCAAATGCTTTAGAGAGGTCACACAAGGTTAGCAAAGATACTTGTTTTGTATCCATATTATTATATATTGCATTAGTGACAACTGTATGGGCCGTTTCGGTGGATAATTTTGGTCGGAATCCATGTTGGCATATTGAGAGTAGTTTATTAGTTTCTAGGAAATTTGATAGTTGATTAGCGACAATATTTTCGAGTATTTTTGAAAAAATGGGGAGTAATGAGATTGGTCGGTAATTAGTGGCGTCATTATTATCTCCGCTTTTAAAAAGGGGGGTGACGATAGCGTGCTTCCATACCGTAGGAAAAATACCAGTGACAATGGAGGTGTTAATAATGATTGTAAGGTAAAAAGCAATAACAGGTAATGAATCTTTAATGAATCGGAGAGAAATGTTATCACACCCAAAAGATTTAGTATTACGTAGGTGCTTTATTGTTAAGATAATTGTGTTTGTATCTACGGGTTGGGGAAGAAAATGAGAGGAGAGGTCGTTATTGTTATTTTCATTATCGGCTGTCGAGTCTTGGATATTATTTAGGGATGCCCTGGTTTTTTCATATGTCCTTTTTCCGACGTTTGCAAAGAAAGCATTGAAATGTTCTGCGTTGGATTGATCAATATCAGTTGGTGAGGCGTAGGATTTGGATTTGGAGGGGGGAACTAATGATTTCACAATTTTCCAAGTAGAGGCAATATTGTTTTTTGAGAGAGAGGTCAGTACGTCCAAGGTAAAGAGTACAAGGTATAGACACGCGCAGGTCTTGTGACGTCAGACGCACCTACTGACCTCACTCTTTCTTTCTTTCTCTCTCGGGGTCGGGTGTGTGTGTGTGTGTGTGTGTGTGTGTGTGTGTGTGTGTCAAGTGAGGCGAGGACGTGAAGAAACATCTTGATGCCAAAATAATTTATCTTGTGTATTTATGTTTTGTATAATTTTTACTTTGCGAAAGTAATTTGAATGACTACAAGGAATAGGTATTGATTTGTCTTTAATGTTATGCTAATTTCATTATGTAGTACCATCAAGTATTAAACAATTTAGAAGAACCTAAGAACACACAAGTGTGGAGGCAACGCTCTCTATTGACATATCCCCCACCCTCAACCTATCACTGTTTTAAAGTTTACCTATTGTTCACTATTCTTCAGAATGTACAGTCACGGTAAAATAGATTCGCCAAGACACACTACTTACTCTAATTTTCCCCTTATGCTTATTAAGAAATCGCGCTTTAACTTAGCTGGATAAACGCTAGTATTACATATGTGTTAAGGTGTAGGCTATTTAGAAGTTAGTTAATCTTACAGCAATAAAATACCATGTAGACAAATTTATACAAGGTATCTTAGATAACTCTGGTAAAGTATTGTTATTACCCACTTTTAACATTAATTCAAGTATGTAAAAGAGCATAGCCACCTTCAAACAATAAACAAATCTGTGAGGATAATCAATTCAACCATATCTGTACTGCAGGCTACATGTACCAGGTTCATGTGTTGGCTACTGTATGTGAAAGCCTAGATACTGTAGAAGTAATCTTAAATAACCTCAGTTTAATATACTGTATATATATATATATATATATATATATATATATATATATATATATATATATAGATATATATATATATATATATATATATATATATATATATATATATATATATACATATATATATATATATATATATATATATATATATATATATATATATATATATATATATTTATTTATTTATATATTTAAAGTACCGGGTAACTAGATATATAATTGAAAATAGTAATTAAGGCTCACCTATTGATGTTGGTAAGTGACGAGTTGGAAGTTCACCAGCTCTTATCCTGTGCAGTGATTTGGGTACTGGTAGGTCAAGTAATTCATATTTAAGATTTATTTCATATGCACTTGTCTCAAAATGTAAGCTGCATATCATTGCATTAGCATCATTAATAGAGTCTGCTCTCTTACAAAGGTGAATCCATTTCTTCTTTGTTTCGTCGTCTTTAGGAAAGTGGTGAACAGTTATATGCTTATCACTTGCTTTTTTCCTGTTTGAGAAACACCCAAACACTGCACAGTTATTGGGCATGTCTGCACACTTGCTTACGCAAAGCAACACAGCAGAACATCGGGGCTATGCACAAAAAACTTCCCTTTATTCAGGAGAGATGGGCACGACCTTCACAAATCAAATGGGTGAAAACACTGAGGGAGTGAGAGAAGGGGTGTTTGACGTCACTGCGCGGGAAAGGCAAATTTAAAGACTCTGGCGGCAATACCTTGTATTCTTTACTTTGAGTACGTCTACCCTCCACGACGGTCAGACTACTACCGTAGATAGGGGCATGGCAGATTGGAATTGAGAGAAGAAATGAGAGATAGGAAGAAAATATATAAATGTTAAAATGAGAAAATGTAAAGAAATAAGGAGATAGAAGAGTTGGAAGATAGGAAGAGAAAAGATAAATGTTGGAATGAGAAACTAAATAATAAAGGAGATAGAGGGGTTGGAAGATAGGAAGAAAATAAATTAATGTTGGAATGAGATATAATACAGAAGGAGATAGAGGCATGGAAGATTGGAATAAAGAGAATACATGAGAGAGATAGGAATAAAAGAGATAATTGTTGGAAAAGGAGAAGAAAATAAAGAAGATAGGAGGGTTGGAAGATAGAGGGTTGAGAGAGAAGAAGGAATTAGGGATAAACAGGACTTGCAGAGATAGGCTAATTATACAACAGATAATAAAATAAATAGGAGATGGTAATGGGAGGACGAGAGGCAGACGGATAATTATGACAAGAGAGATAATTGCTGGAATGTCGGGAGGTAAATATAAAAATATAACTATATAACTAATAACTAATATAACTATCCTGATGAGGTATATGCTAGAGTATTAAAACAATGTTGGGATGAGTTAAGTTACCCATTAACATTTGTATTTAACAAGTCATTGGAGACAGGTATAGTTCCAGAAGCTTGGAAGCTTGCAAACGTAGTTCCGATCTTCAAAAAAGGTGACAAATCAATAGCATCCAATTACCGTCCCATTAGTCTTACATCAATCATAGGAAAGCTACTAGAGTCAATTATTGCTAGTAAAATTAGATACCACTTAGATACATTTAATTTAATAAATTCTTCTCAGCATGGATTCACTCAGGGACGTTCTTGCCTTACTAATTTGCTTAGTTTTTTCTCAGAGGTATATGAAGCAGTAGATAATGACAAGTCATATGATATAATATATTTAGATTTCAGTAAAGCTTTCGACAGAGTCCCCCATGAGAGATTGGTGAGAAAGGTTGAGGCGCATGGAATAGGTGGGGCGTTGTTGGGATGGATTAGGTCATGGCTAATTGGTAGGAAGCAGAGAGTCAGCATAAATGGTACGAAGTCAGAATGGGGAGCAGTCAAAAGTGGTGTCCCCCAGGATCTGTATTAGGTCCTCTGTTGTTTGTTATATACATAAATGACCTTGATTTAGGTATAACTAGTAGGATAAGTAAATTTGCAGACGATACCAAAATGGGGAGAACAATTGATTCAGATAGAGATATAGAGTGCCTCCAAAGGGATCTAGATACCTTACACGAATGGTCAGTAAATTGGCAGATGAAGTTTAACATTGACAAATGCAAGGTATTAAAGATAGGGAAGATGCATACAAATGTTAAATATAAACTAGCTAATGTGGAATTAGAAAACTCGAATTGTGAGAAAGATCTAGGTGTGTTTGTTAGCAATGATTTGAAGCCTAGACAACAGTGTATAAGCGTTCGAAACAAGGCAAACAGGATTCTCGGGTTCATCTCAAGGAGTGTGAGTAACAGAACTGCTGATGTTATCTTAAAACTTTACTTGTCATTAGTGAGACCCCATATGGATTATGCTGTTCAATTTTGGTGTCCTTATTACAGAATGGACATAGATTCATTGGAGAGAGTACAACGTAGAATGACAAAAATGATCCATAATATTAGAAATCTTCCGTATAAAGAAAGGTTGAAGAAATTAGGCTTACATTCGTTAGAGAGACGCAGAGTTAGAGGGGATATGATAGAGGTGTTCAAGTGGGTTAGTGGGATTAACAAAGGGGACATGACAAATGTACTAAAGCTCAGTGATAGCGAAAGAACTCGTACCAATGGTTTCAAATTAGATAAATTTCGTTTCAGAAAAGATATAGGCAAATATTGGTTTGGTAACAGAGTTGTAGATGGGTGGAATGGACTACCAAGTGCTATAGTGGGATTAAAAACGATAGGGAGCTTTAAGATAAAATTGGATAAGCATATGGACGAGAAGGGTTGGGTGTGAAGGGGGATCAGCAGGGTTGGGCTAATCAGCGCTCTGCAGACCCCCGTAATCCTGCGTTAATCTCTAACCGTTTTGGTAAGATGATCCTCAGGGTATTAGAGTGTTGAGCCTATAATTGGGCTTTGTAATTGGGGTTGTGTGGGACAGGGATCTGCCTTGCTTAGGCCAATCGGCTTTCTGCAGACTCCCATTTTCTTATGTTCTTATGTTCTAAATATATGAATATAAGTAATTATATATATATATATATATATATACTGTATAATTTATGTAATAAGGATTGATTGCATTGGTTGAAGACAAGTAAACTATAGTACATTCATTATAAATAGGCCACACATCTTGACCACTAGCCTCTATAACTAAAAAAAGACTAGAATAATCATGTTAAAATAATACCATTTGGGAAGAGTCATACAGTCAATATATGTTGAAATTGCTCATCGAAAATTGACGGAAAAAAACGCTCGTGTGACATCGGTTTCAAGCTTAACTCCTTCAGTAAGTAAGTAATTTTTATCATGTTCCGATTACCATTACACGATTTTCTTAATTCATGATCTACCTATACGATTCAAATGGGTAAATACGATCTCAATAGACCCTCTTAGTAATAGTAACATAGGTCTTTCTTAAACTGCATAAAATCATCTACTTTAAGCCAGAATCAAAGGTACAAAGGAGTCATGGTGCTGAAGGGGTTAATTAAATGGTCATGTATTACACCTAATATAATAATTATAATAGCTTTATCGTATTTAACACTATTTGGTCCGACGACTTGTGGGTTATTAGGATATTTTGTTGAATACATATTGAGGATTTTACTAGTGTTTGCCCTTTTCGAACAATGTATTTTAGTTTGTCCCCTAGACTAACAAAAACGCTTCCTAAAGTTCCTTCAACCTAAGATGTGCCGATCCAGACCCCCTTCAAGCTAATTTTTTACATTTTGGGAACCTATTTGTAGTATCTGGCATAGCAAATCATTGTAAGCCATATACCCATGTAAATAACCCTTTCAGTACCATTGCCGTCCTTTTGACTTAATACTGGCTATTAGACGATGTTATGCAGTTTAAAACAAGGACCTCCAGCAAAAAACAGCCTTCAAACTATCTCACTTAACCCTTTTGTACTACAACAGATCCTTCTCAAACTGCAATATCGTCTATATATAGCTAGTATACAAATGAAAAGACATCGCCGGTACAGAAGGGGTTAAACAAACAACTTATTTTTCTATGTGTATGAAGGAGACAAAAGGCAGGCTGCCTGTAACGAGTGTCTCCCCCAAAACCGAAAGAGTGATAGGGCCGAATTCAAGTGACGTTGGGGTCAAAATGCCTGGACACACGAAGTTTAACGCAGTTTAAGTCATAAGATGAGGGAAAGATTAATTGAGGGAGAGAATTCCAGAGTTCACTTGTTGAGTAGAAGAAAGACAGAACATTTGCCAATTCTAGGGTTGGAGAGCTGGACAGAATAAGAGTTGGACTGTGTTGAAAGGCGGGTGCCTCCCACTCGCCGCAATAGAGAGGGTATTCACTGAGAGAGCTCTGAAGTACACTGATTGTTGTAATAGCGATAGTAGAGTGAAAGAGATGCAACATTGCAGGGTATAGAAAGAGATTGTAGGGAGATAGTAAAATGAAGTGAGTTGACGAGACGAAATGGTTTGGACTCTACTCTTTCGAAAAGTGCGGTATGGATGGAGCCTCCCCAAACATGCGAATAATACTCGATACATGGGCGAACTGTGCCCCGATATAGAGCAAGAAGCTGTGCGGGTGTGAAGAACCCACAGAGACGATTGAGCACACCTAACTTTTGGGAAGCTGTTTTAGCAAGAGCAGTAATATGATAGTAAGGTAGGATGAAAAAGATACACCTAGAATACCGAGAGAAAATGAAGAGTTGAGCTGTGTATTGTTGAAGAATAGTTTGATAGTCTTATGGAAGATTGTGATGGAGAGATAGAGGCAGAAACTGAGTCTTGGAGGTGTTGAAAGTAACCAGATTTTCTCTGCCCCAATCAGAAATAATTGACATATCAGAAGATAGGCGTTCTATGGCCTCGTTACGTTTGTTTTGGAGTGCTTGCATGCTTCGTTGATGTGAAACACTAGATGAATAGTGTAAGGTAGAGTCGTCAGCATATGAGTGGATAAGACTAGAGGTACAGTTGAGTAGATCATTAATGAATAATTAAAAGAGAATTGGAGAGAGGACAGAACCCTGAGGAAAACCGGAGTTGATAGGTTGAGGGAGTGAGCGATGGCCGTCCACAACTGCAGCTATGGAGCGGTCTGAAAGGAAATTGTAGACAAAGGCCCAGATAGAGGGACGGACTACCGGTACCTCCGCGGTGGTGGGATGGAAACTCTCTTCTTCCAGAGTTTCCTCCTCAGATCACTGGCTTATAATGAGGGAAAACCGTACTAAAAATCCAAATGGCGCTGGGGGTCTTATTCAAATGACTATCGTGTGTGATGCACCATTGAGGTGTTTTGAGGGCTTTCGTGATTTAAGAGGTTTAATACAGTTCGCACACTTATCTACGACACATAGTTGTGTAGTATATTTTTACTAGATTCATAATATGATGGTTATATACTCGTTAATGCAGTGAATATATAATAATTAACATAATTTGATACATAAATATCAGCTTCCTGAACTAGAAATTTAGTTTCATCTAATGTGGTGTAATAGGCTGGGCGAAATTTTAATACTCATTGAAGTATTGTATTAACTCCCTTTTTAGTTACTAACAAATACGTGTTTCAGTAGAAATTGGCTGAACATATGGTATTATATTCTGTAGCTGTAGCATTTGGCAGGTTGAATGTCTGCGCCTGCGCACTATAGTTTCTTTCCTACAAAACAAGCTATCGTGCGCTTTAAAGTTACCAATTTATAATCCACTATCAAATCGGGCAGCTAAATAGGTTACCGGCTATATTTTTTATTAGACCAGTGACAGGAAATCAATCAATGTGAATCAGAATGTCATAGAACACAGTGGCAGCAAATTACATACGTGGAGATGCAGGAAATTCGAAAAAGATGATAAAACAAAAATGACAACACTGCCTTTTCCACAGGTGGTCAGCTGACCGCGGCGGGATATACGTACACAGTGTTGCCAAGGTCTTCTTTTGTCGCACCATTGGGCTAGTTAGGATTCGTTCATAAGCGTAGATTTGCGAGTTTCCATTTCTAACGATATTCTTGATTTACAGTGTGATGGGGTGGATAGCCTCTGAAGTATTATCCTAACTAACTAAAATTAAGGAAAGTGGAATTGGGCTGGTTCTATATACTATTAAAGTTGTAGAGGTGTCGAGTGTTGAGTATAGCTAGGCTACATTTCATACAAACGTTCATCATGGCTTTCTGTTGGTTGTACTATACATGTATGGTAGCCTATGTGGCGGTGACTGAATAGCCTAATTAAGTGATTGTTTGTGAGGGGGGATTGGGACATTGATGCAGATATGACGAGTGCATGATTGTGATAATAATGTATGTGGTATTTCATTAATATTTAAATGATGTGACAGTAGGCTATATGGGACTAGGCCTAGTGATATTTGGGGAACTCATAATATCATGCTGTTACGACTGGGGTTCAAATATATCAGGGCTCTTATTCATTGGACTAGTAATGGCATAAATGCTACGACGGAAAGCGCTTGCTCCAACCTCTGATGTATATTCCCAGTGAACAAAGAACACAAATACTCTACAGTGTTCTATATGCAATAATAGGCTATCAAACTCTCAATAAATGTGCGTCTACTCTAGGCTTAATGTTATGTGAAAACAGCCTATTACTACCTATAACCGAAGGTGCTTGGTTATGGTATGCAAAGTAAGGTGGTAAGAGAAGTTACAGCTTACGTTACTTTAATCAATAAATGTCAGGCACTCCTGCATGAAAGAAAGTGCACTAAAGTCCTTCAACACTAACAAGGAATCTTCTTTAAATGTTAAATGCTATAAAGATGCTCGTATCGGAAATGGAACCCAAAAAGGCAGGCAGCGGAACAATGCTGCCTATGTGCAGGCTATGCACACAAAAAGGCAGAATATATAATACCGTCGGAGCCAAGAATATCCTAAACACTACAACAATAATAATAATCGCCCCGACAATGCAGTATTCCTATCAACAAAAAGAGCCTAAGTCGTTTGTGTCTCAATACATCAAACTAGGCTGCAAAATGCTTGTGTAATAATAAATGGGTATGCATAAAAAGAGTAATTAGGTTAATATACTTAATGTCTACTGTGACTGATAAAGTCTAGCTAGAGTCAATGATACGAGATACTGGTGCGCATGGCATGCCGCATAGCCTAGTGCAAATCTCAAGTCTGTGCGTCAAATATTACGTTATAATGAAGGGTAGCTCTCTTGAGAAACCTTAATACCGAAGTATTAAGCGTTCTCCTGGCGTACCTCAAAGACAAACAACGAGCTTAGAACAGTGCAGAATGGTATAGGCAAAAAGCCCTCATTCGTGCATGCTCTACTCTCAATGGCACACAGACTAGAATTTACTCAATCAACTCCAGTTCTCAGGTATGTCGTGCAGCTTTTAACTAAAGCCAGCACTCATAGGAAACAATACCTTATAATATCAGACTCCTAGTCTAGCATTATCTAATCCAGCAGAACACTAATAATTAAAGGAAGCGGCAATATGAAAGCCAACCAATACTTCGTGATCCACTTATCTTAACAACTAACATACATGGGTTATATCAGACCTTAACGCACAATACAACTGGCCAGCATGAAGCTGATTTTGAAGAGTTAACCAGAGGGGGTATAATATTAATAAAAAGGTGGTGAAAGATATGAAAAAGAGAGAGGTAGGCAGAGGAAAAGATTCTCAGGTGCGGAGCTGGGGACAGATAGCAAGGGAAAAAAGATGGATGCGTTCTAGAAACCAGATCTGAGGGAGAGAGTGGCGAGGAACTGTATATACTCGCACTAGCTCGAGGCGCGTGGGAAAAAAGCGGTTACAAGTCCTCTAGCCACTAGCAAGGGAGCTAGCAGCATGGTAAGGACCTCTCTCCACCAACCCCCACGAGGCAGCCAGCCGTGACGTCATCGAGCGGGACGAAAACACTGCGCGCTCCCCCTCACTCTGTTCTACTCTCTCTCTCTCTCCCAGATCCCATCATTACTAGTTAATGATAAAACATATACTTTACAATTAAATATATAAAGCCTTGACATGGGTGAAAACAAAGAGCCTTTCTGGACTGCCCATGACACAAGCTTTCATATGAAATAAAGCACACTCTAATACATAAACTGTAGCCCCATCCACTGCCCTGGCGATCCTAGCGAGTCACTGTAGGACAAGCCATGCAGTTCTAACGGAGTGGTTAACGTCACAATGCATGCATGGCTGTTAAAGATAAACATGTCAGAAAATGTGTGTAATAGGATTAAAATAGCTGAAATTGTCTGTTGTGCAGTATTAAGTGATTGGGCTACTTTTGGGCGAGTTTGGAGATGTGATGTGCGCTGGCTACCTTGGAATACACACACACGCACGTACGACACAATCTATAACTGAACAGTTTACCTTTATTAAGGCTATAATCCACATTATATTAAGATCTCCATCTGTGGGAAACAAATATCTACCACCAGTACTGCTAATTGCACATAGATGCACAACTAATGTCAAATTTAACAAAGTAAGTCAAGTGGGGAGGAGATGTTTACTGTCTGAGAAGTTTCATTTAATGACTATTGTGGGTAGCGAACACTGGCATCAATTTATTATGCGCTTGCCAGTTCTGAAACTAGTTTATAATTGTATAATCTAATATCCAGTAAAGTGGCTAATGACGATTATTTTATAAGTTCATCTCGAGTTTTTATACATATTATAATTTTTAGGACATGGATACCTATCTATTGAAATATTAACAGGACTACTTTTAGGGCGATTACCAATTGTTTGTGTAGGCCTAATAGAATCGTTTTTATTTATCATCAATACTTTGTATATTGGACAATGTACTGAATAGAATTTGAGAGTAATATATCTGTAACATTCATGACTATAGAAATCGAGTGATATTTTGATGACTGCGATTTAAAAAATTCAATTCACTCGATGGCAACAGATTTTGGTTGGGTGCGAACCGAAGGCAGGAAAAATAGCAGACACATTTTTTATTTTCCCCCATTGTTCCCGTCACTCCCACCAGCCGGTCATGGTCGTTTTTTTTTCTAGACCCCCTTCTCCCTCAAGTTTAGCCCCATTCATTTTGAGATTTTATGACCTTAGTTTCATTAGTGTGTTGATTTTTAAACCTTTCGACCCATTTCTTTTTCAATACTATGACATTTCGTGCCATTTAGGTGTCGATTATTTTCCTAGCGAATGATAGCGAACCTGTAATTTTAGGAGAAATCGGCCTTCGGCTGTAACATTTTTCTCCCGAAAATGTACATATTTATCTTGAAGGGTCTACGTGTTTTTTTTTTTTTTTTTTTTTTTTTTATAAAGCTTGAGGAAGGTCTAGGGAGGAAACTAAAAATATAATAAAACAGAAAAATAATATGCAAATTAATACGCCCATAAGGTAGGAAACTCTTTTCTTCTTCCAACGTCTCCTCAGATCACTGGCTCTATAATTGCCTCTGTCACTCCAATCACCAATCACCGAGTAATTGTCGTTTAAGTGTACATTTACCTCATTAGGGGAGAGTGGCGGCATAATTAAAGGGTGGGGCGGAGGGATGGGAGAGAGAGTGAGAGAGATTGAGTGTGTGTGTGGAGAGGGGAGGGGGGGAAGGCTAATGAAGGAAAGAGGTTGGTTTGTAACTTGTAAGAGAGAGAGGAGTTACAAGGAATAGTTGGTATCTCAGAGATCTTGCGGTCCATTCCGAGGAGATACTCGAGGTGGAAGGAGAGAGAGACTGTTTAGTGCACTACACTCTTTACAGTGTGCAAAATACTATCTACTCTCTCTTGAACTGCGAGAGAGAGTTACAAGAAATAGTTAGTATCTCAGAGATCTTGCGGTCCATTCCGAGGAGATACTCGAGGTGGAAGGAGAGAGAGACTGTTTAGTGCACTACACTTTTTACAGAGTGTGCAAAATACTATCTACTCTCTTCTTGAACTGCTATTCTGAAGAACTACCGGTATTTACAACTTCGGTGGGAAGTTTGTTCCAGGTAGAACAAATCTTATATGTGAAAAATTTCCACAGATACTAGTGCTGAACCTTTTCAATTCTAATTTCCAGCCATGGTTGCGTGTTGTATTCATATTGAAGCTAAACATTTTGCTATTATCCACATTGTCAAACCCATTAAGTATTTTAAAAACTTCAATGAGCTGACCTCGTAGTCTGCGGGTCTCCAACGGGAAGATATCACAAGCTCTCAACTGGTCCTCATAGCTCATTCTTCTAAGCGATGGAATAAGCTTTGTAGCCCTAGCTTGTACTCTTTCCAATCGCTCTATATCTTTCCTGAGTGTTGGAGACCATAACTGAACAGCATACCCCAGGAGAGGCCGTATCAGAGCGTTGTAAAGTGTGAGGACTATTTCCTTATATTTAATAGGGCCCCTTCATCATTGACGACTTTGCCTATTAATAGTAATAGTCTCCATTCAACATCCTGCGCCAGCATTTTGAATAGCCCGTGCGGAAGTATCATGGAGTACTCGTCATAAGTGCACGCTTAATTCCCTTATGGGATCGTCATTTTGATCGGGTAACCTACAGAAAAAAACTCCGTAAAATAAAAAAAATAAAAAATAACTTAATATCTGTTATCATATGACTTGCCATATGCGTGGATTTCTCATGTTTCGCTTCCCCGACACCAGGCCCTCTAGCGGCCATCTTCGTCCTTCCTACTTCCGCGGCCTTACGATCAACAGGGATCGCGCCGTGTCCGCTTCATTCGACGTTCGCAGAGCTTCTAGTGAGTCCTTACTCATTTGTATACATCTGTGTTGTAGTAACAAGGTTTAGATTAGCTAGCACGGCTGCCAGATTAGTATGTCCGCAGGAAGTGTGTGTTAAAATAGGGTACCATTGTCACAGGCGTCTACGGGTCCCAGATCGTCGTACCGCGTGTTATTGTTGTGATACGCCTTTAGCTGTTGTGTTTGCTTAGCTAGAAGGCTACCACTGTACAAGGCATAAAACAGACTGTCAATATTGAGGAAATTACATGCCATATTCTTCATATATCAGCAAATGCTCTGGTTTAAGGGTGTCTGCACGTGGTGCTCCACCTTCCAGGGTTCGTGTTTTGCTTAGGCCCCTTGGGTGGGCCTCCCTCATTGGTGTGCTGCTGCCGGGTGTCAGAGCGTCGTCTGCCAGGATGTTCTTCATGCCTCGTGGTCAACCTAGTAAGGGGTCTCTGGCGTAGGCTTCAGGTAATTTAGGTTTCTAAATTAGCTGTCATTTATTTTATGCCTATGTACGCCCTATTATACGTTCATGCATGAGGGCATGTTCTTTTGGGGTAAGGGAGACATCCCTATATGTCATTATATTACTGTGTATGTGTGGGACTTCGGTTAATGGGGATGTGCCAACCCCATTTCCCGGTAGTTTTTGTCTGTTCCGGCGGCCCCGTGCGGTGGGTCCAGGTTATCCGTCTCTAACGGGTAGGAATGTTCAGAAGATCCCGGCGTGGTTTAGCTGAACCACGCTCTCCCGGCGGAATTGCATTCCTAGCAGGGCTACAAACTCGGCCCGCCGAGTTAACTCACTCTGACTGACCCAGTAACACGTTGAGACTTTAACGCCTTCGGCGCCACGAGTCGAGTGTACAAGAAGTGGTAACATTAGTTTTGCAAACTTTCTCATTTATGATCAGACACTAACAAAATGTCAAGGGACCTGTGGCTCTCGTCACAGGTAAGTAGTTGAAAGTCAGCTAGACGGATCCGGCGGAAGGTTAGAGTAGTGGTATACTATAGCTAATTTTCCGGCGGATTTGGGTTAGGATGTTTAATACCTCACAGGTTATCCTTATGAGCATTGATTCCTGGAAAAAATGTCCAGGCCCCAGAGACTGCTTCTCCGGCAGAGTTGGCCAACTGATCCCAGCGGTGGGGGGGGGGGAACCTCTCATTACGGCACCATGCCTAGATTTGAACTATCAGTTACTCCTACCTGCTCCCTTTTGTCTATTTTTGCTCACAAAATATGCATAAAGTCTGTAAAGTGTTTAGATTGTTCTAGAAGCTTGTGGTTATCTAAACGATACTCTATTTGCTCTGAGTTAAAAGCCACCTTAGTGGCTAAGAAAGACTTATCGTACCTGGCAGCATCACACGAGATTAAAGCCTCATTTAATTCTTATGCATAGGACACAGCCCATAAGGCACTTCACTGCGATGACGAAGTCCTATGGGAGAATCTCATTATTAAGTCACCACTGGTTAAACCCGGTTCCTCTAAATCTGTAAGACCCAAAGTCAAATCGAAAGCCCTCAGCAAAGAGGTAGCGAGTAGTAGCAGTGAGAGCGAAGTCACCGAGGTTCCCCCCTCTGACCGTACCAAGAGGAGGCGCTCGCCCTCCCCACGGCAGAAATCGAGGTCAAGGTCGAAGTCCCGGTCTCACAAACACCGGAGAGAGGACTATGAGGACACGACGAGCAGCCGGCAGGACACTCCTCAGCTGCCGCATCCTGCCCCTCCCTCCGACACGCCTCTACGTGATTCGGGGGAGTCGGAAATAGGATCGGATATATTGGAATCTACACCTAGTCATGAACAATCATTGAGTGTGCCTCCTAATGTTATCTTTGCCATTCCAAAATTTAATTTTGTTCCCCATAGTGTTAGATCGACAGGACCTAGTAGGGTTCTAGCCGACCAGTACAGGGGTTATCCGGCGGGGTCCCATTTCAGCTCTCAAGTGACTCAAGACTCCCAGCCCGTGGTGGCAGGGGGTTATTGGCGTCAGTCTGAACCCTCTCTTTTTAACGTCATTCCTGAACAAACTGAGGACGGTAACATAGAAATGTTACCATCATCAGTGCCAGATTTGCCATGGCCCCCGGCGGATAACGAAGTAGAGAGACAAGACAATTCGGAGCAGAGTGAGGAGCCGGCGGATGGTGTGTTCTCCCCGGCTCCTCAGTCTCTCCCAGAATCTTGGCTCAATACAAAAGATAGAGACTTTTTAGCAGAGTATTCACTTCCCGGTTATGTAATGTTTGAGAACAGCCGAATAAATAAAAATGGAGTTGGAGTTTTATTTTATATCAAAGAAAGTCTTAACCCGACCCTCTTGTCAAAACCTCAAATTTTGAACGTCGACACATCTTTTGTGCTAATAAAGAATAATAAAGGTACAAAAATAATACTTGCATTAATATACAAACCTCCAGCTCAATCAGTGCAAACTGACCGAGAAATTTATGAACAAATTGTAGATGTACAGTAAGTAACTCACAAGATACCGTATTTTTTGGCGACTTTAATTTACCTGTGACCAAGTGGGGCGATATTCTTACTTCACACTCCGGACATGACTTGTATGCGAACTTGCAAGAGAGTTCACTCTATCAATTTGTTCGATCGCCGACCGGTGGTAATAACGTTCTTGACCTTGTACTTGCAACAAAAGAAGAATTAATTGAGAATTTGAATGTTGGTGATGAATTCAGTAACAGCGACCATCGTACAATAACTTAACTTTAAAGTTTACTAGTAACGAACCAAATAGCAGCATCGAAAAAGTCCCTAATTTCAAGAAAGCAAACTTTCATAAACTTAGAGCTATGTTTAATGAAACTGACTGGAGCTTTTTAATTAACAATAACGACATAAATACATCTTGGGAATTATTCGAAACCACTTACTTAAAAGCAGTGCAGGACTGCATACCATCGAAAATACGGCGTGCAGGCCATAACAATAAGCCAAAATGGTGGAATAAAGATATTTCAAACTGTCTGCTTGCTAAAAAGTTTGCTAATGATAGATTAAAATCCTTACAAAATGACGAAGAACGGGTGAAATTTGTAGAGCTACGACGCAAAACCAAAAAGTTAATTAAGCAAAGTAAAAAGACCCTGGAGTTACATGTTGTGAATCAAAGTAAAACAAACCCGAAAGAATTCTATAGTTATATCAGAAAGAAAAAAGTAGTTACTTCAACTGTTGGACCATTAGTCGATGAAAATGGAGAATACACAAAAGACGAAGTACAAATGAGTAATGCCCTCAATACCTTCTTTGCATCAGTTTTTACAACGGAAGACCTCAGTGATATCCCTACACCATCGCCGATTCAGATTGATAATTCAGATGTTCTAAGCAATATCACCGTTACAGAGAGAGAAGTATTGAATTGTTTAGATAAACTCAAGGTAAATAAAACGCCTGGACCTGATACAATCTCACCTAGAGTCCAAAAGGAAGCTAAAGATGAGCTCTCTAAACCACTGACATTGCTATTCAATAAATCATTGCAGTCTGGAACTATGCCTGATCAGTGGAAGCTAGCCAACGTAACACCAATATTAAAAAAAGGCAGCAAATCCCTACCCAGTAACTATCGTCCAATTAGCTTAACCTCAGTTGTATGTAAAATGTTAGAAACACTCATAAGAGACAGACTCGTAAATCACTTAGAGGAAAATAACATATTTAAAGATACTCAACACGGCTTTCGTAAAAAACGTTCCTGTTTAACAAACCTCTTAGACTTCTTCCACGATATCCTCAACCTCTACGATGAGAGTAAAGCTGTAGATATTATATACCTTGATTTTCAAAAGGCCTTTGACAAAGTTCCCCACAAACGTTTACTTCTAAAACTAAAAGCGCATGGAATACAAGACGGTGTGTTGAAATGGATAGAAAATTGGCTCAGCGACAGAAAGCAAAGAGTAGACATAAACGGTAAGGCATCTATATGGACTAATGTTAGTAGCGGTGTACCCCAGGGATCGGTACTAGGACCAATTCTCTTTCTAATTTACATCAACGACATAGATGAGGGTCTCGCCTGTACAATCTCAAAATTTGCTGACGATACAAAAATTGCAAATAGCGTACTCTCAAAAGAACAAGTTGACAATATGCAACACAATCTAGATAAGTTGTCATATTGGGCCCAAATTTGGCAAATGAGTTTCAATGCGGATAAATGTAAAGTACTACATATCAGATACCAAAATGAGAAAGCAAACTATTTGATGAATGGCACTCAGCTTAAGAATGTAAACAGAGATACCGATCTGGGAGTAACAATATCGAGTAACCTAAAACCGAGTCAACAATGTTCAGAAGTTGTTAAGAAGGCAAACAAAATAATTGGCTTTATAGGCAGGTCATTTGAGCATAAATCCAAAGACGTTATCCTAACCCTTTACAATTCCTTAGTCCGCCCTCTTCTGGAATACTGCGTTCAATCCTGGTGCCCTTATTACCAAAAAGATATAGACAAACTAGAACGAGTTCAACGTAGAGTTACCAAAATGATACCTAGCCTAAAGAACAAACCATACGAGGAGCGTCTTAGAGAATTAAATCTATTTCCTTTAACCCAGCACAGATTAAGAGGCGACTTAATTCAAGTGTTCAAAATCATCAAAGGCATCGACAATATGAACTGTAGTAAGTACTTCACTATCGACCAATCTAATTACACGCAGGGAAACGGGTGCAAAATTATTGGTACATCTTTTAACTCACACGAAGCTAAAAATGTCTTCTTCAATCGAGTTGTCAACTTATGGAATGGGCTTCCCTGAGAAGTTATAGACTGCAGCGCCGTTGATTCATTTAAACTTCGCCTAGACAAATATCTCGCATCAAACCCGCGACTGACTGCGTTTGTAAATGAATAACTTTATTTTATCCTCCCCTCAGTTACTAACCCATCTGTCCCCTACTAACTTCCTAATCCTGCCACAGATATTAGTTCCAGGGCAGTAGTTCCCTTTCCAATGTTCCCTTACCCACTCTAAACCACTGTTTGGACACTTGATCCTCAGTGTTTTGGAGGACAAGCAGCCTAGAAGGGTCACTAGATCTGTTGTTGCTTGATTTCCTTTGTAATGATTCTGAATCTAGTTCCCACTCATCTAAAGACTCTCATGGTAAATGGATGACTTCGGATCAGATAAGTGAGTTATTGCATAAAGTTATGCAACATTATCAAACCCCTGCCTCTTCGGATCCCCCGGTCAATATCTCAGCTGCGCCCCCTAGCACTTCTGTTGTCAGACCCCTAAATCCTCCTGAATTTATTCCTTCTTGTCCAACTCCGGTGGTAGCCTCGTCTCCAGGCACTACAGTGCCAGCAATGCTAGCTATGTCCACCCTGAGGGTTGTTGCTGATGTCCCCCCACCTCCCTTAGATAAGGCACCTATGAGGAAGGGCCTCATGCCCCTCCTCTATGGTGCTGACTGCTCTTGGGTACCTGTGTTACCAGATAATCCCCTTTTAGTTCAACCTCCGGTGTCAGGGGACCCCCCAGTTCCCGGCGAATGGTCCATTGAGATCAATAAGACCCGTAAATTTAGGGCTAAAGACGAGGCAGGGAGGGTATTGGATGTACTGATTAAGGGTGTACCAAGTTCGTACAACCCGTCTTATTTTGTGTATTCAGCCGCGCCGGCCATTCCTCCCGCTGCATCTGCACGACTATTTTCTGATTGGTCTAAGGCTGATGGCATCAACGATGTCAAAGCCTTGAATGCTGTTACGCCGGAGTTGGCTACAACCCCGGTCCTTGATCACACGCATACTCTGGTCCTGCAGATGGGGCAGGTTGGAGTAGGCCCTTGGGTAGATTGGGAGTTAGAAGCTCAGGTTTTTGCTGTTACTATTACCTCAAAATCTTCACATCAGATTCCCCAGGAAAATCATGCTTACTTTTCTTTGCTGGTAGCCAAAGCTGAAGGAGTGCCATCAGACTTACTTACATTTCTGGCAGCACCCAAAGTGTCCTTGCATGTCCTTGATGAACCTTTTTCTCTCCCCCCCCCCCTCCCCCCGGCTGCTCACCTGGAGAGGGATTTTAAGTTACGAAATAAAGCCTACCGGATGTTCTCTCAATACTTGGTGAGTCACCAAGTAGCCACCTCTCTTTCGTGTACAATCTCGGCCATTGCTGACCCCCAGATTAGAAAAGCTACTGAGCTGTCTCGAAGACTCTTGCTTCAAAACTCCATTCAGTCACTAGGGGACATTAGAATTGCAATCTTAGAAGCGGTTCGAGCCCGCCAAGATTTGAGAGTCCATCTGGTGAAGAAGTTGCCGGCGGACATAGGTCGCCGGGTAACTCTCTCCGCGGTTCTTACTGCCACCCTCCTTAACTCTGACACTTGGAGTCTAGTGTTTAATATGGTGAGTGGGTGGAAGCAGGTTACCTCCCAAACTAGGAAGGACCCGGCTAAGAAGCCCTTTCATAAGTCAAAGGGCGGTAACAAACCATACCCGCCCCAAGCTAAACAGTCACCAAGGGACCCCAGACCCCCTCCTCAGCAGGGAGGTAATCAGCACAAACCCAAACATAAACAGTCTGGGTATAAGGGTAAGGCCTCCTACAAAGGTACTCAGGGCCCAGCATCAGCCAAAACTGGTCAAGTGTCCGATACCAACCCACCTCCCCCTCCAAAAACCTAGCCACTCATACTCTCCACATCCCAGTGCTGAGCTCAAAGACACAAGATTGGAGAGTTGCCTTGAAGGACGAGCCCCGGTTGCACCTGGGTTCGTTCTGTTCTTTCTGCTCAGCCTGGCCCAAGCGTACATGGGCCCGGAAGGTAGTGAGCAAAGGGATCACCTGGCGGTGGCGCCGGCGGCCTCGACTGCGTCAGCCGCGGGAATATACCAATGTGTCTCAGGAGGAGGAGGCCCTACTGCAGGAAATGATTGCCAAACAGGTCCTTATTCCGGTCAATGCCAATCAACCAGTTTTCACGTCAAGACTATTCTTAGTGCCAAAAAGGGACAGTGTGTAGATGCGACCAGTTCTAGATCTCTCGCACCTGAACACCTTCATAGAGAATTCACCCTTCAAGATGTTGACTGTTCAGCAACTCAGACTCGCACTTCCTCCGCAAGGTTGGATGTGCTCGATCGATCTCAAAGATGCCTATTGGCATGTCCCTATAAACAAGCGGTTCCAAAAATTCCTCGCTCTGAGGATCCGGCACGAGACTTATGTCTTTCAAAGGATGCCGTTCGGGTTGAACCTAGCACTGAGAGTATTTATCAAACTCGTCCGGCAAGCTCTTTTACCCCTGTTAGTTCACGGCATACAGGTGTTTTGGTATCTAGACGATTGGCTAGTAGTGGCAAACTCTTTGGAATTATGTCAAGACCATGTAAACCAAGTGTTAACTCATGTACAAAACCTAGGGTTCAAAGTGAACTTGGCAAAGTCTCACCTTGTCCCCGCACGGACTATTCAGTGGTTAGGGCTGATCTGGGACACCGCCTCTCTGACCCTTACTCAGAGTGTAGACAACCGCGGCAGATTTCGCAAGAAACTGTTCCGGTTTCTCCACAGTCTGGATACGACCAGGAAAACGTGGGATTCCCTGATCGGTTCTCTCAACTGGGTTCAATTAACTGTCAAGTTGGGCCGATTGAAAGCCAAACGATTAATCCTGAAAGGCAACAAAGTGATCCCTCTCTTGCCGGAGAAGAAATTATAGCCAATTCCTCCATTAATCCACAACTTACTCTCGGTCTGGACCAAACGGGAAGTCCTCTACTCTGTCGTGACATGGGTTTCTCCCCCTCCTACGGTGTGGGTAGACACAGACGCCTCGGGGACACTAGGTTGGGGGTATCAGTCAAGCCTGGACCACCAAGGTCAGGGCATCTGGTTGTCAGACAGCCACTCCCATATCAACAAGCAAGAGCTTTTAGTCCCCCTCTTTTTTCTCCGTACTCACGGCATGACAATGAGAAACAAATCAATACCGTTCCGAATGGACAATCAAACTGCAGTTTTCTGTATTATGAAGCAAGGCTCAGTGAGGTCACGAGAGTTGCTGAGGGTCTCAGAACAAATTTTTACCCTAGCAGACTCACTAGAAATTTCCCTGCATGCCACATACCTCCCCGGTGTGGCGAACTTCTGGGCAGACGCTCTCTCTCGCCGGCGCAGCACTCTAGTAGAATGGACAATTAAACAGGCTATCTTCAACAAAATGATTGCAACGCCGGCCCGTTCACAAGTGGACTTGTTTGCGTCCACAGAGTACCACAGACTCCCACTCTTTCTCACACGTCACGGGGTAACCCCGGCGGGGGGACCCGATGCATTGCTGGTGGATTGGAACAGGTGGACTTCAATCTATCTGTTTCCTCCACCAGACTCTGTGTTAATGTGCAAAGTCATTCACAAGCTGAGAGATTACCGGGGCCGAGTCGCACTGATCACGCCTCTTTGGCCGGCCCAGGTTTGGTACCACCAATCGCAACAGTGGTGCAGGACCCCGGTGTCCCTCCCGGTCTCCGCTTTCCACTTGGAAACGATTGGCAACCTTCGGACCTCGCTCAGTTTTGTCTTTGGATATTTACAATGCCAAATGGTTAACTCAATTTGGGCCAAGCGTCACTAATAAGTTAATGAACCAGTACACTCCGTCTACCAGGAGACAATACCAATCCCATTGGAAAACTTTTACAACCTGGATTGTTGAGTCACGGCATTAATTTTCAAATAGTTAGACTACCTTTTCGAGCAGAAACATTTTTCAGTCGTAACATTAAAAAATAATTTGTCTGCCATTAGAACCCCCTTTCTTGATCTCACTGGCCTTTCCATACCGCAGGCGGAGGAGAAAGGTTTTATGAGGGCATGTTTCAAGCTACGTCCACCTCCCCGTCAGCTCATGCCCACCTGGTCACTTGATAAAGCCTTAGAATTGTTTCAATCGCGCAAGTATAATAATGCGCCGGATTTTAACTCACTCTTGAAAAAGGCTGTCTTCCTCATGGCACTTGCCACCGGGAACCGGGTGTCTGAGCTGGCGGCGATGAGCAACGAACCAAACTGTCTCAAGTTTGGGAGACTGCACGACCATGTTCAAATCGCGCCGTCTCCCTCTTTTATTGCTAAGAACGAACATTCGGACCATGTTTTTTCTGAATTTTTCCGTCCCGGCCTTGAAGAGAGGCCTCACTCATCACCTTTTATGTCCTGTGCAAGCACTCACAAAGTTTATGAGGGCTGCGCAGCCTCGCCAACCAGGTGCTTTATGGGTAAACCGAACAGGTAAGCGTGTGACAAAACGGAAGTTAGCTTCCTTGCTTGTCGACGTTATCAAGGAAAACAATCCCGGCGTGATAGGCAGGGCTCACGATATCAGGAAATGGGCAGTCTTCCCTCAGATTTCTGCAAAATTTTTCAATTGATGATATTGCTAAGACTCAACTTTGGGCTTCCAATCATACGTTCCTTACACGCTACCTGTCTGTTGCTCTAGATAAACCAAAGCGTACCTGTGTAGCTTTACGGCAACGGGTACAGTAGGTAATGTTCTATTCTAGGTTATTTTGTTTTAAAAAGGGGGGGGGTGCGGAATAGCCCATATCGCCTTTGTACCCTTGGAGATTGTGATGTATTACAAGCTGTGGTAGGACGGGTTCTACAGTCCAGTTTTAATTTTATTGTATTAATTCTAAGAAAATATACCGCATAGTTGCAACTATGTATGTTTTTTACCAAAGTGTACGAATATATTTACTGTACAAATAGTTTAAGGAGGGAACGAATAACTGCTGCAGAGTTATAGTTCTAAGGGACACAAGCGTGTCCACATATTTCATGCATACGATCGATTGCAACAATCTGACCATGAGCAAGCAGTTTCTTAACACCTTACGAGCGGCCTATGCGGTTTATTTATGTGTACCGCACAGCGGGGTGTTTTTAGCCAAAATAGGGCTGTTTACGTGATCATTTTCATGCCTAAATAAGACCCAGAACGTAAAACAAGTACCTATCCCTGAAAGGGCATAAACAGAGCTTTCGAATGACACCATAACGATCCTTGTATGATGGATAGTTTTCTTGCAATAACCGTGCAACGCGAGTGCAAAAAGCAGGTAATTCGGTACTTTCAGTACATAATTGAGTATGTAGCGAGTGAGAGAGGGAGGAGGGAGCTGAGATTTGTGTCAGTAGGTTCGCCGCGGTGGTCTGGAGCAGTCATACGCTCGCTAGTCTCCTGCCACCACTTGTCTCTCTCTCTCAGCCACATTACGTGCTGAAATTGCCACTCGAGTTATGTCGAGCGCCGCCACATAGTCCAGCTTTTTTTAACTCGACTTATGTTGCTCGCCGCTAATTAAGGGTTAATGTCACGCACTACTTGCAAATCTTTTATACCTTTTTTATGTTGTATTGCATACAATAAAACTTAAGAAAATGTTATCCGGATTCTTCTTCCCTAAGGTTAGGATACTTTACGAATGTCCCGCCTCCAGTCTTGATATTCAGGCGAAGTCGTCAATGATGAAGGGGCGCTATTAAATTATAGGTTTGATTCCCGAAGGGAAGTAGAGAAAACCTAATATTTAGTAGGGCCCCGTAATCATTGACGACTCGGGCCCTCCCACCATCCCACTTCCCATTCATTGATTTCCATAGTTTATTTGTGGCATGTCAGTGAAGGACGAATATGGCTGCTAGAGGGCCTGGTGTCGGGGAAGCGAAACATGAGAAATCCACGCATATGGCAAGTCATATGATAACAGATATTAAGTTATTTTTTATTTTTTATTTTTACAGAGTTTTTTCTGTAGGGTACCCGATCAAAATGACGATCCCATAAGGGAATTAAGCGTGCACTTATGACGAGTACTCCATGATACTTCCGCACGGGCTATTCAAAATGCTGGCGCAGGATGTTGAATGGAGACTATTACTATTAATAGGCGAAGTCGTCAATGATTACGGGGCCCTACTAAATATTAGGTTTTCTCTACTTCCCTTCAGGAATCAAACCTATATTCTATACTTAAATTGCCTCTTAATATTGCCAAATAATTTCTGAGCTTTCTTAATTTTAGGTCACTGAGAGAGAGAGAGAGAGAGAGTGTGAGTGAGAGGAAAAGGGTGACATAGAAATAACAAATGGTCATGGAGAAAGAAAACGGGAGGTGGGAAGTTTTAATGAAGGGGATATGTTGGTGGGAGAGAGAGAAAGTGTAGGTAAGTGTGTGTGTGTAGTTTTTCTATGTGAGTGAAGGAGACGAAAGGTAGAACTGCCTGTAGCGAGTGCCTCCCCCAGAGTTGAAAGAGTGACAGGGCCAAAATCAAGGGACGTTCGAGCCAAAATGCCTGGACACACGGAGTTTGAAGCAATTTAAGTCATAGGAAGAGGGAAAGACTGATTCTGGGAGAGAGTTCCAGAGTTCAGCTGTTGAATAGAAGAAAGACAGAGTAACGTTTCATTCTTGGGTTCGAGAGTTGCACAGAATAAGGGTGGGATTGTGTTGCAAGATGGGTATCATGTGCCCTACGTAGGGGAGGTGGTATACACTGGGAGAGCTCTAAGGAACACTTATTATTATAGAAGCGATAGAATACCGAGAGATGCCAGATTGCGGCGGAGAGAGAGAGATATTGCAGAGAGTTGGTGAGTGGATGGGAGTTAATGATACGAATGGCCTTCCTTTCTACTTTGTCTAGGAGTGCGGTGTTAGAGGATCCTCCCCACACATGTGAACACTACTCAATACAAGGACGCACCATGCCCCTGTACAGAGCAAGAAGCTGTGCAGGGGTAAAGAACCCCTTGAGGCGGTTGAGCACACCCAGCTTCTGGGAGGCTGCCTTAGCAAGACTGGCAATATGGTCCTTCCAAGTGAGACCAGCAGAAAGAGACACACCAAGAATATTGAGAGAAGATGAAGGATAGATTTTTGGATTGTTGAAGTATAGGGGAAAGTCCTCTGGAGGTTCTGCACGGGTAGTAAAAGGGAGAAATTGGGTTTTGGAAGCATTAAAAGCAACAAGGTTTTCTCTGCTCCAATTGGAAATAGTAGTTTGATCAGCGGATAAGAGTGTTCTATGGCTTCATTCCGTTTGTTTTTGAGGGATTGCTGGCTAGGGCGTTCTGGAAAACTAATTGAGTAGTGTAAGGTAGAGTCGTCTGCGTATGAATGGAAGGGACTGGAGGTACAGTTGAGAAGATCATTTATGAAAATTAGAAAGAGAATGGGAGATAGGACAGAGCCCTGTGGAATACCGGAGTTGATAGGATGAGGAAATGAGCGATGGTCGTCTACAACCGCAGCTATGGAACGGCCGGAAAGGAAATTAGAGACAAAGGCACAGATGGAGGGATGGTAACCGAAGGAGGGTAGTTTAGAAATTAAAGATTTGTGCCAGACTCTATCGAAGGCCTTCGATATGTCTAGTGCAATAGAAAAGGTCTCACCGAAGTCCCGAAAGGAGGATGACCAAAAGTTAGTAAGATATGAAAGAACACCACTCTTACAACGACCCTTAACACCTTAAGAGCGGCCTATGCGGTTTATTTATATGTACCGCCCAGCGGGGTGTTTTTAGCCAAAATAGGGCTGTTTACGTGATCATTTTCATGCCTAAATAAGACCCAGAACGTAAAACAAGTATCTATCCCTGAAAGGGCATAAACAGAGCTTTCGAATGACACCATAACGATCCTTTTATGATGGCTAGTTTTCTTGCAATAACCGTGCAACGCGAGTGCAAAAAGCATGTAATTAGGCACTTTCCCCATACAATTCCGTATATAGCGAGTGAGAGAGGGAGGAGGGAGGTGAGATTCGTGTCAGTAGGTTCGCCGCGGTGGTCTGGAGCAGTCATACGCTCGCTACTCTCCTGCCACCACTTGTCTCTCTCTCTCAGCAACATTACGTGCTGAAATTGCCACTCGACCTATGTCGAGCACCGCCACATAGTCCAGCTTTATTTAACTCGACTTATGTTGCTCGCCGCTAATTAAGGGTTAAGGAAGCCATACTGGCGATCTGAGAGAAGAAAATGAGAAGATAGATGCTTAAGAAATTTGATAGCAAGAATAGTTTCAAAAACTTTAGAGATACAAGAGATGAGAGCAATTGGACGATAGTTGGAGGGTTGAGAGCGGTCACGCTTCTTTGGGACAGGTTGAATGAGAGTAAACTTCCAGCAAGATGGGAAGACGTTAGAGGAGAGACAGAGATGAACGAGTTTGCCTAGGCAGGGAGTCTGCATGGAATCACAGTTTTTTAGTACAACAGGAGGAACATCGTCCGGACCATACGCCTTCTTAGAATAATTAAGGCCAGAGAGGGTAGAAAGTACCGGTACATCTTTAGAAGAGATTACGATATTAGGCATAAGTAGGAGAGAGGGGGGTGGAGAAGGAGGAATACCACCAGAATCATCCAAGGTGGAGTTTCTAGCAAAAGTTTGAGCGAAGAGTTCAGCTTTGTCAGAGGAAGAAATGATGGTTGTGCCATCAGAGTGGAAAAGACGAGGAAGAAAAATTGTTGGAGAGGTTTTTGGCTAGATGCCAGAGAGCTTGGGAAGAGCTAGAGTTGGATAGTTTACATTTAATTTAATTCAGACACTTGGTTAATCATTCACGAGCGGAAATATGCCGAATATTTATTGAGTTGGATAGATGAGAGTGTGTGAGTGTGTGTGTGTGTGTGGGGGGGGGGGGGGGCAGGATATTGCCTATAACTGTTTCTATCCAATTATCAATGCAGGTATTAACAAAGTTTCATATATATCAGTGTATTACTTCTACATAAACCCTGTTGAGTTACATAGCTACACAGATCACACAGATGACTTGGTTCAAATAAGGTGATCCGGGCTGATTCGAAACACACACACAAACACACACTTACATTCAGGTAGACGAACAGATATATAACGACTGCCACATAATCTCCATAAGCTCCGAGAGGCAGAGATAATATATATATAAGCTATGGAGAAGAAAGACGAAAGAATAATGGCGGAGAAGAAATAATACTGGATGATTTGTGGGGCACAGAGAAAGAGGAAGATTATATATAATACTAAAAATAATAATACAATAGAAAGAGAGAGAGAGAGAGAGAGAGAGAGAGAGAGAGAGAGAGAGAGAGAGAGAGAGAGAGAGAGAGAGAGAGAAGAAAAACTCCAGTGAGGCTTTGGGTGGCACATAGAGAGAAAGAGAAAGGTTATCTTAGAGAGAAGGATTAATAACACTGCTCAGTCTTCATTACCAAGGGCCTTGGGGGGGGGGGGGGGGAGAGTACAAAGGAAATCAAGCAACAACAGATCCAGTGACCCTTCTAGGTTGCTTGTCCTCCAAAACACTGAGGATCAAGTGTCCAAACAGTGGTTTAGAGTGGGTAAGGGAACATTGGAAAGGGAATTACTGCCCTGGAACTAATGTCCGTGGCAGGATTAGGAAGTTAGTAGGGGACAGATGGGTTAGTAACTGAGGGGGGGATAAAATAAAGTTATTCATTTACAAACGCAGTCAGTCGCGGGTTTGATGCGAGATATTTGTCTAGGCGGAGTTTAAATGAATCAACGGTGATGCAGTCTATAACGTTTCGGGGAAGCCCATTCCACAAGTTGACAACTCGATTGAAGAAGAAATTCTTAGATTCGTGCGAGTTAAAAGATTTTGCAAACGTTTCCCGCGTGTAATTAGATTGGTCGATAGTGAAGTACTTACTACAGTTCATATTGTCGATGCTTTTGATGATTTTGAACACTTGAATTAAGTCGCCTCTTAATCTGCGCTGGGTTAAAGGAAATAGATTTAATTCTCTAAGACGCTCCTCGTATGGTTTGTTCTTTAGGCTAGGTATCATTTGGTAACTCTACGTTGAACTCGTTCTAGCTTGTTTATATCTTTTTGGTAATAAGGGCACCAGGATTGAACGCAGTATTCCAGAAGAGGGCGGACTAAGGAATTGTAAAGGGTTAGGATAACTTTCTTTGGATTTATGCTCAAATGACCTGCCTATAAAGCCAATTATTTTGTTTGCCTTCTTAACAACTTCTGAACATTGTTGACTCGGTTTTAGGTTACTCGATATTGTTACTCCCAGATCGATTTTTCTGTTTACATTCTTAAGCTGAGTGCCATTCATCGAATAGTTTGCTTTCTCATTTAGGTATCCGATATGTAGTACTTTACATTTATCCGCATTGAAACTCATTTGCCAAATTTGGGCCCAACATGACAATTTATCTAGATTGTGTTGCATATCGTCAACTTGTTCTTTCGAGAGTACGCTATTTGCAATTTTTGTATCGTCAGCAAATTTTGAGATTGTACAGGTGAGACCCTCATCTATGTCGTTGATGTAAATTAGAAAGAGAATTGGTCCTAGTACAGATCCCTGGGGTACCCCGCTACTTACATTGGTCCATTTTGATGCCTTACCGTTTATGACTACTCTTTGCTTTCTGTCGCTGAGCCAATTTTCTATCCAATTTCAACACAGAGGAGAGAAGAAGAGGGAAGGAGAAGAGAGAAGGAGGAGATAGTGGAGTGAGAGTAGTTGGGAGAGAGGAGGAGAGAAGGTGAAGATAGTTGGGGGTGAAGAAAGGAGAAAGAAGTTGAAGATAATGGGGGAAAAGAGAGAAGAGAGGAGAATAGGGTCGGATGAGAGAGAATGGGAAATAATAGAAGGTGAAGAGAGAAAAGTAAGTAATAAAGGAGGTGAAGCAGGGAAGGAATGAAGACATAATTAAACAAGGAGGAGAAGAATTAAGAGAGAATGGAAGGAGTGAAGAGAATGTTGGAGGCCTAATACTGAAGATTGTAATAGAGCCAACGATTAATAGCACTGTTCCGTCTATATTACTGACTGTCTGGGGGGAGAGAGAGAGAGAGAGAGAGAGAGAGAGAGAGAGAGAGAGAGAGAGAGAGAGAAAGGGAATGGGAGAGGGGAGAGAGTGTGGAGATAAATATATTGGAAGAAAATAAGAAACAAAGAATAATGGGTGAAGGAGAAACAGAATAGAGGAATTAAGAAGAAGAGACAGCAGAAAGGAAGACATAATAAGGAGAAGAGAAAGGAAGGAGAGAAGATAATGGTTGGATAAGCCTAATTCTGAAGGTTATATTAGAGCCAAGGATTAATAACACTATTCCTTCTATATTACTGACTGTCTAGGGGGAGATGAGGAGGAAGAGGAGAGAAGAAGAGGAGAAGATAAGAAGAAGAAGGAGGAGGAGGAGGAGAGATTGGACAGAGAAGGCATGTGAAAAAAGGTAGTTGAAAAAGAGTTGATCAAATATAAGAAATGGAAGAGAGAATAAAAAGAGCATGAAGGAGAGGAGAGAAAGATACGAGAGAGAGAGAGAGAGAGAGAGAGAGAGAGAGAGAGAGAGAGAGAGAGAGAGAGTAGCAAGAGTGGAGATAGGATGGGGTGAGATAAACAATGCGAGGAGAGAAGGAGAGAAGAGAGGCAGAAGAGAAAGGAAAGGCAGAGAGAAGAAGAGAAGAAGAGAGGAGGAACTGGAAAGAAGGACGGAGAGGTTATATTAGAGCCAAGGATTAATAACACTGTTTCTTCTTCATTACTAAGAAGAGAGGGAGAGAGAGAGGAGAGGAGAAGGGGAAGCGAGGAGGATGGGGAGAGATGGAGTTGGAGGAATTAATTTAATTTAGGGGGAAGGGAGAAACAATAAAAAACAGAATAAATAACATAATAACAGATTAAATACCAGAAGAGATGAAAGAGGAAGGAAGAGAGAGATAGGACATAAAAGGTGAAACAAGGAAAGGCAGGGAAACAAGAGAAGAGGGAGATAAAAGAAGAAGCGAGAAAGAAGGAAGAGGAAGAATGGAGAGAGAAGAGGAGGGGAGCGAAAGAAGGAAGAGAAAGAATGTAGAGAAGAGGAGAGGAGCGAAATAACGAAGAAGAAGAATGCAGAGAAGAGGAGAGGAGAGAAAGAAGAACAAAAAGGAGAAATAAAGGTAACAGAGATTGAAGAATGAATATATTACAATAATAATAAATACAAATACAACACAGAAGAGACAGACAAGGATAAAGAAACAAAAGGAGTGGTCAAATCTGTCTGTCTGTCTCTCTCTCTCTCTCTCTCTCTCTCTCTCCACAGCTGTGTTTACCCCGCAGTGTTGTTGTTGTTGTTGTTTTTGAATAGGTGAACACACACTCACTCGTACACACACACACAATACTCTCACCCATGCACTCAGACACACACACACACACACACACACACACACACACACACAGTCATACACACACACACACACATACTCACACCCACACACACACACCTGCACACACACACACACACACACACCCAATACGCTCTCACATAAAAAGTCTTCAAATCAATATAAAGAAGCTATAGGCAGACCAAATGAAACCTAGAGCTACTGAAGTAAAATGGGAAATATATAAATTAATATAAAATAATGTACAGAGTAAAAATAAAGACACCAAGAAGAAAACACTAGGGAGAACTTTTGGGGAGATGGGTCGTATTTCTGGTCCTCCTACTTCCTCAAACTTAACCTCATTAGTTTTCAGATTTAAAGACGTTTGACCCATTAGTTTGGCGATTTTAAGACAGTTCGTAACATTTCTTTTCAATATTAAGAGTGTTCGTGTTATATAGATTAACGTCTAAGGAGGAAACTAAAATATAAATAAAATAATAATAATAAATAAATACAATAAAACAAAATATCAATAAATTAAATAAATACGCCGATCTCCCCTTAAATAGAACAATAAAATGGATTAGCCTGAAGTTCAAAATCTTAGAAATTTCACAACAACTGAGCAATATAGTTTTCAAATGTGTCGGTGCTGTGTGTGTGTGTGTGTGTGTGTGTATGTGTGTGTGTGTGTGTGTTTGTGTGTATGTGTCAGTGCGTGTGTGTTTGTGTGTGTAGACCTATGTCTGTGCGTGTATGTGAGTATGTGTGTGTATATGAATAGCCTATGTGTGTCTACGTGTATTGTGTGTCTACGTGTATTGTGTGTGAGAATGTGTTCGTGTATGTTTATGTGTGTGTCAATGCATGTGTGTGTGAATGTGTATTCGTATGTGTTATGTGTGCGTATGTATTTAACTTTATAGGAATGAGTGTTCTGTCCACCAATTACAAAACAACAACAATAATACTGCGGGATAAACACAGCTGTGGAGAGAGAGAGAGAGAGAGAGAGAGAGAGAGAGAGAGAGAGAGAGAGAGAGAGAGAGAGAGAAGTAAAAACCCACCAGCAGTTTGTTTCACTCACTCTCTCTGCTGACCTTTATGTTTTGATCCCGTTTTCTTTTGGATTGACCCGTTTTCTTCCGCCGTGATTGTTTTGATCTTTTCTATTTTATTTCCTTGGTGGTTGGTCATCGTAGCCACAGTTACGATTTTTGTTTACCACTTGCTAGTTTTGGTCTATAAGGAAGTTAGATTTCTTTTTACACCGGTATTTAGCAGAATTACCGGCTAAAATATGGCTGCATATATATATATATATATATATATATATATATATATATATATATATATACCTGTATATATATATATATATATATATAGAGAGAGAGAGAGAGAGATAGATACATTCATAAAGCAAATATAGCGATCTTTCTAACCATCTTAAGTTCGCGTAATGTATATAATTCAGTTAAATATCGATACCTAAAGCTCCAACTTTCTTATAGCTCGAAAGTCGCAAGTGGTCATTTCAATATATTTGAACCTACCCTACCTTATGCTAGTTCAATACATGACAACCAATAGGCGCGTTCAGTGATACGTAAAAAAGGTGCCTCTTCAGATCCATCAAACTACAGACCAATAGCTATAACTTCCACTCTTGGTAAAGTCTTTGAAATTATATTAAATAATCACATAATTAAGCATCTTGAGAATAATAAATTAATCAGTGATAGGCAATATGGTTTTAGACGATGTCGATCAACTGCAGACATTCTTTGCCTTCTTACGCATCAAATCAACCAAGCTACAGACCAACATGGTGAAACACATACAATAGCACTGGATATATCAAAGGCATTTGATAGAGTCTGGCATCAATCCTTATTGTCGAAGATGTCACACTACGGCCTTGCATCATTAGTTCCACTAATTTATTCTTATCTTCATAACAGAAACATAATTGTAATGGTAGATGACCTTTATTCTCAATTTCACTCAATAAATGCTGGTGTTCCCCAGGGATCAGTTTTGGCCCCAACTCTGTTCCTCATTCATATCAATGATCTCATATCTACCACTCATAATCCAATACATTCCTACGCAGATGAATCAACGCTCCACAGTTCCTTCACATTTACCAATTCTTTCACCCAACCCGATCTTATAAATTCAAAAATAAACACTGCAATTTCTCTGAACCAGGACCTTTCTAGAATTAATGAATGGGGACAAAAGAATCTAGTTTCCTTTAATGCACAGAAAACCAAGTACATTCAATTTTCTAACCGACAGAATCTCACTGACTCCCATATATTTTTTAATGATGTAAATATTCCCACTTCCCCTAGTATTGACATTCTCGGTGTAACATTAACTACTAGTTGAGCTGGACACATTATGTTAGTAGCATTGCTAAGAATGCCTCTAAAAAACTGGGACTCCTGTACAGAGTTCGAGAATTCTTCACTGACGAGCAGTTGGCCGTAATATATAAAAGTCATGTGCGTTCTCAGATGGATTACTGTTCACCTCTGTGGGGTGGAAGTGGAGGTGGTTGCATTGAGGCAGTTGGAGCAAAATTCAAAATAAAGCTATTAGATTAATCAATAGCCCTGCAATCACACAGGACCTTCCTACATTATCCATACGAAGAAACGTTGCATCCCTTGCATTATACAGATATTTTCACAGCACTTGTTCCGGGGAGCTTCCGTCAATTGTGCCGCCTCTCCACATCTTTTCCCGTAGAACTAGGGCAGCTGAGAGCGCCCATGAATTTACACTTTCTCCTCCACAATGCAGAACTTCTGCTTATCAGAATTCATTTATCCCCAGAGCTACTACTCTTTGGAATTCACTTTCCTCGAATTGCTTTCCACAAACTTACAATCTACAAATGTTTAAATCCAGTTGTTACAAACATTTTATGAATGGAGGATACCTTTAGGCACATTGACCTTTTTGTTTTATCTGTGTTTTTCCTTCCTCCGTCCATTGTCTCTTAAAAAAAAGAAAAAAAAAAAAAAAAAAAAAAAACGTATGTTGTGTTTGTGTCTTGTGGCAGCTTAACCCATATTTAGCGGGTGGTAAGGTATTTTACACTGTACCGCTCAGCGGGCATAATCCCGAAATATTCGCTCAATTTCACTCGCCCTAGCGCTGTTACTCTGGCTCCAATGCGAACGAAACGATCATTTTTGGAAAGAGCAACTCTTCGTCTCCCCATATAAGTCTATGAATGGATGTTATGAATGAGTGTGGAGGGTGGGAAGAGGTGAGGAAGAGGAGGTACTTTTTGGTCTATTTCCCGGGCGCGTTCGGATGCGTTTGCTTTGCCTGACTTCGGGCCTCTCGCGCGTCTACTATTCTCGGTAATGCGGTCTTATTTTTCTCTTATTTCTCCTTATTTCTGTATTCTCTGTATTATCTCTCTATCTCTCTTTTCTCTCTCTCACTCCTGTCTGTCTGTCTCTCTCTCTCTCTGGCTCGCTACGCGTTCCTCCCTCCTCTCGGCTCCCTTTCTCTTCCTCATCCGTATATGTAATGTCTCATTATTATTTTCTAACTAATCCCTCTATTTTCATTTATTTGCTTGTAATATTTCTGTATTATATCTTTTTCACTCAGTTTCAGTTCAGTTTCTGCATTCTCTCTCTCTCTCTCTCTCTCTCTCTCTCTCTCTCTCTCTCTCTCTCTCTCTCTCTCTTGCTTTGCAGGTTTTTTTTTTTGTTTTATATATATATTATTTCACAACACATTTCCAAATCACCCTATGGGGTAGTGTTGAAGACTCATTTTTTGTTTGTGGTGTTCCCAGGAGGTGTTATCCACATGTGATTGAGGTAGGCAAAAGGCAGTTATGTGATTGAGGTAGGGAAAAGGCAGAACTGCCTATAGCGAGTGTATGAATGGGATTGAGGTAGACAAAAGGCAGAACTGCCTATAGCGAGTGTATGAATGTGATTGAGGTAGACAAAAGGCAGAACTGCCTATAGCGAGTGTATGAATGTATGTATGAATGAATGACATGGATGTATGAGGTGGACCAAGAACCAGATGGATGGATGAAATTCGAAACTTTGATAGACGTATATATCACGGTATACGGTAGAAGTAATTCCTTACAATGTACCGTACATCGTGATATATACGCCTATCAAATGATTGCAATCAATATACGGTATTATATAAATATATATATATATATATATAATATATATAATATATATATATATGTATATATATATATATATATATACATATATATATATATATATATATATATATATATATATATACTGTATATTGGTGTATATTGATTGCAATAATTTGATAGGCGTATATATCACGGTGTATATATATATATACCGTATATTGATGGCAATCATTTGATAGGCGTATATATCACGATGTACGGTACATTGCAAGGAATTACTTCTACCATATACCGTGATATATACAGTACGTCTATCAAAGTTTCGAATCTCATCCATCCATCTGGTTCTTGGTCCACCTCATACATCCATGTCATTCATTCATACATACATTCATACATTCGCTATAGACAGTTCTGCCTTTTGTCTACCTCAATCACATTCATACACTCGCTATAGGCAGTTCTGCCTTTTGTCTACCTCAATCCCATTCATACACTCGCTATAGGCAGTTCTGCCTTTTCCCTACCTCAATCTCATAACTGCCTTTTGCCTACCTTACCGTAAGAAATTTACTGAACGCCTGCAAATAATACGCTAAAAAATGCTTGCAATCAAAATTTCAAACAATTTGAAGGTCACATGCAATTATATATGTATAGGTAGACCCAGAGAGGAAGAGACAAGAGAGAGAGAGAGAGAGTGTCGTGATAATAACAATGTTACATATGTATCGTATATATGAAAAAAATAATATATACGGTAGGCCTATATCTGTTCCCCACAATCATATAATGCCAAGCACAAATATTCAATCTTTCGTTGTTTGTATTACCGTAAGAAATTTACTGATCACCTGCAAATAATACGCTATAAAATGCTTGCAATCTCTCTATTTTCTCTAATCTCTCTCACGCCTCCTGTCTCTCTCTCTCTCTGGCTCGCTCGCTTTCCCTCTTCCTCATCCGTATATGTATTTCTCATTATTATTTTCTCTAAATAATCCGTCTATTCATTTATTTGCTTGTAATATTTCTGTATTATATTTGTTTCACTCTCTTTCTTCAGTTCAGTTTCTGTATTCTCTCTCTTTCTCTCTCTCTCTCTTCCTCATCCGTATATGTAATTCTCATTATTATTTTCTATAATCCCTTTCTTTATTTGCTTGTAAAAATGTCTGTATTATTATATCTTTTATACTCTTTCTTCAGTTCAGTTTCTGCATTGTCTCTTTCTCTCTCTCTCTCTGTTTCGCTTGCTTTGCAGGAATGTTGTTTTTGTTTTATATATAATAATTTACTTATCATTACTTACTATATCGTATAAACAATAGTAGGTAGCCAACTTACCATAATACCGATACACCAAACCGATACGCATGCGGGTTTGTTTATCACCTGTTTACTAAAGTGCCACCATTATCGATTTTCTTCGAGCCGAATGGAGCGGGAGGGTTACCAATTGAAGTTAAATCCGCTAGCATATATTGTTAGATGTAAGACATGATAAATACCACTAGAAATATGAATTGGCAAAATCCATATAATATCACTTCGAAATTGTTCTGAAATTTCAAAACAAAACCGCTAGTGTAAGTCATTGTTGCTAGATCGAAGTAAAGGTCTCTAGATCTAGCGGAAGTCGCTATACGTATTGGCAGTACTGCACTGCCGACTGCGATACGTTGTTGACATTGTTGTTGATGTTCCAGTGGAGGGATGAACAAAATATTTTCCTTGTCCAATAATAGCTATTTCATAGTCCCACAGGACTTATTTTGATATATTTATCAAATTTACTGAACGCCTGCAAATGATATGCTATCAAATGCTTGCAATCAAACTCTCAAGCACTTTCAATGTCACATGCAATTATACAAGTATATATAGGTAGACCCAGAGAGGATTAGACAGACAGAGAGAGAGTGTTGTGATAATATAACAATGTTACATATGTATCATATATATGACAAAATAATATATACGGTAGGCCTACATCTGTTCCCCACAATCATATAATGCCAAGCACAAATATTAAATTTTTCGTTGTTTGTATTACCGTAAGAAATTTACTGAACGCCTGCAAATAATACGCTATAAAATGCTTGCAATCAAACTCTCAAGCAATTTCAATGTCACATGCAATTATAAAAAGGTATATTGTAGACCACAATCTTCGCCAAGCTTCGTTGTTGCTTATATTATCGTGAAAAATTTACCGTATACCCTGGTTATCGTGAGAAATTTACCGAAACGCCTGCAATAATACGCTATAAAATGCTTGCAATCAAACTCTCAAGCAATTTCAATGTCACATGCAATTATAAATGTATATATAGGTAGAGAGACAGACAGAGAGAGAGAGGTCAAGAACATCTGCTAGGTGTTATTTTTCCCTGGGAGGGAAGAGAAGATTAGTTAGGGGCGTGCCCTGGCCTACATCAGAGAAAGAGAGTACCAAGGAGTACAAAGGTGTAGAAACAAAGAGAGTGAGACAGAGAGAGAGAGAGAGTGTCGTGATAATATAACAATGTTACATATGTATCATATATTATGATAAAATAATATATACGGTAGGCCTACATCTGTTCCCCACAATCATATAATGCCAAGCACAAATATTCAATCTTTCGTTGTTTGTATTACCTAAGAAATGTACTGAACGCCTGCAAATAATACGCTATAAAATGCTTGCAATCAAACTTTCAAGCAATTACAAGGTCACATGCAATTATAAAAAGGTATATGTAGACCACAATCTTCGCCAAGCTTCGTTGTTGCTTATATTATCGTGAGAAATGTACCGTATACCCTGGTTATCGTGAGAAATTTACCGAACGCCTGCAAATAATACGCTATAAAATGCAAAGGACATTTCTTGTAGAGTGCAATTTTGAGGACGTAATGTGCTCTGAGAGAGAGCGGAGCGGTGATTAGAGCATAATGTACCTCCTGACCGCTCGTCACAGCCGCCGTGGACCTACTACAGGGAATTATATAAGGAAATTACCGTAGTTTTAGGGTTTTGCACTCGTGTTGCACGATCGTTGAAAGACAACCAATGATCGTAGAAGGATGGTTCGGGTGTCATTGGAAAGCTCAATTTACGCCCTTTCAGGGATACATACTTGTATTACGCTCTGGGTCTTGTTTATGCATGAAAAAGAGCACTAACAACCCCATTTAGGGTAAAAAAAAAAAACCCGCTGGGCGGCACAGGGAAATATACTCCACCACCCGCTCGTAAGGTGATAAAATGCTTGCAATCAAACTTTCAAGCAATTATAAAATATAAATTGTACTTACCAACACCCACACCAGTATATTCTTCGTCAGGAACGTCTTCAATATGGTCAACGGTCTGTCCAACATCAACCTCAACATCAACCCCACGCAAATTATGCTTGGGATGAAAGCCTATGATCGGGTTATTTTCGTCTTCCGAGTCATCCACACTACCAAAACTCTCACCCAGACATTCGACGGTTTCATCCAACAGCTTATTAGAAAGTTCTGAAGAGTTCAGCATGATATCTAGTTCCTGGGTGGTAAGCCGGGCGTGGTTAGTAGGGTGGCGCGACGCACTAGGGATGGCGGCCACCGAATCGAACACGGGCAAATCTTGACCTTCCATTATGGCTGCTTGAGGGTCACTGAGTCACGGTCACGCAGTGGGGATATGTGGGTGGGCCCTTGTAGTATACCGCCTGACCACCCGGTTCCGCTTTCCACCTAAATTAGGGTGGGAATACACCCACGGACTTAAGTCCGACCCCGCCATTTAGTCCAATTATCTCGTACCGGACTTAAGTCCGACCCCGCTAATAAAGGGTTAATATGAGGCACTGGTCCTAATCGAGGCCATTAATTAACCCTTTGAGTACCAGCGATGTGTGTTATATTTTACTCTAGCTGTATTTAGACGATATTATGTAGCTTATGAAAGATATGTGGTAGTTAACCCATTGGCTGCGGGAGATGTTCCCGAACGCCATGGCAATTTACAGCAATCTACAGGCTTTTAAAGCCTCTTAAAGCCTGTAAAATAGAGTGCGAGGGAGCGAGAGCGTGACAGGCCACCTGTCCTTCTCCCAAGCAGCCGCCCGGTATACTGAAGGGTCCGAGTCAGAGTCTCGCTAGATATACAGTGCTGTCAAACGCAAAAATACCGAGACATTAGCGAGAATTGCTCATTTTAGCGAATGTCTATGGTAGCACTGTGGGTGAACCCCGCGAGCTACGAAGCTCGTTCTGACGTCATTTTGAAGCTATTTTCTTCTAGTTTTCTCCTGAATACATTTTATTTCATGCAGACACTTGCCTAATCAATCAAGAGTGCCTGAATAAGCACTAATATGGCGGAAATAGGCGGAAACATGCCCGCACCGTATGTGATAAAAGGGTTGGTTCAGATAAATTGAAGCCTTAGTACTGCTATAGGTCCTTCCTAAGCTGAATACAATCGTTTAACAGTTGCCAAAATATGATAAAAAAGATGTCCCTGGTACTGAATGGGTTAAACTTTTATATGCTCAAAGATGCCATCCAAGATTAACGTGAAGAAATAGTAAGGATTATAACCATGTCCACTTTCACACCAAACTAAACAAAATTCATGTCAAGTTCAATAAACACGTAGATATAAAAGTTACTACAACTTCCACAACCCATACCTATTTTAATCCTTCATATTTTTATATTTGTTCATTTATTTTACTTTGGATAAATTGACCCTAACGATATTAATGGATGCTGGCAAGAGTTTACACCATCACAATGGCAGATATCAAGTCAGAAATCAAACTTCTCGAAAACAAAAAAATAAATTAATACAAATAAATAAATAAATAAACATCCGGTAAATAGAAAACAAAATAATCGGACACGAGGTTTCAGTGAAGGCGCCTATTCCGTGTCTACTCTATAATTATGTTCTTTCATCTCAGAAAAGGGATGGACAACAAAAAGCTAGAGGGACAAAATATGAGATGTGGAATTGCAACATATGAAGAAATAATACCCCCCCCCCCCCAAAAAAAAAAGACCGCATTAGGTCATGGACGAACAAGGATTAAGGAAAGATCTATTTACTTTAATATACAATGGACAGGGAATGCTAAAGAGAATACGACACTTATCCCAGATTTCAGAAAAGCCGATTATGGTGGGCTAAGAAGAGACTTAAGGGTGGACCCTATTGTTAAGCAATTAAGTCAGGATATGCCAGAGTTAAACTTGCCACCTACATATAACCAGTGTATTGCTTCACTCCACAATGCTCAAAATAAATATATCCCTAAAAGAAGATTTAGATCGACGCAGAACCAACCAAAATGGATGACTAATAAGCTAATAGATCTTATAGGAAAAAAGAAAGGAATATATAGAAAATTAAAGAAAGGCGAAAATAATTTACATATATACTATCAGACTCTATCAAGACAGGTCAAAAAGGAAATCAGGAAAGCAAAAAGAAATTATGAAATAAGGATAGCCAGTGACTCAAAAAATAACCCTAATGCTTTTTACCAACTATATAAATCTAAAGTTAGAGATGTAATAGGCCCCCTAAAAACTTCAATACGAGACATAACAGAAAATTATTTAGAAATGTGCAGTACATTAAATAGTCAGTTTCTTTCCGTTTTCACTAATGAAAATTTGGCACAGATTCCTGAAGTCAATATGGTATATAGTGATAGTACAGAAAATATGTTAAGTACAGTTAGTATAAGTAGAAATGATGTGCTTAAGGAAATTGACAGACTGAACCCTCAAAAATCGCCTGGTCCTGACAAGGTATATGCTAGAGTATTAAAAGAATGCAGAGATGAGTTAAGTAGCCTAATAGCATTTTTATTTAACAAGTCATTAGAAACAGGTTTAGTTCCAGAAGCTTGGAAGCTTGCAAATGTAGTTCCGATCTTCAACAAAGGTGATAAATCGATAGCATCCAATTACCGTCAATCATAGGAAAGTTGCTAGAGTCTATTATTGCTAGGAAAATTAGAAGCCACTTAGTAAAATTTAACTTAATAAATTCTTCTCAGCATGGATTCACTCAGGGACGTTCTTGCCTTACTAATTTGCTTAGCTTTTTCTCAGAGGTATATGAAGCAGTAGATAGTGACAAGTCATATGATATTATATATTTAGATTTCAGTAAAGCTTTCAACAGAGTCCCTCATGAGAGATTGATGAGAAAGGTTGAGGCACATGGAATAGGAGGGTTGTTGTTGGGATGGATTAGGTCATGGCTAATTGGTAGGAAACAGAGAGTCAGCATAAATGGTACCAAGTCAGAGTGGGGAGCAGTCAAAAGTGGTGTCCCCCAGGGATCGGTATTAGGTCCCCTGTTGTTTCTTATATACATAAATGACCTAGATTTAAGTATAACTAGTAGGATAAGTAAATTCGCAGACGATACTAAAATGGGGAGATCAATTGATTTAGATAGATAGCGATATAGAGTGCCTCCAAAGGAATCTAGATACCTTACATGAATGGTCAGTAAATTGGCAGATGAAGTTTAACATTGACAAATGCAAGGTATTAAAGATAGGGAAGATTCAAAGAAATGTTAAATATAAACTAGCTAATTTAGAATTAGAAAATTCAGACTGCGAGAAAGATCTAGGTGTGTTTGTTAGCAATGATTTGAAGCCTAGAAAACAGTGTATAAGCGTTCGTAATAAGGCAAACAGGATTCTCGGGTTCATCTCTAGGAGTGTGAGTAACAGAACTGCTGATGTTATCTTAAAACTTTACTTGTCATTAGTGAGACCCCATATGGATTATGCTGTCCAATTTTGGTGTCCTTATTACAGAATGGACATAGATTCATTGGAGAGAGTACAGCGTAGAATGACAAAATGATCCATAATATTAGAAATCTTCCGTATGAAGAAAGGTTGAACAAATTAGGTTTACATTCGTTAGAGAGACGCAGAGTTAGAGGGGATATGATAGAGGTGTTCAAGTGGGTTAGTGGGATTAACAAAGGGGACATGACAAATGTACTAAAGCTCAGTGATAGCGAAAGAACTCGTACCAATGGTTTCAAATTAGATACATTTTGTTTCAGAAAAGATATAGGCAAATATTGGTTTGGTAACAGAGTTGTAGATGGGTGGAATGGACTACCTAGTGCTATAGTGGGATTAAAAGATGATCCTCAGGGTATTAGAGTGTTGAGCCTATAATTGGGCTTTGTAATTGGGGTTGTGTGGGACAGGGATCTGCCTTGCTTAGGCCAATCGGCTTTCTGCAGACTCCCATTTTCTTATGTTCTTATGTTCTTAAAGAGAGAGAGAGAGAGAGAGAGAGAGATAGAGAGAGAGAGAGAGAGGGAGAGAGGGAGAGTAATAATAATAATAATAATAATACAGTTTATTTCCACCGACAGTGGTTATTCTTCTTACATAGTATTTACAAATATAATTATATACAGTTGGGGGTTTAGTGTTTTCAATGTAGTTACAATACTAATACATAATACATAATTTAGTGTTACATACAGTAGACATACAGTTGTTAGTTGTGTATTCAGACCAGGTGTGACGGACCACAATTCCTAAGCTGTAATTACAAATACACCAAGTAGGTCAGCTCAGATCTATGTAGATTAAGAGGGCAGATAAGCCTGTGGTTAATAGGTTAGCCCTTGCACCTGGCTCAGGGTAGAACAGAGAGCAAGAGAGGGAGAGAGAGAGAGAGGTTATTAAGCTTAAAGAGTAAAGAAGTAAAACAGATAATTGAGATAAACACTTATGATTTGTTAGAGGTCCTTCCTAAACTGATCATATAGTCCACTGCTAGAACAAATACAACGAACAAATAAAACACGCCATGTTGCTGAGGGGCTTAATATAATCGTTTAAGGGGAGATTTCCACTTGAGGGATTTTTTTCTGGACTCCTTTCTCCCTCATGTTTAGCCACATTGTTTTTCTAATTTTAAGACGTTTGCCCCATTATTTTGACGATTTTAAGAACTTTCAACCCATTTCTGTCAATGTTAAGACCTTTCGTGCCATTTAGGTGTCGATTTTATCCTGGTGAGCGAAAGCGAGCCTGTAATTTAAGAGGAACCAGCTTTCAGCCGGGACATTTTTCTACCGAAAAATGTACAAATTTATCTTGACAGGGGCTCAAGGGGGTGTAATCTTAAGCTTGAAGGATATCTAGGGACCAAACTAAAAACCTCCCCTTAACAATATCCAAACAAAATAACAAAATATATCATGTTATACTGATAGGTTATCTACCTTTTCAAGATCCTGGTTATTATTAGACGATTTTATTCAGATTAGGAAGGGTACATGGAAGTCAGAAGGTTAATGAGATAGTCTTTACCCTTATATTTCACGCATATTTATTCTAAACTGTACACAATCGTCGTCTAATGGTAGCCAGAATAAATTGTCAAAAGTTATAATCTTGAAAGGGTTAATTTCCAAAATAACTCCAAATAATGTTGAAATAATTGTTTTCAGTTAACCCTTTCAAGCTCCAATACGCATTTTTTTTTGGTTTTCTGGTAATTATTAGACGATTTTATTCAGATTAGAACATAAGAACATAAGAAAATGGGAGTCTGCAGAAAGCCGATTGGCCTAAGCAAGGCAGATCCCTGTCCCACACAACCCCAGTTCAATTACAAAGCCCAATTATAGGCTCAACACTCTAATACCCTGAGGATCATCTTACCAAAACGGTTAGAGATTAACGCAGGATTATGGGGGTATGCAGAGTGCTGATTGGCCCAACCCGGCTGATCCCCCTTCACACCCAACCCTTCTCGTCCATATGCTTATCCAATTTTATCTTAAAGCTCCCTACCGTTTTAGACCCCACTATAGCACTTGGTAGTCCATTCCACCCATCTACAACTCTGTTACCAAACCAATATTTGCCTATATCTTTTCTGAAACGAAATTTATCTAATTTGAAACCATTGGTACGAGTTCTTTCGCTATCACTGAGCTTTAGTACATTTGTCATGTCCCCTTTGTTAATCCCACTAACCCACTTGAACACCTCTATCATATCCCCTCTAACTCTGCGTCTCTCTAACGAATGTAAACCTAATTTCTTCAACCTTTCTTCATACGAAAGATTTCTAATATTATGGATCATTTTTGTCATTCTACGCTGTACTCTCTCCAATGAATCTATGTCCATTCTGTAATAAGGACACCAAAATTGGACAGCATAATCCATATGGGGTCTCACTAATGACAAGTAAAGTTTTAAGATAACATCAGCAGTTCTGTTACTCACACTCCTAGAGATGAACCCGAGAATCCTGTTTGCCTTATTACGAACGCTTATACACTGTTTGCTAGGCTTCAAATCATTGCTAACAAACACACCTAGATCTTTCTCACAGTCTGAATTTTCTAATTCTAAATTAGCTAGTTTACATTTAACATTTGTATGCATCTTCCCTATCTTTAATACCTTGCATTTGTCAATGTTAAACTTCATCTGCCAATTTACTGACCATTCATGTAAGGTATCTAGATCCCTTTGGAGGCACTCTATATCGCTATCTGAATCAATTGATCTCCCCATTTAGTATCGTCTGCGAATTTACTTATCCTACTAGTTATACCTAAATCTAGGTCATTTATGTATATAAGAAACAACAGGGGACCTAATACCGATCCCTGGGGGACACCACTTTTGACTGCTCCCCACTCTGACTTGGTACCATTTATGCTGACTCTCTGTTTCCTACCAATTAGCCATGACCTAATCCATCCCAACAACGATCCTCCTATTCCATGTGCCTCAACCTTTCTCATCAATCTCTCATGAGGGACTCTGTCGAAAGCTTTACTGAAATCTAAATAAATAATATATGACTTGTCACTATCTACTGCTTCATATACCTCTGAGAAAAAGCTAAGCAAATTAGTAAGGCAAGAACGTCCCTGAGTGAATCCATGCTGAGAAGAATTTATTAAGTTAAATTTTACTAAGTGGCTTCTAATTTTCCTAGCAATAATAGACTCTAGCAACTTTCCTATGATTGATGTGAGACTAATGGGACGGTAATTGGATGCTATCGATTTATCACCTTTTTTGAAGATCGGAACTACATTTGCAAGCTTCCAAGCTTCTGGAACTAAACCTGTTTCTAAAGACTTGTTAAATAAAAATACTAATGGGCTACTTAACTCATCTCTGCATTCTCTTAATACTCTAGCATATACCTCGTCAGGACCAGGCGATTTTTGAGGTTTCAGTCTGTCAATATCCTTAAGCACATCATTTCTACTTATACTAACTGTACTTAACATATTTTCTATACTACCACTATATACCATATTGACTTCTGGAATCTGTGCCAAATTTTCATTAGTGAAAACGGAAAGAAACTGACTATTTAATGTACTGCACATTTCTAAATCATTTTCTGTTATTTCTCCTATTGAAGTTTTTAGGGGGCCTATTACATCTCTAACTTTAGATTTATATAGTTGGTAAAAAGCTTTAGGGTTATTTTTTGAGTCACTGGCTATCCTTATTTCATAATTTCTTTTTGCTTTCCTGATTTCCTTTTTAACCTGTCTTGATAGAGTCTGATAGTATATATGTAGATGATTTTCGCCTTTCTTTATTTTTCTATATATTCCTTTCTTTTTTCCTATAAGATCTATTAGCTTATTAGTCATCCATTTTGGTTGGTTCTGCGGCGATCTAAATTTTCTTTTAGGGATATATTTATTTTGAGCATTGTGGAGTGAAGCAATAAACTGGTTATATGTAGGTGGCAAGTTTAACTCTGGCATATCCTGACTTAATTGCTTAACAATAGGGTCCACCCTTAAGTCTCTTCTTAGCCCACCATAATCGGCTTTTCTGAAATCTGGGATAAGTGTCGTATTCTCTTTAGCATTCCCTGTCCATTGTATATTAAAATAAATAGATTTATGATCGCTATTTCCTAGGTGGTCACCAATCTCTACATCATTTATCATATGTTCATTGTTACTGAAAACTAAATCAAGAATATTAATACCTCTAGTTGGCGTATCTATGAATTGAAATAAAAAACTATCTTGTACAACCTCAATAAACTCTACTGAATCGGAGTCGCCTATTTGGTGCTGCCAATCAATGTTCGGAAAATTAAAATCCCCCATAATGCACACATTGCTAAACCTTGATGCTATTTTAATTTCCTCCCATAACGATGTTCCGCCATTTCTACTCATATTAGGCGGTCTATATATAACTCCAATAACTATGGTCTCAGTACCTTCGTTAACCTCTACCCAAACACTTTCATTATCATTATTTAGTCTAATACCTGATTTAATACAGCTTTTTAATGTACTCCTGACAAACACTGCTATACCCCCGCCCCTCCTACTTGTTCGGTCATATTTAAACAAACTATATCCTGGAATATCAAATTCTGCTAAAAAATGCCTAGATTCTGTATTAATCCACGTTTCAGTTAGCGCTATTATGTCTATATTTTCTGTGCTAACGAGTGCTCTAAGTTCGTTCATTTTGTTACATAAACTCCTACAATTTGTATAATATACCCTCAACCTATTACTTTTATTTGCAACTAATTTTCTATTGTTTTTAGCTAACTTATTATTTCCTGTTGAACTACTAGCTCTAGACGGAAATTCTGCTCTATCAGTAATCTCATCTTTACTATCAGTTACATGTGTAGTGTTATCGATAATACTATTACACATCACTATATTCGCACTATCTTGACTGATTATTTCTATTTTTATCACTGGTTTGTCACATGACGTACCTGCTCCATATGGAGACAGTATTTTACTTACACACCCTGGTTTTTTTAACGAAACCCCGCAACAATCTTGTCCAGTGAGCTGGCCAAGGTCGAAACTCCTAGTCGAGAAAGATGTACTCCATTCTGGGCATACAGTTCATCCTTACCATAGAAGTGGGTCCAGTTATCTAGGAATGGTATTGACTTTGCCTTGCAATACTTCTCCAGCCGGCTATTTACACCAATAGCCCTGGAGGACCATTCCTTCCGTACCCCTCTTCTTGGCAGGATACTGTGTACCACAGGAAATCCACCCTTCTCCTTGATCCTCTCCAGCATTTCCTGGTACTTGGTCAGCAACTCCTCAGTCCTGCATCTCCATATGTCATTGGATCCCGCGTTGATGAAGATGATGGGGTCCTCCCCACCAACTTCTAGGACACCATCCATCTTCTCTGCCACCCTCCCGACTCCGGCTCCAGGTAGGCAGACAACTTTACTAACATGAGTGTTAGTAGCCCCGTCAAGGTACCTAACCATTGAATCACCGACAGTGAACTTAGCTTTTTTCCGTTGTCGGCGTGTAGCAGGAGTTGTAGCAGCAACAACAGCAGACTTCCCCCCCTCCCCTCTCACTGCCTCGATGATCGCCACTTCCTCGCCATCACTCTCATCAGCCAAGGTGCTGAAGTTGTGGGTCTTGAGTGGCTGCCTTTTCAGCTTGCAGGCCGTTGCACTGGTTGACACCACTTTCCAAGGGGCTTCACGATCCCTGGGAACACTTCCGGTAGCCTCACACTTCTTCTCCGCCATAGCTAGTCTCAAGGCCAAATTTTCATCTTTGAGACACTGAATCTCCTGCTCCACACTCTCCAGTCTTTCTTGCAAAGCAAGACAAAGCTGGAGAGTATATGGAGGGGTATATGGAAGTCAGAGGGTTGATTGAGAGAGTCTTTACCCTTTTAATACCCACAAATCCTTCCTAAGCTGCACAAAATCTAATGATAGCCAAAATATACTGCTAAAACGCGTCAGAGCTTCAAGGGGTTAAAACAATCCTTCTGCACAATATGATCCCTGTATCATAAACTATATTGATAGAACCACACACACACACACACCCACTGAAACACACGCACACCCACCCATCCACACACACTGGAGCACATACACCAACACACACACAAACTCACCCACTCACACACACACACCTACACCTCTTTGATGAACGCTATTATGCAAATTAAAGTTTTGGGTGACCATGTGTATATTATTTTGATCTCACCAACTACAAAGACTGGGACCAATAATACTGTTAAGGGGGAGGTAGTCGCTTTTTATGGACCCCCTTTCCCCTCATGTTTAGCATATTAGTTTTGAGGTTATAAGACGTTTATTCCGTTAGTTTGTCGATTTTGAGACCTTTCGACCCATTTCTTTGTCAATATTCAGACCTTTCGTGCCATTTAGGTGTATATTTTATCCTGGCGAGCGATAGCGAGCCTGTAATTCTAGAAGCAACCGGCCTTTGGCCGGGAAATTTTTCTACCGAAAAATTGACAAATTTATCTTGAAAGGGGGTCTAGGGGCTGTGTTATTAAGATTGATGGAGGTCTAGCGAGAAAATTAAAAACTAAATAAATAAATAAATAGTCCACAAAACAAGCATTACCCCCTCAAAGGACAATTCCCAACACCAGCGATCCGGAAGGAGATACTTTGTTAACGGCAGAATTTTATATATTTATTTATGTATTAATTTATTAATAATATTTCTCTTTATATTTATATTCTTCTCTAGACCTGTCAAGTTTTAAAAATTACCCCTATGGCCCTCCTTCAAGATAAAGTTGTGCATTTTACGGTAGAGAAATGCCTCAGCCAAAGGCGGATTCCTCTTTGCTATCGCTATAGCTCACCCAGAAATAATCGACACCTAAATGGCACCAAAGGTCTTAAAATCGCCAAACTAATGAGGCGAATTGTCTAAGGGGACAGTGACTGTTTGTTTGGTCTATTAATTAATTTATTCATATATTTTGTTTAGTTTCCTCCCTAGACCTCCATCAAACTTAGAAAAACACCCCCTAGACCCCCCTTCAAGATAGATTTGTATATTTTTCGGTAGAAAAATGTCCTGGCCAAAGGCCGATTCCTCCTAAAATTACAGGCTCGCTATCGCTCGCCATGAAAAAATCGACACCTAAATGGCACGAAGGTTCCTAATATTGACAAAGAAATGGGGTGAAAGATCATAAAATCCCAAAACTAATATGGAACCAACGTCTTAAAATCTCAAAACTAGTGGGGCAAAACATTAGGGAGAAGGGGGTCCAGAAAAACGGTCTGTCTCCCCTTAAAGAGCATAGCTCATACAAAATCCCTGCCCATATGTATCACTGTCTAAGCATGTTGTTATGATTGATACTGCACAGCTGTCTTGGTTTGCCATAAATGTTCATCTAAAATAGTAAACAAAGCCATGTAAGATAATGTACCGGTAAGCTTTAAGGGGAGACAGCCCGTTTTTCTGGACCTCCTTCTCCCTAATGTTTAACCTCACTAGTTTTGAGAGTTTAGGACGTTGGTTCCATTAGTTTGGGGATTTTATGACCTTTCACCCCATTTCTTTGTCAATATTAGGACCCTTCGTGCCATTTAGGTGTTGATGTTTTCCTGGCGAGCATAAGCGAGCCTGTAATTTTAGGAGGAATCGGCCTTTGGCCGGGACATTTTTCTACGGACAAATTTACACATCTATCTTGAAGGGGGGTCTACGGGGTGTTTTTCTAAGCTTGATGGAGGTCTAGGAGGAAACTAAAAACAATATATGAATAAATGAAATAATAGACCAAACAAACAGCCACTGTCCCCTTAATAGGTTGATGGCAAACCCTGTCTCTTCTCTCCTGTGGCAGTGATAGAGAGACTAAACCGCAGGAATAGAATATCTTACATATTTTGAGGCAAGTAAATTGTTCCATAAATGTAATCTTTTTAGGGTCAATTATTGTGACTGTATTCTAAAATTTGACATCAATAATTTTAATCAAGCATTTTTAACTTGAAGTTTCTTGTATAACCTCTGCTTACTTTTTGTCTGTATTTATTGTTTATCTTTTTCTTTTTCTATTATTATTATTATTATTATTAACATTAATATTGATGATTTTTTAAATTTATTGTTCTTGTTAAAAGAGTACTCTTTGTTTAAATCTGTTGTTACTTCATATTTTGCAATTATTTGTCTTTATATTATATGTATTCATTGTCGATAGTATCAATTGCTTACTTTTGCGATTTCCTTAGTTTATTTGTGCTATAAATGTAGGTTATTTGTAGGGTAGTTATTGATAGGGGTCACTTGAGGCATGCTATGCTTACAGGTACCTACCCGATAGCACTATCGTTAGTGAGTGCTGTACTGTATTTTATATATTATTTTGTAATAGTATAGATATCTTATCAATATTTGTATTTTGTACTATTGTTAATGTCTTGTCATGTTGCAAATTTGATTTTAAATAATATTTTGACATTTAACATGTAGTTTCTTTATTCATGCAGAGTTTAGTAAAATTTGCCAGAACGTCCCGGACTTCCCAAACTTGACTACTTCCTTTAACGTGACGATAGTGCGTTGTTATATGTGCGATTAGTTTGCTTGGGAAACAGATTAACTTGCTCATGTAGTAATGTACACCCTATGTGGTGGATTGTGTTCTTTTATTTAATAATTTTCATTTTAGTAAGCGTTGTTTCCACATAGCGATTTTGATAATTTAATTTGACTTTATATTGTCCTTGTCCCAATTTTGGTTTGTTTAGTTTGCAAGTTTTACATTTTAATTACGAATCCCATTACGCCATCAGACAGTACACAAGGATCATACGGCTGGGAAAGTGTAGATAGCATAGAAGGGGTGTTGTAGATAGAGGAAGCTGTTGGAATGGCTTTGTTGTGTGTGTTTTTATTAGTTGAGTTTAGAAGTAAAGTTGGTTGGTGAAAAAATAAAATTTATTAGTCTGTATACGTCGTTGAAGTGTCCCCCGACTGGGTGCAAGCATGTGAGACACGCGCGGCTAGGACGTACTACCACACCCACTAAATAGTCCGCCTTGGCTGGGATTTGTTTTGATATTGTCTTTTTTAACCATCCCTGATATAATTCGTACATGATAATGGAATGTGAAGGCAGTAATTGATATTTATATCACACAAGTGTATAATTTGTCTATTCTTACGTTTCTATTATTACAATTATTCATATTTTGCTCTCATTAATAATACATAAATACTTATTGGCAACTCAATCCACATGGCAACAATAATAGTAACGAGCTAGCCGTTCAGTTGATAGCGTGCCAGCCTACAACCCAGGAGACTCGGGTTCAATCCTAGCTCAGGTCCAAAAGTTTTACTGAGATATAGCCGCCGGTTACTGTCCCCCCTTGAGCAAGGGAGATGGGTAATAGTCTCTGGTTGATTAATGTGATCAAGCGCTTGTGAATCCTCGAAAGAAGATATACGAGCGCTATACCGGTATACAGTATATGTAACCAGATTTGTATTATTATTATTAATATTGTTTTATTTTTATTTTTATTATATTCGTAAAATATCGTTCCACCAAAGTATCAAAAGATTCCATGTTGAACTTCTCTTTCACATAAAGTTATTCGTTAGTTTGCCATCATCTCTACACTTCATTATTAAGCTTCTGCTGCTCATACAATTACTCATACCTCTCTTTAATTATTTGTACATCTTTGTAACTGTGTTCACAGCATGGAGTGTTTAATTAACAGAGATACTGAGAATCAAAATTGTGGCCATTGAGCTGACTCGTGAAGTTCTTTGCCTTATTGTGTTATTTTATGGGTACCGGTACCCTCCATCCCTCTCAATGCGTCACAACAGTTCCGAGCCATATCACTCACCATCACCAACCAAAACACTAGTTTATTTGTAGTTAAATTTATAAGAAACTCAGACTACTATTATTGCACAGAGGAGGTGTATTGCACACTAAACTTTTTGATAATGAGGATAGCTGGCATCGTGAGCAATGCTCTTTAAAATTAAAATAAACAAATGGGGCTAACACGAGGGAGAAAGGTGTCCAAAGGACAGATTTAAACACTATACCTTGTTTCAAATAAGTAGGCCAGAAATCGTGAACCCTACCCTCCGTAATTCAATAAGGCCTAGAGCAAATTGGCTGTAAATTTCCACACATATTCCTGGGCTGATTCTTTCCAGATGGTGGAAATAATAGCTCGATTACTATTGTTGTTTGTGATTTATAGAGGTTAATGTATCACGAGTTTTGGCCTACTTCCTTGGAACAGGGTATAATATACGGATTACTCACCTAAACACCTGATGTAATACTATAGTCCATTAATTATAGGTAGGCCAACAATCTTGACCACTAACCTCAATAACTCATAAACGACAAGAGTAATCTATTTCTACCATTTAAGAAGGGTTCGCCAGGAATATGTGTGTAAATTTACAGCTAATAGTTTTGTTCAAGCCATTTTTGAGTTACAGAGGATTCCGGTCACTATTTCTGGCCTACTTATTATGAATGAACTATAGCAACAAATCAGACCAGCTCTCGATTACCACAACTTTATGTAACAGAAATATCCTGAACAAAAAGTTCCCGAAAATTCCTGGAGACGACAGTGAAAATTTCCCCAGCGACTACGTGAGTTCCGTAGCACCCCCCCCCCCCCCCCTTCCATCCGGCGCCCTCCCCTACCACTCATCCTGCCCCTCTCCTATTCCACCCCGCCACCTTCCCCTGTCATCTCGCACTTTTCCTCTCTCCCCTCCCTGACCATCCCACCCTTCTTCCCTACCACCCCACCCTTCTATCCAATCCCCTTCCTTACCATCCCACCCTTCTATACAGTTTCTTCCCCTACCCTCCTGCCCTCTTCTAAAACCTGTTCATACCATTCCCTCACCCCCTCCCCTACCATAATATTGTATCCCCCCCTCAGTTACTAACCCATCTTTCCCCTACTAACTTCCTAATCCTGCCACGGACATTAGTTCCAGGGCAGTAATTCCCTTTCCAATGTTCCCTTACCCACTCTAAACCACTGTTTGGACACTTGATCCTCAGTGTTTTGGAGGACAAGCAGCCTAGAAGGGTCACTAGATTTGTTGTTGCTTGATTTCCTTTGTACTCCTTTGTACCATCACACCCTTGTACCCCCCCCCCCCCCCACCCTGCCCATCGCTCTCCCTGTCCAACCCACCGCCCCCTTCTGGACCTGTTCATCCCGCCTCCATGCCTACCACCCCGCCCCTTTCCCGACCTATTATTACAGCACCTCTGCCCTTTTCCCCGACCCCTTCTCCTACCATCACAGCCTTCTATCCCCCACCCTGCTGATCCCTCTCCCTGTCCACCCCCTCTCCTACCATCCCACCCTTCTATCCCCCCCCCCCCCCCCCCAACCCCCCCACCTCGCCTCCCTCAAAAGCCAGGAGGTCTGGGGCACAGTCTACAGATATAAGGTCGGTCCACCAGGCGACCCAAAAATGGTCAGTTTCCCATAGTGACGTCACTCATCCTCACTGACCAAGGGTCAGTACTCTCCCTCCCTTTGACTTGTGAAGGTCGTGCATCTCTCTCCCAAATTAAGTGAATTTAATATGCATAACCCTGGTGTCCAACTTTATTGATTGGTTTTATTCAAGTGTGAAGACATGCCCAGCAACTGTGCAGTGTTTAATTGTTTCTCAAACAGTAACAAACAGAGTGATAAGCATCTTTCTTTTCACAAGTTTCCTAAGAATGAGAGTCTTAGGAAGAAGTGGATTCACCTTTGCAGTAGGAAAGACTTTATTAATGCTGATTATGCAAAGGTTTGCATCCCTTTACTCCCCTTACGAGGGTGGCCATACACAGAATGCCCCCAAGCGGACCTATTCCTTGTGAGAGGGACAACCCGAGCCGTTTAGTGAAGGACTTACAGGATTGACCACTCAATTTAGGATCCGTCCATCTCCGAGGCCCTCTGTGTATCTTGTTATAGTCATCCTCCTATGAAATGAGCTACAAGGTGGTGTCCCTCGCCCTGTGCGGTGTTGTCAAATATTCAAAGCTTTAACAACAAATGTTAGTTTTTCAGGCTATTAACAAATTAATTTTAGCTTTTATGACTATATATATTATATTACAATTTTTAAAGGTTATGTGGTGTTAAGAAACATATCATTTTAAGGATATATAGAAGGAATTTATACAACATATGGCATGCTATTTAGAACATGCTGCCATTTTTCTGGGGACAGCTATAAATAGATTTAAGGAATGGTAGGATATGCGAGGTTGCCAAGTAATGTCAATGCGGTTCTGTTGGCTACGCACGCACTCACACACACCCCTACAGATACACACACAAACACACACATACATACACAATCTCCAAAATGCAATATAGCACAATGTAATCCCATCAAAAGAGAGAGAGAGAGAGAGCTGGATACGAGTAATGGCAACGCTTTAAATGGCCTCAAACTACGACAACAACATCACCCAGGTCAGACGGTCACTAACCCTCATTCATAGCGCGACCACCATGGAAGGAAAACTCGCAAAAGTTACTCTCATCTTCATAGCCAGGCAAGGGAGATGCTGTACAATGTAAATAGGTATATACAAATATAGCCTACCTATTATTTCGTTTCTGTAACTTTTATACAAGAATACCAATAACCCTTCCAGACATAAAAACGTCTTTTACATTTATTTCAAGTTTCCCTTCTAAATGTGGTTTTCCTTGGTTTCTTGTTTTCTAAAAGGTTTGTTTTGGTAGAAATCTGGCAACACCGCACAGGGCGACCTTGACCTCCTTGGAGCTCATTTCAGTTGAGTTTGACTATAGCACTATTTTTCTACAGTGGTGTTCGGCTAATCCATCCATTAACCTGCTTAGGTAAGCAGTACGGATTTGTATCAGGTTTACTCCCCTAGACAGGTTGCCAACCAAGGCTGACGAGTCCCATCCATCCGAATTTGTATAAGGTTGTCTCCCCTAGATGAGTTGCCGACCAAGGCTAACGAGTCCCATCCAGATTTTCAGGCTCATTTCGTGTTGTATTTGTCTGATTTTTACGCACTGATTTTTATTTATCGTATTATTGCCACCTTATTTTTCGGCAACGATTTTTATTTCTATTTTAATTGTTATTTTTGTTATTCTATTCCTTTGTCACCCTGCACAAAATCCTTTAATGATAGCCAGCATCAATAGCAGAAAGACGTCATCCTACTGAAACAATTAAGGGGGTGTTTTTTTCTGGAACCCCTTCTCCCTCCTGTTTAGCCCCATTAGTTATGAGATTTTAAAACGGTCGCCTCATTAGTTTGGCTAATTTAAAACCTTTCGCCCAATTTGTTTTGCCCATTTCAAGACCTTTCGTGCCATGTAGGTGTTGATCTATTTATTTATATATTTTTTAGTTTATATATTTTTTAGTTTATATACCCGGTATATATAATTATCATGTCATTACCCTAGTCCTTTTTTAGTTACAAGATATTAGGGATAATGATTTTGGCCAAACTATAATGAACAAGATATAGTTTAAGTTCTTTTTATATGATTATCATCTCAAAACACTACAGTATATTCCACATTGTACAGTTGCTAAGATATGAACCTGGTACAAGCGCTGTGGATAAATATTACAAGTGGTCTATATCACAAGGCTCATTCTCGGTCAAATTATATTTCTTTCTTATATTAACAATATTGATAATGGACAATCTTGCATAATCTCCAAACATGCTGACGACACAAAGATTGCAAATAGAGAAAATTTTCCATCGTTCATACAACGGATTCAGAATGATCTAGACATGTTGTTAAACCAGGCGCAGTCATTGCACATGCATTTCAATTTAGATAAATGCATAGTTATTCACATTGGTAGTAAAAAGGAAACCGCAAACTAATCAATTAGTGGAATTAAACTTATGAACGTAAATAAGAAAACGGATTTTGGAGTAACTATAACGAGCGATTTAAAACCTGTCAAATGATGAGCTGAAGTTGTTAAAAAGAAAATATAATTATTGGCTTGTTTGGGAGATCTCTTGAATATAGATCCGAAAACGTTATATGCACTCTATATATTCCATTGGTTCGTCCGCATTTGGAATATTGTATCCAGTTTTGGTCGCTATACTATACACACAAAGACATTAATAAACTAGAGAGAGTACAACATCGAGTAACTAAAATGATTCCCCGACTAAGATATAAACATTACGAGGAATGACTAAAAGAGTTATACGGTACCTATTTACCATGACAAACTACAGAAGGAGAGGGGGACCTAATCCAAGTTTTAATATTATCATAGGTCATGACAACATGGATGCAAGTAAGTACTTCACACTAGCTAACTCAAATTACACAAGAAGTAATGGTTACAAAATAGTTGGAAAAGTGTACATTCACGTCATGAAGTATAGTATTTCTTTTTCAACAGAGTGGTCAACTTATGGAACAAATTGCCTAGACATGTTGTAGAATGGCATAAAGTCCAGACTTGAAAATATCGCCTACATAAATATCTCGCCATGAATCCCCAATTGACTGTGTCTGCCTGAATAAAGTGACCATATCATTAACATTCAGAGCAATGTTATTTTGTTTTCTTGCCCTCAGTTTATGCTGGAGCTGGAGCTTAAGCCATCCAGTTGATTGATGTGGCAATCTTCATTTTTTTTTTTTTTACAAATAGCCTAGTAAGAATCATTAGGTTTGTTGTTGCTTGTTTTTCTCTGTATTCCTTTGTATATAGGGATTACAGGCTCGTCTCCACATTTCTACCAAAGATATTTCCAACTGTACACCCATCATTTCCCAATTCCTGCAACCACCGCCAAGTTCCGCACAATTTTGACCGTTATTTGTCTATTCTGGTCCTCCCGCGCTCAAGAGAATAGGTTTATCTTTCACTTCAAGGGACTGGAGTTTTCGAAAAGAGGCTCTAGTTCTGACAATATTATTGACTTACAGTGTCCAGAACGGTTGATAGCCACTCAAGTCCTATTTTAACTAACTTTCACTTCTCCATATTTCCAATGTACAGTCAAGACCATAAATACTGCGACATCAACCAGATAACGTCAACTCCTTCATCATGAGAAGTTTATACTAAGCTGAATAAAATCGTCTGACGGTAGCTAGAATGGAAACAAAATCATTGTGAGTTTGAATAACAAGTTTAGTAATCCCTTTGGGAACGAAGAGGCGAACATTGTCTGGTTGGTGTTACAGTATTTATGCTCGGGACTGTACAGTCAAGAGCATAAATGGTGAAGCACTTATTTGAATCAGTATCGAACCCAAACGAGACAATACAATCCATTATTCGGCTGGCTCTGGCTCTCACTCTCTCTCTTATATTCTCTCTCTGTCTCTCTCACTCTCTGAACGGGTTAGGGTAGACAAGGATAGGTTACAACAGTCAAGGTAGAGTTAGGTCAGGTTAGGTTACACTTTGCTAAGTTCGGCTTGATTAATTAACTTAGGTTAGGTTAGGGATTGGGGGGGGGGGGAGTTATACAGAACACCCCATGGTAGGAATCGCCGGCCACCTAGGGTTGACGACATGAATAGACTCCGGAAGAAACAGACTGGGGGACCCTATGGACTCTATTATCTCCTAAGCTGACCAACAGTCCCTCCATAACACCCCTCAGCTCAGATCATCTCTCTCTCTCTCTCTCTCTCTCTCTCTCTCTCTCTCTCTCTCTCTCTCTCTCACAGATGCACACACACATTTTTTTCTGACTCTCATGCTACTAAATTCGACCTCTATCCCTCTCTTACACACACACACACACACACACCTGTTTTATGACTCACATTCTTAAAAACGACCTCCCTACCACTCTCCCTTTCACAAACACACACACAAACACATATATTTCTTAACTCTCCTACTCTTAAAAACGACCTCACTCTCTCTCTCTCTTTCTTTCACACAAACACATAGCATCTCTGACTCTCATAACTGTTTTAAAACGACCTTCTTCTCTCTCATGCACACAGACACAGCATCTCTCTAACTCTCATACTCTTAACAAAAAAACTCACTCTCTTACACACACAAACACACACACGCACACATACAAACACGTATAATCTTTGGCTCTCATACTCTTAAGGGGCTAGTTTTTGGTCTATTAATTCACATATGTTTTAGCTTCCTCGCGAGACCTCCCTCAAACTTAGAAAAGCACCCCCTAAACGACCCCCCCCCCCCCCCCAAGATAAATTTGTACATCGACACCTAACTGGCACGAAAGGTCTTAAAATAGACAACGAAATGGAGCTAAAGGTGTTAAAATCGCCAAACAAATGGGCTGAACGTCTTAAAATGTCAAAACTAATGAGGCTAAACACGAGGGAGAAAGGGGTCCAGAAAATCGACACAACTCCCATTAACCTAGACCTCGCTCCCTCTCACACACAAACACACAGAATCACTGACTTCCATACTCTTGAAAACTACTTCACTCACACATACACACAAACTCAGACATTCTTTCTGGCTCTCATACTCTTATGCTGGGGTCACACATTCACGTATATGCTCCTGTATGCTCCCGTACGAAGGTTTATTGGTAGTTGGCAACCGAATACGTAAAACGTAAGGGCTTAGTACGCAAAACGTAATTGAAATTGTGTCTAGTCGTGGGGGTTGGTAGGCATGGCGGGAGTAGCCACGCTGGTCGGGGAGGTGGTTGGTGCGGCCAAGGCCGCCCGGTATGTTTTGGATTTCAAATCAGATACGGGGCTCGCGCTCACGTATGTCAAAAGTCGGGAAATCCTACGTCTGACCGGGCAAATCGGCTATGTCTCACAGGAGCAGACGTAAGACGTAGCAGCTCGCCCGGTCAAACGTAAGCTGCTCCCGTAAATCGTAAAATATTCCCGTCAAACGGGACTGTTAACGTTAGTCCGGGCGCATCTGGCAGCACCGCCGCACAGGCGTGTTGGCGGGAAGACGCGGCAACGTTGTACGGGGGGTATATAAGGACCAGCGGGGGACACTCCCGTCACACCTCTCACCACACCGGAGCAGAAAACAACAAGCCAACCCTGCCACCTGCTTGCCACCCTCTGCACCCTGCCCTGCCCTGCTTGCCACCCTCTGCACCCTGCCCTGCCCTGCTTGCCACCCTCTGCACCCTGCCCTGCCCTGCCCTGTACCATGCATAAGAAAGGCGTGAAGAAGGCCACGAAGGCTTCCCCTGCCACCTCACCTTTTGCCCCTCTCAGCCTGGCCCCTCCAACTCTGACCCCTCTCAGCCTGGCCCCTCCAACTCACCGCCTGCCCTCTCGACGCCTGATTAAGATGAAGTTGTTATCGACCTTGGCCCCGCTAGTGGAGAGCTCGAGGTTGAAGTGGATGAGAGTGAGGAAGACGAGGAGGAAGAAGAAGAACCTGCACCTTCCAACAGCGTACAGGCCCCACCAAAGAAACGGCGCCGGAAGAAGACTAACACCATACTGACGGAGGAGACTGAGCGTATGCTGGCTGATTGGATTGAGCTGGATGCGCCTTTTATTTATGACAAGGGTGACCCCAGGCACAAAAACAAGGAGCATATCGAGGCTGTATGGGCGGAGAAGGCTGCGACCATGGACCCACCAATGTCCGCCTTCGATTTAAAGACGTGGTGGGGATCTCTCCGCTCCAGGTTCGGCCGGCTCAGCAAGTTGAAGAGTGGTGATGGGGCCAAACGACTGACGGAGAGGGAAAAGTGGATCCTCAACATGTTCCACTTCATGAAGCCACACATCGTCCGTCAAAAGAAGCCCCGGTCACTTGGTATGCCTGAGGTACGTTGATATTTGTTATGTTTTCAAACCATTTCTCAGTGATAGTGTCAGTTTTTGTTTTTTTCGTAATTATTTTGCTTATAATGATGCTATTATTGTGTTCAATTTATCGTGCTAACTTCAAATTTTTGTTAATGAAACGCATAATAACTAAAACCAGTTTATTCATGTTATTTTAAAGGTTACAAGGATGAATGCTTATGTTGAATGTTATTTTAAAGTTCATAAATAATGTACATGTTACTAATTATACATTCATGTCACAACAGTCTGCTGGCCAAGCTGCTGCACCGGAGCCTGCTGCTGTTCCTGTCCCTGACCGCACCCCAACACCTCCCGTCCCAGTCTACGAGGTGGATGACCCCTCTGCCGGCAGTCAGGAGGAGGAGGACACACCCCCAGCCATCGCCCAGCCTGCGCGGAAGGTGAAGAAGGGGAAGGGGAAGGGGAAGGTGCTGTCCCTTCAACTTCAACACACGGGACCCTGGAGCAAGTGAGTAGAGGATTAGTTACATTGTTCATTGGTGGCACCCCATTGCAATTCCATGCTATTATTAGATAAAGTGTTTCTGTTTCCAAAGTTATTAGAATAACATAAAGTAATAATAATACTAAAGATGTCATGATTTCACACCATACAATCAACAATAACTTTGAACATATTTGGTTCCCAGAATACCAAAAAATTTCATTGGTTAAAATAAATACTTGGTCAAATATGAAAATATTATGTTTCGTGTGTTTAATGTTCTCTTGTTCCTTGTTCAAGGTCCTCGTAAATTCGGAGAAGCTGCGCCAGAACCTGGGTCAGGCGTTCGATGTGGTCGAGGACCAGGACCACAAGTATTGGCGCTACTCCCTGGAGGGCATGGTCAAAGACTCTGTGGGGCTGCCTCCAGCTTATAACACCACACTGAAGTTGGAACTCTTGGCAGCCATCGACCGGTTCAAGGTTGCCCATGCGGAAGGAGTGGCCCGGCCTGGTCTGGACCTCTTGCACCACGCCCACAGGAGCTTTGGCTTTCCGGCGCCCCTACCCCAACCCGCGGCACAGCAGCATCTGACAGTGATGTACCAGGGCACTCCGGCAACCACCCTGCCTCCTCCCACCCTGCCGACCCAACCCCAACCTGCTGTTGGGGGCATCGTGCTACCTGCACACCAGATTGCAGCCTTGCAGTCGTTGCTGGTGCAGCCACGTGTATCGACACCCCCTCGCCAATTCGTCCCGCCTACTGCCTCCACACCCAGCCACACGTCGTTCGACCTGGGGCAGTTTGGCAACACCTTCATTGAAATGCTGACGGCCCAACAATCACCTGCAGCTTTCAATCCAGGTACGCCTGGGTCGGCCATAGATCCCGTCAATGAAACCCAGGAGACCCCCAAGAAGTAACCATACCCTCTCTATATATATAAATAAATGTTAATTTGTATTTTGAACAAATATATGTATTTGTGTAATGACGTGTGTGTTTCTATTTCCAATATTTTATCATAATTGTTGATTAATAAGATGACAAATAAAATCTATAATGAAAGTAATGAGCATACAAAATAAATAATTCATTTAAACGCAATAATGATAATATGGTTAATACTAATTATGAAAATCCTTGACTGACAACTTACATTAAATATAACTGTTAAACATAAAGTACAAAACAAAGGTAACATGGAAAAAATACCAAAATTTAATGAAATATGAAAGTCAAAGATGTAAAATTAAATAAGCATGGTACAATTTAAGTAATTAAAGGAATTATAAAAATATAATAAAAACAAAAAAGGAAGAACCTAAAACATTAGAGAAAATCCAAATTAAAAGATAAAAATACAATACAAAGCAAACTAGCAAAGACTCGATAACTTAAATGTAAGATGAAACTAAAATATAAAGCAAAATAATAAGTAAACAGGGGAAAATCTTACAATTTTCAATGAAGTATTTTAAAGTAAATGTAACTCACCTAAATCCGGTCATCCTGCCAAGCCACAGATCCTTGAGTGGAATTGAAGTAGGTCTTGAGGTAGTTGCGTTGAGCCTTGGCAAGCATGGTTGCAGTGTTGCGGGTCACGGGTGGGATGTTGTTTCCTACAGGTGGGTCACTCCTCCAGGCGGCAGGTATTAGTTGGTGGGTGTGTGGGTCCTCTTGATCTAGCTCTGATTGGGGTGGGCATCGTCCTCGTAGGATGTTGTGCAGAATGCATGAGGCCAACACAACAACCTCTACACGTTCAGGTTTCAGAGATATTGCAGTGTGGAAAACCCGGAAGCGGTTGGCAAGAATGCCAAAGGCGTTCTCTACCGTCCGGCGGGCCCTGCTGATTCTGTAGTTGTATATTCGTTCCGGTTTCGTGAGGGATCGTAGGGGGTAGGGCTTCATCATGTAGGCGCGCAGAGGGAATGCATCATCACCTACTAAGAAGTATTCCGTGGGTGGTCCAGTGGGATCGGTAGAGATGACCTCGGCGGGTGGCAGATTTGCGTTCTGTTTCTCAAGCAACTTAGACAGACTGGTGTGTGCAAAGCCACCACCATCAGACTCTGACCCTATGGCACCAACGTCGACGTAAATTAACTTGTAGTTGGAGTCAACAATTGCCATCAGGACAATGGAAAAAAATTCTTGTAGTTGAAGTAATATGTGCCACCAAAGTTTGGGTTTCGGATCCGTATGTGTTTGCCATCAATGGCTCCTACACAATGCGGCAGATTCCATCGTTCCTCATAGCCGCTGGCAACCTCCTTCCATTCAGCAGGCGATTGTGGCGTCTTGATCTCCTGATCTCCGTAGACAGAAATGATGGCCTGGCAGGTGTCTGGAACAATTTGGCTGATGGTGTTGTGGGCAACACGAAAGTTGTATTGCAGGCTCTTATAGGAATCACCCTACGTTTCCTCGCTACGGGTGATGGCCACCCGCAGACCAGGAGGAATGGGGTTCCGCCAGAACGTAGGTTTCCTCTGAATGAGGGGGGTGACACGTTCCACTATCTCATCAAATAGTTGTTTGTCTACCCGGGTGAAGTTTTTGTACAGTTGTGGACATTCTGTGGCCAACTCTTGCATCAGCTTCTCATAATGGCCATGTTCAGGCCTTCGTTGTAGATATGGCCACACCCACACTGTCCTCTTGCTCCTTTCCTTCTTCTTCTCTTGTTCATCTTTATGGATGTAGTTTGCTATTGCAAGCAGTTCTAACATTTCTATGTAGGAAATGATCCATTTAATGAGCCGAGTGTTATGCCTGTTCTCCGGTTTGATTAGGGAGTTCACCATCTTGAACTCCTCCAGGATGTATTCTGTGATGTTCTTCATGGTGCCGAGTCAGGAGTGGGAATGGGAACGTTGTGGCCAGCCCTGCCCTTTTGTAGTTCCCAGATTCCAACCCAGACCTACGTGGTTGACAAAGACTGTCTTTGTCTGTGTTTGGACAGACGGCGTGTGCCTACGATTGTCCGGAAACGGTCCACGTAAGTCCTACAAACTCCCAAGACGTACGGCCTCAGCTACGCAGGTCTTGTGGGGGCGTGGCCATGGGCGTGGCCTGTGTTCCCGCAAATCGGGCAGCCCAGGCGGACTAACGGGGACATGCTTACGCAAGTCGCAAGCACGTACGTAGTTCCATACGACAACATTACGTCTGACGTAACACTGGCCCCGTCACGGTACGTCTGTCAGGAAGTGCAATAGTCGTGGTCTATACGGGCGTACACGGCCTGACTATGCTCGTCAGAACACAAAATTGGCGATCACGCCTGACAGGAGCTGTCGGGAGCGATATACGTGAATGTGTGACCCCAGCATTAAACACTACCTCACCCACTCTCTCTCTCTCACACAGAAGCTCTGACTCTCACACTATTAAAAACGACCTCTCTCCCACACTTCCCACAACAGATATTCCCCCCCCCCCCCCCCCCCCTCCCAACCAGCTACCACAAACCGCCCCACCCACCCAACAGCGCCCCTCACGAACGCCCCCCCCCCCCCCCCCCGTTCAATTACCCCCAAACTAACGACAACTCCGTTACCCGCCCATTAATTCACAGACACACACACACACATATATCTCCAGTCACTACCTCAAAGTTAGAGATACGCAAGTGGTAAACAAGACACGATAGAATAAAAGAAGACAACATAATGATACATGACAATATCAAATATTAACAAATAAGAATGTTATTGCTATAAATATGTATATACTCAGGCACAATACCCCATAGCTGGGGGGTGGCCGACTTGAGACAGAGCCCGAAGAGATACAACATTTAAACTTCGAATTCTTAGGGTCCGGGACCACTTTCACGTTCCCTCGCCCCTTTCGTCTAGTAGGTGAATTTTACAATGGGAGGAGGATTCCTAGCCCTCCGCCCCAGAAGTAGAAAAATTCGTATAGGAAAAGAGACAGACATTAACGGCTAAGGTTCGGTAAAGGATGCCAAACCTCACTCTGGACAGGACCAGCCCTCACCCGATGAACAAGATAAGATATACAACAACATAGAAAATATATATCAATAATAAGTAAGAATATTGTTGATACAAAATATAGTAAATTACTAACAATATGAATTAATAAAGAATATGCCAAACATAAAATACAAACAAATACATATCAGTTAGCAGCATACTAGATAATAATACTATATTCCATGTCGAGTTCTAAATCAAAGTCAATTATAAGTAGTTAGGATATGATTTGAATTAATAGGATAAACACAAAATATAAACAAGGATCTGTGGGAATATGGAAAAATACTATGTCAATTAACCCTGACTTCCAAATACCCTTCATATATGAATCAAATCGTCTACTATTATCCAGAAAACGGGAAAGGATTGAGTCATCGTATCTTTTAAGGGTTAAGGGGGGTCACCGTTTTTGTTTTTTATCCTTCTCTCCTTTACTCTCTTTCCCTGGTTTGTATTCATTCGGCCCCATCCAGCCAACTGTTTTAAGACGTTTATCCCCATCCAGGTGTCCATTTCTTCCTGGCGAGCGATAACGAGCCAGCATTGTATGGAGAAATCCGGCTTGGCCGGAGAAATTTTTCTATCGAAAAATGTACAAATTTAGCTTGCTGTCAAAACAAAAATATATATATGCTGGCTCGTTACCGCTCGCCAGGAAAATATTGACACCTGGATGGGGGTAAACGTCTTAAAACAGTTGGCTGAATGGGGCCAAATGGATACAAGCCAAAGAGAGAGGGAGAGAAAGATAAAAAAGCGAGGTGGGCCCCCTTAAGATTAGTTTACCACCAACATTAATTATACCCTGTTCCAAATAAGTAGGCCTAAACTCTTGACCATTAAGCTCTATAACTCACAAACAACTAGAGTAATCGAGCTAATAGTTCTACCATTTGGGAAGTATCAGCCAGGGAATAGGGATGGACATTTACAGCCCATTTGCTCTAGCCCTTTTTGAGCTACAGAGGTTAGGGTTCACGATTTCTGGCCTACCTATTTGGAACACGGTATAAGTTCGATAACCATTTGGGTCTTACTATCCTGAATTTGGGTCTTACTATCCTGAATTTGGGTCTTACTATCCTGAATTCATTATTATTTTGGTTTAACCCTTTCTGTAGCAGCGACGTCCTTTTAACTATGCTGGCTACTGTTTAAGGATTTAATCAGTTTAAAAAGGGCTTCCGACAATTAAAAGGCTTCGAACTATCTCACACATCCCTTCTTACTACCACAGATCCTTCTTAACCCTTTGAAGCTCTGACGCGTTTTAGCAGTTTATTTTGGCTATCATTAGACGATTTTATGCAGCTTAGGAGGTATCTGTGGGTCTTACAAGGGTAAATACTATCTCAATCAACCCTTTGAATTTCATATACCGTTACTAATCTGAATAAAATCGTCTAATAGCAACCAGAAACAGAACAGAAACGCGTATTGGAGCTTGAAAAGGTTAATTTGCACAAACTCGTCTAAATATAGCTAGAATAATATTAAGAAGACGTCGCGGTACAGAAGGGGTTAATAATGCATGAACACAAACAAATATACACAAATAATGATTAATACGGCTGATAACAGAAGCCGACTTTCCAACTACGCAGACATCCCGGCGTCTGAAATGTTTGTTGGAACAGGGTAGCAGTATATTGTAATTGAACAGAGATAGATTTGTTTTGTTTTTAATTTATGAATGTAAATTTGAGTTAGCTATATATCGTCTAGGATATAAATATTATCCTAAATATAATTACCCTGACTGCTGCATTTCATTATTGAAGTGAAGCAATGATGTAAAGAAGGTATTGTTCGGTAGCTTAACTCCACACACACTTTATCTCTCTCTCTCTCTCTCTCTAACACACACACACACACACTCTTTATCTCCCTTTCTATAACAGACAGACACACACACACACAGCCCGTAGCCTAGTAGGTAGAGCTCTCGTCTCACACACGAGGGGTCGGGGGTTCAATCCCCGGCTGGGCGGAGACAAATTGGGCTTGTCTCCTTTCATGTGTTAGCCTCAGTTCACCTAGCTGTAAATAGGTACCTGGAATAAGTGGACGACGTTGTGACGTCCCATCTGGGGTGGGCAAAAATGGTACAAGGCGAGATGGGTATCATATGGTTCACCTAAGCTGATGGCTACCTAAGCCTTCGGGCGAGACGGTACCGTCTATAGTGAGAATGGTACCATACAGATCCACCCTAAGCCTTCGTTTCCGATGTCGCCAATTGGCTAAAATACAGACTACACACACATCCACAGCCATTCCAACGATACATATAACACCTACACATATAGGAGGCGGGAAATAACGAGCATGCTCACTCCCGCAATACAACTAGAGTAAGTACAACTAGAGTAAGTACACACACCCGCTTTATCTCCCTCTCTCGGAGTAACAATATCGAGTAACCTAAAACCGAGCCAACAATGTTCAGAAGTTGTTAAGAAAGCAAACAAAATAATTGGCTTTATAGGCAGGTCATTTGAGCATAAATCCAAAGAAGTTATCCTAACCCTTTACGATTCCTTAGTTCGCCCTCTTCTGGAATACTGCGTTCAATCCTGGTGCTCTTATTACCAAAAAGATATAGACAAACTAGAACGAGTTCAACGTAGAGTTACCAAAATGATACCTAGCCTAAAGAACAAACCATACGAGGAGCGTCTTAGAGAATTTAATCTATTTCCTTTAACCCAGCGCAGATTAAGAGGCGACTTAATTTAAGTGTTCAAAATCATCAAAGGCATCGACAATATGAACTGTAGTAAGTACTTCACTATCGACCAATCTAATTACACGCGGGGAAACGGTTGCAAAATTATTGGTAAATATTTTAACTCGCATGAATCTAAGAATTTCTTCTTCAATGAGTTGTCAACTTGTGGAATGGGCTTCCTCGAGACGTTATAGACTGCAGCACCGTTGATTAATTTAAACTTCGCCTAGACAAATATCTTGCATCAAACCCGCGACTGACTGCGTTTGTAAATGAATAACTTTATTTTATCCCCCCCTCAGTTACTAACCAATCTGTCCCCTACTAACTTCCTAATCCTGCCACGGACATTAGTTTCAGGGCAGTAGTTCCCTTTCCAATGTTCCCTTACCCACTCTAAACCACTGTTTGGACAATTGATCCTCAGTGTTTTGGAGGACTAGCAGCCTAGAAGGGTCACCAGACCTGTTGTTGCTTGATTTCCTTTGTACTCTCTAAAACACACACACACACACTCCCTCTTTATCTCCTCTCTAACACACACACACACCCTCTTTATCTCTCTCTCTCTAACACACACACACACACACATTAAATAATATAAAACATAAGAACAAAACCAACAAATACTTGTTAATTATTTCCCAGACCAAACAAAAATACTAATTCATATACATCTGTTTTGAATAGGGCACAATTACGCGTAATGAGTTTGTTCTTGTTCAGTTGATTTGTATCCTGTTTATTATTCCTAGGGGGTAGAGGAGAAACTGATTTTTTGTTGTTTTTTTTTTTTTAAGAGACAATGAACGGAGGAAGGAAAAACACAGATAAAACAAAAAGGTCCATGTGCCTAAAGGCATCCTCCATTCATAAAATGTTTGTAACAACTGGATTTAAACATTTGTAGATTGTAAGTTTGTGGAAAGCAATTCGAGGGAAGTGAATTCCAAAGAGTAGTAGCTCTGGGGATAAATTAATTCTGATAAGCAGAAGTTCTGCATTGTGGAGGAGAAAGTGTAAATTCATGGGCGCTCTCAGCTGCCCTAGTTCTACGGGGAAAGATGTGGAGAGGCGGCACAATTGAAGCAAGTTCCTCGGAACAATTGCTGTGAAAATATCTGTAGAATAATGCAAGGGATGCAATGTTTCTTCGTATGGATAATGTAGGAAGGTCCTGTGTGATTGCAGGGTTATTGATTAATCTAATAGCTTTATTTTGAATTTTGTCCAACTGCCTCAGTACAACCACTCCACTTCCACCCCACAGAGGTGAACAGTATTCCATCTGAGAACGCACATGACTTTTATATATCACGGCCAACTGCTCGTCAGTGAAGAATTCTCGAACTCTGTACAGGAGTCCCAGTTTTTTAGAGGCATTCTTAGCAATGCTTCTAACATAATGTGTCCAGCTCAAGTTAGTAGTTAATGTTACACCGAGAATGTCAATACTAGGGGAAGTGGGAATATTTACATCATTAAAAAATATATGGGAGTCAGTGAGATTCTGTCGGTTAGAAAATTGAATGTATTTGGTTTTCTGTGCATTAAAGGAAACTAGATTCTTTTGTCCCCATCCATTAATTCTAGAAAGGTCCTGGTTCAGAGAAATTGCAGTGTTTATTTTTGAATTTATAAGATCGGGTTGGGTGAAAGAATTGGTAAATGTGAAGGAACTGTGGAGTGTTGAGTCATCTGCGTAGGAATGTATTGGATTATGAGTGGTAGATATGAGATCATTGATATGAATGAGGAACATAATTGGGGCCAAAACTGATCCCTGGGGAACACCAGCATTTATTGAGTGAAATTGAGAATAACGGCCATCTACCATTACACATATTTTTCTGTTATGAAGATAAGAAGACATTAGTGGAACTAATGATGCAAGGCCGTAGTGTGACATCTTCGACAATAAGGATTGATGCCAGACTCTATCAAATGCCTTTGATATATCCAGTGCTATTGTATGTGTTTCACCATGTTGGTCTGTAGCTTGCTTGATTTGATGCATAAGAAGGCAAAGCATGTCTGCAGTTGATCGACATCGTCTAAAACCATATTGCCTATCACTGATTAATTTATTATTCTCAAGATGCTTAATTATGTGATTATTTAATATAATTTCAAAGACTTTACCAAGAGTGGAAGTTATAGCTATTGGTCTGTAGTTTGATGGATCTGAAGAGGCATCTTTTTTAGGAACTGGATGGATGTTTGCTTCTTTCCAGGGTACTGGGAAGCATGAGGTATGAGTACACAGACGGAAATTTTTTGCCAATACAGGAGCGAGCACCAAGGAGCAATTCTTAAGTACTATTGGAGGAATTTCATCTGGACCAGGAGCCTTATCTACTGAGAGATTCTGCAAAATAGTTTTGACATGTCTGGTGTGGATCTTAAGTGAGGGAATTTCAGGCGAATTAAAATTAAGTACAGGGACATCTTGATTTATTTCATCTAAGGTTGAGTTGGTGGAGAAAATATCCGCAAGAAGGTTAGCTTTACCTCGTGGGTCACTTACAAGATTGCCAGTCGGAGATTTTAATGGTGGAATGGATGAAGCAGTAGTGAAGTTGGATTTAAATGAGTTAAGAGTAGACCAAAATATTTTGTTATCATTTGGATTATTTAGAAGTTTATTTGCCTGCTTGTGGAGAAAGTTTGATTTAGTTAGGTTTAATACAGTTTTGGCATGATTTCTGATGTTTCTAAAGTAATTAAAGGCTTCATGAGTTTTTGATCTTGTGTATGCATTGTAGGCTATTGCTTTTTGTTCAGTTACTCTAGTACAATTATGGTCAAACCATTTAGGTGAATTAGATCTTTTACTGTACTTTTGATGAGGAATAAAAGTTTCCATTCCAATTTTTACAAAATCTTGTATGTGGCTCAAGGTGGAGTGTGCATCATTAGAAAAGAAAGAGGTCCAGGGAATATCAATAAAGAAACCTTGAAGACCCTCCCAGTCTGCCCTATCGTAATGCCATTTAGTCACCAAAACAAGTTCAGAGTGGGAAGGTGTGGTAGGTGATAGACAGGTGGCCTGTATCAGACAGTGATCAGAAGATACAAGCGGGGACCTCACTGTAACATCATAATTTTCTGAATTGGTTGTTAAAAATAAGTCCAGTAGGTGGGAATTATGATTAGGATTATCTGGTACACGGGTGGGTTGGTTGACTAGTTGAGTGAGATTAAATGAGTCTGCAAATAGCTCACATTCAAGACCAGCATCATCAGTCCTGGCTGAATGAGTGAGCCATTCAACATTATGGACATTAAAATCACCCAACACAGTGATTTCAGAAGAAGCATTTAAGTTGAGGACACTGAGTTGTAAGGACAGAGAATCAAAAAGACTTTGCTCTGGAGGAGTATTTGGTGAACGGTAGATGCAACATATGTATTTAAATTTACCATCAGAAATTAATTTGTATATAGAATAATCAAAATAGGGACAATTGAAACTAGTAACCTCCTCCAGGGCAATTTCAGATTTTGCGAAGCAACATACACCTCCTTTAGGTCTGAAATTTTGGAGCAGTTGATAACCTGGAAAATTAAATCTAGACGTGTCAGATGTGGATGTTACTTGAGTCTCTGTCAAAAAAAGGAGAGTAGGGGATTCTGCTTGAAGAAATTGGTGTACAGAATTGATGTTAGAGTGAAGTCCCCTTATATTGCTAAAGAAAAAGCTGCACCGACGAGCAGCTTTGGGATGTTGCAATGCTCTTGACACAGTCGCATGATGACGACCGGGAGGGCCCTGTGTCAATGACCCAACCCTGCCGGGGGTGGATATCCGAGGGACCACCAGGTTTGCTCTTAACAATTGTACTGCCATATTTATTGGGTAAGGTGTATGGTGTTACATGTATGATATGTAGTGGGAAGAGTAGTGTTTTATGGATAGAGGATAGCAATGTAGGGCAATGTCGTGAAGTTGGATGTGTATGTTATATAAAGAGGGTTTTCCTGATACCCCTGATGTGTGAGGCAGAAAGATATGTATCCAGCTACCATGGCCTGGGAGAGAAAATGGAATTCAGGCTATTCCCTGAGTCTCCCGAAACCTTGGCGGTAGTACTTCCCTGGGCGGGGCTGCCTACCCCTACTACCTACAATAAATTAAATAACTAAACCTGGAAAGATGAATTGGCCTAGGCTATAAAAATGTTACCGGGTCGGCGGTTGACTTACATGTTAAAATGTATATGTAAGTTAACTGTGGTAGTCCCAGTAATATCTATGAAGTACTTCTAGTATTAAAGGAACTTAGCTGTGATGCAAAGAGTGTAGATTAGATGATGGATATGTCAGTAGGTGAATATCAGGGAATTTCTGGTGTTATGTGGCAGCAGTTGGCGGTCTGTAGTTAGCGGGGTGAATTATGTGTGAAGTGTGTCTGAGATTCCCTTTTGTCGTGACAATATAAAATATATTTAAGGATTTTATGTCGTCCTCCGTGATTTATTGATAAGGGAAAATAAACTAAGATATAATTGGTGCAACCACAGTAATATTTATCCACAAAGATAAATAAAGTAATGCGTATAAACAAAAAGGAACCAGCTGTCGTGAACCCGGGAAATTCAAACTACGGTATCTATACCAAGATTCACGACAATTTGTCTTCATTCATCTATGTGAAAAAATAATGCAATACTCAGTCAGTCAGTCAGTAGCCAGCCATTACTCCCACAAGGGGTAGGGAGTATTAACAAGAGACACAAGAAAGGAAGGAAAGGTGACAGGAGAAGAACACATATAACAGTTCGCCCACAAAAAGCAAGCACACAAGCATTCAGAAGCACCAATCACTCATCAACCCCCGAAATCAATGGCTTCACCTCAGATGTTATACTTCCGGACAAGGTCTCTTCACATCAACATCTGGGATAAAGACCTTCCAGGTTTGTCATTTATAAGGGTCCAGAAACCTTCATACACTCTCTCTATAAACTTCCTCCATTCATGCCTGTCATATGCTAATTCTTTTGCTTCAACCAATAATTAATGCAATAATTAAAACATTAATCATCGTGTTTATTATTTCCTCTGGGCGAAGGGGAACAGTTGAATTGACCACTTGCGAGTTTCAGGCTATAAGGAAGTTGGAGCTGTAGACACCGATATTTAGAAGAATTGCCAGCTAAATTACGGCTGTAGTATATTTATAATTAAAAAAAAACCCATCCAACATACTCTTATCCATCAGAAACCTACATTATTATTGTATTTCTGTTTAATATGGCTCCAACGCAAGTCCAACTCGCTAGTAGTCAATTCCCGACAGATTGTTTCCCTTTGGTAAAATAATAAGACATGATGATATTGCTGGAGATGATGAATATGATAATGGGAATAATTATAATGATAAAAGTGATGAAGAGGACACTACTAATGAATTTAACGAAGAAAACGATAAAAGGCCTCAGGGTAACTATGACAATGGTTATATTGATGATGATACTACTAATGAATTTAACGAAGAAAACGATAAAATAGGCGTAACAGAAAATATGATAGTTGTATTGATGAGGAGGATACTACTATTGAATTTAACTAAGACAACGATAATAGGCGCAAGGGTAACTATAATTATGGTTGTATTGATGATGACTATGGCAATTATGAAGATGATACAATATAAGGATAATAAAATTGGCGGAAAACAAAAGGACCACCTCTCTATGTTTTCCGTCGGTGATATAAAAGTTTGGTTTATCTTCAGGTTGTCGAGAGTAAAGCCGGTATCACACGAGCACTTTTTCACTCAACATTTATCCTCAACACTGGTCTGGCAGCTTATGAGGTCAACATTTTACATATTTCGACCACCTAAATTAATCTATCATCAGTCTAGTTTCCGATACCAGTGCAAAATACTCCAGAAATGTTACCAGAAAAATGTTGATCATCGAATGTTGACTATATAAAAGCTCTGGTGTGATAACGGCTTAATTATCCCCCCCCCCCCCCCCAGACCAACACCAGTTGTTGGGTAATGACCTTCCAGACAAACTGTCAGCCAACTACCTAACAAACGTATTACAAATTATAGTTATTTTTAATGAATTTATGTATATTTGTTGTGCCCTAGACCTCTATTAAACTTAAAACACATACACACACAAACCTCCAAGACCCCACTTTCAAAATAATCCCTCTTAAATTAAAGGCTGGCTATCGCTCGCCATGAAAAAATCGACATCTAAATAACACGTAATAAGCCTAAACGTAAAGAAAACAAAATGAAAACAAGACCACCAATTGGGTAATGATGACATCCCAGACATATTATGCAAATTTAAGTGTACAGTCTGGTTACATTGTAGCCAATGCAATATTTAAAAAAAAAAAAAAAAAAAAAAAAAAAAAAAACATACCGATTTGCGAATACTTTCAACACGCATAAACACATACCGGTAGTGGACAGATTATATATTACATTTATTGTCGTATTGCTCCAGAAGGCCGATTTAAAGGGTAATACTCGATTTTTATGGGCCCCCTTCTCCCTCATGTTTAGCATATTTGTTTTGAGGTTTGAAGATGTTGGTCCCGTTAGTTTGGCGATTTGAGAGACCTTTCGCTTCATTTTGTTTTGGTCAATATTAAGACCTTTCGTGCCCTTTAGGTGTTGATTTTTTCCTGGCGAGCGATAGCAAGCCTCTAATTTTAGAAGGTACCGGCCTATGGCCGGTAAATTTTTCTACCGAAAAATGTACACATTTATCTTGAAAGGGGTCTAGGGTGTGTTTTTCTAAGCTGGATGGAGGTCTAGCGAAGAAATTAAAAAATAAATAAATTAATAAATATATGGACCAAAAACCAAGCACTACCCCCTTTAACGCTTGAGGGCAGGTATCACCAAGGTAAACACGAACAGCTATGTTTTTCTTACGACTTTCGGCATCAACTTAAGTCATTATCAGGCATATTCTAACTTTGAGGTCTAGGCGTTCAGCAGTTCCATACAGCTGCACCTTTTGAATTGGCCAACTATTGCCACTACTATCAACAGTCCCTATCGATCGCCAAAGGTGCAGCTGTATCGAACTGCTGAAAGCCCGGATCTCATATTTGGAAAATGCCTGAAGATGACTGTATGACATAATTATGTTGATGTCGACAAGTCATAAGAAAAATAAATATGGACGTGTTTGCCTTGGTGATGCATGGCTCTCTCACACCACTCCTATTCTTACTCTTTATCTCACTATATATCTCTCTCTCTCTCTCTCTCTCTCTCTCTCTCTCTCTCTATATATATATATATATATATATATATATATATATATTCTGACATACGGAGCCCTGTATGTTTATTTAAGAGTTAGAATTCAGAGTTGAAGGAGTGCCAAATTACCCAGGCGGCGAAGCAGACTAGCGAGCGAACCAGCGAGTGGGAAACCAGCTCATCCGTATACCAGCAAACAAGCCTTCACACCTGCGTGCATCATAGGGGACCCTGCAAACTACTTCGATGACCTGACGCTATGACGATGATCGATGCCAGGAGACTCCATTGGACCACGCACCTGCTACGCAACTCGAGGAGCTGTGGTTGGGGCGCGCACCATCCCTCGCCTCCTGATTCATTCCTACACCAGCATTGCTTAGTATATAAGACCCGAGTAGTGGGCATTCAAATCAGTCTCATTTGGAGTTGGGAAGGTGAACTTGCAGCTGGAGGAAGACGGGGTGAAGTATTATAATGGGATTGTGACTGTCAGTCAGATTATATAAGTGTGTGTTAAGTGTGTTCGGTGTAAACACTTACGTTATGTTGGTTAGTGAGATATGTGATTGGGAATTAACGTTAACGCTACTATTATGTACTTAACTATTTTAGTTGACTGACTTGTGGACTAAACCAACTCTTCAAGTAATTGGGTTATGATAAAAGTAATACTATTGTTCTATATTAAGACTTACGAGTTCTTTAATTTTCTTTTAATTAAGCATACATTGCTTAACGGTGCTTAGTACGGTGATACTATTGTCTCGTATTAGTAATATCGCCTTAGACTAACATGGCTGTTTTAATGTTACTTCTAGTGATTTTCTAAGCTGAAGAAAATTCTTTTAGCTTCAAAATATTATTTTTGCTTTTCATATTATTTGAGTGAGACCTGAATCGAATCTATGAAGCGATCCTGTAACTTAATGCACTCATAATCAAACCTCAATGTTACGTGGTTAAGAAATACATTTAACTAATTATTTAATATATATCTAACTTTTTATGTGACTTTGATATTAATCCTGATGATAATAATAATATAATACTATTAACGTAAGACAAGAACCAAGAATAATAACTACATTAAATATAAATAAAAGGACATATAAGAAAACTATCTATTCATTTCAAAAAGAGTAAGAGACAGAAATATTCTTACTTTAATATTTATCTTTCAAGACTTTTTATAGAATTAATAGTCCTTCTTTAGATATAACTTCTTCGGTTCATAACCATAGCCTACTAAGCTTCGTTAAATAATAATCCTTTATAAATACTACATGACTTTAATTAGTTTCAGTATTTGTTCATAATTAAAGAGTATCAGTCAATAAAGGATACCAAGTCCTAAGATCCAAAAGGAGAGGAAGCAACAACAGGAAATAATTTTATTAGATTTTACTTTTGTTTTGCCTTCAGCTGACTGATACCATAATATATATCTCTGTGCTATCTAGATTCATCAAGTTAACCACTTGAGGATCAAGATACGTAACAGAAGAGTGGCGACCTTGCCAGGATTCGTTTCATACAGTTTCACTCAGTTTCATTATCGTTTCACTACTTAAAAATCAAATATTAATCATGCCTGATCTAATTAATGACGAAGATGCTAGAGTTTTCATAGAATCAGAACCCACAGCCCCTGATATTGACCGTCTGTCAAAATCCGAACTGAAAGTGCTTGCCTCACATCTCCAGTTAACTGTCTCAAACATGTCCAAAGTAGAGGTGGCTCAGACCATAAAAACCCACCTGTTCCCTGTAGAAGGCGAGGAGGGTGACGGAGCAGTTGGTGGGATCTCGAGTAAACCTAGCCAACTTGATGAACAATTGCCACCTGGTTTTACCGTTGATCAATTATTCGAACTAGAACAAACCAGAGCAAAGACCGAACAAGCCAGACTAAGTATAGAACTAGCCAGAATAAAAGCCAGAGTAACGACCGAACAATGTGAATATCAATATCGTACGGCTCAACTAAATGTCAATACAAATGCTCCCTTAATTGCTCCCCCTCTGGGATTGACTATGACTAGTGTCATTCCACCTTTCACTGAGGATAATGTGCAGGATTTCTTTGTTTTGTTTGAGGAAGTTGCTGGAGGTATGAAGTGGACAAGAGATCAATGGCCTTTTATGTTACAAATTGTTTTGACAGAGCAGGCTCGAGCCACGTATTTGTCAGAAGTAGCAGAGGTTAGGCAGGATTATGACAATCTCAAAGAAGCTATCCTAAAAACCTATCAATTATAGCCTGAGGCTTACAGGCAATCTTTCCGAAAAAACAGAAGAAAGTAGAAGAAACCCATAAGGTATTTGCCAGGACCATGACTAAAACTTTCAATCATTGGGTCAAGAGTAAGAAAGTCACAAGCTACAACGATCTGAAGGAGTTGGTCCTGTTAGAAAATTTCCTATGGAAAATTGATTCTTCTGTAGCCTATCATTTAAGGGGGAAAAAGGTAGATTGTCTTGCCGACGCCGCTGACATGGCTGACACATACGTGCTCAACAACAAATTTCCTGGAAAGAAGCCCTACGATAATTCTAGTTCTAATTTTAAGTATCCCAATCACAAATCTGACATACCCAGTCACAAGCCTGTAACGTCTTCCCCAGCTAGCCAAAATAGAATTGTTCCCCCAACTTAAAATGCGACTCAGGGCAATGGTAACAGAGGTGGGGCCCAAAGTAATAGTAATGCTCAAAGAGGGAACGTTCCCGTATCCCCTAAAGTATGTACTTTTTGTGGCAAGAGAGACCACCTAGCTTATCAGTGCTGGGCCAAGGAGAGAACAGAGAGATCGTGGCAAACAGTTGCCGCCATATCTCAAACTCCATATATGCCTTTAATGCAGGACTCCCGACAGGAGTACCTAGCACCAAAAGTTCCTTTAATACAGGACTCCCGACAGGAGGAGTACCTAGCAGCTAACGTAAATCATCTAGACAGGGGTGTAGTAGCATGTGTGGTGCAACCCACTAGGGTTAAGCCAATAATAATTTCACCATCAGTGCAGGACAGTTACCGTCCCTTTATTTCATCTGGCAACGTGAGATTAAATGGTTGTATGCATGAGGTAAAAATTCTGAGAGACACAGGTTCTACTAGCACCCTCATGGTGAATCCTTACACTGAGTGCCCACCTGGCGAACCAGTTATAATGAGAGGTGCTGGAGGCCAATTTTATGCATACTTGGTAAAAGGCGAAATTGAATGTGAGTTACTACAGGGTGAGGCCACCATAGCTTTGTGTAGGTCCCAAGATATCCCTGTGCCTGGGGTAACACTCCTTTTGGGGAATGATGTAGCAGGTGAGAAGGTCCGACCAGATCCCATTTTGTCACTTTCCCCTGTTAACGAGCCACTAACCGGTGAGCTCGAAAAGGAGATGCCAACAGTTTTCCCTGTGTGTGCTGTCACACGTTCAATGTCTCAAGTAGCAGTTCCCTCAGACAGAAATGTACCGAATGTAAGAGTTGATGAAAGGGATGATGAGAGTGTGAATGACTCTCCAACTGTGCCTGATGATGTGACTGAGGTGGATTTATCTGACACCTTTATGGCTCATCTTGATCCTAACGATGACCATGAAACCCCTCCAAATTGTCCTAGTGGCCTGGTAGAGCTACAGAGAGATGATAGTGAATGCAAGGAGTTAGCTGCCAGGGCCGTGAGTGAAGAGGAATGTGAGAAGGAGGGTGGTGAATGTTTCTACCTCAAAGGAGGAGTATTGTGGCGTAGATGGAGACAGCCACACAGACCAATCGATGACGGGGCCTGGGACGTCCATCAAGTAGTAGTCCCCAAACCTTGTCGTAGAGATATCTTGGAAATGGCACATTGTATACCATTGGCAGGACACCTAGGTGTGAGAAGAACTCTAGACAGAATCAGAGCCCACTTTCACTGGCCAGGAATGCGTGCAGATGTAGTGGAGTTTTGTAGAGTGTGTCACACTTGCCAGATGACAGGAAAACCCAATCAGAAGGTGCCTGTATATCCTCTGGTGCCCTTGCCCGTCTTCGAGAACCCTTTTACTCGGGTGGTAGTGGACATTGTAGGCCCATTGCCTAAGACTTCCCTAGGTAACATTTATTTATTAACTATTATGGACATGGCAACTCGCTACCCAGAGGCTATACCCTTAAGGACTACCTCTGCTCCAACTGTCATCAAGGAACTGCTCAAATTCTTCACCAGAATGGGTTTCCCCCATGAGGTGCAAAGTGATCAAGGAACTAATTTTACCTCTAACATTTTCCAGCAGTCCCTGAAGGAGTTGGGTATCGAGCATGTTAAGTCTAGCACCTACCACCCAGAGAGTCAAGGGGTTCTCGAACGACATCATCAGACATTAAAAGGAATGTTGCGTAAATATTGTACAGAGGCCGGAGTTGAGTGGGATAAGGGGGTACCTTTTCTTTTATTTGCTACTCGTGAGGTTCCAACTGAATCCCTGGGTTTTTCCCCTAATGAGTTAGTTTTCGGTCACCAGGTAAGAGGTCCTTTGCAACTATTGCAGGATAGCCTAGTTGGCCAGGAGGGGAACCAAAACCTCCTCAAGTATGTTTCAGATTTCAAAACCCGGCTGAGATCCTCATGTGAGTTTGCAGCTCAAAACTTGACAGTGGCTAAAAGCTCCATGAAGAACTGGTATGACAGAAAAGCCTGTGAGAGGGAGTTTCAGCCCGGTGATGAGGTTTTGGTCCTGCTCCCCCTTTTTGGCCAACCTTTATCTGCCAAGTTCAGGGGCCCATATAAGATCATTCAGAGGGTGAGCATTACCGATTATCTAGTAACTACCCCAGACAGGAGAAAGCCCATGCAAGTATTCCATATAAATATGTTGAAACTCTACCATAGGTCCCCTGATTCCTCTCCTCCAGATTCTCCCACTGTGGCAGTGAATGTCAGGACCTAATAATAATAATAATAATAATAAATAATAATAAACGGTTTATTAAAGAATGGCAGCCTCATGAGCTGAAAATACACATTTTACAATTTAGTGGATGAACATGAGATGTACAGATATGAAATGGTAAGCTCAGTTTACAATGTGTGAGTATAATATACTTTACATTAAAAAAAGAAATTAATACAATAATTATGCTAGTGCAAAATACAAATTATCATAAATTAACCATGAGAGTAAGTGATTTACAGTGCATATACAGTACACATTTATTTTACTTATATATATATACAGAACATACATATATACACATACGTACACACATACATATGCATATATATACATACATATATAAGAACATAAGAACATGCAGTAAGTGTGCACATGCCCGTATACATAAACGCTCACGTATGCAAACAATCATACATACATACAAAAACTGTTCTGGTAGGGTCAGGTGAGGCTAATAATGGGAGTTAAATCCTTGGGAGAGATTAAATGAGGGAATTGGAAAAGGGTTAATGGGGCAACGGACTGTAGGTCAGGTAAAGCCAACCTGTGGACAGCCTGGTGCGGACAAAGTCTTCAGTTCTCTTACTGACCCGCAACAGACTGTTCCAGAGCCTGAAGGTATCCATGCAGACTTTGACTTGTCATGTAGCCTATCCAACTTTCAGTATAACTCAGTAGCTTTGGGGGAATTATCATCTAAACTATGTCATCTTCCCTCTGATCAAGCGAACCAACTAATCTCTGTTTTATCTCAGTCTCACAGTGTGTTCCGTGATACTCCAGGGCTCACTTCTTTGGCCGTGCACGACATCGACGTAGGGGATACAACTCCCATTAAACTATCCCCCTACCATGTCTCACCACAACGCAGGAGTATACTGCAGGTCGAGCTTGACTTTATGTTGTCAAACGAGCTGATCATAAGGGCCTTAACACCTTACGAGCGGCCTATGCGGTTTATTATATGTACCGCACAGCGGGGTGTTTTTAGCCAAAATAGGGCTGTTTACGTGATCATTTTCATGCCTAAATAAGACCCAGAACGTAAAACAAGTACCTATCCCTGAAAGGGCATAAACAGAGCTTTCGAATGACACCATAACGATCCTTGTATGATGGATAGTTTTCTTGCAATAACCGTGCAACGCGAGTGCAAAAAGCAGGTAATTCGGTAGTTTCGGTACATAATTGAGTATGTAGCGAGTGAGAGAGGGAGGAGGGAGCTGAGATTTGTGTCAGTAGGTTCGCCGCGGTGGTCTGGAGCAGTCATACGCTCGCTAGTCTCCTGCCACCACTTGTCTCTCTCTCTCAGCCACATTACGTGCTGAAATTGCCACTCGACCTATGTCGAGCGCCGCCACATAGTCCAGCTTTTTTTAACTCGACTTATGTTGCTCGCCGCTAATTAAGGGTTAAGCCAGTGGAGTAGTCCGGTCATACTTGTGCCAAAGCCAGACGGGAGCCATAGGTTATGTATGGACTATAGGCAAGTTAATGCTGTCACAAAGAACGATACCTACCCACTGCCACGGATCGACGACTGCATTGACCAGATTGGTACAGCCACCTATATCAGCAAGATTGACTTAATGAAGGGATATTGGCAAGTAGCTTTCACCCCTAGAGCGAGGGAAATATCATGCTTTGTAGTCAACAATCAAGCCTTCTGCTGTAACGTAATGCCCTACGGCTTGAAAAACGCTCCAGCTACATTCCAGCGCCTCATGAATTTGGTGACTGAAGGGGTACCTGGATGCGTTGTCTACATCGATGATATTCTTATCTTTTCACAGTCATGCATGGAGCATCTTTACCAACTTAGATTGCTGTTCTTAAATCTTGCTGATGCCAATCTGGTGGTTAATCTTAAGAAATGCACCTTTGTAAAGAGTACGGTCCAGTATCTAGGATATACGGTAGGTCAGGGGCAGGTTGCACCTCCTCAAGCAAAGGTAGAGTCTATTCTAGAATTTCCAACTCCTAGCACTAAGAAACATATCCAAAGGTACCTAGGCATGATTGGTTATTATAGGCGTTTCATCTTAAACTTTTCTAGGTTGACAGCTCCCCTGGAAGATCTTCTCCGTAAGGATGTGAAGTTTGAGTGGTCCTCTGAATGTGAGGAGGCCTTTAATGCTACCAAATATATTTTATCTAATTATCCTGTACTCCGAGCTCCTGATTTTAACAGATCTTTTTCCCTAGCAGTGGATGCGAGCAATACCGTGGTTGGTGCAGTGTTGCTACAGGAAGACGACTATGAAGTATTGCATCCGGTGTGCTATTTTAGTAAAAAATTAAATTCTGCTCAACGTAACTATTCAGTCATTGAGAAGGAGCTGTTAGCATTAATTTTATCCCTTCAATACTTTGCTGTCTATGTGCAATCTGCCTCTGGTGCCATCACTGTGTATACTGACCATCACCCCTTAAAATGTTTGCATAAGTTCCAAAATAAAAACCAACGACTGACCAGGTGGAGTTTGTTGCTGCAGGAATACTCCCTGGATGTCAAACATATTAAGGGGGTCCAGAACGTGCTAGCCGATTGCCTATCACGTATCTATTAAAAGATTGCATTTACCAGGTTGGCCTCATACAGCAGTAAGATTAATTTAATGAGAGGATTTTGGCAATTAGCTCTCCCTTGTAGCGAGGTAAATATCATGCTTTAGTAGTGCGCTTTCAAGCCTTCAGCTGTGAGATGCCTTGCAGTTCGAATAACGCTCCAGCTACGTTCCGGCTATGTTCTGATGTGGTACCTGGAGACGTTGCCTACTTTGGGTGATATCCTTATTATATCCTCATTATAATCTTGCTGTTGCCAATCTGGTGGTGAATCTATTTATGTCTTATGTTTCATATTATGTACTATACTCCTTAAACTCTTTTCTAGGGGGGAGGTCTGACATACGGAGCCCTGTATTTTTATTTAAGAGTTAGAATTCAGAGTTGAAGGAGTGCCAAATTACCCAGGCGGCGAAGCAGACTAGCGAGCGAACCAGCGAGTGGGAAACCAGCTCGTCCGCATACCAGCAAACAAGCCTTCACACCTGCGTGCATCATAGGGGACCCTGCAAACTACTTCGATGACCCGACGCTATGACGATGATCGATGCCAGGAGACTCCATTGGACCACGCACCTGCTACGCAACTCGAGGAGCTGTGGTTGGGGCGCGCACCATCCCTCGCCTCCTTATTCGTTCCTACACCATCATTGTTTAGTATATAAGACCCGAGTAGTGGGCATTCAAATCAGTCTCATTTGGAGTTGGGAAGGTGAACTTGCAGCTGGAGGAAGACGGGGTGAAGTATTATAATGGGATTGTGACTGTCAGTCAGATTATATAAGTGTGTGTTAAGTGTGTTCGGTGTAAACACTTACGTTATGTTGGTTAGTGAGATATGTGATTGGGAATTAACGTTAACGCTACTATTATGTACTTAACTATTTTAGTTGACTGACTTGTGGACTAAAGCAACTCTTCAAGTAATTGGGTTATGATAAAAGTAATACTATTGTTCTATATTAAGACTTACGAGTTCTTTCATTTTCTTTTAATTAAGCATACATTGCTTAACGGTGCTTAGTACGGTGATACTATTGTCTCTTATTAGTAATATCGCCTTAGACTAACATGGCTGTTTTAATGTTACTTCTAGTGATTTCCTAAGCTGAAGAAAATTCTTTTAGCTTCAAAATATTATTTTTGCTTTTCATATTATTTGAGTGAGACCTGAATCGAATCTATGAAGCGATCCTGTAACTTAATGCACTCATAATCAAACCTCAATGTTACGTGGTTAAGAAATACATTTAATTAATTATTAAATAAATATCTAACTTTTTATGTGACTTTGATATTAATCCTGATGATAATAATAATATAATACTATTAACGTAAGACAAGAACCAAGAATAATAACTACATTAAATATAAATAAAAGGACATATAAGAAAACTATCTATTCATTTCAAAAAGAGTAAGAGACAGAAATATTCTTACTTTAATATTTATCTTTCAAGACTTTTTATAGAATTAATAGTCCTTCTTTAGATATAACTTCTTCGGTTCATAACCATAGCCTACTAAGCTTCGGTTAAATAATAATTCTTTATAAATACTACATGACTTTAATTAGTTTCAGTATTTTTTCATAATTAAAGAGTATCAGTCAATAAAGGATACCAAGTCCTAAGATACAAAAGGAGAGGAAGCAACAACAGGAAATAATTTTATTAGATTTTACTTTTGTTTTGCCTTCAGCTGACTGATACCTTAATATATATCTCTGTGCTATCTAGATTCATCAAGTTAACCACTTGAGGATCAAGATACGTAACAATATATATATATATATATATACCGGTATATATATATATATATATATATATATATATATATATATATATATATATATATATATATATATATATATGTTAGTATAGCCAGGTAATAGATTCTCTTTTAAACAGACGAGGTTAAAGGCAACAGCAGTTTCAGCATTCAGTATTTTATTGTTACAGCTTTCAATAGTTTTAACAATTTTCCTCTGGGGTTCAGAGATGAGGTACAACAGGTTAGAAAAATTCATGGTGGATCCAACGTTTCACAAGTAAACATCTTGCATCTTCAGGGAATGGGCAAGTAATGATTAGAATAATGACAAAGCAACATATTTATACAAAATTCGAGGATCAAGAATAGGTAGGTGGGCGGAGCTACTGGGTGTGGGGTGGCTGTTCATTGGTGGAAGGCAGTCTATTCGCGAGACGGGCACTAAATCTTATCGGTGGTTGGTTGTTGGCTGTGGGTGGCTGTGATTGGTTGGTGTTGTCAGTTGTGTGCTGAGCGCGGAAAGGTAAGGGAGGGGGGCACAGGGCGAGAGGAACGAGGGCAGTATGCCTGTAGCGCTTGCCTGAAGGAAGAATTTGAAGGTCTTGTGTTTGATTGTTGATGCTGGGGTTGAGCGTTTGGATATATAGAGCTTCTAAAATAGCTAGTCTTCTGGGATCTGATTCTTTGTCGAGTATGGTAGTTTGTTTGTCTAGGTCGGCTCGAGTTAGGGCAAGATGGTGGGGGGCTTGATAGTGATCTTTTATAGCGCCAGATTGAAGGTGGAGGGTTAGTCGACGGGAAAAGCGAGTCTGTGTCATTCCAACATAGGATAGGGGTCCACAGTCCCCAGAGGTGCAAATATGCTGGTATATCACATGATCGTCTTTCGGTTGGTTGGTGGAAATGGGGCGGTTACGGAGGACAAGGTTGGAGGTCTTAGGAGATTTGTAGTAAATAATGAGTTTTATTTTATTGTCAGGGTTGGTGGGGAGGACGTTTTTGTGAATTATTTCTTTCATAATGGATTCGTCTGTTGTGTGGTCGGAAGATATGTAGTTTCTGTAGAAAAATGTAATGTCATTGGCCGGGTTGGTGCTAGGGGGGTCTTGTTTGTACCATTTTTCTAGGTGGTAGTTGATGGCATTGGTGACGTCAGTGTTGGAATACCCATTGTTGACTAGGACCTGGGTGAGCCTTTCCAATTCATTGTGTGTGTCATTCCAGGTGGTGCAATGGGTGAGGGCTCTCCTGACATAGGCGGCGATGGTGGACTGATGGTATCGTTTAGGGCATTCACTTTCCCCATTAAGACATTGGCCATTGTTAGTAGGTTTGGTGTACACTGTAGTTTTGAAGCCGTGGTCGTGGAGGGAGACAAGGAGGTCGAGGAAGGGTAGATGACCATCGGTGGTTTCTTCGCATGTGAAGTTGAGTCCGGAGGCGGCCATGAAGCGCTGCTGGGGGTCCCTGAGTTCGTCCAGGTCCTTCACCCGCACGAAGATATCATCGATGTACCTGCAGTAGACAGTGGGCCGGTGGGCAGCCAGGAGTTCCTCTTCGATAGTTCCCATGAAGAAATTGGCGAACAGGACCCCCAGGGGGCTTCCCATCGCTACACCGTCGATTTGCTGGTAAATATTCCCGCGGGGGCAGAGGAAAGGGGACTCCTTGGTACATAGTTCCAAGAGCGTCTTCAGGGCCTTCTCCGGGATGTCCAGGGGGGGCGTATTAGGGCAGAGTGGTAAACTCGACGTAGGATAAAATCTATTGTCTTGTCAACGGGCACGTTGGTAAACAAACTCTCTACGTCGAGGGAGGCGATGATGTGGTCGTTAGCAGGGGGGGCATCTCGTAGAATTTCTAGGAAGTAATAAGCATAGTTGAGGTTGTATTGCCGAGGAACAAAAGGGGTGAGGAGTTTGTTCAGGGCCTTGGCGGTCTGGTAGGTAGCAGTAGGGATCTGTGATATGATGAGGCGGAGGGGGTTCCCGGGTTTGTGGAGTTTTATAGTACCGTAAGCATAACCTGGGGTGAATTCGCCGATGAGTTTCTTCAGGTGTACGCCATCGGCTTTGGCGTTGATAGCAGTGATGGTGGTGTTGGCTTTCCTTTTTATTTCGTCAGTAGGATTGCGAGTGATCCTTTTGAATTTGTTTTTATCACTAAGAATGTCGTCCATTTTCCGTAGGTATTCTTCTTTTCCGTGTATCACAAGGCAGGAGGCCTTATCAGCTCGTCGGATGATGATGTTGGGGTTCTCTTTAAGTTGTTTAGCGGCTTTGAAGTGGTGTTTGTTGAGGAGCTTGCTTTGGTGGGATCCCCTGGTTTTGGCGGCTTCTGCTAGTAGGGTGGGTTGTAGGGCTGGGGTGGTGGTGATCTTGCCGTCTTTCTGGGATCGTAGGATGTCATCCAGTAGGACTTCAATTTCAAGGCGTTTTCGGTGGGGTCCCGTACACAAGGCGTACACCTGAAGAAACTCATCGGCGAATTCACCCCAGGTTATGCTTACGGTACTGTAAAAACCCACAAACCCGGGAACCCCCTCCGCCCCATCATATCACAGATCCCTACTGCTACCTACCAGACCGCCAAGGCCCTGAACAAACTCCTCACCCCTTTTGTTCCTCGGTAATACCTCAACTCTGCTTATGACTTCCTAGAAATTCTACGAGATGCCCGCCCTGCTAACGACCACATCATCGCCTCCCTCGACGTAGAGAGTTTGTTTACCAACGTGCCCGTTGACAAGACAATATATTTTATCCTACGTCGAGTTTACCATTGCCCTAATACGCCCCCCCTGGACATCCCGGAGAAGGCCCTGAAGACGCTCTTGGAACTATGTACCAAGGAGTCCCCTTTCTTCTGCCCCCGCGGGAATATGTACCAGCAAATCGACGGTGTAGCGATGGGAAGCCCCCTGGGGGTCCTGTTCGCCAATTTCTTCATGGGAACTATCGAAGAGGAACTCCTGGCTGCCCACCGGCCCACTGTCTACTGCAGGTACATCGATGATATCTTCGTGCGGGTGAAGGACCTGGACGAACTCAGGGACCTCCAGCAGCGCTTCATGGCCGCCTCCGGACTCAACTTCACATACGAAGAAACCACCGATGGTCATCTACCCTTCCTCGACCTCCTTGTCTCCCTCCACGACCACGGCTTCAAAACTACAGTGTACACCAAACCTACTAACAATGGCCAATGTCTTAATGGGGAAAGTGAATGCCCTAAACGATACCATCAGTCCACCATCGCCGCCTATGTCAGGAGAGCCCTCACCCATTGCACCACCTGGAATGACACACACAATGAATTGGAAAGGCTCACCCAGGTCCTAGTCAACAATGGGTATTCCAACACTGACGTCACCAATGCCATCAACCACCACCTAGAAAAATGGTACAAACAAGACCCCCCTAGCACCAACCCGGCCAATGACATTACATTTTTCTACAGAAACTACATATCTTCCGACCACACAACAGACGAATCCATTATGAAAGAAATAATTCACAAAAACGTCCTCCCCACCAACCCTGACAATAAAATAAAACTCATTATTTACTACAAATCTCCTAAGACCTCTAACCTTGTCCTCCGTAACCGCCCCATTTCCACCAACCAACCGAAAGACGATCATGTGATATACCAGCATATTTGCACCTCTGGGGACTGTGGACCCCTATCCTATGTTGGAATGACACAGACTCGCCTTTCCCGTCGACTAACCCTCCACCTTCAATCTGGCGCTATAAAAGATCACTATCAAGCCCCCCACCATCTTGCCCTAACTCGCGCCGACCTAGACAAACAAACTACCATACTCGACAAAGAATCAGACCCCAGAAGACTAGCTATTTTAGAAGCTCTATATATCCAAACGCTCAACCCCAGCATCAACAACCAAACACAAGACCTTCAAATTCTTCCTTCAGGCAAGCGCTACAGGCATACTGCCCTCGTTCCTCTCGCCCTGTGCCCCCCTCCCTTACCTTTCCGCGCTCAGCACACAACTGACAACACCAACCAATCACAGCCACCCACAGCCAACAACCAACCACCGATAAGATTTAGTGCCCGTCTCGCGAATAGACTGCCTTCCACCAATGAACAGCCACCCCACACCCAGTAGCTCCGCCCACCTACCTATTCTTGATCCTCGAATTTTGTATAAATATGTTGCTTTGTCCTTATTCTAATCATTACCTGCCCATTCCCTGAAGATGCAAGATGTTTACTTGTGAAACGTTGGATCCACCATGAATTTTGCTAACCTGTTGTACCTCATCTCTGAACCCCAGAGGAAAATTGTTAGAACTATTGAAAGCTGTAACAATAAAATACTGAATGCTGAAACTGCTGTTGCCTTTAACCTCGTCTGTTTAAAAGAGAATATATATATATATATATATATATATATAAATATTATACAATCATTAGCATCAGATTAAAGTAAACACCAACCCTACGTATCCCAAATGCACTTGAAATTGTTGGTGCAAAAATATATACAATAAGCAACACAAAATCATGTCTGCACTATTCTTGCATATTCCCGATATATATTCTAAAAGTTTAGGGAACAAAAAATATAAAGACATTTTAAAACCTTGAAATTATACCCTACTCAATATATTACCAAATCACAATATTAACCCTTTCAAGGTACGATGATGTATTTCTTTTCGGTTTTCTGGCTATTATTAGACGATTGTATTCAGATTGGGAACGGTATATGGTGGTTAGTGGGTTGATTGGCCCAGTCTTTACCCTTTTAACTCCCACCGACTCTTCCTAAGCTGTATAAAATCGTCTAATGATTGCCAGAAAACACTGTTGAAACGAGTCATAATCCGCAAGGGGTTAACTGATAAATACTATTATACTCACTGTGTTGATGCCACGGCTCTTGAATGACGTTGTACAACCAATTCTGAAACAAAAGAAGAAAATTAGTTGACCAGAATAATATTAGAAGTTTTATTATATTTTCTTATCTTATTACGGTTATGTTAAATTCTTAAAGGCTTTAATAACGCTGTAATCAATTTAATTTCATTCTAGCTAACACTAGACGCTAATAGTAAGCTTAGGAAGTACCTCTGCGTATTAACCCTTTCAGTATGCGAGTACACGTTTCTTCCATTTACTGTGGCTATTATTGGAAGATTTTATTAATCTTTGCAGCAGTATGGCGCCTTTTTACCTTTGATTTAGTCTACAATTAGACGATTGTATGCAGTTTAAGAAGGGCTTATGTTATTCAGAGATCGTATTTACCCCTTTGAGTCCTAGAAGTAGATTATAAGCTAAAGACAATCGTCTAATCATTAGACGATTGTCTTTAGCTTATAATCTACTTCTAGGACTCAAAGGGGTAAATACGATCTCTGAATAACATAAGCCCTTCTTAAACTGCATAAAATCATCTAACTGCGTAAAATCGTCTAATGGTAACCAGAATAAGATAAACATTGCGTCATCCTGAAAGGGTTACACTTGGAAATGTTCTAAGGGAGTCAGTGTTCATGGAGATAAAGTCTACCCCATTGATTACCAGGTCCTTCCTAAGCTGAATCTAATTGCCTAATGATAATCAAATAATGTGAAAAAAACACAGCCTCGTACACTGCAAGGGTTAAGGGGAGATTTCGATTAAAGGGACTTTTTTCTTGACCCATTTCTCCATCATGTTTAGCCCCATAGCTTTTGAGATTTTAATGGGGCGAACCCCCATTAGTTTGGCGATTCTAAGAACTTTCGCCCTATTTCTTTAAATTTGAAGAAGCTTCATGCCATTTAGGTGTCAATTTTTTTCCTGGCGAACGACAGCGAGCCTGTAATTTAAGGGGAACCAACCTAGGGGCGGGACATTTTTCTACCGAAAAATGTACAAATTCATCTTAAAAAGGGGGTGTAATTTTAAGCTTAATGGAGGTCTATGGAACAACATATAAACCTGCTCTTAACCCTATCTGGTGCAGGGGTGGGTCGTTTTGGACCAACCCTCTTTTCTTCTGGTTAGTATAGCGTTAACCCTTTCTGTACCGCAACGTCTATAGCTATATCTACAGTAGACCAGGGGTGTCAAACTCATTTGCTCTGGCGGGCCAAATTTTACACGGTATAATATTGTAGGGCCACATTAACCCCTTCTGTACCGGTGACGTCTTTTATATTTTATTGTAGCTATGTTTAGAGGATTTTGTGCAATTTGAGAAGGATCTGTGGTAGTAAAAAGGAATAAGTGAGATTGTTCGAAGCCTATCAATTGCTGGAGGCCCTTTTGAAACTGAATAAAATCGCCTAATACTAGCAAAATTTGTTTAAAAGACGTTGCCGGTACAGAAAGGGTTAATGTAGTAGGCCAAATATAATATGCCGGTAATGCCTCCACCTGTCCTAATATAAATTAAATTAATGCTTCATATTATCCAGATTTAACAATTTCAGAAATTATTCAAAACACATAAAACTATATTATTTAAATATGAATTTACAGCAACTGTGCCACCTGTCGCACTAATTTACGAAGAGCCCTCACTAGACCATGAATTGACAACACTGGTTTGCCATTTTCCCAAGACTTATCAGGCGCAATTTGTTAGTACAGGAGATAGACCAGTGAACTCTCTCTCTCTCTCTCTCTCCCTTTATTCCATTTACTTCTCATTATCAACTATTTTAATACAGTGACGACCGCCAGGTGATTTTGTTCAAATTAGGAAGGACCTCAGGGAGAGAGAGAGAGCGAGAGAGAGAGAGACCAACAGATCAGACCAGACAGACAGAGAGGGAGAAAGAGACAGAGACAGACAGACAGACACAGTGTGTGAGAGAGAGAGAGAGAGAGAGAGAGAGAGAGAGAGAGAGAGAGAGAGAGAGAGAGAGAGAGAGAGAGAGAGAGAGAAAGAGAGAGAGAGAGAGATAGTATAACATTCAGAAGTATGAGTAAACTATTATATTGCTTATTGTTTGGATGGGTTTTCCACATTCTATAAAGTCAATGTTTGAATTAAGATTCTCTTAGACTTGAATTATATTTGTTGTCTCTTCTCTTTTTCCTACCATTCTCTCTCTCTCTCTCTCTCTGAGGTCCTTCATAATTTAAATAAAATCACCTGGCTGTCGTCACTGTATTAAAATAATTGATAATGAGAAGTAAATGAAATAAAGGAAGAGGAGAGTGTTGTTGTTGTTGTTCCCCAAGCTGCCTGGCCGAACAGCCCCAAGGCCCTGAGCAAGGCCAAGGCCATAACCGAGCGCCCCCACAGAACCCTCCTCGCCGACCACAATAAAGCCTGGGTGACCGAAGCCACTCCATGGCGGGGAGCTGAGGAGGGTGCGGAAATGCCCGGGAAACCAAAGCCCCACCCAGGGCCCTGTGTCCCTCAGCAATTATGAAGAGAAAGTTGAGGGGCAAGGGAAAAATGTGACGCTTTGGCTTCCAATCTTGGTAGATTGGGAGGTCAATCCACGTTAGAGACGCCGTCACTTGAGATCTAGAAAATATATAAGTAAAAGGAACAGTCAGAGTAAGCTATGGGTATGGCAGAGATTGCTCAGTTCTCACTCTAATAGACCAGCCCATCACCACATGACTAGAACCTAATCCTCTCAGCATCAGCTAGGAAAGGCACTAGAAAGCCGCCTTTGGCGGGGGGATAGCTCCCCTATTTCAACCCTTTTCAGGGTTGGGCACCCGCCGTGTTAGGGATTTCTATTTCATTCAAGTGTCACTAGTTGTAATTGAGGTATTGTGCTTGTTATGGTGGGTACGATCTTTAATTATTTATGATTGAACATCGTATGCAATGTTATGAGCCCGGTATAATTAATTCGACCTGTAGACAGCTTAGTTTCATATATAAGAAAATATTATTGTCCCTGAGTGTACAAGCACGAGTGAAGTGGTATTGGGAGGCTTCTTGCAGCCTACCCCCCTTTTCTCCACATTCCATTCTCCCCCTATCCCCCTTACACTCGTAACCCTACTCATTCTCCCCCCCCCCTTTCCTCAACTCCCTTTCTCTTCTTCGTTGCCGGACGTATGAATTATATTGATTATAACTAGGTAATAATGTATTTAGCTTTTCTAATCATAAGTAATGTTTACAAGATATATCATAGAGTTCTTGGTAAAAGTAATACTTTAATTCAGCAAGTATATAATGAGTTGAGATTATTGCAGTTGGAGAGGTTGGTATCAGAGCCAGGTGAGAGAAGGGTATATAAGCCACTGTCTGCTTGAGGCAGGTAGTGTATTCTCCACCACCATCATAAGCTGCCCTGACCTGAGTGTGTTTGTAAAAGAATCACCATGAGTTGAATAAGTATCGCCTAGGATTTTTTCTATGTTTATTGATTGCTTTCATTTACTCTCTTGGAGGGTATTTATATAACTATGTATTATTTTTCTTAAGAGTGTCTTCATTATTTCACTTCAATGTTTCTCACTTTGATATTTTCACTAGAAGTATCTTTCGTGTATAATTAATCATGTAAATAAATTATAATTATATTTTACATAATCTTTACATTTTACCTTTATGCTAATATATTATTCTTTTGATTGTTGGGATAAATCTAAGTCAAAGTAACTAAAGATAACTAATTCTGAACGAGTGATGAGAAAGGAATAACTTTGGGTTTTTTAGGCTAAAACAGCCATTTGATATCAACTGATATGTTATGAACTTGCCACATCTTTTCACCTACCAAGGTGTTAGTGACTACAAAGAGAGTTGCTAGTTTTGTGGAAGTTTAACATGCCACTTCTTCTTGACTGAAACTGAGAGTAATATTTTCCGCATTTTGTGAGGGGCTAAATAATAAGTCCTCGTTTTGTGGTTTTTAGTGGAATGTTTCTTTATGTTATGGGTTCGAAACCCGCTCGTAACGTAACACGGTGACGTGACCAGGATTCCTTTCTTTCCCTCGTTTGGTAGTATTTGAGAACATTAGTGAAACATTAGGTCCCTCGCTAGGACATCGCATACTCATCTCATCCATCTCGTTTCATTCTGTTTATGAGTTGAGAGAGCTGTGCCAGCCTCTACGTTCTTTAATGCCAATTATTCGCGTTTCTCACTCATCCTAATTTGTCATACATTTCATCCATTGTTCATAGCATTCAATCATGGAATTTAAAATGAGTGAATTTGTCGCTGACCCCTCCTCGAGCACCTTGTCTGTGTCGAAGCTCAGAAAAGTAGATTGGATTGCCTTAGCCACAGAGTATGATGTACCTTACAAAACTAGTAATACCAAAGGTGAGATTAGAAGGGAGTGTGAGAAATTGGTAAATACTGAAGTTCTGTCTGAGGCAGCCTATCAGTTGTGTGTAGAGGAAGGAGGTAGTGATGCATGGATGAAAGTGAAACTATTATAATAGAGCTGGAGAATGCAAAATCTGACAGAGAACAGAGACAGCGTGAAATTGAACATGAACGTGAACAAAGACGGCATGAGCTTGAACAGAAACAGCATAATATTGAACATGAGCGTGAACAAAGACGGCATGAGCTTGAACAAAAACCGTATGAGTTTGAACAAAAACAGCTTGAGCTTGAGGAGAAGCAACGTGAGAGAGAGCATGATGAGCGCATGTTAAAGTTAAAAGCTGAAGAAAACCGGAATCAAAGGGATTCGGTTGCAAGTAGACCATTTTCTGATAATGGTCATAGTTTGAAATTTGTCCCTAGTTTTGATGAGACTGACCCGGAGAATTTCTTCATCCTTTTTGAGAAGGCAGCCAACCAACTCAAGTGGCCAAATGATCAGTGGGCATTTCTAGCCCAGACTGCTTTCATAGGTAAAGCCAAGCAGGTTTACACCAATCTCCCCATTGATTCCTTGACTTATGAAACTCTTAAAACCTCAGTCTTAGCAGTGTATGATCAAGTTCCTGAAACTCATCGTCAAAATTTCAGGGATATGAAGAAAGGTGAAAAACAAACCTATCTAGAATTTATAAAGGAAAAAGAGCGAAAGTTTCTGAGTTGGTTGAGAGCCAGTAAAGTGACAACCTTTGAGCAGTTGTGCCAGCTAGTTATGCTTGAAGAATTTCTCCGCAAAGTCCCCTTCCCCTTAAAACTTTACCTCCAAGAGAGAGAGGTGGAATCTGTAGACAGGGCGGCTATTTTGGCTGAAAATTACAGATTAACTCATGGCGATTCTTATTTCGGGACAGGACAGAGAGGGCCTAGCAACCGGCCACATTCTGGTGCTGGTCCTCGTGATGGTGGTAGTTTCCACTCTACTGGTGGTAGGTCTGGTTATGGTGGTGTCTCCCAACCAGTTTCAAGGGTAACATCTGGGGGCAATGGATCTGATAAAAAGGAATTTAACAAAACTTCTCTTTCTTCCATTAAACCTCCTGGACCCTTAGTTTGTGCCTACTGTAAGTAACCTGGACATTTTATTAGAGTGTCCCAAATTAAAATTAAAAGAGAAAACCCGTAAACCAGAGAGTAGTGCTGTCCTAGCCTCTTCCCTTGTACTTAATCCAAATAGAGTAGCAGTATCCCCTCCTACTCCACCTGTGTTGAGTGCCTGTTCTGACTCTGATGGCTCTCACAACCAGGTTTTCACTAGTATACCACCTAGCTGTTCTAACCAGTTCCAACCTTTTCTTTCCACCGGATCAGTTTCCTCTACTGACTCTTCCACTGACTATCCCATTCATATTTTGAGAGACACAGGAGCCTCTCATAGCCTCTTGGTAAGAGGATTGGTGCCCAGTATTGAGGACTGTTTGCTGGGCCAGAGTATACTCATTCAGGGAGTCAGTGGGTGTCTTGTTGTTCCTTTGGCTAGGGTGTATCTAAAAACTGAGCTAGCTAGTGGTTACTTTACTGTTGGGATTCAAGATTCACTACCTGTAGATGGAGTGAACATTTTGATGGGAAACGATATCGCCGGTGGCAAAGTGATACCAGACTTCATTGTTACCTCCACTCCCTCCTCTGATAACAACACTAAGCAATTAGAAAATCAGTATCCCAATTTGTTTCCCTCTTGTGTAGTGACTAGGAGTGGGGCTGGTCACCACAGTAAGAAGAACAAAGTTGATCCTGATAGTGTTGACCTAGACACTTTCTCACTATTTCCTGATGTAGAGTCAGAAGATATTAGCAAGATTCCCATTGATTCTGAAACTCTCAAAGAGGCTCAGAAGCAGGACCCTGAACTGGCAATATATTTTGATAGGGCTGTGGAAGAGTCAGATATAGGAAACTATCCTCAATGCTTCTATCTAAGTAATGGTACCCTGATGCGCAAGAATAGACCTCCCAATGTGCCAGCCGATGAGCCCTGGCAAGAGGTGCATCAAGTAGTTGTGCCACATAAGTACAGGTATAGAGTAGACATAGTTTCCATTGCTCATGACCTTAGTGGTGGACATTTGGGTGTCAACAAGACTTATGACAAAATTCTCAATGATTTCTTTTGGCCGAGGATGAAACAATCTGTGAAGTCTTACTGTAAAACTTGTTATGTGTGTCAATTTGCTGGGAAACCCAACCAGCCCATCAAGCCTGCACCCTTAAATCCCATCCCTGTAATGGATGAATCGTTCAGTAAAATCATAATTGACTGTGTAGGACCTTTGCCAAGAACCCGTAGTGGGAATGAGTACTTGTTGACTGTCATGTGTTCCACCACTAGGTATCCAGAAGTGTTCCCCTTGAGGCGTATAACATAAAAGAATGTAGTAAAGGCGCTTAGTAAATTTTTCACCCAGTATGGAATACCCTGTGTGGTACAGTCTGATTAAGGAAGTAACTTTACCTCTCAGCTCTTCAAGCAAACCATGGAAGAGTTGGGAGTACACCAGTACCATTCCACAGCCAGTCCCCCACAGTCCCAGGGGGCATTAGAGAGGTTCCATCAGACCCTCAAATCCATGCTCGCTAAATATTGTGAAGAGAACAATGCCAACTGGGATGAGGGCATCCATTTTCTGCTGTATGCTGTAAGAAGCAGGGTACAAGATTCTCTAGGATTTTCACCATTTTCCCTAGTCTTTGGTCATGAGGTCAGAGGTCCTTTGAAAGTGTTAAAAGATACTTGGATCAATGCTAACTCTAATAAACATCTTCTCACTTATGTGCATCAATTTAAATCTAGACTGAGATCTGCAGTAGAACTAGCTATGAATAATTTAGAGAAGTCTCAAGATAAAATGAAAGTGCAGTATGATAAGACTACAGTTGTTAGAGAATTTCAGCCAGGAGATCTAGTGCTTGCCTTTCTGCCTATACCTAAAAAGCCGCTACAAAGCAAGTACCATGGTCCATATCTTGTGCTTAAGAAAACAAGTAATGTGAATTATGTTTTAAAAACTCCTGATCGTAGGAAGTCAAAAAGACTAGTACATGTTAACCTGCTGAAAGCCTATCACTGCAGAGATCCAGATAAGGTATTAAACTTTGAATCTGTAGCACAATTTGAAGGTGAACTAGAGGATTTAAAGATCAAGGAGCATAATGACATCCAGTTGCCTCTTGATAACAAATTGCAAAACTCGGACTTCTTGATTAACCCCCATTTAAAATTCCAGCACTTGTTGTCTGACCAAGGTGAAGACTTGGAGTACCTGCTTTCCGAGTTTCCACAGCTGTTTGGTGACGTTCCCCAGCAGTTTCCCCTGGTGGAACATGATGTGGTCCTGACGGAGGGGGCCACTCCCATCAAACAACATCCCTACCGCGCCAATCCAGAGAAGCGTGCGGCACTTCAACAGGAAGTGGACTTCCTACTTGCCCATGGATTGGTGGAACAGAGCGACAGCGAGTGGGCCTCTCCATGCCTACTCGTGGACAAACCTGATGGCACATTTAGGATGTGTACGGATTATCGCCGGGTAAACCAACTGACCCGCCAGGACTGCTACCCTCTGCCATGGATCGACGACCTGTTGGACCGTTTGGGAGGAACGAAGTACATCTCCAAGATTGACCTGCTGAAGGGTTATTACCAGATAAAACTATCGGAGAGGGCCAAGAGAGTGTCTGCATTTGTCACCCCGGACGGGCTATTCCAATACACCGTCATGCCTTTCGGTATGGTGAATGCGGCTGTCACCTTCCAGCGACTGATCCACCGGGTGACAGATGGCCTCTCGGGCGTGCAATCCTACCTCGACGATATTGTGGTCTACAGCGAATCCTGGCAGGATCATCTTCACCAGCTACAGAATCTCTTCTCCAACTTGGCCAGGGTGGGACTCACTGTCAACCTTGCCAAGAGTGAGTTCGGGCATGCCAAACTAATCTTTCTGGGTCACGTGGTAGGAGAAGGGGAAGTCAGCCCTATTTCTACCAAAGTCGAAGCCATTTCTACACTGCCTATTCCCCAGGACCGCAAGGCAGTAATGCGCTTTTTGGGTATGGCTGGGTACTATCGGCGGTTTGTACCCAACTTCGCTGACCTCTCCGCCCCTCTAACAGACTTGATTAGTCCCAAGAGAAAATTTGTGTGGACCCCAGAATGCCAAACTTCATTCACAAAGATTCGTTGCCTATTAGTCAATGCACCTATTCTGAAGTCCCCTCAGTTTCATAAGCCGTTCATAATTCAGGTGGATGCTAGTGATGTTGGTGTAGGAGCAGTTTTGTTACAGTACAGTGATGCTGAGATTTTGCATCCAGTTTGCTATGCATCCGGTAAACTCAAACCTTATCAAAAACACTACAGCACTACTGAAAAAAAGGTGTTTTGCCTTGCTCTTTGCAGTGGATAAGTTTAATGTGTATCTTAGTGGTTTACATTTTCCCGTGAAAGTGTTTACTGATCACAACCCCCTAAAATACTTGTATAAAATGAAAAACTCGAATCAGCGGTTAATGAGATGGTGCTTGGCATTGCAACCATATAACCTTGAAATTCACCATATAAAGGGAAAGAACAATATTATCGCGGACATGATGTCCCGGAACTGAATGAGAACAATTTTAGTTGTTAGAGCTATTTTGCCAGCAATAATTTGTAAGTTTGTTAATGTGATTTTGGTTTTGGTTTATGGTTTGGTGAATGGTATTAGGTTTAAAATTATTGTATTAGGATTTAGATTTAGTTTCTCTTCTCTTATAAATCTCTTTGTGAGGGAGGTGTTAGGGATTTCTATTTCATTCAAGTGTCACTGGTTGTAATTGAGGTATTGTGCTTGTTATGGTGGGTACGATCTTTAATTATTTATGATTGAACATCGTATGCAATGTTATGAGCCCGGTATAATTAATTCGACCTGTAGACAGCTTAGTTTCATATATAAGAAAATATTATTGTCCCTGAGTGTACAAGCACGAGTGAAGTGGTATTGGGAGGCTTCTTGCAGCCTACCCCCCTTTTCTCCACATTCCATTCTCCCCCTATCCCCCTTACACTCGTAACCCTACTCATTCTCCCCACTTTCCTCAACTCCCTTTCTCTTCTTCGTTGCCTGACGTATGAATTATATTGATTATAACTAGGTAATAATGTATTTAGCTTTTCTAATCATAAGTAATGTTTACAAGATATATCATAGAGTTCTTGGTAAAAGTAATACTTTAATTCAGCAAGTATATAATGAGTTGAGATTATTGCAGTTGGAGAGGTTGGTATCAGAGCCAGGTGAGAGAAGGGTATATAAGCCACTGTCTGCTTGAGGCAGGTAGTGTATTCTCCACCACCATCATAAGCTGCCCTGACCTGAGTGTGTTTGTAAAATAATCACCATGAGTTGAATAAGTATCGCCTAGGATTTTTTCTATGTTTATTGATTGCTTTCACTTACTCTCTTGGAGGGTATTTATATAAATATGTATTATTTTTCTTAAGAGTGTCTTCATTATTTCACTTCAATGTTTCTCACTTTGATATTTTCACTAGAAGTAACTTTTGTGTATAATTAATCATGTAAATCAATTATAATTTAATTTTACATGATCTTTACATTTTACCTTTATGCCTATATATTTTTCTTTTGATTGTTGGGATAAATCTAAGTCAAAGTAACTAAAGATAACTAATTCTGAACGAGTGATGAGAAAGGAATAACTTTGGGTTTTTTAGGCTAAAACAGCCATTTGATATCAACTGATATTTTATGAACTTGCCACATCTTTTCACCTACCAAGGTTTTAGTGACTACAAAGAGAGTTGCTAGTTTTGTGGAAGTTTAACATACCACTTCTTCTTGACTGAAACTGATTATCATATTTCCGCATTTTGTGAGGCTAAATAATAAGTCCTCGTTTTGTGGTTTTTAGTGGAATGTTTGTTTATGGTATGGGTTCGAAACCCGCTCGTAACGTTGCAGAGATAGAGTTAGTTAGTTAGCTAGTTAGTTATAGTTAGTTGTGTATTATCTCCGTTCATACTGACCATGATTGCAAGAACCGTCTCACTGGCCCCGATTTGAGCATATCATAAACCCGTTGACGATTGTATTCAGCTTAAGAAGAATATCTAAGGGTGAAAGAGTATTTAAGCTCCCTTAATTAAGCTTCTTACTCTCACAAATACTTCCTAGAATTAGAACTTAAGTTAATATAGTACCAACATATAATATATTTAAGAACTAATAATTATGTCTAGTATAAAAATACAATATTTTACACTACTTGGCCAACCTGGTTTGCGAGCCCTGTTTGACACCCCTGATCTAGACGATGTTGGGCAGTTTAAGAAGGATCTGTGGTGGCAAAAAGGGTTGTGAGATAGTTCGAAGCCTATTAATTGACCACTTGCGAGTTTTGGTCTATAAGGAAGTTGGAGCTGTGGCCGTCAATATTTAGCATAATATATATATATACATAACATAAAACCAAATTGATCATACTTTTTATCTATCAGAAATCCAACATTATTATTGCATTTATCTTAAATATCGATGTTCACGGCTCCTACTTCCTTATAAACTGAAACTCGCAAGTGGTCAAATGCTGGACGCCCTTTTAAACTGCAGAAAATCGTCTAATAGTGGCCAGAATATAATTAAAAGGACGGCATCAGTATTAAATGGGTTAACCCTTTGAGTACCAGCGACGTGTTATATTTCATTCTAGCTGTATTTAGACGGTATTATACAGCTTAGGAAGGATCTCTGGTAGTCAAAAGGGTTGGTTGAGATAATTTAATGAAGCATTATTATTGAGGTCCTTCCTAGGCTGAATAAAACCATCTAATAGTTGCCAGAATGTGATGATAAGAACTTCCCTGGTACTGAACGGGTTAATAAGATAAATAAATGGTCGTATTTATTTGCTCATTTATATATATTTTTATAATTTGTTTAGTTTCCTCCCTTGACCTCCATCAAGTTTTACAAAAATATCCACCCCCAAGACCCTCCTTCAAGAAATATTTGTACATTTTTCGACAGAAAAATCGGTTCCTCTTAAATTACAGGCTCGCTATTGCTCGCCAGAAAAAAATCGACACCTAAATGACACGAACAGTCTTAATATTGACAAAGAAATGTGGCGAAAGGTCTTAAAATCGCCAAACTAATAGAGCCAAACGTCATATAATCTGAAAAGTAATGGGGCTAAACATGAGGAAGAAGGGGGACTAGAAAAACGACCCATCTCTCCTTAATTCAGCCGCGGAGAGAGCTAGGAATATGGATGTCCGAGCTTTTCTGACCGCGACTATACTGTGGCTATCGTGTTGGACTGGTGACTCGGAGGGCGGGGGTTCGATCCCACCTCCAGCACCTAAAACTTTATTTACCCTTTTTGTACCGGCGACGTCTTTCAAATTGTACCGGCGACGTCTTTCAAATTATAGTCTAGCCTTATTTAGACAATTTTGTGCAGTTTAAGAAGAATCTGTCTGAGTAAAACGGGTTAAGTGAGATCTTTGATTGAATTTGTCAAATAAATACCCTCATTGTTCCCTGATTAAATATCACTGTATGAATATTCCCATATTCAAAATATGCTACAGGGGGGCAATGCCTAGTGAGTTCATTGCTCAATAGGTGGCGTTCTGAGAGTGAGGGTCCGAGTTTAGGGGGTGAGACAGTGAAGCACTGAAGCGAGGCAGCTTCAGAGATGGGTCTGCTTCGAGCCGTGAGTGAGCAACTAAGCCCCATGCATCCTGCGAAGGCAAGATGGCAGGTGCTGGTTGCAGCTAAAAAGTACTTCACATGTCTCACCCTCTAGACTGGAAGGAGACCTCACAGGCTTCTCCTGAGGGCTTCTCCGTTCAATGTAGAACGGTTGAATGTACAGGCTTTCAGCCTATGCCCGAGAGGGGTAGTTGGAATAGACCTATAGAAAAAAAAAAAAAAAAAAAAAAATAATAATAATTGGTGGAGGCCCTTTACAAACTGAATAAAATCGTCTAATATAACCAGAATAAAGTTAAACGCACGTCGCTGTTACAGAATGGGCTAATTAAAACAGGACATCAGAGACAATAAATCCTTCTGGATTATTAAGCCAGCACACTGTAAGTCAAGAATAGTGTCAGGACCGGAGCCACTTTTTGAGAGCACCAGTCCCTTGAAGTTCTCTGAGCATGATGTTGGTTGCATATATTACAGGTGCGATCATTAATTAAGATAAGTTTCGAAGCCTCGTTTTTTGGGACTAATTATGCATATATTCCTTTATCTTTTGGTTTCCTCACTAGACCTCCATCAAGCTTAGATAAACACCCCCTAGATCTCCTTTCAAGATCAATTTCTGCATTTTTCAGTAGACAAATTTCCAGGCCGAAGGCCGTTTCCTTCTAACTTTAGAGGCTCGCTATCGCTCGCCAGGAAAAAATCGACACCTAAATGGCACGAAAGGTGCAAAAAAGGCGAAAAGTCTCAACATCGCGAAACTAACGGAACGAACGTCTTAAAACCTCAAAACTAATATGCTAAACATGAGGGAGAAGGGGGTCCAGAAAAAGCGAGTAGTACCCTCTTAAGCGAACCTCCGAAATACAATTAATATGGACAAATAAATAAGAACTTTCAATTCAACCCGTGACAGCTTTCAAATTAATGTATTATAATTATTGATAGTTACTGTAGGCCTATACATAATAGTCCTTATCCCTCTGAGTACCAGCGACGTGTGTTACAATCTATTCTAGCTACATTTATATGATATTATGCAGCTTAGGAAGGATCTGTGGTAATGAAACGGGTTGGTTAAGATAGCTTGAAGTAAAGCCTTATTATTGCTAGAGGTCCTTCCTAAGCTGAATATCATCGTCTAATAGTGGCCAGAATATAATGAAAAGGATGTCACCGGTACTGAACGGGTTAAGGTGGGAGATATAAGAGTTGTTGTTGTTGTATGTTATAAAAATCGCCACCTGTAAGTGGCACCGATTGGTGTGTCGCCCATCGGTAATTTATGTAGGGTTTTTTCCCCTAGACAGGTTGCCCGCCATGGCTATCGAGTCCCATCCACGTGACATTACATTTAATTCATAAAATAAAATAGCTTAATGATACCCATCATGAAATGTAAAATACTTCGGCGAATTCAGAGTTACAATATGTTATCCCTAATGTTATCAAGAAATAACTTAAAATAAAAAAACTAAAAAAACTATGCAAGAATTTTATAGTAAACCTTTGGCAGGTAATATTTTATAACTAGTTAATTAATTTAATCCTGGAGGGAGAAGTAAAGTACGAATTTAAAATTATCTTCATGATACTATGACAAAACTGTGAATCTCTCTCTCTCTCTCTTCAATAATGAGTAAAATATCCCCCAGACTTTGATATACTGTTGCTCTATTGTATCATAATTAATTTGCTTATTGAAGTTTGTTGTTCGCATTCACACTATGGGGCGGAAAATGAAGATTATTAAGTCGAGCCAAGCCTCTCTCTCTCTCTCTCTCTCTCATTACCATTTTTGCAGACCTAATATTAGAGGCTATGTTAATCCACATTCTCCAAGTCCAGGGAATTTGACCACATTTATAGCCTATACCGTGCATAATCAACTTAACTAAAATATTCTCAGTTGCATATAATGATTGCTTACCTAAAACGAATTAACTATTAAACCCAATTTGGTCCGTGGGGGTCTTTTTGGACCACCCTTGTTTCGCTCCATTAGCTTTTAGATTTTCAGACGTTTCACCCCATTAGTTTTGGCGATAATTCGAGGCTTCACCAAATCAGATGTCGATTTTATTATTTTTTTTTTTTTTTTTTTTTTTTAATCGGTCTTAGCCGGGACAGTTTCCTATCGAGAAATGAAATGCGCTAATTTAGCTTGAAGCGGATCTGTTTTTTTGTTTTTTTTTGTTTTTTTAAACCCTCTCCGACATATGACGCCATTTTGAGCCTATTAGGGATACTTTAAAGCCTTTGTTACCATCAGGGGTATTTAGAAACCTTTAGTTTAGTTACTTCAACCTCTGCAGTTGTCTTTGAGTTAGCTGTGGGCAGAAAACTAATTTTGGAGACTTAATTATAAGAGTGAGAGAACTCTATTTCTTATTGCTAATCTGGCAACCTCTGCGTCATATGTGCATGAAAGGGTTAATTGAAGAAAATCTGGGAAGCCGTTTTCGTTAGCGTTTTTGTTAGCCCAGCCGCCAAATACAATACATTGCTCGACAATGTTAACAGCAAGCCAGGATCCAAGGTACGGTTGAGGTTGATAAGTGTTGTCAGATATTTCACAAAGTTTCGGACACTGATTAATTCTTTGAGGGATAAGCACTTTTCCCTGTAACTATAAAAATACCAATAACACTTTATGAGCGAAACCCAATGGAATCTATGTCAATACTTAATACCTACGATTGTACAAAGGTGTCATCTTGCTGAAGGATCTCCGGATCTAATGACGTGTTTATTGATGTTGGCCATCATTAAACGAGTTTATTCAGGTTAGGAAGGAGTTATTGTTACGATCCAGGTTCTCAAAGACACAGGGCTCTTCAACATTGGACTAGATAATGGCAAAAAGCAACAACGGTAACACTAGATCCAACCCCTGCCTTAAACACTGGAAAACAAAACACCATTACCGCCCTGAGTCGTGCCTGGACAACGAGGTATCCTATGACTCGGTAACTGGTGCACACACACTAGGCTGACGCTCAATGAAACAGCCTATTCTCAAACAGTAAAAGATTACTCGATTATGTTACACAAAGAAAAGATAGTTAACGTGATTAATTAACGTTACGGTAGATACTCAAATAACTGGCACTCCTGTATTAAAGAAAGTGCAATGCTAGTCCTGCAACATCAACTGGAAACTTCTGAAATAAGTCTGATGCTGGGAAGATGTTCGTAAAGAATCTTGAACAATTATAATGCAGAATACGGGTCACAATAAATGCTAGGACGTATAGTAATAATAGGCAGGCGAATAATAAAGACTGCGCAAAGGTAGTAATGCTCGACAACTAAAGAAATGCTTCATGACACAACGCAACAGCCTACTCGGGTTGTGCAACTCAACAACAACCTCGGCTCAAAAGTGCAGTGAATAATAATGCTGCATACATATAATAATGGGGCTTATCTCTAACCAGTGTCTGCTCAGTTAATAAAGTCTAGCTGGGGTATCAAGGCAGGGCAACAATGGGCGAGCATGCGGCTCGTAGCCTAACGTTGTCCAAGGGTGGTATAATGAAGATTACGTTATATGACGGGGATGCTCTCTTGATAAATCTAGGTCTCTAGTACCTAGCTCTATCCTGGCGATCCCTCAGAAGTCAACACAAAGAGGCAGCACTATGTTGTGAGGGATAGGCTATGGCCCTCTCACACCACAGCGCTGTGCTCGCAAAGTAAACCAACCCGAAGACAACTTAGGCTCCCACAGTACCTGTCGATGTCGTGCAGAGCTTAGCTAACACTGCACACATCAGAGACAACGACACAGTAACCTTACCCCTAGTCTAGCTTTAGATAACCAAGAAGAATCACTCAACACCTTGCAAGGGAGACATATACCGGTCTACAACCTTCCCGAGAGAGGACACATACGGAAAAGTCCGTCTCTCTAAACCTCAATAAATCATAATACCTCCTTAACCTAATACATGGAAATATCTGAGAGCTTCGCGTACAATACGACTGGTCGACGGTGAACGTCTATGCTGAAACCAGAAGGGATGTTGAGTTTAATAAAGATTAGAGAATGAGAAAGGAGAAGTCGAGAGAGAGAAATAGTATGCAAAGTAGCGAGTATGGGGGAGAGAATTGCAAAGGATGTAGGCGATACGCGTGTCAGGCAAGCTCTGAGCTGGTAAAAAACATGAGGCCGCGACGGGAAGGGACTAGTTGACCACCCGGCCGCCAACGCCGTCAGCGCCCAAGCGAGCCGCGTCATAGCTCACCTCGCTGCCGGGTGTACTCCCTCACACTCTCTCGCTCGCCTCCCAGACAAGCAACATTTATATTATAGCGAATATAAAATATAAGGCGCGGTCACAGACCAAAACAAAGACCACTTCTAGACTGTCTGTGGCAACACGACACTAATGAAATAAAGCAGATCATTCTAGGACAACTGTAGCCTATCCCCCCATCCTGGCGAGCGCTAGCGAGCTGCAATGCCCCACGCAACCATTCTGCTAACGCCGGGAGGCGTCACACCCCCCCCAAGATATGGGACACTCAACCATGAGCCCATATCTGAACAGGCAGAATGTCGCTAGAATCTGCCACTCCTAACCACTCCGCCTCTCATGGAATGCAAGCTCAGTTTCCTCAAAAAAAAAAATACATTTTATATATAAAAAAATCTTATCACCCTTCCCAAATATAATACATTAATTCATAACATTGTGCTCCCAGAGCGAGCTTTAAGAAGCACAGCCTACTGAGGGAAAATCATCTGCACTCAGTACTCAGCTACAATATTATCTTAAAATTAATTATTAAAAAGAAAGAGTTTTTATTTAATTTTTCATATTTTATTTTAATGTTGTTTTTGGCGGCTAGTATAGATGTAGCCTAATTTTCTTCTAATCAAAGCCAACAACTCCTAACCTGCGACCCTACGCTGATGCTAAACACGCGAGCCAACAAGCACCAGCGCAAAAATACACCGCGAGCCAAGACAGGAGGCTATATCAACATACTGTGGTAGCCTACCCCGGATCCTCCACCCGCGACAGACAGTCCGCAATCACATTCTCACAACCGGCAATATGGCGAATGTCTAAGTTGTACTCTTGCAACATGAGCGACCATCTGGTCAGCCTCATATTCCGGTTGTGGAATTGATTGAGGAATTTAAGCGGGTGGTGGTCGGTATACACTACCACGACTGGCCCATATGCAGGAACATTGACCTCAAAGTGTCTGAGCGCTAACACGATTGCCAGCAGTTCCTTTTCAACAACCGAATAGTTTTTCTGTGCTGAATTAAATTTCTTTGAAAAGAAACTGACTGGATGCTCAAGACCTTCCTCGTCTGTCTGCAAAAGTACGGCACCAGCCCCTACTCCGCTGGCATCAGTCGCCAACTGAAATGGTCGTTCAAAGTCCGGGGCCCTGAGGATAGGGTGAGTGCATAAAAGGTGTTTAACTACTCGAAACGCCTGCTCACACTCAGGTGCCCAGCGGAACTTTTTATCTTTAGCTAGTAGATCTGTCAAAGCAGCTAACACAGTAGAATAGCCTCTTATAAAGCGGCAGTAATACCCAATCATGCCCAAAAATCTCATGGTCTGCCGCTTGGTGGTCGGCCTGGGGAACAAGTCGATATCTTCTGTTGGGGCGGGCTCACCTGCCCTAACCCAACCACAAACCCCAGATACTGCACCGTGGCTTGCACAAAGTCACACTTGCCCAGATTAACCACCAAGCCTGCTTTACTAAGTTGACTAAATAAGGCTTCTATGTGCTCACAGTGACTTTGGAAATCGTTGTCATAAATGATCACATCATCAAGGTAGACAGTACAGTTTGGGATGTCTGCTACGATGTCGTTCATTAAGCTCTGGAAAGTGGCCGGTGCATTTTTCAGACCATATGGCATCACGTTGCAACGGTAAGTACTGCCATCCACCACAAACCCGCACACCTCTTTAGCCCGCTCAGACAGTGGTACTTGCCAGTAGCCTTTGACGAGGTCTACCTTGGTCAAGTACCTTGCTTTCCCGATCTTATCCACACTGTCATCCACCCGGGGAAGAGGATATGCATTGGTGGGGGTCAACCCGTTCAACCGCCTAAAGTCAATGTAGAACCGAACTTTTCCATCAGGTTTGGGCTGCAGAGTGACAGGAGAAGTCCACCGTACTGCCCCCTTCTCGATCAAGCCTCTCGCCAGCATATACTCCAGCTCGTCCCTGAGCGCTGGGAGTTTAATGGGTGGCACCCGATAAGGTATCGACTTGAAGGGGGGGTGCTCTCCTACTTCGACATCATGCACCGCTTGAGTAGTGAGGCCTGGGTGCTCGGCAAATACAGTGGGGTATGAATCGAACAGGCGCTGCACTGCCACCTGCTGTTCCTCCGGCAGGTGCGCCAGAGCATCGTGAGCACATTGGCTCGAATTCCCCGCCCACTGATCAGCCGAGACATGACAATCCCAGTTATCATCCACCTGATCATTGCTGCCCCCCTCTCCTTTTCCACCATGACCGCGGCAGGTCAACACAGGGACAGCTAGTGACTCAGGTGGGCGCCTCACATACTCCTTCAACAAATTAATGTGGCATAGTTGGTTACGCTTCTTCCGGTCTGGAGTGGCAACTAGGTAATCTAGATCGGAGATCTTTGACACCACCCGATAAGGCCCAGCGTACTTGGCAGCCAGAGGATGACCTGACAAAGGCAACAGGACCAACACCTCTTGACCTACCTGGAACTCCAGGAGTTTCGCTTTAGTATCATACCTGTCCTTCACACGGGCCTGCGAACTCACCAAATTACGCCCTGCCAGCTCCAGACTTCTAAGCATTCTCTCCCTGCTCTCGAGGACGTATCTCAACATAGAACATGGCTTAGCGGTACCCTCCCAAATCTCCTTCACCATGTGGAGAGGGCCCCTCACCTGATGCCCGAAAACAAGCTCATTCGGACTGAAACCGAGACTCTCTCCAGGTACTTCTCTTGCCGCGAACAAAACATACGGCAGACCAAGGTCCCAATCCTTTCCGTTCTCTGCGCAGTAACATCGAAGGATGCTTTTCAGCGTGGCGTGCCACCTCTCCATCACCCCTTGACTCTCCGGGTGATACGCAGAAGAGACGACAGTGCTGATGCCATGCTGAATCATAGTTTGTTTGAACAGATTAGATGTAAAATTAGAACCTTGGTCCGATTGCACCTCTTGCGGGTAACCATACCGCGAGCAATACAAGAGCAGGTTCCGGACAACAGTTTTCGCCGTGCCATTTCTCATTGGATATGCATCAGGATAACGAGTGGCCACATCCATGATAGTTAATAGAAATTTATTACCGGCACTAGTAGGGGGTAGGGGTCCGACCATATCAATGATGACCTTACTGAAGGGCGGTCCACTGACAGGAATGGGGTGCAACGGGGCTCTCGGAATTGTTTGGTTAGGTTTTCCAACCCTCTGGCACGTATGACACATTGCTATCCAGGTTACCACCTGCCCCTTCAACCCCGGCCACCAAAACAATTTTTCTAAAGCCGCCACCGTTTTTCTCACCCCTAGATGTCCTGCCAGTGGTATGTCATGCGCCAACCTCAGTAGGCTATCCCTGCACTCCCGTGGCACCACCAACTGGTCCACTACTCCGGACCCCTCTTGCCAACTACGTTTAGGGTCTTGAAAACGCCTATAGAGGATGCCTTCTAACTACAAAAAATCTCCTGGCTGTGCATCGCCGTCCTCGTCGAGCTCTACAGCTCCATTAGCACACGTTTGGAGCTCAGGGTCCTCTAGTTGCAACCGACGTATATCTGAGGGTGCCAAGCGATCTAACTGCTCCCGGAGCAATGCATGACCTTCCCCGATACTGGGCTGCTCCCTCTGTCTCTCTCGATGTACATAACGTTGCTGTCGTGGAGACTCGTCATGCCCAGCCTCGTCACTCTCGATGACAGGCCCAGGGGCTACTCCAGAATTAAGTAATGGTGCTAATACTGAATCACCCAGGAGAGCCGCCGAGTCAAAACTCTTAAAACCAACTCCAGCTTTAGCCTCCTCCTGTTGATCGTTCCTCCGCTGGTCTGAAGACGGAGGACTAGGCTGTGACACTTTAGCTGCCCGAGCTCGGGTGACAACACACGCCATGGGTTGTGTCTGGCACCGCTCGACCCACTCTTGCTCTTCCCTACTCACGTCGGCTGGCCTCTCGGCAACGACTAAGGGTAGAACCTCAGAAGCGGGCATTGCAAAGTCGTTGCCGAGAAGAAGGTCGACGCCCTCCACTGGCAGTTTCTCCACAATCCCGACATCCAATTCACGTGCCACACCATCCACCTCCATCTCCAACCGCACCAGCGGGTATGACCGAGTTGCATTAATACACTGCACCACTACCACCCGAGCCGCGTTTATAGGGTAGCCAGTCAAGTTTTTCATCAGAGCCTGGGAAGCACCTGTATCACGCAAGACCTCTACTCCATGCTTGCGCCCCGCCCACATCACGCAACCCCGCCCTCTATGGTCGCAAAAAACATCCCGAGCAGGGTTCGAGTCTCCCAGGTGCTTCTGCATTGGCTGTGCCTCAGCCTCTGACGAATTGCCCCGGGCAAACTCAGACGACTTCGGAGACACACCAATGTTGCAGGCCAAAGACACAGCTGCTGTAGGTGGTTTGCTAGGACAGACTCTTGCAAAGTGCCCCTTTTTATGACAATGATAACACTCCAACTCCCCTTTGGGCTTCCCTTGGTACTGGGAAGGGCCCGGCCCCTTCTTAAACGGGACGGTGCTAGTCTTGTGGTCAGTCTTGGTATCATGGCTCTTGTACTTGTTTGCATAAGGTATACCACTAACTCGGGGGGGTGGGGCATCACGCCCCTTGTTACCTGCCTCACTACGCTGGGCAGACCCGCACCCACGAATTAGTGATAGCCGGAGGTCAGCCATCTCAGCTGCCTCCTGTAGAGTTTTTGGTTGCTTTTCTTTAAGGTTTAACGTCAGGTCGCCGCCCGTGCATTTAAAAAACTGCTCTAAAAGCACCAACTTTTTAATGTCGTCAAACGTAGTAGCTTTCTCCGACCTCAGCCAATTCCCAAAAGCATCGGACAGCTCCCAGGCATGTTCCAAAAAGGTGCTCTCCCGACCCTTGGTAACACCCCGGAACTTCAACCTGTACGTCTCTGGTTGTAGTTCGTATGCTCTCAGGACAGCCTCCTTGAGTTCCTCATAGATAATACACGACTCTATAGGCAATGCATCATAAGCCCTGAGTCCCTTGCCCACAAGTCTAGAGGAAACAAGGGCTGCCCACTTCTCCCCAGGCCACTGGTGTTCCTGGCACTTCTTCTCGAATCTCATGAAAAATTCGGTGACACCCGACTCATCAAATACAGGGACTAGCTTCAACAGGTGCGACAAAGACTGATCATGCCCACAATTCCCACCACCGAGACGTTGCCCTGTCGTTTCCACCCGAGTCTTCTCAAGATCGATATCTGCACGGTACCTGGTAGACTCAGCCTCCGACTGGGCTTTTATTCTCGCGAGTTCGAGATCAGTCTGTTGTTTAGCCTTAGCGAGTTCGAGATCAGCCTGTCGCTTAGCCTCTATCTTAGCGAGTTCGAGACGTTCCTCACGCTCAGCCTGCATCTTAGCCATCTCAAGCTGGAAGAGCATTTCTGTAGTGAAACCTTGAGGAGGAGGTGCAACTATTGGAGGCCCACCCAGCGATCCTAAACCACGCTGCCAGCGGCTATCGGCCTGCGGGAACGTACTAAACTCCGGCATCCTAGAGGTCCCGATGGGAGTAGAGTGGAGGGGGGCTCGAGCAGAAGTCCCCGAGCACCCTCTCCACCCTGGACCTCACTAGCCGCCCCCAGTACGCAAGCCCTCAAATCGTTCTTCTTGATGCCATGAGCCACCTTAAGCCCCATGAGGGGAGCCAAACACTGTAGACCATACTTGCTAATTCCCTCTAGTCGATCAGCTGTTATAGGCACCTCCAAAAACTTCTTTGCGGCCTCCTCACTAGTTAGTAACCCCCTTGGCATCTGCCCATCAGAGCCTGCATCATTCCCTGAACCCTCAGTATGATCTGATTCGTCTCCCATGGTGTCCACCAAAAATTCTCACGTTTATAAAAATAAGAAGAAGTACCCAAGCTCCTATGTAGCACTATTCACTTGCCAAAAATGTCTGAAGACTCTCAAGTGCTATACTACTTTGCCAAAAAAAATCTAACGTGCCCACTATATTCCTCAATAAAACAAATGACCACAACAATCCTGCAATTATCTCTTAGTTCACAAGATCCTGAGCTAGGTCGCCATTTGTTACGATCCAGGTTCTCAAAGACACAGGGCTCTTCAACATTGGACTAGATAATGGCAAAAAGCAACAACGGTAACACTAGATCCAACCCCTGCCTTAACACCTTACGAGCGGCCTATGCGGTTTATTTATATGTACCGCCCAGCGGGGTGTTTTTAGCCAAAATAGGGCTGTTTACGTGATCATTTTCATGCCTAAATAAGACCCAGAACGTAAAACAAGTACCTATCCCTGAAAGGGCATAAACAGAGCTTTCGAATGACACCATAACGATCCTTTTATGATGGCTAGTTTTCTTGCAATAACCGTGCAACGCGAGTGCAAAAAGCATGTAATTAGCCACTTTCCCGATACAATTCCTTATATAGCGAGTGAGAGAGGGAGGAGGGAGCTGGGATTCGTGTCAGTATGTTCGCCGCGGTGGTCTGGAGCAGCCATACGCTCGCTACTCTCCTGCCACCACTTGTCTCTCTCTCAGCAACATTACGTGCTGAAATTGCCACTCGACCTATGTCGAGCGCCGCCACATAGTCCAGCTTTATTAAATACGACTTATGTGGTGAGCCGCTAATTAAGGGTTAAACACTGGAAAACAAAACACCATTACCGCCCTGAGTTGTGCCTGGACAACGAGGTACCTATGACTCGGTAACTGGTGCACACACACTAGGCTGACGCTCAATGAAACAGCCTATTCTCAAACAGTAAAAAATTACTCGATTAGGTTACACAAAGAAAAGATAGTTAACGTGATTAATTAACGTTACGGTAGATACTCAAATAACTGGCACTCCTGTATTAAAGAAAGTGCAATGCTAGTCCTGCAACATCAACTGGAAACTTCTGAAATAAGTCTGATGCTGGGAAGATGTTCGTAAAGAATCTTGAACAATTATAATGCAGAATACGGGTCACAATAAATGCTAGGACATATAGTAATAATAGGCAGGCGAATAATAAAGACTGCGCAAAGGTAGTAATGCTCGACAACTAAAGAAATGCTTCGTGACACAACGCAACAGCCTACTTGGGTTGTGCAACTCAACAACAACCTCGGCTCAAAAGTGCAGTGAATAATAATGCTGCATATATATAATAATGGGGCTTAACTCTAACCAGTGTCTGCTCAGTTAATAAAGTCTAGCTGGGGTATCAAGGCAGGGCAACAATGGGCGAGCATGCGGCTCGTAGCCTAACGTTGTCCAAGGGTGGTATAATGAAGATTACGTTATATGACGGGGATGCTCTCTTGATAAATCTAGGTCTCTAGTACCTAGCTCTATCCTGGCGATCCCTCAGAAGTCAACACAAAGAGGCAGCACTATGTTGTGAGGGATAGGCTATGGCCCTCTCACACCACAGCGCTGTGCTCGCAAAGTAAACCAACCCGAAGACAACTTAGGCTCCCACAGTACCTGTCGATGTCGTGCAGAGCTTAGCTAACACTGCACACATCGGAGACAACGACACAGTAACCTTACCCCTAGTCTAGCTTTAGATAACCAAGAAGAATCACTCAACACCTTGCAAGGGAGACATATACCGGTCTACAACCTTCCCGAGAGAGGACACATACGGAAAAGTCCGTCTCTCTAAACCTCAATAAAGCATAATACCTCCTTAACCTAATACATGGAAATATCTGAGAGCTTCGCGTACAATACGACTGGTCGACGGTGAACGTCTATGCTGAAACCAGAAGGGATGTTGAGTTTAATAAAGATTAGAGAATGAGAAAGGAGAAGTCGAGAGAGAGAAATAGTATGCAAAGTAGAGAGTATGGGGGACAGAATTGCAAAGGATGTAGGCGATACGCGTGTCAGGCAAGCTCTGAGCTGGTAAAAAACACGAGGCCGCGAGGGGAGGGGACTAGTTGACCACCCGGCCGCCAATGCCGTCAGCCCAAGCGAGCCGCGTCATAGCTCACCTCGCTGCCGGGTGTACTCCCTCACACTCTCTCGCTCGCCTCCCACACAAGCAACATTTATATTATAGCGAATATAATATATAAGGCGCGGTCACAGACCAAAACAAAGACCACTTCTAGACTGTCTGTGGCAACACGACACTAATGAAATAAAGCAAATAATTCTAGGACAACTGTAGCCTATCCCCCCATCCTGGCGAGCGCTAGCAAGCTGCAATGCCCCACGCAACCATTCTGCTAACGCCGGGAGGCGTCACATTATCGTAGTTAGTGGGTTTATTGAGATTAACTTTACTCCTTTGATCCATCCTGAAATCTCATTAAGGGAGCCCACCTCGCTTTTTTTCTCTTTCTATCCTTCTCTCTTTGGCTTGTATCCATTCGGCCCCGTTCAGCCTACTTTTTTAAGACGTTTACCCCCATCCAGGTGTCAATATTTTCCTGGTGAGCGGTAGCGAGCCAGCATATACTGTAGGCCTATATACTTTTGTTTTGACAGCAAGCTAAATCTGTACATTTTTAGATAGAAAAATTTCTCCGGCGAAGCAGGATTTCTCCATACAATGCTGGCTCGCTATCGCTCGCCAGAAGAAATAGACACCTGGATGGGGATAAACGTCTTCAAACAGTTGGCTGAATGGGGCCGAATGGATACAAGCCAGGGAAAGAGAGAAAAGGAGAGAAAGATAAACAAAAAAAGTGATCCCCCTTAAATCGTGTGAAGTTAGGCAACATATGATGAGAAACGCGTCATCGTATTGTAAAAGGGTTAAACATTCATTATATACTGTACTTCTAGCTCATATACCGGTACGTACTATTAATTTGTCTGTGTATATTATCTACAGCACATTTCGATTTTGGTCAATGCTAAGTTTTATTCCGTATATCATGTAAGTTGTGGTAAAAATAAAATCGTGATTCTACAATAAATAAAAAAAATGACATCATAACTAATTAACCAAAACAAATATAATTATAATATACAAATAATTATAATAAACTCCAGAATCTACAACACGCAAAATATCACAAAAACAGAATAGTAACAAGATCTAAAACAATATTTGAGATTTTTCGCAGAACAATACGAAAAAACAAACAAACATCAGCGAGTCCCTAAAACCGGTCAAAACACATTTTCGCTGGTGAGTAGTTGATTCAAGTTAAGCTGTTTGGTCGAAAGAAAATACGTTTTAACACATTCAGTACCGGTGCCATCCTTTTAACTATATTATGGCTTTTATTTGATGACTATATTCAGCTTAAGGGGTAGTGCTTGGTGTTTGGTAGCCTATAGGCTATATATTTATTTATTTATTTATTTTTAGTTTCCTCGTTAGACCTCCATCAAGCTTGGAAAAACACCCCCTAGACCCCCTTTCAAGATAAATTTTTACATTTTTCGGTAGAAAGATGTCCCGGCCGAAGGCAGATTCCTTCTAAAATTAAAGGCTCGCTATCGCTCGCCAGGAAAAAATGGATACCTAAACGGCACGAAAGGTGATCTTTGGTCAAAATTTCAAGTTTTTGTGTTCTCTTTGTAAACTGCTTCTTTCAACATAGGAGAATAGCATAGGAAGGAACAAAAAAACATATCGCATCCATAACCCCCCGGGGCGGGGGTTCGCCCACGACCCCCGAAAAACTAAACAAAAATCTTTCAGCCACCCAAATGTTTGTTTTGTGTCTGTAGTCTAAAGGGCTTCTGTAAGCAATAGAAATGATCATATGGGGGCATAAAGACCCTTATTACATCCCTAAGGGACCCTTTTGGGGTTCCCAATATCAAGGAATTTGGTCAATATTGAAAGGAAATTAGTCCTTACCTCTGGGTCATATTTAATTTTTAAATTAGTTAGCCATAAAAGTTCATTTTCTATTCGTAGCGCTCAGGATAGAAAATGTTGATTTAGGATGGCTAACCATCATATCCCCCCAAAACGTATTCTAAGGGCTGAAATTCTAAGAAATTAATTTGCCAGAAATCATATATTGGCACTAACGAGTCTATTAACAGTTTTTTGTATTGCCCAAATGCAGGTATAGGTCTATAATTGCACCTATACGAGCTAAACAAATTATTATTGTATTTAATAGGAAGGTATGATGAGGTAAATGATGTGGTATAGGTGGCAATATGCGGAAATGGATTATAAGGACATTCCGCCCCCTCTGACCCCCTTACGAAAATCTACTGTTACTCACTCCACCCCAACTGGTTTTCTACTGTTTTACCCAACCAGCGGGGGTGTGGGGGCGGCAGCCCCCTCCCATAATACTAGGTTAGGTTAGGTAAGGTTGTTAAGTTAGGCTAATGTCTCTCTGAAACAATGTAAAATCCGTGTCACATCTAGATTGATAGACTTTTGTCAGAGGAGGCGGAATGCCCTTATAATCCATTTCCGCATATTGTCACCTATACCACATCACTTACCTCGTCGTACCTTCCTGTTAAATACAATAATATATTTTTTAGCTCGTATAGGTGCAATTATAGAAATTTACCCAAATGCATTCCCCTTCTAACCACTACAAATAGGCCTATAAAGGAACATTTGCTCGTCGATTTATGGCCGATTTCCCGAAAATTTCGGTGATTTGGTCATTTGGAAGTCAAAATCCAGCTGTATCCCAAAGATAATTGTATAATAGATTTTTTTCAGCACCTTCTATTATTCAATATGGGAAAGCGATGACACTACTTTGTAGGGGATGCTTGTAGGATACGCCATGCAAAAATTGCGGGAAATTTGAAATTTTTTCTGTGACCTATCGATTTTACAAATATTGCAATGAAATTCTGCGCTCACGCGCGCACATACATAGAGAGCTGATTTTTTCATCGAGTCAGTGTTACACCATTACCATATATATGGCAAAAGGCCAGCAATGAGTCTCTTATAGAAGCTGAGATAAAAATATTCCTGGAGTCTCCCCTTATTGGCAAACAAAATTAGGATGAAAGGTCTCAAGCAGGAACTCACGTCTTAAAACCTCAAAAGTAATATGCTAAACATGAGGGAGAAGGGAGTCCAGAAAAAGCAAGTAGTACCCCCTTAAAAAATGCTTCCAACCAATAACAGTGTTCGAACTATCTCACTTAACCCTTTTTTCTACCACAAATACTTCCAAAACTGCAGCACATTATCGTCTAAATATAGCTATAATGAAATTAAAATTATGTCGCCGGTATATAAGGGGTTAAAATAGTGATCCTTGTTGCGTTTTCTACGGAGGCCATTTGGATATACATAGGCCCAAATATTCCGTACTTATAAACTCTGTGCGGTATACTTTTTTGTATACAATAAAGTAAAATAGGTTTTGAATATCGATAATCAACTAATAATTGTCTATGGGTCATGGAAGTTACTATATAGCCTATGTAATTTTATACTCTACATCACGAAACAAAAGATAATAATTTGTAGTCTCTTAACCCTTTCCTTATGAGGATGCATTTCACCTTATTGTGGCTGTCATTAGACGATTTGGTACAGCTTAGGAAGAATCTCTAGGAATCAGGGAGGTACAGTAAACTCGATCCCAATTAACCCTCTGATTACAACGCTGTCCTCTCTAAACTGCATAACATCGTCTAACAATAGCCAGAATAAAGTTTAGAAATGCGTCCTTATACACGATACACATACGGTAAAATCCCAATAACAAATAAGTAGCTAAAATAAATAAATATATCAATCAATAAATAAATATATCAATCAATAAATAAATAAATAAATCACCAAAAATGTCCTATTCTCGGAGGACAGGTGATTCAAGTAAGTAGATTGAGCGGAGGTATTTGTTTTCATCTGGGGCTAACAAAATGCTAAAGAAAGCTTATAGGTTGGTATACCGTACTTAATTTAACCCTTAATTAGCGGCGAGCAACATAAGTCGAGTTAAATAAAGCTGGACTATGTGGCGGCGCTCGACATAGGTCGTGTGGCAATTTCAGCACGTAATGTTGCTGAGAGAGAGAGACAAGTGGTGGCAGGAGAGTAGCGAGCGTATGACTGCTCCAGACCACCGCGGCGAACCTACTGACACGAATCCCACCTCCTCCCTCCCTCTCTCACTCGCTATATACGGAATTGTATGGGGAAAGTGCCTAATTACATGCTTTTTACACTCGCGTTGCACGGTTATTGCAAGAAAACTAGCCATCATAAAAGGATCGTTATGGTGTCATTCGAAAGCTCTGTTTATGCCCTTTCAGGGATAGATACTTGTTTTACGTTCTGGGTCTTATTTAGGCATGAAAATGATCACGTAAACAGCCCTATTTTGGCTAAAAACACCCCGCTGGGCGGTACATATAAATAAACCGCATAGGCCGCTCGTAAGGTGTTAAGGGAGCCCACCTCGTTTTTTTTTTTTCTCTCCCTCTTTGGCTTGTATCCATTCGGCCCCATTCAGTCTACTGTTTTAAGACGTTTACCCCCATCCAGATGTCACTATTTTCCTGGCAGCGAGCCAGCATATATATTTTGTTTTGTTTGACAGCAAGCTAAAGTTGTACATTTTTCGATAGAAAAATGTCTCCGGCGAAGCCGGAATTCTTCATACAATGCTGGCTCGCTGTCGCTCGCCACGAAGATATCGACACCTGGATGGGAATAAACTTCTTAAAACAGTTGGCTGAATGGGGCCGAATGGATACAAGCCAGGGAAAGAGAGAAAAGAAGAGAAAGATAAAACAAAACCGGTAACCCCCCCCCCCTTAAATAATTCTTTCCCTTCGCAGCACCGTTAATAGACGAAACAACCTGACAAATTTACGTTACCTTTAGAAATAGGCATGATAATCCATCTAATCTCTATAAACATCACTCGTTCCCACAATATATGTTCGGTATCAGGCGCTGCGAAGGGAAAGAATTGTTTAAGATAAGAATACCAACCAATTTTTTTTTCCGCACTTCCCAATGGTGTGGAATGAACCTCTGACGACCAGCAGTTACTGATTCGATTCCAATGTTGCCACAGTTCTGTATTTTTTGTATTTTTTGTATTTTTTGTTTTTTTACTTCGATAACTCGAGTTCTATTACATAATTATAACAGTGTACAGTTGCCCACATAAGTTCTGTTCCTCTCCGTGAAATACAGTAGGCCTATAATGCGCATGATTGAATTACGAGTATAGTTTCGTATGCTATGCAGTTGGTTAACTCATCCGACTAGTCAACTGATACTTAAAAGAAACCACACTCGCAATTCATTCATACTAATTTATGTATACAGACAGGCAAACAGACACAGACAATCACTCAGACTGTCAGACATATCAATCACACAGAGAAGGCAGACATAATTACCAATGACGCATTAGGTGGGTCGGCGTTGGCCTTCAGTGTTCATTCGTTACAGGGGCTTTCTTCAACGTTGACTGCCTTCTCTTCGGCATCTTGATTGGCCAGAAATTGGAGATGTCATGCCGATAACGCTGATATCCAACACAACGCGTTGAAGCTTGTAAACACTGCAGGACAGGGCCAGTAAAGGCAGCAAGTGGAGGCAAGACTGATACAAGTTACTGCACTATCAACTATGGCTCTCACTCAAGTGACAGGGCTACTGTCTGGGCCAGATAGGCCCACTGGCGCAAGGTAGCAGCTCAACTGAGTAGGCAGAGTCGCAGACTAGCAGAGCGAGTCAGCTGAGCTACCCACAAGCTGGTGAAAAGAGTTGCCACATACCTCAACATGAAATTACAATATGATTTAAATATCCAGGAAACACACATACTGTATATTCATGATACATACGGATTGCATGGCGTGGTACTCTTGCAGGCACACCTAGACAGCCCACGAAAGTTCTAAATAAGGTCGGTTTTGATATATTTAGAAACGGTCTTTGGAAACTGACTTTGGCAAGCATGGTAATGGATGTTAAATGAAGACTTTTATAGATCTAATTTAATTACCTCATATTTCGATTGTTTCGCCCCAAACTACCGAATACCGATAGATATTAATAATGTGGATATATTTTCAGCCTTCTGAACACTTGTGGTTAACATTGCTATTAACATTCATTGTTTTAACCACTTCTGTACCGGCGACGTCTCTTTAATTTAATTCTTACTACAATCAGATGAATGCTAGATTACTCGGCCCACGGGACAGCTCGGCTCGGACAGCTCGGCCCACGGCGAGACAGCTCGGCCCAGTAAAACCGAGACAGCTCGGCCCAGTGTTAACCCTTCTTTAGCGGCCTATGCGGTTTATTTATATGTACCGCCCAGCGGGGTGTTTTTAGCCAAAATAGGGCTGTTTATGTGATCATTTTCATGCCTAAATAAGACCCAGAACGTAAAACAAGTATCTATCCCTGAAAGGGCATAAACAGAGCTTTCGAATGACACCATAACGATCCTTTTATGATCGCTAGTTTTCTTGCAATAACCATGCAACGCGAGTGCAAAAAGCAGGTAATTAGCCACTTTCCCGATACAATTCCGTATATAGCGAGTGAGAGAGGGAGGAGGGAGCTGAGATTCGTGTCAGTAGGTTCGCCGCGGTGGTCTGGAGCAGTCATACGCTCGCTAGTCTCCTGCCACCACTTGTCTCTCTCTCTCAGCAACATTACGTGCTGAAATTGCCACTCGACCTATGTCGAGCGCCGCCACATAGTCCAGCTTTATTAAAAACGACTTATGTGGTGAGCCGCTTTTTAAGGGTTAATTGCGAGACAACTCGGCCTTTCACAACCCTTATTTGCTTGGACAACATAAAAATGATATAGATGGCTATATTGATCATTTTGGAATCACTATGTCCCTATCTATTTATGTATCTATCTTTTCGTTTCATCAAACATGTGACAATTCATTAACTTTTATTTCTCGTATTGATCATTTTGAGATCACTATGTCCCTATCTAACCTAACCTAACCTAACCTAACGAATGCTAGACTACTCGGCCCACGGGACAGCTCGGCCAGGACAGCTCGGCCCACGGCGAGACAGCTCGGCCCAGTAAAAACGAGACAGCTCGGCCCTGTGTTAATTACGAGACAACTCTTAATTAACCTAACCTAACCTAACCTAACCTAACTTACACATTATGAATCGAGAGAACTAGCTTATGACATAATTATACAATAAACGAACATTTCGCCCACATTACACACACGCCATAAACGGGAGGCCATGTATGCAGCACCAAATCCTGCAAATCCTGTCCTCTGCGCATGCGTGAGAATCTTAGGCCCCTTGGCACGATTTTGTTTTCCTTTATATTATTATATTATCTTAACCTAACCTAACCTAACCTAACCTAACCTAACCTAACCTAACCTAACTTAAATTAACCTAACAGTTGAGCCTAAATAATATAATAAAAATATTAGGGAAAATGCCGCGCATATGCAGAGGACAGGATTTGGTGCTGCATACATGGCCTCACCCATAAACCCTCCACTTAGCTCTCCCCATCCTAATCCTGACTGATCTCGTCAAATTGCCCCATAGTAAAACATGGGGCCGAGCTGTCTCAAATAATGGGCCGAGTTGTCTCGCCGTCGTGGCCGAGTTGTCCAAAAGTGGGCCGAGCTGTCCGAGCCGAGTTGTCCCATGGGTCGAGTCGTCCAGTCACCAACCTAACCATAGCATAACATGGGGCCGAGCTGTCTCAAATAATGGGCCGAGCTGTCTCGCCGTCGTGGCCGAGTTGTCCAAAAGTGGGCCGAGCTGTCCGAGCCGAGTTGTCCCATGGGCCGAGTCGTCCAGTCACCCTATCAGACGATTTTATTCAGTTTAAAAAGAGCCTCAAGCAACTAACAGGCTTCGAACTATCTAACTTAGCCCTCTATGCAAGTGCAACCATAGATCCTTCTTAACCTGCAAAAAATCGCCTAAACATAGCTAGAATCAAATTATATTAACGCCGCTGGTACAGAAGGGGTTAAAGCATAAACCCCATGCGAAAAGAGTATGGTACTATAATATTATCCTTTCTGTCTATATTTACAGAACAACACATTTCTACTCTCAAACCAAAACTAAATACACTTCAGGATTAATCGGTTTTGTGTATATTATACTGGAATATTAACTCCAAATGGATTATTATCTTATAAACGTTTGGTGCTACAATGAAAGTGACAATCAATTATAAATAAGCAGAATGGTATCAAACCCCCTCATACAAGGTCAAGGTCACTCAGTTTGTTTGTCGGTCTGTCTGTCTGTGCAACATATTTGCATAGTAGGCCTTCCCAAGGGTTAAGTGCCCCATTAATTACTCCTTCCATTCGTCTATACATTAGGCTACCATAGCTCAGTTGGAATATATGTACTGTACAATGTACATGCTCAGATTAATATGCAGGATTCGAAACTGCATACTAAAACGTAGACTTGTGCACATTTCTTGTCTTGATAGTGTATTGCATAAGTGCGCGGAATTTCGATGTGAGTATCCTAGGTTCGAGTCCTTGGAGTGCCACATGTATATATTTGTTGATTTCATTAATTGAGTTTAGAGGTGAAGTTGGTTTGTGGAAAAAAACAATAATAGATGATTACGAAATTATTATACATGAATTTAGACGGTCCGTGCGGAAATGTCATTTAAAAGAGGAACTTAATCTTACTCAAATGTTAAGGTCAATTATATAGGTCAAAGGTCAACTTTTTAACTACTCCTTCAATGTTCACCATATATATAACATATTCATAATAGCCTACTCGGCCTTCGGCCGAGAAATTTTTCTACCAACAAATGTACAATTTCATCTCGCAAAGAGGGGGGGGGGGGGCCCTTTGGGATAGTGTGATAGTGTTTCTTTAAGTTTGAAAGAGGTCTAGGGAGCAAACTAAAACAAATATAAATACCGGTAATAATAAAACAATGCGTAAACAAATAAAATAAGGTCCCCTTAATATGGTTACATAAAGGTAGGCTGCACCAACACTTGCCTCTACTTCATGTGTCTAATAATGTACACATTTTAATAATTGTACTAACACCAAGGATACTTTTTCACCAAATCCAGAAGAATGTTTAACCCTTAATTAGCGGCTCACCACATAAGTCGTATTTAATAAAGCTGGACTATGTGGCGGCGCTCGACATAGGTCGAGTGGCAATTTCAGCACGTAATGTTGCTGAGAGAGAGAGACAAGTGGTGGCAGGAGAGTAGCGAGCGTATGACTGCTCCAGACCACCGCGGCGAACATACTGACACGAATCCCAGCTCCCTCCTCCCTCTCTCACTCGCTATATAAGGAATTGTATCGGGAAAGTGGCTAATTACATGCTTTTTGCACTCGCGTTGCACGGTTATTGCAAGAAAACTAGCCATCATAAAAGGATCGTTATGGTGTCATTCGAAAGCTCTGTTTATGCCCTTTCAGGGATAGGTACTTGTTTTACGTTCTGGGTCTTATTTAGGCATGAAAATGATCACGTAAACAGCCCTATTTAGGCTAAAAACACCCCGCTGGGCGGTACATATAAATAAACCGCATAGGCCGCTCGTAAGGTGTTAATGATCAGGCAAGATATTTATTCATCCATCCATCTATATACTCAGGTCCAACCACGGTATAGTAACAATAGAAGGTAGACGCAGTTAATTCTTGAACTCTTATACATAAAGGCTTCTAAAAAGCACTAAACAGACTTTTATTAATTATTTTTATTTTGTTACTTCACGCTCAACCATGGTACCGTCATAATATAAGATATAGTTGTCGAAATACGTTGATTATTCTATAAGCGAATATTTAGTGAAATATTCGTATACCATCGTGGCTTGTTTGGCTCCGCTATAGTGTTCTCTCTGGCCGTCAGAGGGCACCATCGTCCGTTCTTCTCCCCCCCCCCCACTCCGAGTCCCAGCCACCATTTCGCTTCGTAGAAATCTATGTTCCCTATAGCTGGCCAGATACTTATACAAATCATCTCTCCACATCCCCTAGGCCTTCATACACCCTCAAACGCAATCACTGGGTGAAAGTTGATGAGTGTCAGAAGCAAACTACGTGAATTTAAAGGAAGTTGAGCAAGGGATAAACGAGAATCCGTTTAAGCCTACCTTTTCTCCCGACCCGAATCGAAAATCACCAACATCTTCGAAATATCTCTTCATATAATCTACACATATATCAAATTACAATGCTAACATGTAGATTGGGTCCTACTACAATAACAATATCGATATCAATCGACGATACTCTATGTAATTATTAGGCAATTAGGTGGATAAAAATATCCGCATTTCCGCGGTAAATGAAGCGACGTCGGCTATATACTACCTCATAGCCATATATATATATTCTTCAAATGCAAAAAATAACAACTTTAGCAAATAGACTAGGGTCCTGTCACACTATATATGTCTATGTTTATCCATGTCACTTTACATTTTCGGTGGAAAACGCCGAATTAGATCCTGTTAGAAGACCATATTTAGGCTAGGGAGACGGTACACAGGAGTCATTGAGTGACGTCACAGAGGCCCAAACAAGTGACTGTCCTGGTTCCAATACTACCGCCATGCGCCTACCCCCTATGTTACTATACCGTGGGCCCAACCCCCACTTTTCCCATTTTTTTCTTTTTCTGTTTGTTTTCTTTTTTTCTGGGGGTGGCTGACTCAAGACAGAGCCAGAATAGGGACAACACAACATAAAACAATGAACACACAAAAACAAAATACAAATTCACACACATCTAGATATTCATAATGTGAGTAAAAGGGTAAAGACAAAAAATAGGACAAGATTTTTTTTTTTTTTGTATTTATCTAACAATTTAGGAACATTTAATCAAATGTTCTGTACTACCTGCACTTTGCCTAAAAATATATACCGACAAACTTTCAGAAACTATTTAAAACATCAAGGCATAAGATCAATGATATTATTATGCTAATATTTGTTCCTAAGTTAACTGATATGCACAGACTACTGGGGCATACAGTTTTCCTATTCAATGTTCAATTAAAATAATAAAACAAAATGCTGAAGTATTTAAATAATGTCATTAAGAGTCAATTGTAAAGAGAAAATATCAAATTAGCAGAATTGGGTATGAAGTTCTCTTTCCAAAGTGCGAAAACAACACATCTACATTATTTGTTAATCTATTGTTAGAATATTATTATCGATCTATATCTACGTGTGTAACTCCCATTTCTCTTTCTCTCAACTCACAATTACTAAATTAAATGTATACAGATATATATATATATATATATATAGAGAGAGAGAGAGAGAGAGTCAGCCAGCCAAGCAGCCTAATAATATCCTCATCAACATTATTTTCCCTTAGATTTGCTGCCTCTCAAAGCAGATTCCTTCCCTCCCTCCTTTTCTTAATGCCTTTTCTCCTTTTCTCTCCCCCCCCCCCTCCTCCCCTCTTTATTCCCCCCTTGTCTGCCTAATGTCTTCCTCTCTTCTTCTCCTTCTCTTTCTCTCTATGGCCCATCTTCTTTTCTCTTATCCCGTTTTCTTTGTCTTAATTTCGGGGGCGGCTATTCTCTTCTTATTCTTTTACCATTTTCCCCCATGATTTCTTTTTGGGCTCTCCTCTTTTCTGAGTCTACGCGTATTTTGGCTCCCAGTGGTGGTCATTGAGGGCATCGTTCTTCTTCCAGCCCTCCCACAGTCAACCAGGGCTTATATACTGTATATTACGCTTGGATAACCTTGATCAAATCCAGTGGCTAAAATTTGAATTTCCAATATATATATATATACAGTATATATATGTATATATATATATAGAAGCGATTCTCTCTTCACGGGGGAAGCGGAGGCGTATAATAAATAGAAAAACCAGCGCTGGGATGAACATCTTTATTGTGGGACGTTTCGGCTTACACACAAGCCATCTTCAGCCTAAAGTAAGACAAAAAGGGCCTACATAAATATTTGCATATTACTAATGGTTAATATTTAAAACGTGTAGGAGAATTATGATTATAATTATAATTAAATTATATACTAAAATTAAGTAGGTTGGCAACACGAAATACAAGTAAATTGTACGAAAGGGGGGAGACAATATTGAAAACAACAAGTGTAGAAACGGGTTCGCATTAAAGTAGAATGGATTCGCAGAAATATAATTGTAAACACCAAAGATTTTTGAAAAATCGGAAAATGCCTGTCATGTACGAAATACATTAAATTAGCATGAAAGGCAGTGAAACTATAAAAGAAAGCCACTAGAGTAACATTATTACAGATGGAAATTGAAAATTAAGAAACTAATTCAATAATTCAGAGAATCAGACAAAATCACCAAGCACCAAAATATATAAAAGTGTTACAAATTAAGTTTTAATTATAATGCAAAACACATTGAAATAGTACAAAAGGGGGAAACAACTATATAGGAAGACATTAAACTAAAGTAGAGTGTGGTTAAGGCCATAAGAGAACACTCTGAAGCTTCAGGCCACCCAATACATCCTTCGGATTTCTCCAGTCTTCACACAGCCGTAGACGACACCACACGCCTTCTATCTGAGTCTCTTTTATTTCAAAATCTACGCCCAACCCTGGGCACACACGAGACTTCCACCCCCTTACTTTGCTTCTAAGTATCTTGTGGTATGTTTTCCAGTTTTATTATGTATGTTCTCTTCCATTAGTTCTATTTTCTTATTAAATATGTCCACATTCTATACTAATTCCTTAACCACACTCTACTTTAGTTTAATGTCTTCCTATATAGTTGTTTCCCCCTTTTGTACTATTTCAATGTGTTTTGCATTATAATTAAAACTTAATTTGTAACACTTTTATATATTTTGGTGCTTGGTGATTTTGTCTGATTCTCTGAATTATTGAATTAGTTTCTTAATTTTCAATTTCCATCTGTAATAATGTTACTCTAGTGGCTTTCTTATATAGTTTCACTGCCTTTCATGCTAATTTAATGTATTTCGTACATAACATTCATTTTCCGATTTTTCAAAAATCTTTGGTGTTTACAATAATATTTCTGCGAACCCATTCTACTTTAACCCTTCTTTGGCGGCGCGCATCATATGTCGAGTGAAAGAAATTTGGACTATGTGGCAGCTCACAACATAAGTCGTGTGGCATTTTCAGCACGTAATGTTGCTGAGCGAGAGAGACAAGTGGTGGCAGGAGAGTAGCGAGCGTATGACTGCTCCAGACCACCGCGGTGGACCAACTGACATGAATCCCACCCTCCTCCACCCTCTCACACTCGCTACATAGTGAATTGTGTGGGGAAAGTACCGAATTACATGGTTTTTGCACTCGTGTTGCGCGATTGTTGCAAGAAAACTAGCAGTCATACAAGGATCGTTGAGGTGTCATTGGATAGCTCTGTTTATGCCCTTTCAGGGATAGATACTTGTTTTACACTCTGGGTCTTATTTAGGCATGCAAATGATCACGTAAACAGCCCTATTTTGGGTAAAAACACCCCCCTCTGGTGGCTACATATTATTTACCGCCTAGGCCGCTCGTTAGGTGTTAATGCGAACCCGTTTCTACACTTGTTGTTTTCAATATTGTCTCCCCCCTTTCGTACAATTTACTTGTATTTCGTGTTGCCAACCTACTTAATTTTAGTATATAATTTAATTATAATCATAATTCTCCTACACATTTTAAATATTAAATATGCAAATATTTATGTAGGCCATTTTTGTCTTACTTTAGGCTGAAGATGGCTTGTGAGTAAGCCTAAACGTCCCACAATAAAGATGTTCATCCCAGCGCTGGTTTTTCTATTTATTTATATATATATAATATATATATATAAATTTTACACAAATGGAAGGATCAATTTATGCACTCATTACCTTTGTTTATAATACAGCATCTTGAACATAGCATAATACCCATACTTTATCAGCTCAGCATAATTTGACGAGTTTGATCAAAATATAGTCAGAAAACTTGACAGGCAGAACACTGACACCATGTGAGGAGGAACACTTTACTAACAATGTTTTGCATAGAGCCTGATGCTAAACATTATCATTGATGTGCTCCGCCTTATAGGGTGTTTATATTCATAATATGATAAGTTTTATTCACGTTTTTATTCAACAATAGTTCATTCATTATAGGTAGGCCCGAAATCCTGACCACTATAGTCTGTTCATTCTAGGTTGGGCAGAAATCGTAACTTCTAACTTCTGTAACTCAAAACAAACTAGAGTAATCGAGCTAATATGTCTACCAAATAGGAAGACCTGGCTAGGGAATAACTGTGGAAATTGACAGCCCATTTGCTCTATCCCTTTTTGAGTTACAGAGGTTAGAGGTTACAATTCCTGCCCAACCTAGAATGAACCTCTGTAACTCAAGCAAAGTATATTTAATGCATTATGTATTTAGGATATAATATTATTATCTTCCTTTAGACGGGTTTCTTTCTGGACCCCCTTCTCCCTCATGTTTAGTCCCATTAGTGTTGCCATTTTAAGACGTTCGCCCCATTGGTTAAATTAATATATTACTACATTTTATAAGAAGAGAAAATCTACCTTCAATCTACAGTCCATTCATTATAAGGTAGGCCAGAAATTGTAACCCCCTAACTTATGTAATACATAATGGGCTAGAGCAAATGGGCTGCGAGTACTCGACATCTCTTCCCTGGCTGACTCGTCCCAAATGGTTACGATATCTGGACTACCTATAAAGATTGAACTACATATTGAAAGATAAGTTTGCTTATATAATATATATTAATTAAATGGAGAAGGTTGTTCATTTTCTGGGCCCCCTCTTTCCTCATGTTTAGCTCCATTAGTTTTAAGACTATTAGACGTTTGGCCTATTAGTTTGGCGATTTTAAGACCTTTCACCCCATTTCATTGTCAATATTAAGACTTTCCGTGTCATTGAAGTGTCGATATTTTTTGTTATGTCGTGATATAATATTTATATCTCGTTATCAAGTCTGCACTAAAATCCAGGTATGGACTTATACGACTGTAAATTTCCTCAACAGGAACACATCGAACACGTTCTTAATCACAGAAATAGGTATTCAATCAGGTGCTACAAAACTCAATAATAACACGCAGGTAATTGTACACATATAATTTATTAAATGGGCAAAAGGGTTGATGTATTTATTGATTCTGATCATATGCTCCTGAACTCTCAATATGTTGCACAAATTATTTCTATGTTGAGATCACGGATGTATTAAGCACAATAAAGACTGAGGGTTACTTTCACTATTATAAAAAACAGGAAGTAACACAAGGAATACATTAATATTCAGTCTTGAATCAGGAACACAAAATATAACCTATTGTGGTAATATAGTCATATGAAATATACTCTTAATTATAAAGAACATGTAACATATAGAGTCAACTCTTGATAATAATATATATGTGAGTGGAGTGTCTAACGTATTCTTATTCTTTTAGAACACAGATATTCTCCGAGTAGGAGAGGATCAGGGGAATTGAGATTTCAAACAAGTGCAGAAGCGGTTGGTTCGAGCAACGTTCACGGGGGTGGGAGGCGCTCGTGGGCAGGTAGATCAGCCCAGGTAGGAGTGGCTAATGACCAGGTCAACAGCTCAGGTCATTTGAGTTACTGCGGTATTGGGAATTTTATTTATTATTAATGCGACTATGCACTTTATATTTGAAAGAGGAAGTTAAAATTACGGGGAATGAGGTGCGCAATTAATTTTACAATTCAACTTATAATTAACTTACTTTGACAAAATATGATCTGATCGTATGTCTCTTCAATCAATATACGCAATAATATTAAATCGAATCGAGGAATTCAGATGTAATATTTACTCTATGATTATAAATAAATCAAGGATCAATATCTCTTAAGTAAAAATTGATAAATAGCAGTCAACAGAACTAGCGTAGTTAGACAATACTGAATAACGCTTTCTATAAAATCAGCGTATACGAATAATTAGTTACACTATTAATTATAGGTAAAATGGCGTACACGACAAAGCTGTACTAATTGAAATACCCAAGAAGGTATAATAAGATATCTGAACGAGTTAACAGAGTCTTGTAATGAATTCACACAAAAGCGGTGTATTCGGATTGATGAATAATTAGAAAATCGATCTATGCAAGACTAGAATTCCTAGACGATAAAAATCAAAATGATCTACATCAATAATCAAGTGAACAGAAATACAGTTCATATAATAAGGGGAATAACGCTTAAACAAACTAGCGTGGATTTAGGATCTCAGGAAGAAAGTATACTGTATAATAATTTATGATAATTGATAACAATTTTTCACGAGGGGGGACTGAGATAAACAAAATATGAAATTGAACGTAGGTTCTAGGTCACAGGTTCTTATTTAAAGAAGGGAATAATTAAACGCTATACACTTCGACTTCAACTTGTAACATACATAAATAGAATTAGACATATACAAGGAAAGTCTGTGAGGATTGAGCTAAGTGCGTTTTATGAACACAAGTATGTAACGTATGTGTAGTACATTATAGGAGGTAATTATCAAAGTTGAACACTTAGACCTTAGGCACAGATCTATATGACAGTTACTACAAATTCTGAGGGATTAACACACACGCAAGGAACAGGGATCTTGGACACAGATCTCTAGATAATTAAGCACTGTAATATTCACATACTTTAACCTTACCTTCACATCAATAATCACAACATAAGATACTCAGAAACACTTAGGGTAATTAAGGAGGGTAGAGGGCTGAGAGAAAGTCTGGCCGGCGTTGAACGTAGGTCCACAGGGCAGCACTTCCGGAAGACGTAGGTCCACAGGGCAGCACTTCAGGAAGACGTAGGTCCATAGAGCAGCACTTCAGGATGAACTGGTCCTCACAATCAGGACTTCAGGATCCGGACTTCAGGAGGCACACAGCAGGTTCGGCGAGCTCTCAGGGCAGGGGGGAAGGCAAGACAATTGTTCCACTGCTGTCATATATCCTGTTCTTATTCAGAGTTAAGGATATTACCCCAGTGGTTGTTTGCATACTTTTCCTATATTTCGTTGAGCCTATGTTTGGCTTAATTCTTGTCTCTTGCTTATAGGACTTCAAGGTAAAAGGGATATTGTAATACGTTGTGATCAAGTTGTGATGATTAATACTTAACTAATACATACATGGGAATGATTATTAGGTACATACATATAATGGCTATTTTATTGAACACTTAGGGGTTCGTTACGTGGCCTAGTATACATGCGAAAATTGTTTTACTGATTACTTCATAATTGGAGCTCTTTGGCCAATGTGGTAATAATTCGCCTAGGCTGTCTTCTATTATTAGGTTAGATGGTTCTCCAGGTCCATCATAATTTATAGGCCTCCCTGGTTCCATTTGTTCCGGTAGCATTCAGGCCTTTGGTGTTTCATTTGCATAAACATTTCTTCGTTATACTGCAAGTCTGGGGTTTGAACAAATGGGGGCTGATGATTGGTGGGTGTGTTTTGAAACCTCGGCCCTGATAGGACATCAGGATTTCCCTTTAAATGGGGGGACTGTCCTAGGTATTCCGTGTCCCATAGAATCTGGGAAGCTCCCGAGGTCATGGGGTGCTCAGGTAAACTTGGCTTCCTTCTCCCTCCTTGTTTTGATGCTTGCGATCTTATATGCACTGGAGCCCGTTCTTGCCAACCCCATCATTTCACCACCGTCGGCATAGAAAAAGTCGCGACCTCGCGATTTCAAGACATATGACCGAGTAGTGGAAGTGTTGAGGACGGGTGACAGGTTCTGCATCATCAGGAACCACATCATAGTCGGGACATTTGCAGACTTGGAGATGTCCATGGCCATGTGGACATGAAGGGGTTGTCGTGCCTCTGAAGCCAGTTGTACTAAATGAAGAGGGGACTTCACAGGCGACGTCTTTACACCATTCGACACCATGACGTGGTTGATTTTCATAGCTGATGTAGGCGCAGTAGCAGGCGATGTAGTAGTAGAGGCGTTGGGAGAGGTTTTGGTCACGGCAGGGGCTGGAGAAGTAGTGACCCGAACAGTGGAGGCTGGTGGAGTGTGCCCTGCTGAGGTGGTGCGGCCATCAGGTAACCTGGACGTCGCACTTGATGGGGTGGACAGGTGTGGCGGTGGCAAGGTAGGTTTTGGGGTGGTCAGGTGTGGCGGTGGCAAGGTAGGTTTTGGATGGCCCCGCCGTCGGTATGTAGGCCGGAAGGTTGGAGCCCATCGTTCAGGTGGTATCACACGTCGACCAGATCTTGTACATGTAGGGTTAGAGGAAGTAGGGATTAGAGGAGGTTTATTGACACGTGATTGAGGGGAGGGTGTGGAGGTAGAAGTAGAAGAATGTGGCGGCGTGTTGTGTAGGTTAGGTCGAGGCCGAGTTGAAGGGGACGAAAGAGGTGGAGGAGGAAGGGAAGAAGATGGTTTACTTAAGGAATGAGAGACAGATGGAGCTGGAGTTTTAGGTTTAGAGGCATAGGTAACAGGAATAGATGATTTTCTAGCAAGAGGAACAGGTAGTTGGGGAGGACTAGATACAGGCAGAGTGCTAAGATTATGAATATTAGCGATAGGTGAGGATAATTGTGGAGGGGTAGAGATAGGCGGAGTGCTCAGATTAGGAATGTTAGCGATCGCAGGGGTAGTAGGTAGAGTACTAAGTGACTCAGAATAGATAGGTAGGCTGATAGATGGAGAAGGAAGCACAGGCAAGGAAAGTGGTCTAGAAATAGCTTGGGAAGGTAGTAGAGGAGGAGCCGAGACAATGCGTGTAGGCAAAGAAAGAATAGGAGTGTAAACAATAGGCCGTGCCCGTTGTGGCAAAGGGGGCGTGGCAGGTGGTGGTAGAGGGTGTGAGTCTGGAAGAGGTTTCTTTCTGGGTGTAGGTGTTACAGGAAGGTTGATGACAGGAGATGCAGGTTCTGTGGATCCCAAGTTTTGATTATTAGATGCAGGCAATATGTCATTCTGATTAGGCATATTCTGCTGATTCTGCAAGCATAATCATATTCTCATCAATGGTCTGAAATCTACGGACATGTCTGTTACGGTATGTGAGTGACTCACCAAATAGTTAACGGTAACCTGGTAGCAATTTGGTACAATTAAAATTTCGATGGGACCTTTAAATTATCGTGTAATACGCAGAGCTGGGCACCACAAACGAAAAATCTAGTCCACAAACTCAAATTTGCAAACCCAGAACATAACTTCCACAAACACAAATCAGCAAACATCATGAAATTTCTGGTTCCCAAATGCAAATCAGCAAACGCAAACCTGTTTTTATTTTAAAATTTAAACTACAGAACAAAGGGTAAATCAATGGGTTGAGTTTATTATATCCCACGGCCAGGTGTTGGGTAAATTATTTTGTTACCGGCCGACGGCCGTGGGATACAAATTCTACAATATTGGTTGAGGGGGGCCGGGGTCTTTGTCCCCTCATCCCCAATGACTTATTGTCATCATCATATATATCAGCAGGGTCAAATAGCAATACAAAAACAGTCAAATTAGAAATGTATGTAACTGTGAGCGTGCGACTATGTAAACAAAGCGGATGGTATGCCCGCTAACACAACTCTTACCTTAAGTTTAATAGGCCTAGTCCTACAGTTTATTTTAGTCTAGGTTAATGGAGAGCCCAAAAAACGTTTGTCCCACATTTTGTATGAGGAACTTACCCCATTTTGGTTATCAACAAAAATATATATATATATAATATGTAGGCCTATAGATAGGCCACTTCGTTTGTCCGGCATAGGCAATTAAACGTTGGGGCGACTTGTTTTCGGGGAGAGTCCTTCAGTAATAATCAGTATTCGCAATGTTGCACCATTCGGGAGGAGGTACACCAGATCACAGATGTGCAAGGAGGTGATTCATTCGTGGCCACCCCTTTGGGGATGGCAATAGAAAAAAAATAGGTCTACTTTAGATAGATTAAGTAAATTAATAGAATGTAGACTAGCCTAGGCCTATATTCATTATGATGCTCAGAATATAGCTTCAGATCAGAATAAAATAAAATTGTATTGTACATTTATATGATACTTTCAAAATTAACACTCTAGCCTATTTGACACTAATAAAATGAGTCAGTGATTAGGCCTAGGCCTAGCCTATATGCAATATTTAGCCTACATGCTTTGAGGCATTTTGATGGGATTAGGGTAACCTAATAAACTTAGTTTAGGTTAAGAAAACATTAATATAAATTAAATTAACTAACTAGGCCTAGCCTAACTGAAGTGAAGCGCCGCTATAGGCCTAGCCTATTTCTCAAGTGAGACCATGAAATCCCGCACTAATAAAAATCGCACTAAATAGAAGTATCAATTCAAATGGAAATAAATAAATCGAGACAGTAGGATATAATTACTCACCCATACGATTGAAATCAAACCGTAGGCCTATAGGCTAGGCTATGGAAATTTGTTAACTTGGCCACGAATATTAGGCCTGGCCTAGACAAGGCCTGTAACCTAACCGCTTCATTATATATATAGCCTATAGGCTATTCGTTTATAAAAGGTAAGACTAATGTACTATTCACTTCAAATACACCATAAGCTTTTCAAATAGCCTATCTAATCATAAATAAAGACGACGCCTATCATTTGATGACGAACACGTGACGTGTGATAAACAATAACAATACAATATAGGCTATCCTAATTAAAGGGTTTTCGCATAATTCATCTAATATTCGTCTTTATCGTAACTCAGCTCTCTACATCTCAGTATTTAGGCTATTTTGACAATATCCATATCCAAAAATAAATAATCTAGACTATTGATAATTAAAATATATTGGCTCAAGAGTGGAATAGTGGATTCGATTATGATTTGTGAGAGTTGCACAGTCGAATGATCGAATCTCTCCAGGTCTTCAAATAGTTGTGTTTACATTAAAGCAATATTTAGTAAGTAATCTTTATTATCATGTCTTCCTTAGCATTTTCACACATCAAATCACATACGAAAAATCACGAAATACAGAAGGTGCACTAGATTCCCGCACAACAAGAAGTAATTGGCTTGGTTTTTGGCGGGCGCTGGAAGTGTAGGGGCCACGGGACTGTGTTTACCACAGGTGGTGGGAACCAAATTTTGCGGACTCAAGGTTAGCAACATGGAGGTAACTTTCAGATCTACAAATGCGCAGATAGGCAGCCATTTTGCCGCCAACGCAAGTGCGCCACCATAATGACACTTTCGCCATGGCGAAATTGGCGTTTTGCGTAAGTGTATGCGGAAGTGCCCAGCTCTGGACTAATACGATAGTGTAAGACAATTAATGTGCTAAGGTACGTCTCTGTGACGTCAATAGGTATACGACAGTCTAACGTTCGTTCCCACGGTAGGGCGGAGGACGATTAGATCGTGTATTATAAGATTGTAAGTAAGTTAAGGCTATAAAAGGCCTAATATGCTATTAAGCAATATTGACATGGTCTTATGGTCTTAGAGACTAAAGGGCAAACCTTAAGCGACTGGACCAGCTCCGCCGTTACCTGAATGCCGTGTAAAACACATCGAGCCTTTCCAAGCTGTAGGGTTAGATTACACAGGTGCATTGAAGACGAGAGAGCAAGATAAGGTCTATATATTATTGTTGACCTGTGCAACGTCTCGCGCGGTACACTTAGAATTAGGTGAAAATATGTCTAGCGAGGAATTTATGCTGGCATTTAGACGGATTTGTGCACGTCGTGCATTCCCTCAACTAATACTTAGCGACAATGCTCCTACTTTTATCCAAGCATCTAAATATGGGAGAAAGGAAGTGCGAAAGGAGGTTCATTCCAGTTAGGGCATCTTGGTTTGGTGGAATGTGTGAACGGTGTGTCGGCATTGTCAAATCAGGACTGAGAACGGTAGTAGGACATGCAATATTGAAGAAGAGTGAGTTAATGACAGTTCTCACCGAAATAGAAGCAGTCGTGAATGATTGTCCGCTCACAAATGTGTACACCGACCTGCAAGAGCCACTGCCATTAATGCCAGCTCACTTACTATATGGTAAACCATTGACTGCATTTCCGTCCGATTTCCAGTCTACCATAGAACTAGAGGATCCTTCGTTGTACTCTAAAACAGCGGTGTCTAAGCGATACCAGTATATTTCGAAGGTAATCGAGGACTTTAGAAAGAGGTGGATTGATGAATATCTGCTAGCATTGAGGGAGAGAAGCATCAAACCCTCTGGTAGACCATCGGCACCTACTGTTGGTGAAGTAGTTATAATAAGGGGAGATAGTCCTCGTTTGTATTGGAAATTAGGCCGCGTGTTGGAGGTGTACAAGGGGGACGACTCTGTAGAGCGGGTGGCACTATTGAGGACGGCCACTGGAACTACTGTTCGTCCTATCGCTCGTTTGTACGCTTTGGAGCTCGATTCTGCATTGCAATCTGATGCTCCACCTGTTCTTGCTGGGTCCGAGAATTCTCAACACGACGATTCACCCCTTACGAATGGTGATCAATCTCGGACCGGGACGCGTCCCAGATGCACTGCTGCTGGCGCCGTTGATATGTTGCGTCAGAGGATAGCCTCTGGGCAACTTTAATTTAAGGTGGGGTTCAGGTTATTTTTTGTGGGTGGAGTGTATCGTGTATACGATAGTGTAAGACAATTAATGTGCTAAGGTACGTCTCTGTGACGTCACTAGGTATACGACAGTTTAACGTTCGTTCCCACGGTAGGGCGTAGGACGATTAGATCGTGTATTATAAGATTGTAAGTAAGTTAAGACTATAAAAGGCCTAATATGCTATTAAGCAATATTGACATGGTCTTATGTAGTATATATGAATTTATCATATATATTGATTTAATTTATCGTACTGAGCAACATAGATACGGTACGATAATTTGGTGGCCTGGCGTATTCCAAGGCAGCAAGGTGAAGGGCTGGAGGAAACTCAGAGCCTTCACGAACACCAACCAGTTAACATCTAATTTCCGCCTTCAGTTGATCGTGCTTTTGTGCCTCTAAATCACATTAAACGGCCAGCAATACACACATCTCATCTACACATTCACGACGCTCTCATCGACGCCATGACAGACAGATAAGCATATTATTCATGTCCATTCTCATATAACCACTCATTTAATTTCCCTGACCTGTGCTTTCGGGCCTGTCTCTGGTTTCCCCGTCGTCCGCCATATTGGGTAAACGTTCTCCTTTGTTTCATTGCCACGTGGAACTATTGGTGAGTTAATTCCTGGAATATTATTAACCCTTATAACCTTACCTTATATATAAATAATTGTGTGTGACCTTTGGATATAAATTAGCTTGTTTCAGATTGAATTCAATTTAGATTTGGAGTAATTTAATTTAAGATTGATTTTGTTTGAATTATTATAGCTTAGAGATATTTAACTTCCACTGATATTATACCACAAAATCTTGGTTTGAGTTTGGACGGCACAGGTAATTGAGTAATCATAACTAGATCGCCGACACTATGAGGACTGGCTTTGGGAGTCTCATCTGGTTGTAGATCTTGGACATATTGGATTTGACGGAGACGGTTTTTTAGATGAACTAACGACTGATCAAAGTTGGAGGAGGGCTCATATGGGGCAGCTAGATGACGGAGAGGAAGTAGTAATGGTGTTACTCTAAACACCCGTTCATGAGATGAAATTCCGTCTTCTCGAGGGCATGTGTTGATTCCCCATTGCACAATTTTCACCTGACGTGGCCAATCTTTGGAGTCCATTTGTCGTAGTCTGGTCCGGATTTGGTTGGCGATGGTCCTATGACTCCTCTCGCATATTGAGTTCCCTTGAGGCCAGAGTATGGAGAGGAATGGCTTATCTTAAAACCACACATTTGTGATAATTGAGACTATATGTGACTGGTGAATTCAGGTGCATTGTCAGAATGAATAGCATCGGGTAACCCAAAATATGGAAACACATATTGAATAAGGGCTTCTGCAACGGCAATGGCTGAATGTTCTTTTGCCGGGCAAGCGATGACATATTTAGAGTAAGTGTCGACAAAGGTGATTATATACTTAAATCCCTGATTACCCTCCATGGGGCCCATGACATCAACTGCAAGTAATTGCCATGGCTTAGAGGCGACTAATTTACCTGCAGGACCAGCTGTGTGGGTTCTATCCTTGCCTAATGCACATGCTTTGCAAGCTTCAGTGATGCGCTTTACAGTTATATACGGGGATGGAATCCAGCATACCTGTTGAAACATGGTGATGAGTTTCCGTTGGGCAAGATGAATTCCATTGTCCATATGGATAGAGTGCATGGTGGAATAGGCAGCTTGTGGAGTGATGATGATTTTGCCATCAATGGTGAACAAGTTATCACCTCGTCTGGTCAATTGGGTGAATATCTTGCGTGGCATCCAATCAGGTTTTTCTTGCCATTGGAATGCCTGTAACAGCTCTTGCTGGCTGTCATCCAAGGAGTCTTGATGACGAATGGCAAGTATTGGGTGTGGCTTCTCGTCGTGTTGAAGGTCATTTTGGAAGGAATTTATGGGCAGGCGGGAAAGAGCATCCGCATTAGTATGAAGTTTCCCTGGGCGATAAACAATGTCAATATTAAACTCTTCTAGCGATCCTCTCCACCTGACTGTCAGACCATTTTTTGTGTCAGACTTACGGAGCCATTGGAGGGCGTGGTGGTCCGTAATTACTGTGACCTTGACTCCGGCCAGGTACGCTTTGAAGTATTGGAGGCCCCATATCATACCCAGGCACTCCCGTTTTGTAACAGGATAATTTATTTCTGCCGGATTGAGTGTGCGGCTTGCACAAGCAATTATGTGCTCTTTTCCATCTCGTGTTTGACCCAGAATGGCACCGATTCCGAATTGTGACACATCAGTATATAACCGGAATGGCCGGGTATAGTCTGGAAAGGAGACCACCGGAGATGCTACTAATTTATCCTTGAGATCGTTAAAGGCTTGGAGACGTTCATCAGTCCACTTGAAAGGTTCTTCTTTTTTGGTGAGGTCGTGTAAAGGTTTGGCAATGGTGACGAAATTCTTAACAAATCTTCTGTAGTATGAGGCTAACCCGAGAAAAGCTTGTACTCCTTTTACGATAGTGGGAGGGGTGATTTTACTTATAGCTTCTAGCTTACTAGGGTCTGGTGTTATCCCTTGTTCTGAGACAATATGCCCCAGAAAATTTACTTTATTCTTAGCCAGAGTACATTTGGATGGTTTAACACCTTACGAGCGGGCTAGGCGGTATATTTGACCGTGCCGCCCAGCGTTTTTTTTTTACCATAAATGGGGTTGTTTCCGTGCTCTTTTTCATGCATAAACAAGACCCAGAGCGTAATACAAGTATGTATCGCTGAAAGGGCGTAAATTGAGCTTTCCAATGACACCCGAACCATCCTTCTACGATCACTGGTTGTCTTGCAACGATCGTGCAACCGAAGGGCAAAAACGGTAAAATACAGCAATTTCTTTATATAATTACGTATGTAGCGAGGGAGTGAGGGTGGATGTAAGTGGAGTAAATCTCAGTAGGTCCACGGCGGCCGTGGCGAGCGGTCAGGAGGTAATCTATGCTCCTCCCACTGCTCCGTTTTCTCTCAAAGCACATTATGTGCTCAAAATTGCACTCGACAATAGCCGTGACCCGCCACATAGGCCACATTTATTTAACTCCACAATAGCCGGGTGCCGCCAGTTAAGGGTTAAGTTTAAGGCTAGTATCTCTGATTCTTTGGAAAACTTGCTTCAGTCGCTGTAAACGTTCGGCCCAGGTTTTTCCGAAAACGATAATATCATCTAGATATGCAAGACAGGTTTCCCAGGTGAGTCCCTGCAGTACTGATTCCATTAATCTGGAAAACGTAGCTTGGCCATTGCACAGACCAAATGGCAACACTGTGAACTCATACAGTCGGCCTTGGCTGGTGGAGAAAGCTGTCTTTTGCTGGTGTTCTGGCAATACTGGAACCTGCCAATATCCTGCTTGTAGGTCCAGAGTGGTGAACCACTTTGCCCCAAGCAATGAATCCAGAGAGTCTTCAATTCGTGGAAGTGGTGTGGCGTCCTTGATGGTGGCGTCGTTGAGCTGCCTGTAATCAATGCAGAAGCGTGTGGATCCGTCTTTCTTCCGGACCAGTACTACCGGAGACGACCAAGGGCTTGTGGATGCCTTGAATACACTTGTGGCGAGCATATCTTGTACTTGTTTCTTCTCTTCTTGTTGTTGGATAGGGTTTTTCCTCCGGATGGGCTGTTTAATAGGCCACCCTACGGTATGAATGGGGTGATGTAACATGTCTGTTTTCCCCATATCCCGACTAGAAGTAGCAAAAGGAAATAGGAAATGAGTAGGTTTCTGAGGTCCGTTTGTTGGTCAAGAGTGAGATTGGTAGGAATATCAGGGAGAGGGTTTTTATATGGAGGGGAAGAATCTGTTGGAACAGACAGTTCTTCAGAATACATTTCAAGTTCGCTAATGGCAAGTCCTTTTGGCAAAGTGATTGGTTTGTCGGAAATGTTGGCTATTTTGATGCAATTTAATTGATTTGGTAGCAGGCTAGGAGCAGTTAGGCATACCCCATTGAAAGGGCTTTGGAGGTGTGGGGCAAAAGGACATCTCCTTCTATGGTGGGTACTAAAGGTATCCATTTTTCATGATGTGGAGGGACTGTTATGGTGGTAGAAATAATTGCTTGAGAGATGATATGAGGTTGGAGGGGGAGGGGGGGGGGGGGGATTTGTTCATTACTTTGGGTTGCAGCAGTGACGGGGGGAGAGGGAAGCAAGGGCTGTGATTTGAGCTGCTTAATTGTATCAAGGGAGGTTTTTGTTTTTTGTTCAGGTTTGGAAGGTGGATCAAAAGTTAAAGTTCGGTGCCTACAATCTATTGAGGCACTCAATGATATCAGATGGTTGAGGCCTAAATAACCATCGTATTTAGTCTCACTGGGATTATAAATCACGAAAGAATGATTAACTCCGTGATTTGGGAGAGGGGTGTTTACATAGAGTGGAAGAGTTTGACCAAGATTGGGAATAACTTGGTCGTTTGCACTTACGAGGATAATGGAGGAAGATTGCATCTGTCCAAAAACATTTTTATGTGTTTGAAAGAAAGGAAGGAACAGGCAAGATCGGGAAGCCCCTGTATCTAGAAGGAGTCGGTCTTTCACCCCATTCAGAGTGATTTTCTTGTACACCGGAAGACCATCATCCGATGATTTATCATGAGACCCCGCCATGGTTACGACTATTTGTTTGGGGGGGCAGCCTAAAAAATCCAGTGGTTCTGGCTGTAGAGTTTCAGGCTGATACTGTTCTGCTCCTTCTTCTATGTCTGCCATCCCGTCTTCGATCATGGTGGCAATCTGACGCGGTTTGATCCAGGGAATCTGCCCCCACCAACTTGGGTTTCTGGTCCTCTTCATTAAACGACCTCTTCAATGACCAAATCATGCATGGTCCGGAACAGGGTTTCCAATCCGCTGGTCGAATCCGGGCCCAATCTGCTTTGTCATTTGCACGAGGAGCTACTGGACCACTGAGGGGAGCTGTGTTGGTGGTTGGACAAGTGGTGACTTTGCTAATCCCTGCAATCTTGGTTTGTTCCCTGGATTTCCGTAGTGCCATGATTCTTCTGATCACAGGCAGATCCGTGTCATAATTGGTTGGCTCGACCATCGAGAAGTGGTCGGCCACTGGGTCAGGCAAAATTCTCACAAGTGCCTTGAATATTATCTTCTTCCTCTGCGCCGTGGTTTTTTCTGGGAACGCAGTTAAAGCTATCTGTTGCAATTGCTCAATAGTACCGTCCAAATCCCCCGAGTATTTGACTTAATGGAATTTCTTATCGGCTATTGTTTGCCCCAATACTGGATTAATTGCAGCTTTCACATAGACTTCAAACTGTGCCCAGGTTAACCCAGGCATATTGTCGTGCACATACCCTGACACTTTAGTGGCATACTTCCCTAATTTTACCACAACAGTATGAATCGTGGAAGCGTCCTCGTTTCCGAACATAATGTCCAGGACCGGTTTGACTATTTCCATATATGTGTATAATTATCATAGTCCTCAGGCTTGAACGCCAGAATGTCAAGAGATCTAATTGTTGCCATGCTGAATCATGTGACCACTTTAATTGAATACCAGATTTTTTTTTTTTTACAATAAGAACACTCGTGTTGATATGCCGTATTGAAACACCGCTGCCGCCAGTGTTATGTCATGATATAATATTTATATCTCGTTATCAAGTATGCACTAAAATCCAGGTATGGACTTATAGACTGTAAATTTCCTCAACAGGAACACATCGAACACGTTCTTAATCACAGAAATAGGTATTCAATCAGGTGCTACAAAAATCAATAATAACACGCAGGTAATTGTACACATATAATTTATTCAATGGGCAAAAGGGTTGATGAATTTATTGATTCTGATCATATGCTCCTGAACTCTCAATATGTTGCACAAATTATTTCTATGTTGAGATCACGGATGTATTAAGCACAATAAAGACTGAGGGTTACTTTCGCTATTATAAAGAACAGGAAGTAACACAAGGAATACATAAATATTCAGTCTTGAATCAGGAACACAAAATATAACCTATTGTGGTAATATACATAGTCATAGGAAATATACTCTTAATTATAAAGAACATGTTACAAAATTATAGAGTCAACCCTTGATAATAATATTTATGTGAGTGGAGTGTCTAACGTATTTTTATTCTTTTAGAACACGGATATTCTCCGAGTAGGAGAGGATCAGGGGAATTGAGATTTCAAACAAGTGCAGAAGCGGTTGGTTCGAGAAACGCTCACGGGGGGTGGGAGGCGCTCGTGGGCAGGTAGATCAGCCCAGGTAGGGGTGGCTAATGACCAGGTCAATAGCTCAGGTCATTCGAGTTACTGCGGTCTTGGGAATTTTATTTATTATTAATGCGACTGCACTTTCTATTTGAAAGAGGAAGTTCAAATTACGGGGAATGAGGTGCGCAATTAATTTTACAATGTGTTACGTTACGAGCGGGGTTCGAACCCATAACATAAAGAAACATTCCACTAAACACCACAAAACGAGGACTTATTATTTAGCCTCACAAAATGCGGAAAATATGACTATCAGTCAAGAATAAGTGGTATGTTAAACTTCCACAAAACTAGCAACTCTCTTTGTAGTCACTAAAACCTTTGGTAGGTGAAAATATGTGGCAAGTTCATAAAATATCAGTTGATATCAAATGGCTGTTTTAGCCTAAAACCCCCAATGTTATTCTTTCTTATCACTCGTTCAGAATTACTTATCTTTAGTTACTTTGACTTAGATTTATCCCAACAATCAAAATAATAATATATTAGCATATAAAGGTAAAATGTAAAGAGTATGTAAAATATAATTATAATTTATTTAAATTATTAATTATACACAAAAGTTACTTCTAGTGAAAATATCAAATTTGAGAAACATTGATGTGAAATAATAAAGAAACTCTTAAGAAAAATAATACATAGTTATATAAATAATAGTTATATAAATACCCTCCAAGAGAGTAAGTGAATGCAATCAATAAACATAGAAACAATCCTAGGCGATACTTATTCAACTCATGGTGATTCTTTTACAAACGAACTCAGGGCAGGTCAGCTTAAGATGGTGGTGGAGAATACACTACCTTGCCGTTACGGTACTTTCGACTTATATACCCTTAGCGCACCTGGCTCTAATACCAACTTCTCTAACTTTATTAATCTCAACTCCTAATATACTTGCTGAATTAAAGTATTACTTTTACCAGGAAATCTTATGATATAATCAATATCATTCGTACGTCAGGCAACGAAGAAGAGCAAGGGGGTTGGAAGAAAGGGGGGAGAATGAATAGGGTTACGAGTGTAGGACGATAGGGGGTAGAATGGAATGTGAACGAAAGGGGGGTTGTCTGCACGAAGCCTCCCTCACCTCACTCGTTCCTGTACACTCATGAACAAAAATATCTTCATATATAATACTAAGCTGTCTACAGGTTAAATTAATTATACCGGGCTCATAACATTGCATACGATGTTCAATCATCAATAATTAAAGATCGTACCCACCATAACAAGCACAATACCTCAATTACAACCAGTGACACTTGAATGAAATAGAAATCCCTAACAAATGCAACTTATAATTAACTTACTTTGACAAAATATGATCTGATCGTATGTCTCTTCAATCAATATATGCAATAATATTGAATCGAATCGAGGAATTCAGATGTAATATTTACTCTATGACCATAAATAAATCAAGGATCAATATATCTTATGTACAAATGGATAAATAGCACAGTCAACAGAACTAGCGTAGTTAGACAATGCTGAATAACGCTTTCTATAAAATCAGCGTATACGAATAATTAATTACACTATTAATTATAGGTAAAATGGCGTACACGACAAAGTTGTCCTAATTGAAATACCCAAAAAGGTATAATAAGATATCTGAATGAGTTAACAGAGTCTTGTAAAGAATTCACACAAAAGCGGTGTATTCGGATTGATGAATAATTAGATAATCGATCTATGCAAGACTAGAATTCCTAGACGATAAGAATCAAAATTATCTACATCAATATAATCAAGTGAACAGAAATACAGTTTATACAATATGGGGAATAACGCTTAAACAAACTAGCGTGGATTTAGGATCTCGGGAAGAAGGTATACTGTATATGATAATTGATAAAAATTCTACACGAGGGGGGACTGAGATAAACAAAATATGAAATTGAGCGTAGGTTCTAGGTCACAGGTTCTTATTTAAAGAAGGGAATAATTACACGTTATACACTTCGACTTCAACTTGTAACATACATAATAGAATTAGACATATACAAGGAAAGTCTGTGAGTATTGAGCTAAGTGCGTTTTATGAACACAAGTATGTAACGTATGTGTAGTACGTTATAGGATGTAATTATCAAAGTTGAACACTTAGACCTTAGGCACAGATCTATATGACAGTTACTACAAATTCTGAGGGATTAACACATACGCAAGGAACAGGGATCTTGGACACAGATCTCTAGATAATTAAGCACTGAAATATTCACATACTTTAACCTTACCTTCACATCAATAATCACAACGTAAGATACTCAGAAACACTTAGGGTAATTAAGGAGGGTAGAGGGCTGAGAGAAAGTCTGGCCGGCGTTGAACGTAGGTCCACAGGGCAGCACTTCCGGAAGACGTAGGTCCACAGGGCAGTACTTCAGGAAGACGTAGGTCCACAGGGAAGCAATTCAGGATGAACTGGTCCTCACAATCAGGACTTCAGGATCCGGACTTCAGGAGGCACACAGCAGGTTCGGCGAGCTCTCAGGGCAGGGGGGAAGGCAAGACAATTGTTCCACTGCTGTCATAATATATCCTGTTCTTATTCAGAGTTAAGGATATTACCCCAGTGGTTGTTTGCATACTTTTCCTATATTTCGTTGAGCCTATGTTTGGCTTAATTCTTGTCTCTTGCTTATAGGACTTCAAGGTAAAAGGGATATTGTAATACGTTGTGATCAAGTTGTGATGATTAATACTTAACTAATACATACATGGGAATGATAATTAGGTACCTACATATAATGGCTATTTTATTGAACACTTAGGGGTTCGTTACGTGGCCTAGTATACATGCGAAAATTATTATAATGATTACTTCATAATTGGAGCTCTTTGGTCAATGTGGTAATAATTCGCCTAGACTGTCTACTATTATTAGGTTAGATGGTTCTCCCGGTCCATCATAATTTATAGGCCTCCCTGGTTCCATTAATTTTGTTCCGGTAGCATTCAGGCCTTTGGTGTTTCATTTTCATAAACATTTCTTTGTTATACTGCAAGTCTGGGGTTTGAACAAATGGGGGCTGGTGATTGGTGGGTGTGTTTTGAAACATCGGCCCTGATAGGACATCAGGATTTCCCTTTAACTGGGGTGACTGCCCTAGGTATTCCATGTCCCATAGAATCTGGGAAGCTCCTGAGGTCATGGGGTGCTCATGTCAACTTGGCTTCCTTCGCTCCCTCCTTGTTTTGATGCTTGCGATTTTATATGCACTGGAGCCCGTTCTTGCCAACCCCGTCATTTCATTTTTGCTGGCGAGCGATAACGAGCCTGTAATCATGGAGGGAGCGGCCTTCGGCCGGGACATAATTTTACCGAAAAATGTTTACTATATATTGTGACGCCTCCCGGCGTTAGCAGAATGGTTGCGTGGGGCATTGCAGCTCGCTAGCGCTCGCCAGGATGGGGGGATGGGCTACAGTTGTCCTAGAATTATCTGCTTTGTTTAATTAGTGTCGTGTTGCCACAGACAGTCTAGAAATGGTCTTTGTTTTGGTCTGTGACCGCGCCTTGTATTTTATATTCGCTATAATATAAATGTTGCTTGTGTGGGAGGCGAGCGAGAGAAGGTGAGGGAGTACACCTGGCAGCGGGAGGTGAGCTATGACGCGGCTCGCTTGGGCGCTGACGGCGTTGGCGGCCGGGTGGTCAACTAGTCCCTTCCCGTCGCGGCCTCATGTTTTTTACCAGCTCAGAGCTTGCCTGACACGCGTATCGTCTACATCCTTTGCAATTCTGTCCCCCATACTCGCCACTTTGCATACTATTTCTCTTTCTCGACTTCTCCTTTCTCATTCTCTAATCTTTATTAAACTCAACATCCCTTCTGGTTTCAGCATAGACGTTCACCGTCGGCCAGTCGTATTGTACGCGAAGCTCTCGGATATTTCCATGTATTAGGCTTTAATGAGGTTTGGAGAGACGGACTTTTCTGTGTGTGTCCTCTCTCAGGAAGGTTGTCGACCGGTATATGTCTCCCTGGCAAGGTGTTGAGTGATTCTGCTGGGTTATTTAAAGCTAGACTAGGGGTAGGGTTACTGTGTCGTTGTCTCCGATGTGTGCAGTGTTAGCTAAGCCCTGCACGACATCGACAGGTACTGTGGGAGCCTAAGTTGTCTTCAGGTGGGTTTACTTTTGCGAGCACAGCGCTGTGGTGTGAGAGGGCCATAGCCTATCCCTCACAACACAGTGCTGCCTCTTTGTGTTGACTTCTGAGGGATCGCCAGGATAGAACTAGGTACTAGAGACCTAGATTTATCAAGAGAGCATCCCCGTCATATAACGTAATCTTCATTATACCACCTTCGGACAACATTAGGCTACGAGCCGCATACTCACCCATTGTTGCCCTGCCTTGATACCCCAGCTAGACTTTATTAACTGAGCAGACACTGGTTAGAGATAAGCCCCCATTATTATATGTATGCAACATTATTCACTGCACTTTTGAGCCGAGGTTGTTGTTGAGTTGCACAACCTGAGTAGGCTGTTGCGCTGTGTCACGAAGCATTTCTTTAGTTGTCGAGCATTACTACCTTTGCGCAGTCTTTATTATTCGCCTGCCTATTATTACTATATGTCCTAGCATTTATTGTGGCCCGTATTCTGCATTATAATTGTTCAAGATTCTTTACGAACATCTTCCCAGCATCAGACTTATTTCAGAAGTTTCCAGTTGATGTTGCAGGACTAGCATTGCACTTTCTTTAACACCTTACGAGCGGCCTATGCGGTTTATTTATGTGTACCGCACAGCGGGGTGTTTTTAGCCAAAATAGGGCTGTTTACGTGATCATTTTCATGCCTAAATAAGACCCAGAACGTAAAACAAGTACCTATCCAAAGGCATAAACGAGCTTTCGAATGACACCATAACGATCATGATGGATAGTTTTCTTGCAATAACCGTGCAACGCGAGTGCAAAAAGCAGGTAATTCGGTACTTTCGGTACATAATTGAGTATGTAGCGAGTGAGAGAGGGAGGAGGGAGCTGAGATTTGTGTCAGTAGGTTCGCCGCGGTGGTCTGGAGCAGTTACGCTCGCTACTGCCACCACTTGTCTCTCTCTCTCAGCCACATTACGTGCTGAAATTGCCACTCGAGTTATGTCGAGCGCCGCCACATAGTCCAGCCTTTTTTAACTCGACTTATGTTGCTCGCCGCTAAATAAGGGTTAATACAGGAGTGCCAGTTATTTGAGTATCTACCGTAACGTTAATTAATCACGTTAACTATCTTTTCTTTGTGTAACCTAATCGAGTAATCTTTTACTGTTTGAGAATAGGCTGTTTCATCAAGCGTCAGCCTAGTGTTTGTGCACCAGTTACCGAGTCATAGGATGCCTCGTTGTCCAGGCACGACTCTGGGCGGTAATGGTGTTTTGTTTTCCAGTGTTTAAGGCAGGGGTTGGATCTAGTGTTACCGTTGTTGCATTTTGCCATTATCTAGTCCAATGTTGAAGAGCCCTGTGTCTTTGAGAACCTGGATCGTAACAAATGGCGACCTAGCTCAGGATCTTGTGAACTAAGAGATAATTGCAGGATTGTTGTGGTCAGCTGTTTTATTGAGGAATATAGTGGGCACGTTAATTTTTTTTTGGCAAAGTAGTATAGCACTTGAGAGTCTTCAGACATTTTTGGCAAGTGAATAGTGCTACATAAGAGTTTGGGGGACTTCTTTTCTGAATATTGTGGTGAGAATTTGTTTTGAGCATCATGTCTTATACCGGGTCAGAGGAGAATGGAGACACAGTACGTAATGTCGAAACTGAGGAACAGCAGCATGATGAAAGGGTTAATCGGGTGAACTGTGAGGAGGATGCTAGGATATTTTTGCAATGGCCTGTTACTGCCGAGCGGTTGGAGGGTATGGATCGGTACGGTCTTCAATGCCTGGCCACAGTTATCGGTCATGTGGTTACTAGCAGCATGACCAAGGATAACTTGATAACGTGTGTACTGGGCAAGGTGACTGGTGAGCGAGATGGGTTGAGTGCTCAGAGCCCTTCGGCCATGCTTCCCCTACACTCGACTCCCAGCCATCCCAGTAGTTTGCCGACCCCGGGTACGCTTCCGCAGTTGGGTGGTGACTGGCAGGGTGGGTTGCCCCTAGGGGGACCACCGGTAATTTCAAACATTGTAGCACCTTCACCTCCTCAAGGGTTATCTCCAGAATTATTGTTTAAGCTCGAATTAGCTAAGCTTGAGCATCAGCAGCAATTAGAATTAGCCAAGATAGAAGAGAGAGCCAAGCTAGCAAAAATCCAAGCTGATTTAGAGTCGACTAGGTACTGTGCCGACATGGACGTAGAGAAGTCGCGAGTAGAGACAACGGGACAGCGACTTGGGGCTGGTAATCGTGTTCATGAGCAGTCTCTCTCGCACTTATTGAAACTGGTTCCGGTGTTTGATGAGAGTGGTGTAACAGAATTTTTCGCACGCTTTGAGAAGAAGTGCCAGGAACACCAGTGGCCAGAGAATAAATGGGCAGCACTTGTATCCTCTAGGTTAATAGGCAAAGGTCTTAAAGCCTACGATGCGTTGCCTATAGAGTCTTGTATTATCTATGAGGAACTCAAGGAGGCTGTCCTGAGAGCATACGAACTACAACTAGAGACGTACAGGTTGAAGTTCCGGGGTGTTACCAAGGGTCGGGAGAGCACCTTTTTGGAGCATGCCCGGGAGCTCTCCGATGCTTTTGGGAATTGGCTGAGGTCGGAGAAAGCTACTACGTTTGACGACATTAAACAGTTGGTGCTTTTAGAGCAGTTTTTCAAATGCACGGGCGGCGACCTGACGTTAAACCTTAAAGAAAAGCAACCAAAAACTCTACAGGAGGCAGCTGAGATGGCTGACCTCCGGCTATCACTAATTCGTGGGTGTGGGTCTGCCCAGCGTAGTGAGGCAGGTAACAAGGGGCGTGACGCCCCACCCCTCCGAGTTAGTGATATACCTTATGCAAACAAGTACAAGAGCCATGATACCAAGACTGACCACAAGACTAGCACCGTCCCATTTAAGAAGGGGCCGGGCCCTTCCCAGTACCAAGGGAAGCCCAAAGGAGAGTTGGAGTGTTATCATTGTCATGAAAAAGGGCACTTTGCAGGAGTCTGTCCTAGCAAACCACCTACAGCAGCTGTGTCTTTGGCCTGCAACATTGGTGTGTCTCCGAAGTCATCTGAGTTTGCCCGGGGCAGTTCGTCAGAGGCTGAGGCACAGCCAATGCAGAAGCACCTGGGAGGCTCGAACCCTGCTCAGGATGTTTTTTGCGACCATAGAGGGCGGGGTTGCGTGATGTGGGCGGGGCGCAAGCATGGAGTAGAGGTCTTGCGTGATACAGGTGCTTCCCAGACTCTGATGAAAAACTTGACTGGCTACCCTATAGACGCGGCTCGGGTGGTGGTGGTGCAGGGTATTAATGCAACTCGGTCATACCCGCTGGTGCGGTTGGTTGGAGTTGGAGGTGGATGGTGTGGCACGTGAATTGGATGTCGGGATTGTGGAGAAACTGCCAGTGTAGGGCGTCGACCTTCTTCTCGGCAACGACTTTGCAATGCCCGCTTCTGAGGTTCTACCCTTAGTCGTTGCCGAGAGGCCGGCCGACGTGAGTAGGGAAGAGCAAGAGTGGGTCGAACGGTGCCAGACACAACCCATGGCATGTGTTGTCACCCGGGCTCGGGCAGCTAAAGTGTCACAGCCTAGTCCTCCGTCTTCAGACCAGTGGAGGAACGATCAACAGGAGGAGGCTAAAGCTGGAGTTGGTTTTAAGAGTTTTGACTCGGCGGCTCTCCTGGGTGATTCAGTATTAGCACCATTACTTAATTCTGGAGTAGCCCCTGGGCCTGTCATCGAGAGTGACGAGGCTGGGCATGACGAGTCTCCACGACAGCAACGTTATGTACATCGAGAGAGACAGAGGGAGCAGCCCAGTATCGGGGAAGGTCATGCATTGCTCCGGAAGCAGTTAGATCGCTTGGCACCCTCAGATATACGTCGGTTGCAACTAGAGGACCCTGAGCTCCAAACGTGTGCTAATGGAGCTGTAGAGCTCGACGAGGATGGCGATGCACAGCCAGGAGATTTTTTGTATTTAGAAGGCATCCTCTATAGGCATTTTCAAGACCCTAAACGTAGTTGGCAAGAGGGGTCCGGAGTTGTGGACCAGTTGGTGGTGCCACGGGAGTGCAGGGATAGCCTACTGACGTTGGCGCATGACATACCACTGGCAGGACATCTAGGGGTGAGAAAAATGGTGGCGGCTTTAAAAAAATTGTTTTGGTGGCCGGGGTTGAAGGGGCAGGTGGTAACCTGGATAGCAATGTGTCATACGTGCCAGAGGGTTGGAAAACCTAACCAAACAATTCCGAGAGCCCCGTTGCACCCCATTCCTGTCAGTGGACCGCCCTTCAGTAAGGTCATCATTGATATGGTCGGACCCCTACCCCCTACTAGTGCCGGTAATAAATTTCTAGTAACTATCATGGATGTGGCCACTCGTTATCCTGATGCATATCCAATGAGAAATGGCACGGCGAAAACTGTTGTCCGGAACCTGCTCTTGTATTGCTCGCGGTATGGTTACCCGCAAGAGGTGCAATCGGACCAAGATTCTAGTGTTACATCTAATCTGTTCAAACAAACTATGATTCAGCATGGCCTCAGCACTGTCGTCTCTTCTGCGTATCACCCGGAGAGTCAAGGGGTGTTGGAGAGGTGGCACGCCACGCTGAAAAGCATGCTTCGATGTTATTACGCAGAGAACGGAAAGGATTGGGACCTTGGTCTGCCGTATGTTTTGTTCGCGGCAAGAGAAGTACCTGGAGAGAGTCTCGGTTTCAGTCCGAATGAGCTTGTTTTCGGGCATCGGGTGAGGGGCCCTCTCCACATGGTGAAGGAGATGTGGGAGGGCACTAGGCATATTGTTCTGCGAGATAAGTTGCAACCTCTTGTTCCTGAGCGACAAGAGGAGTTATTTACTAGGCTGTGGCAGTCCGTCCGCATGTTTGTTGCTTCTCCAGGCCTGATGTACGGGGTAGAATCCGACATGGAGGCTGGAGACAGTCCAAGGCTCGAGTTGATTCCCTACCGTGTGAATCCTGCTCGACAGTCTGTTGTGAAGGCGGAGCTGGACGGCGTGTGGAGAGGGGGTCTGAGGGATGAGGGATATCTTGAGTGGTCGTTGCCAGTGACTTTGCAACCTGAGTTTGGTGGCAGAGTCCGTGTGTGTGTTGATTGCAAGAATGTGGAAGCATTATCCCTGACAGACGCCTATCCATTACCCAGAGTTGACGACACCATAGACCGCTTCGGGGCTGCCTCGCTCACCACGAAGGTAGAACTAGTGAAGGGTTATTGGCAGGACCCGTTGCCGGGAAGAGCGAAGAGAAGTGCCAGTTTTGCGATGAGCTGGGCAGTTTGTCAGTGCCAGGTGTTGTTGTGCTGCCGGAACACAAGTTGGATGTGTGGCATGCTAAGGGCACTGATAATGTTTTGGCTTTGTTTGCAGGAGTACCCTCGCTGTTCAGTCAGTGTCTGTCGTGGGTGGAGGATCCGGGGTAGGCTACCACAGTATGTTGGTATAGCCTCCTGTCTTGGCTCGCGGTGTATTTTTGCGCTGGTGCTTGGTGGCTCGCGTGTGTAGCATCAGCGTAGGGTCGCAGGGCAGGAGTTGTTGGCTTTGATTAGAAGAAAATTAGGCTACATCTATAGTAGCCGCCAAAAACAACATTAAAATAAAATATGAAAAATTAAATAAAAACTCTTTCTTTTTAATAATTAATTTTAAGATAATATTGTAGCTGAGTACTGAGTGCAGATGATTTTCCCTCAGTAGGCTGTGCTTTTTAAAGCTCGCTCTGGGAGCACAATGTTATGAATTAATGTATTATGTTTGGGAAGGGTGATAAGATTTTTTGTTTATATATAAATGTTGTTGTATTTTTTTGAGGAGACTGAGCTTGCATTCCATGAGTGGCAGAGTGGTTAGGAGTGGCAGATTCTAGCGACATTCTGTGTGTTCAGATATGGGCTCATGGTTGAGTGTCCCATATCTTGGGGGGGGGGGTGACGCCTCCCGGCGTTAGCAGAATGGTTGCGTGGGGCATTGCAGCTCGCTAGCGCTCGCCAGGATAGGGGGATGGGCTACAGTTGTCCTAGAATGATCTGCTTTGTTTAATTAGTGTCGTGTTGCCACAGACAGTCTAGAAATGGTATTTGTTTTGGTCTGTGACCGCGCCTTGTATTTTATATTCGCTATAATATAAATGTTGCTTGTGTGGGAGGCGAGCGAGAGAGGGTGAGGGAGTACACCTGGCAGCGGGGGGTGAGCTATGATGCGTCTCGCTTGGGCGCTGACGGCGTTGGCGGCCGGGTGGTCAACTAGTCCCTTCCCGTCGCGGCCTCATGTTTTTTACAAGCTCAGAGCTTGCCTGACACGCGTATCGTCTACATCCTTTGCAAATCTGTCCCCCATACTCCCCACTTTGCATACTATTTACCTCTCTCGACTTCTCTTTTCTCATTCTCTAATCTTTATTAAACTCAACATCCCTTCTGGTTTCAGCATAGACGTTCACCGTCGGCCAGTCGACGCGAAGCTCTCGGATATTTCTATGTATTAGGCTTTAATGAGGTTTGGAGAGACGGACTTTTCCGTGTGTGTCCTCTCTCGGGAAGGTTGTAGACCGGTATATGTCTCCCTGGCAAGGTGTTGAGTGATTGTGCTGGGTTATTTAAAGCTAGACTAGGGGTAGGGTTACTGTGTCGTTGTCTCCGATGTGTGTAGTGTTAGCTAAGCCCTGCACGACATCGACAGGTACTGTGGGAGCCTAAGTTGTCTTCGGGTGGGTTTACTTTTGCGAGCACAGCGCTGTGGTGTGAGAGGGACATAGCCTATCCCTCACAACATAGTGCTGCCTCTTTGTGTTGACTTCTGAGGGATCGCCAGGATAGAACTAGGTACTAGAGACCTAGATTTATCAAGAGAGCATCCCCGTCATATAACGTAATCTTCATTATACCACCTTCGGACAACATTAGGCTACGAGCCGCATGCTCACCCATTGTTGCCCTGCCTTGATACCCCAGCTAGACTTTTTTAACTGAGCAGACACTGGTTAGAGATAAGCCCCCATTATTATATGTATGCAACATTATTATTCACTGCACTTTTGAGCCGAGGTTGTTGTTGAGTTGCACAACCTGAGTAGGCTGTTGCGTTGTGTCACGAAGCATTTCTTTAGTTGTCGAGCATTACTACCTTTGCGCAGTCTTTATTATTCGCCTGCCTATTATTACTATATGTCCTAGCATTTATTGTGACCCGTATTCTGCATTATAATAGTTCAAGATTCTTTACGAACATCTTCCCAGCATCAGACTTATTTCAGAAGTTTCCAGTTGATGTTGCAGGACTAGCATTGCACTTTCTTTAATACAGGAGTGCCAGTTATTTGAGTATCTACCGAAACGTTAATTAATCACGTTAACTATCTTTTCTTTGTGTAACCTAATCGAGTAATCTTTTACTGTTTGAGAATAGGCTGTTTCATCGAGCGTCAGCCTAGTGTGTGTGCACCAGTTACCGAGTCATAGGATACCTCGTTGTCCAGGCACGACTCAGGGCGGTAATGGTGTTTTGTTTTCCAGTGTTTAAGGCAGGGGTTGGATCTAGTGTTACCGTTGTTGCATTTTGCCATTATCTAGTCCAATGTTGAAGAGCCCTGTGTCTTTGATAACCTGGATCGTAACAATATCTACAGTAGAACAGGGATTTTCGGGATGTTTATTAAAGTTTGACGGAGGTCTAGGGAGGAACCTAAATACAATAATAATAAATTAAATGATCGAGCAATAAATAAACATTTCCCCCATAACAAGATGCCAGACCATAGTTGCCAGGATATATATATATATATATATATATATATATATATATATATATATATATATATTGCAGATACTGAGGTAATAAACTAAAGACCAATAAACAAACATTTCCCCCATAACAAAATGCCAGACCAACCAGACCAGATGGCTGGAGTAAAGTAGGAAAGAAGAGCAATTGGACAGGGGAAGAACAAGCGGAGAAGTGAGAAGTACAGTAGAAGACTGAAAGTCTCGGGCTCAACCAAGTTGCTTCATTAGAAGTTGCCTGGATACTGATATATATTGCAGATACTGAGGTAATAAACTAAAGACCAATAAATACAAATTTCCACCATAACAAGATGCCAGACCAGATGGCTGGAGTAAAGAAGGAAAGAAGAGTAATTGGACAGAGGAAAAACAAGCTGAGAAGTGAGAAGTACAGTAGAAGACTGAAAGTTCTTGGGCTCAACCAAGTTGCTTCATTGTAAGACCAAAGTTGCCTGGATACTGATATATATTGCAGATACTGAGGTAATAAAACTAAAAAGCGTTTTAAGAGAGTGTTCCAAGAGTTGCTAGTCAGAAATTGCTAGAATAAACTGTGTGTGATTCCAACTTTACTTTGTATTTCACCAAACATGTGTGTGCGGAGGCGAAGCTTGAAGCGTAGTCTAGCTTAGCTGAGGAATAGTGCTTTGGGGAGAGCAACATTTACTGCCCAGGTATTATGTAGGTTTGTGTTTATCTTTAAAGGGGCAGGTGATATTTGTTTATTTATTTACTTATACGGTATATTATTATTTTAGTCTATTATGTTTGTGTTTCGCTTTATGGGGGTAGGTGTATATATATGTTTAAATATGTATTATTATTTTAGTTTGTTATGTTTGTGTTTAACTTTATGGGGGTAGGTGTATACAGTATATATGTTTATTTATGTATTTAAATATGTATTTTTATTTTAGTTTTATGTTTGTGTTTAGCTTTATGGGGGTATGTGTTATATATATGTTTATTTATGTATTTAAATATGTATTATTATTTTAGTTTATTATGTTTGTGTTTAGCTTTATGGGGGTAGGTGTTATATATATATATATGTTTATTTATTTACTTATACAGTATATTATTATTTTAGTTTATTATGTTTGTGTTTAGCTTTATGGGGGTAGGTGTTATATATATATATATGTTTATTTATTTACTTATACAGTATATTATTATTTTAGTTTATTATGTTTGTGTTTAGCTTTAACCTGACAAGCGCGATATAGACCTAGGTGCTAGGGTAGTTATTTGTGCATTTCTAGCCCTGGATTCTGACAGAATTTGTTATATTTACAATATAAAGCATTATTTGTTTTCGGAATGCTTTTATTTTACATATATGATGTATATATGAACCTTCAAGAGTGCTAAAATAAGTGGGAAAAGCATTTGGGTGGTGAAAAACGAAGATGTTGGCCACCCGGTCATAATCTCAGGCGAGAGAGAGCCACAGGCAGCCCTCCCCTCTCGCTGTCTGGGAGTCAACTGAGACGAGCGGGGCGGTGTGTGCCGGTGTCTGGGTGTTGCATAACGATCTTTTATGCAACCCACTTGTGCTACATTATCGCGGGAGAGAAAAATAACCGATAAATGATGATAATAAGAGGATAAACAGGTGATAATTGAGGAGGGGGGAATAAGGTGGGGAAGGAGGGGAGGGGGAGGGGTGAGAAACACATGGATGAGTACTAGAGGGGAATTATCTCACCTAGAGACAAAATCCTTTGTTTTGATAGGCCCTTTTTTTTTTGGAAGGCTTTTTTTATGGTCTTGCTTCCGTGAGGCCTATCGCGTTCCCTATAGGAAGCCTTCCGTGAGGCCTATCGCGCTTGCCGGGTTAAGGGTGTAGGTGTTTTATATATATGTTTATTTATGTATTTTAACCCTCTCCGACATATGACGCGATTTTGAGCCTATTGGGGATACTTTAAAGCCTTTGTTACCATCATGGGTATTTAGAAACCTTTAGTTTAGTTACTTCAACCTCTGCAGTTGTCTTTGAGTTAGCTGTGGGCAGAAAACTAATTTTGGAGAGGTACCGGTAATTATATGAGTGAGAGAACTCTATATCTTATTGCTAATCTGGCAACTTCTGCGTCATAAATGCGTGAAAGGGTTAATATTTATTATTAGTTTAGTTTCCTAAAAATTCTCAAGGTCCCCTTTTCGAGAATAATTTGTACACTTTTCGGTAGAAAAATGTCCTGGCCGAAAACCGGTTCCTCCAAAGTTATAAGAAAGAAATAGGTCTTATGGTTGACAATGAAATGGGGAGAAATGTTATAAAATCGACAAACAAACGGGACAATCTTCTTAACACCTTACTGCGGGATGTACCGCACAGCGGGGTGTTTTTAGCCAAATGGCTGTTTACGTGATCATTTTCATGCCTAAATAAGACCCAGAACGTAAAAGTACCTATTGAAAGGGCATAAACAGAGCTTTCGAATGACACCATAACGATCTTGTATGTGATAGTTTCTTGCAATAACCGTGCAACGCGAGTGCAAAAGCAGGTAATTCGTACTTTCGGTACAAATTGAGTGTAGCGAGTGAGAGGGAGGAGGGAGCTGAGATTTGTGTCAGTAGGTTCGCCGCGGTGGTCTGGAGCAGTCATACGCTCGCTAGTCTCCTGCCACCACTTGTCTCTCTCTCAGCCACATTACGTGCTGAAATTGCCACTCGACCTATGTCGAGCGCCGCCACATAGTCCAGCTTTTTTTAACTCGACTTATGTTGCTCGCCGCTAATTAAGGGTTAAAATCTCTGAACTAATGTGGCGAAACACGAGGAGGGAGAAAGGGGTCTATAAAAACTACATACCTCACCTTAACGTTACTTTTATGTAACAGCCATTTATACAAGAATACACCAAAATTTACCCTATAGCCCTTTCGTTGCCTGTGACGTCTTTTGTATTGGGCTTCAGTTACATTTAGACAAGTTTATGAAGCTTAGGAAGGACATATGGTAGCTAAAAGGATTAATTGATATAGTCTGCCGTCTTTTAATTATGTAGACATCCTTCGTAAGCTGAATTTTAAGATCTTTCGTACCATTAGGTGTCGATTTTTTCCTGGCAAGCGATAGCAAGTAATTGCCGCACAAAACATTTCCCAACACCCACACATCTGTAAAATAATGCCGTCATCGTTTACTGAAAAGGTTAATGCTTGCCTTCACTTATTCATTTCAGGTCGTTTATATTTCCCACCCTTCCCCTCTATTACCTGAGCCTTTATTCTGTGTTAACTGGTCCCTTAATATCCGTTAACACTCCATTTATCATATCTGCACAATATTATCATATATATGCCTTTCCTAGTAGTCTCTCCCTCACTCACTATAGTCTATTTTTTTCCAGCTGATGGTAAAATTACTATGTTACTATCTTGGTTACTCAGCTATTACGTAGAATTTGTAGCGAAATATGTTGTTAATTGAAAACTTGGCAATAATATGACGCAAAGACATTGTAGATTAATTGTTTTCCATTATGTATTGATAAATCAGTTGTTAAGGGATTCAATTTACCATTGTCTCTTCTGTGGATTGACCTCTCTACTGCCAACCTAGAGGTTGGCAGACTGGGAGCCAAAGTGTCACATTTTTCCTATGCCCCTCAACTTTTCCTTCATAATTGTTAAGGGGCACAGGGCCTTGAGAGAGGCTTCGGTGTCCCGGGCGTTTTCACACCATCCTCAGCTCCTAGCTTGGGAGCGGCTTCGGTCCCCTGGGCTTTCTTAGTGGTAAAGCAGGGAGGGTTCTGTGGGGGCGCTCGATTATGGCCTTGGCCTTGCTCGGGACCTTGGGGCTGTTCGTTCAGACAGCCTGGGGAACAAAAACAACAGCAACAACAACCATCATCTGAAATATAACCGACTATGGTTGTTGTTGTAGTTGTGTAGCAGCCAGGTAAGTAATGACTCCTAGCCAGCCCTTCATAACACCTCCATCAGCCTGGTTAGCCTCCCATGCCCTCCATTTTTTTTTTTTTTTTTTTTTTTCTATATTCCAACTTACTTCCTCTCGGGCATAGGCTGAGAGTCTTAACATTCACCGCTTTACAATGAACAGTGAAGCCCGTGAGGTCTTGTTCCAGTCTAGGGAGTGAGACATGTGAAGCACGTAGAGTACAACGAGCACCTGCCATCTTGCCTTCACATGAGGCACGGTGCTCACTCATGGCCCGAAACGACCCCATCTCTGAAGCCACCTCGTTTCCGTGCTTCACTGTCTCACCCCCTACACTCGGACTCTCACACTTACACACACACAACGCCACCTGTTGAGCAGATAACTCACCAGGCATTGCACCCCTATAGCATATTTTGAATATGGGAATATTCATACAGTGCTATTTAATCAGGGAACAATGAGGGTATTTTATTGACGTTTCGGTGGGCTTGTGGTAATGCACTGATACCAGGTACAGCACAAATTCCATCCCAATAATATCTTCCCATTGATACATCGGGATTTGAACCCGGGACCTTTGGATTACCAGGCCAGTGGCAAGACCACTCCACCACACCTCCCATGGTGAGGATATCCTGTTTTTGGAGTCATCATAACACCTCCGGCAGCCTGGTGGTCAGCTTCCCATGCCCTCCATGGTGAGGATATCCTGTTTTTGGAGTCATCACAACACCTCCAGCAGCCTGGTGGTCAGCCTCCAACACCCTCCATGGTGAGGATATCCTGTGTTTGGAGTCATCACAACACCTCCAGCAGCCTGGTGGTCAGCCTCCAACACCCTCCATGGTGAGGATATCCTGTTTTTTGGAGTCATCACAACACCTCCAGCAGCCTGGTGGTCAGCCTCCAACACCCTCCATGGTGAGGATATCCTGTTTTTGGAGTCATCACAACACTGAGGAAGTTGACAATCAAGATGGAAGCAACTCTTAAACTCATATTTATTCACCAACCCACCAATTAATTTACAAATAAACTTAATTAATGAAATCAATGAAACTAATGAATATATGTGGTACTACAAGGACTCGAACCTGGGATAATCACACCGAAATTCGGCGTATTAAGCATTATGCTATCAAGACAGTTAAACCCTTCTGTACCAGCGATATACTTTTAATTTTATTCTAGCTATATTTAGACGATTTAGTGCAGTTTAAGAAAGATCTGTGGTAGTAAAAAGGGTTAAGTGAGATAGTTCGGAGCCTGTTAAATGTTGGAGGCCCTCTTTAAACTGAATACACTCGTGTAATAGTAGCTAGAATAAAGTTAAAAGGACGACACCGGTACTGCAAGGTATAAGGGGGGATAGTTCATTTTTTTTTTAGTTGATTTTTTAAATATATGTATAATTTGTTTAGTTTCCTCCGTAGACCTCCATCAAACTTAAAATAACAACCCCAGGATCCCCCTTCAAGATATATTTGTAAATAATTTGGTAGATATATGTCCCGGCCGAAGGTCAGTTCCTCCTAAATTACAGGCTCGCTATCGCTCGCCAGGAAAAAAATCGACACCTAAATGACACGAACAATCTTGATATTGACACAAAAAAAAGGCAAAAGGTCTTAAAATTGCCAAACTAATGGGCCGAACATGTTAGAATAAAAAAAACTAATGGGGTTAAGCATGAGGGAGAAGAGGGGCCAGATAAACGAACCATCTCCCCTTAACCAGTGGCAGGTGCACAGAAGGTTGGACCAAGTTGTGGATGTGGACGGAAGAGACATTAGGAGAAACATTGTTGAGTATACTTGGAATTGACCTTTGACATTTATCTTGACCTTTGAACTTTATCTTGATCTTTGACCTTTATCATGACCTTTGACCTTTATTTTGACCATTATCTTGACCTTTGACCTATATCTTGACCTTTGACCTATATCTTGACCTTTGACCTATATCTTGACCTTTGACCTATATCTTGACCTTTGACCTTTATCTTTATCTTTGCGGAATGTGTCTGGTAATTTGCAACTACCTTTCGAGGGAGATTATTTGACAGTCTGTTTCTGTCACGGTCCTGAAATATATTCGGCCGATGCGTATGGTCAGGCCAGCCACTTTTAGTCACCTCTTATGTCATGCAGGGATGCTGGGTGGGAAATTCTGCTCTAAATCCTATGTAGTCCCCTCTCACCAATCCAGGGGGATAACTCACTAGGTGATAAATGATAGACAGAAGAAGAGATGGACACAAAAGAATAAGTACGAATAAAACAGATTATAAATAGGCCTACCAAGCATGTAAAGGTTATACAGACAAACAAACATACATGAATGGTTTATTACAAAGTGAGAGAGAGAGAGAGAGAGAGAGAGAGAGAGAGAGAGAGAGAGAGAAAGTGTCTGAAATACTGTAGGCCTATGCATATATGCATATCCATTTTTGCTCGAACAGCCCTTGATTTTGGCCCTGTCGTTCTTTCAAATCTGGGTGAGGCACTCGCTACAGGCAGTTCTGCCTTTAGTCTCCATCACTCAAATAGAAAAAAAGTGTGTGTGTGTGTGGCACTCGCTACAGACAGTTCTGCCTTTTGTCTCCATCACTCGCACAGAACAAAAATGTGTGTGTGTTTCAATATGGGTAAAACGTGCATGTTGAACAGGATAGTAGGTTATATTGAGGAAATAAATAATGCATCCTTGTTTAATATATCTCTTTCTCTCTCTCTATCTATCTATTCATCTCTCTCTCTCTCTCACGGATTCAGAACAAAGAGATCATGCCTAACGAACTTAATCGAATTTTATCATAGGCTATTCCAAATTTATGATTTCACCACAAGTCTTGATATTGGATACAACAAATTGCTGCAGAGATTCATAGTCTTAGGAATACAAGGCAAACTAATTCACAATTGGATTAGTAACTGGTTCAACAAAAGAAAACGGAGAGCAACTAGAGAGGCAAAACACAACCAAATTTCGTGAAAATCGGTCCACAACGTTCTGAGATATCTTGTTTACAGGCAAACGGACAAACAGACAAACGGTGGCAAACGCATAACCTCCTCGACCTTAGTTGAACGAAGGTAATTATAGGTGAAAGGATGCATGACATTTCCTTTCCATTTCTAACTGTTCTATGAATTTCTTCAGGCGATTTTTAAGCCCTGCAAGTTTATTCACTTTCAACTATCTTCATGTACGGCAATCCGGAGGGAATGAAGGGTGAGGAAAGTGCCTTCTTTATTGCTATTCTTTCCTTCCACCTTTCCTTAATTTCGGGTTCGGCTCTTCCTGACCACCTCGCTGGGATCATAAGGTCTGTGTGACCAGTGTACCTGTTTAAATCTATGTAAATATCTCTCACATTATATCTATCTATCTATCTATTGCCTGACGCCATGATCCCCGAAGAGGTGGCCACGAACGAACCGCCCCCAAGCACCTCTATCCCCAGTCAGTCGACACTCCTCCTCCCAACCAGCACCGCCTTCATTCATATACTTCCTCACTCCATCCTTCCACCTCTCCTTCGGTCTACCTCTCCCTCTCTGTCCTTCCACCTCGCTCTTGTACACCCTCTTAGTCATTCTCTCGCTTCCCATACGTTCCATATGGCATAACCATCTCAAGTTGTTCCTTTTCACACTTTCCAGCACATCTACCTCTACACCACACCTCCTTCTTACTTCCTCATTCATCTGTCTATCCCTCCATGTAACTCCGCACTTACTTCTCAAGTAACTCATTTTCACCGCTCTCACTCTTGGTCTGAGTATCTCCACGAATGTCCATGCTTCGCTTCCGTAAGTTAGTGTCAGGATTACCACACTGTCATGCAAGGACTTCTTCACTTCCATACTGACCACTCTATTTCTTGTCACTGCTTTCAACGTTCCTACAACCTTCTTCCCCTGTTACACCCTCTCCCGCACTTCTTCATCCACAGTCCCATCTTTACTCAACACACTGCCCAGATACTTAAAAGAGCTGACGATCTCCATAGCCTGACCGTTCAACTTCACCCCTTTCGAAGACCATAACCTTGCTTTTCACCACATTTATCTTCAAATTCCGTTTTTCACACACTGTTCCAAACTCATTTACCAGACCTTGCAACTCCCATTCATTATCGCTCATCAGAACTGTGTCATCCGCAAACAGCAGTATAGGCAGCTTCCACTCATTTCCCTCCCTTTTCAGCGATACACCAACATCCACTGCTCTTCCTAGTATTTCTTTCATGACTCCATCCATATATACAGAAAACAACCACGGAGACATCACACACCCGTTTCAACCCAACATTCAGGTCAAAGAACTTGCTCTGCTCATTCTCCACACGTACTGTCGCCTTTGCACCCTCATACAGCTGCTTCGAGCCATGATGGATGCTTCACATGTCTCACTCCCCAGACTGGAACAAGACCTCACGGGCTTCACCGTGTTGAGCGGTGGAATGTACAGGCTCTCAGCCTATGCCCGAGAGGGAGTAGTTGGAATATAGAAATAAAAATAAAAAAAAAAATAAAAATAAAAATGCTGTCATGCTCTTCACTGCTTTCAGTAACTTGCCATCTACTCCGTATATTCTAAGGACTTTCCACATGCCTTCTCTATCCACTCTGTCATAGGCCTCCTCCAAGTCCATAACGGCAACATACACCTTTTGTTGCTTCTCCAGATATTTCTCCACAACATAATTCAGGGTAAAAATCTGATCTACACATCCTCTTCCCTTCCTAAAGCCTCCCTGCTCGTCGCCTATCCATTTCTCCGTTCTCACTCTCACTCTCTCAATCACTACCCTACTGTACACCTTCCCTACTACGCTTAAAAGACATATTCCTCGGTGGTTACCACACACTCCTCTTTCCCCTTTGCCCTTATATAGTGGGACTATTATGCCAGTCTTCCAGTCATCGGGTGCATTCCCCTTCTCCCATGCTAGTTTGCACATTTTCCATACCCATTCGATCACTATCTCACCACCATACCTCAACATTTCCCCACACACTCCATCTGTTCTTGGTGCTTTCCCCAACTTCACTCTTTTCATAGCTTCCCACACTTCTGACCTCCTGATCCCCACCTCCTCCTCCACTACTTCTCCTCTTCTCCCTCCCATACCATATCCAACTATGTTTGCTGGCTCTTCATTCCTTACATTTAGCAACTCATTGAAGTACTCCCTCCATCTTTCGACTCTCTCTTGCTTCTCGGCTAGCATTCTCCCATTCTTATCTTTCAAACTCTTACTGTTTACCTTGCTACCTTCCCTAACTTTCTTGACTTCTTTCCAGAACAGTTTCTTACACTCCCTCCATTTTACACTCGGATTCCTTCCAAATTCCTCATCTACTCTTCTCTTACTTTCCTTCACTACTCTCTTCACCACTCTTTTTCTCTCCACGTACCTCGCCTGTTTCTGCCTCTCCAAATCTTCATTCCCTCTACTACCCAACCACTCTCTATACGCTTTGTCTTTACGTTTTGTCTTCCATAGCTATTTTTAAATCTTCTGTCCACCATGCTGTACCTTTCACTCCCCTCCCTCTTCTCCTCACTCCACACACCTCCTCACATGCTGCACAGATCTCTTCCTTAAACACCTTGCTTATCTCCTCCACTTCCTTCATATCTTCCAGGTCGAACCCACCTAGTCGTGTTTCTACTGCTCTCCTGTACTCTTCCCTGATTTCCTCCTCCTGTAGCCTCTCCACCCTCCTCACCATTCCCCCTTCCTCTCGCCTCCCTCCAGCTCTCCTTACCCACTTCTTTTGTATCCTAACCTTACCTACTACTACATAATGATCAGATAGACCCCCTCCAATACCCCTATACACCCTAGTATCCATCACAGATTTCTTCATTCTTTCATCCACACATATATAATCAATCAGTGACTTTCGTTCCACCACTGTCTTATCCTTCATCGTCCACACCACTTTCCATGTGTACCTGTGTATCATTCTGTGTCGGAAGAAGGTGTTGGCTATCCACAACCTCCTCCCCACACATACGTCCACAAGTGCACTACCATTCCCATTCACCTCTGACGGTACCCCCCACCCTCCCACCACTCTGACTGCATCACCGTTGATTCATTTAAACTCCGCCTAGACAAATATCTCGCATCAAACCCGCGACTGACTGCGTTTGTAAATGAATAACTTTATTTTATCCCCCCCTCAGTTACTAACCCATCTGTCCCCTACTAACTTCCTAATCCTGCCACGGACATTAGTTCCAGGGCAGTAATTCCCTTTCCAATGTTCCCTTACCCACTCTAAACCACTGTTTGGACACTTGATCCTCAGTGTTTTGGAGGACAAGCAACCTAGAAGGGTCACTATATCTGTTGTTGCTTGATTTCCTTTGTACTCCTTTGTACCTTTGTACACTCCATCAACTTTCCTATCACCCACCTTACCATTCATATCCCAATCAGAGATATTCTTTCGTTCTTGTCAAACTTATCCAGGCACGCCTCCACATTCACCCAGAACTCCTCTTTCTCTCTTACAAGTTTATCCTCTGTCGGAGCATACACACACACAATCACCCACGTTTGTATTCCTACTTTCATTCTCACCCACACAATCCTTGAACCCACAGACCCATATTCTCTTACACACTCCTTCCATTTGTTACTTACAAACAAACATGCACCATCTCTCCCTGCTCCCTCACTCACTCCAGCACACACACCCATTCCACACTCCCACTCTCTCACATCTGTACCCTTCCACTTGGTCTCTGTTATTCCACATACATCCAGCTTGGCATTCACTAACACTTCCAGTACCTCTCTCTCTTTTGTGCCATCATTCATGCCATTCACGTTCCATGTACACTCACGCGTACTAAAAGTTGCTCAGGGGTGGGTCCTTCCTTCCCCTACTTCACCCTGGGCAGGTGGAGGGGGGTAGTCGGTCCAAGTCTACCCCCACCTTCCTCCCCCAAACTATCACCAACTCCCCCACCTTCCTTCTCTAGCTGGCAGTTAGTGATTAGCGACGATTGCGCTCATGTATTGCAAATTATTGTTAAACCATCATTGCACACGCTTATAATGGCAGACATTTAACATTTATTAGGATTTTTGTTTATAAATACAATATACTGTATAATTGTATTCTCAAAATGAATCTCTATACATACCGTGGGTTACACGAATCTCGGCTGTAGTGGTTCTCTCTCTCTCTCTCTCTCTCTCTCTCTCTCTCTCTCTCTCTCTCTCTCTCTCTCTCTCTCTCTCATTGCACTACTTTCTACGATCATTACTTAATGTGATTTCAATATAATAATACCGTAATTAAGTCCAATCCCATACAGTATTCAGGATATTATGTTCACCATTATTGCAATACACATCAACGTGCCCTCTACGATTTATTCCTAGGTTCTCAAATTACTTACACAGTCGGGCTTTTATATCATAAAAGGAAAGGACTACAACAAAGATAGGCTGGAATAGTGTTGCGACTGTTATTGATTGTATGATTTGTATCGTTTATAATTGGAATCAGTTTCTCCCATTTATTCATTACTCTACATACTATAACCGGTTTTCATTTAATTTGATGTGGCCTATGCACTTTTGTTTCTGTTTCAATCAAGTAAATGTAGAACTCGATACAAATTACTATAAAAGTTGGTGTTAACTTTTAGTAAGGTTTGAGTATTCGCCTTCTCACTTTCCCCTTCTCTATCTCTATCTGTGATCCCAGCCTCTCACTTCTACAAACCCCCAAATAAGGAATAGGATTAATTGACAGTTTTACCATCAACTCTCCTCTATGTGTATAGAATGCAGGCAACAGTCATCACAAACACTAATGAAGGGAAATATACCTCATCCAGACCCGTTATATCTTGGTTATAGAATGTGTGTGCAATGAGAGAGTTACAAAAAATAGTTAGTATCTAAAAGACCTTGCAGTCCATTTCGGGGAAATATTCGAAGTGGAAGGAGAGACATTGTTCAGTGCATTACACTCCTTACAGTGTGCAAAATACTACCTACTGACTACTGCCTTCTTAAACTGCTCAACTGAGGAAATGTTTACAACTTCTGAGGAAAGTTTGTTCCAGGTAGAACATATCATAAATGGGAAACAGTTTCCACAAATACTAGTGCTGAACCTTTTCAATTCTAACTGCTAGCCATGGTTGCGCATTGTATTCATATTGAGGTTAAACATTTTGCTATGATCCAAATTGTCAAACCCATTACATATTTTAAAAAGTTGAATGAACTGACCTCGTAGTCTGCGTGTTGAGAGAGAGAGAGAGAGAGAGAGAGAGAGAGAGAGAGAGAGAGAGAGAGAGAGAGAGAGAGAGAGAGAGAGAGAGAGAGAGAAAGAGAGAGAGAAAGCAGAATATAACTACAGCCGATATTCTTGTAACCCAAGTTGTATATAGAGACTCACTTTGAGAATACAATTATACAGAATATTGTATAATTAAATTCCTAATACATTTTAAATGTTGGCCATTGTAAACATGTGCAATTATGGTTTAACAATAATTTGCAATATATGAGAACAATCATTGCTAATTACTAACTGCCAGCTAGAGAAGGAAGGTGGGGGAGTTGGGGATAGTTTGGGGGTGGAAGGAGGGGTAGACTTGGACCCGATTCCCCCCTTCCACCTACCCAGGGTGGAGTGAAGGACCCACCCCTGAGCAACTTTTAGTACGCGTGAGTGTACCTATTCTCAGAATGTCCGTAGGCTTGTCCATAGTCGGTCGGGGTTCGTCAACACAGGGACTGTCCGCATCCGAGGCTGGTTGTTCGTTTATCGTTTTTTTATTAAGGTGACAGTTACAAAGTGGTGTACAATCTATCTTATTCTAATTACATTATAGTTTATCTTATTGTACCAGTACCTCCCTACAATCAACCTAGTTGTTCCCCAATTCGGCCCTCCGCCACGACTATTTCAAAGTCCAAGTCTCTCACTCTTGTTCTCTGTAGCGGGGAGGACCTTGTACCCCTGAGACATAGGAGTGCAGGCCTGAGAAAAGAGAAAGAGAGCCGGCATCTCATCCAAGTTATGACTTGGCTTCTATGCTGGCGCTTTTTCTCCGATATTTGTTCAGCTAATATGGCATAGAAGACACTTGCAGAAGGTCCCATTCCTCCCGACGATGAGAAGACCAGAGGAGTAAAGCTTCCTTGATCCCTGTTCAAAATTCTTTCTTCATAAGCGCGTTTTTAGTCACTTTCGTTTCTCAAGTATGCCGCCTTGAGTCCTCGCTCACGATATGTTTGTGCTCTTGGGTTGAATATTCTGATGTCAAAAAAAGCCTGTTGTCCCCTCGTCCAAAAACCTCGAGCACTTACGTCCACTCTTGCTTCATTTGAAGTATTTGCAGTATTGTGGGCCAAGCGCTGTCCGTCCATAGGCAGAAGTTCCGGTTCGATTCTGACATCATGGCACACCTCGTCCAGCATTTGTGAAGTGATGTCTCATATTTCATCATGCCGGATACAGATGAATCCTCCTTTCTTACAGGTCATACAGTGGTCTGAGTTGTTTATTTCACCACATGCACATTTCAGCGGCAGGTTCGAAACTGGCCAACCATACCTCAAGGCTACGGCATCATTGAATTCTTGTTTATTTAAGCTGAAGCCTTTTTCCTTTATTGGTAATGAAGCGAGCCAATTTGAAGCCCCCATGTCTTATGCCATCTCAACTCTCATTTTCAGTTCTTCACTACATTCGGTCTTAATTTGTTCTAGGCTATGTTTCTGTCTCTCTTCTCTACTCTTTGTAATTTCCTGTCTTGCATTTCGTTGTTCCTCTTCGTCCACCTCATAATTTTAATTTTGCTCCCGTATTATTTCTGTCAGAGACGTAGTAAGTTTAAGGGAATTTTGGTACTCATGAGGTGCCGCCTCCACTGGGTTTATGATCCCCATACCTCCGAACCTTGGCGGAACGTTTATCGTTGCTACGCATTTTTGTCTGGGTGGGGGTCACAAGCCCACCAACCCAACCTCTTTAGTCGCCTCTTATGACACAACGCAGAAGGCACATTATATACAGGAATTAAATATTGAATACAATTTACTTTTCTTCTCTGTTTTTCTTCTTCTCTATATATATTTTAATGCATAAAATTATTGCAGTTGCCTACCGAAATATACTTTACACACGCACACACACACACACACACACACACACACAAACTCTCTCTCTCTCTCTCCAGTATTATACAGGAAATTAATGTTGAATCGTTCGTGAATATGCAATATTCTATCTCACTTTTGTCACATTCTTCTCGTCTCTCTCTCTCTCTCTAACACACACAAACCCACACACACACACACACTTTCTCGTTCTGTCTGTCTCACTCCCTCAATCTCACATACACACTCTCTCTCTCTCACTTTATATACTGGAAATAAACGTTGGATACACTTTGCTCTCCCACTCACTCACTATTCCTCCCTCTGTCTGTCTGTGTGTGTGTGTTACTCAGTTACTTGTTCGTCAAGGGGAATCCACGCAATGCGAGCTAAGCTCATTATTATCGCGCCTCCTTAACTGGGAATGTATTGCGTGAAATGCATGTTAAGTGTTTTATGTACTGTTGGAATGGCTGTGGATGTGTGTGTAGTCTGTATTTTAGCCAATTGGCGACATTGGAAACGAAGGCTTAGGGTGGATCTGTATGGTACCATTCTCACTATAGACGGTACCGTCTCGCCCGAAGGCTTAGGTAGCCATCAGCTTAGGTGAACCATATGATACCCATCTCGCCTTGTACCATTTTTGCCAACCCCAGATGGGACGTCACAACGTCGCCCACTTATTCCAGGTACCTATTTACAGCTAGGTGAACTGAGGCTAACACATGAAAGGAGACAAGCCCAATTTGTCTCCGCCCGGCGGGGGATTGAACCCCCGACCCCTCGTGTGTGAGACGAGAGCTCTACCTACTAGGCTACGGGCTGTGTGTGCTACTGTGTGTGTGTGTATGTGTGTGTGTGTGTGGTTGTCTTTCTGTACCACATGCACCCCCCCCCCCCACACACACACACACACTTACGCTATCTTTTACTCTTAATTTCACCTCGTACGTCCTTACAAAAAGTTTACAGTGAAATGTGCAATTAGTAAATAACAAACACAATTTATATGACCTTAGTTTGCGTACCTAGTTTATAAAGGAAACAAATATGATACAAAATAGAAGGAAAAGGGAAATAATATGTACTTCCTACAAATGTTGTGATGGACAACTTAATTACAATATAATGTATTATTTTTTCCATTAACTAATGTCAAGGGATCCTTTTTGTAACTCACGTGTTTACAAATATGTTTAACGATGGGGAATTTTACTTCAGGAATATCTACTATATATATATATATATACAGTATATATTTATTTAACGGAAAGTGGAAATTCTGGTCGGATATTCTCAGCCCTCGTAGCCCCCCCCCCCCCCCTCTTCTCTCTCTCTCACACATACGCACACTCTTTCCCCACATAGTTTTTCACATACGCAAACACTCGCACACACATTCTCTGCCTCTCTCTCTCTCTCTCACACTCCGTCTCTCATACATACACTCAATCAACCAACACTTGTCTCTCTCCCCCTATAACCCCCCACACATATACTCTCTCCTCCTCTCTCGCATACACACTCGCGAAAGCATACCCTCACACACACATACTCTATCTCTCTCTCTCTAACACACACACACACACACACACACATAAGCAAACCCACACACTCTCTCTCTTTCTTCTCTCTCTCACACACTCACTCATAGAAACACTCACACACACACACCTACGTTATCTGTCATTCTCGATTTCACCTCTCCTTTCTTTACAAAAATATATTTTTTTTTTTTTTTTTTTTTTTTTTTAAGAGACAATGAACGGAGGAAGGAAAAACACAGATAAAACAAAAAGGTCCATGTGCCTAAAGGCATCCTCCATTCATAAAATGTTTGTAACAACTGGATTTAAACATTTGTTGATTGTAAGTTTGTGGAAAGCAATTCGAGGGAAGTGAATTCCAAAGAGTAGTAGCTCTGGGGATAAATGAATTCTGATAAGCAGAAGTTCTGCATTGTGGAGGAGAAAGTGTAAATTCATGGGCGCTCTCAGCTGCCCTAGTTCTACGGGGAAAGATGTGGAGAGGCGGCACAATTGAAGCAAGTTCCTCGGAACAATTGCTGTGAAAATATCTGTAGAATAATGCAAGGGATGCAACGTTTCTTCGTATGGCTAATGTAGGAAGGTCCTGTGTGATTGCAGGGTTATTGATTAATCTAATAGCTTTATTTTGAATTTTGTCCAACTGCCTCAATGCAACCACTCCACTTCCACCCCACAGAGGTGAACAGTAATCCATCTGAGAGCGCACATGACTTTTATATATTACGGCCAACTGCTCGTCAGTGAAGAATTCTCGAACTCTGTACAGGAGTCCCAGTTTTTTAGAGGCATTCTTAGCAATGCTTCTAACATAATGTGTCCAGCTCAAGTTAGTAGTTAATGTTACACCGAGAATGTCAATACTAGGGGAAGTGGGAATATTTACATCATTAAAAAATATATGGGAGTCAGTGAGATTCTGTCGGTTAGAAAATTGAATGTACTTGGTTTTCTGTGCATTAAAGGAAACTAGATTCTCTTGTCCCCATTCATTAATTCTAGAAAGGTCCTGGTTCAGAGAAATTGCAGTGTTTATTTTTGAATTTATAAGATCGGGTTGGGTGAAAGAATTGGTAAATGTGAAGGAACTGTGGAGTGTTGAGTCATCTGCGTAGGAATGTATTGGATTATGAGTGGTAGATATGAGATCATTGATATGAATGAGGAACAGAGTTGGGGCCAAAACTGATCCCTGGGGAACACCAGCATTTATTGAGTGAAATTGAGAATAAAGGCCATCTACCATTACACATATTTTTCTGTTATGAAGATAAGAAGAATTAGTGGAACTAATGATGCAAGGCTGTAGTGTGACATCTTCGACAATAAGGATTGATGCCAGACTCTATCAAATGCCTTTGATATATCCAGTGCTATTGTATGTGTTTCACCATGTTGGTCTGTAGCTTGGTTGATTTGATGCGTAAGAAGGCAAAGAATGTCTGCAGTTGATCGACATCGTCTAAAACCATATTGCCTATCACTGATTAATTTATTATTCTCCAGATGCTTAATTATGTGATTATTTAATATAATTTCAAAAACTTTGCCAAGAGTGGAAGTTATAGCTATTGGTCTGTAGTTTGATGGATCTGAAGAGGCACCTTTTTTAGGAACTGGATGGATGTTTGCTTCTTTCCAGGGTACTGGGAAGCATGAGGTATGAGTACACAGACGGAAAAATTTTGCCAATACAGGAGCGAGCACCAAGGAGCAATTCTTAAGTACTATTGGAGGAATTTTATCTGGACCAGGAGCCTTATCTACTGAGAGATTCTGCAAAATAGTTTTGACATGTCTGGTGTGGATCTTAAGTGAGGGAATTTCAGTTGAATTAAAATTAAGTACAGGGACATCTTGATTTATGTCATCTAAGGTTGAGTTGGTGGAGAAAATATCCGCAAGAAGGTTAGCTTTACCTCGTGGGTCACTTATAAGATTGCCAGTCGGAGATTTTAATGGTGGAATGGATGAAGCAGTAGTGAAGTTGGATTTGAATGAGTTAAGAGTAGACCAAAATATTTTGTTATCATTTGGATTATTTAGAAGTTTATTTGCCTGCTTATGGAGAAAGTTTGATTTAGTTAGGTTTAATACAGTTTTGGCATGATTTCTGATGTTTCTAAAGTAATTAAAGGCTTCACGTGTTTTTGATCTTGTGTATGCATTGTAGGCTATTGCTTTTTGTTCAGTTACTCTAGCACAATTATGGTCAAACCATTTAGGTGAATTAGATCTTTTACTGTACTTTTGATGAGGAATAAAAGTTTCCATTCCAATTTTTACAAAATCTTGTATGTGGCTCAAGGTGGAGTGTGCATCATTAGAAAAGAAAGAGGTCCAGGGAATATCAATAAAGAAACCTTGAAGACCCTCCCAGTCTGCCCTATCGTAATGCCATTTAGTCACCAAAACAGGTTCAGAGTGGGAAGGTGTGGTAGGTGATAGACAGGTGGCCTGTATCAGACAGTGATCAGAAGATCCAAGTGGGGACCTCACTGTAACATCATAATTATCTGAATTGGTTGTTAAAAATAAGTCCAGTAGGTGGGAATTATGATTAGGATTATCTGGTACACGGGTGGGTTGGTTGACTAGTTGAATGAGATTAAATGATTCTGCAAATAGCTCACATTCAAGACCAGCATCATCAGTCCTGGCTGAATGAGTGAGCCATTCAACATTATGGACATTAAAATCACCCAACACAGTGATTTCAGAAGAAGCATTTAAGTTGAGGACACTGAGTTGTGAGGACAGAGAATCAAAAAGACTATGCTCTGGAGGAGTATTTGGGGAACGGTAGATGCAAGATATGTATTTAAATTTACCAGCAGAAATTAATTTGTATATAGAATAATCAAAATAGGGACAATTGAAACTAGTAACCTCCTCCAGGGCAATTTCAGATTTTGCGAAGCAACATACACCACCTTTAGGTCTGAAATTTTGGAGCAGTTGATAACCTGGAAAATTAAATCTAGATGTGTCAGATGTGGATGTTACTTGAGTCTCTGTCAAAAAAAGGAGAGTAGGGGATTCTGCTTGAAGAAATTGGTGTACAGAATTGATGTTAGAGTGAAGTCCCCTTATATTACTAAAGAAATAGCTGTACTGACAAGCAGCTTTGGGACGTTGCAATGCTCTTGACACAGTCGCATGATGACGACCGGGAGGGCCCTGTGTCAATAACCCAACCCTGCCTGGGGTGGATATCCGAGGGACCACCAGGTTTGCTCTTAACAATTGTACTGCCATATTTATAAGGTAAGTGTATGGTGTTACATGTATGATATGTAGTGGGAAGAGTAGTATTTTATGGATAGAGGATAGCGATGTAGGGCAATGTCGTTAAGTTGGATGTGTATGTTATATAAAGAGGGTTTTCCTGATACCCCTGATGTGTGAGGCAGAAAGATATGTATCCAGCTACCAAGGCCTGGGAGAGAAAATGGAATTCAGGCTATTCCCTGAGTCTCCCGAAACCTTGGCGGTAGTACTTCCCTGGGCGGGGCTGCCTACCCCTACTACCTACTATAATACAAACAAATTTTCAATTAACAAACGGCATTAACAAGACATTCTACTTTTGCACATTTAACCCTTTTTAGTACCGGAGCCGTCCTTTTAACTTTACTCTGGCTACTATTAGACGATTTTATTCAGTTTAAAATGGGCCTCCAGCAGTTAACAGGCTTTGAACTATCTCGCTTAACCATGTTTACTGCCACAGATCCTTCTTACACTGCCCAGAATCGTCTAAATATAGCTATAACAAAATGAAAACACGTCGTTGGTACAGAAGGGGTTAAATTGCAAAGATATGCATTAAGTACTTCCTGTCAATCTTTTAATGGACTGTTAATTACCAGGCCTCTTTTTTGCTATTAACCCTTTCTGTACCGGTGACATCCTTTTTATTATATTCTGGAAACTATTAGACGATTGTATTCAGCGTATGAAAGAGGTCTACTCATTAAAAAGCGACAGACTATCTTAATTTATTCTTCTAGCTACCATACATCCTTCCCAAGCTTCATAAAATTGTGTAAATGTAGCTAGAATATATGTACAGAAGGAGTTAATAAATATCAAGTGATCCCTTTCTATCGCTGGTGTTCACAAAATGTTCATAATATTATTTTCACAGAATTACATGATTAATTATAAAAAGCAATATATAAAACACTTAAAATAATATTAGTGGTATCTATTTTAGTTATTTAGCGTAAAGTGGAACATATGGTTTGAAATATATTTCTTCTCCTCCTCCTCCTCCTCTCTCTCTCTCTCTCTCTCTCTCTCTCTCTCTCTCTCTCTCTCTCTCTCTCTCTCTCTCTCTCTCTCATTTTACACAGGAAATTAATATTGTGACCTTCTTGAATATACTTGACTATCTCACTTCCTCACATTCTGTCTTTTCCTTTCTCACATTTTTGTATTTCTATTTTGTTAATATCCCAATTTGTATTATCATTATAGTTTTTATATATTATTGATAGCATTAACGAAGTACTGGATATATAATATATATATATATATATATATATATATATATATATGGGGGGGGTGTGTGTGTACATATTATGAGCGGTAGCACTATTATTCGCCCTGTTATTGCACCATACAGTACGCTAAATAGCACACTATACTGTATATCCCCCTAGTAATATTCCCATTATCAAACCTATTTATGAACACCAGCGATATACCAGAATTCCCTGTTATTAATTAATGAAACCCACCTCGCTTTTTTTCTTTTTCTCTCCCTCTCTGTCTGGCTTGTATCCATTCGGCCCCATTCAGCCTACTGTTTTAAAACGTTTACCCCCATCCAGGTGTCAATATTTTCCTAGCGAGCGGTAGCGAGCCAGCATATATATATATTTGTTTTGACAGCAAGCTAAATTTGTAAATTTTTCGATAGAAAAATGTCTCCGGCGAAGCCGGATTTCTCTATACAATGCTGGCTCGCTATCGCTCGCCAGGAAGTCATCGACACCTGGATGGGGATAAACGTCTTAACACAGTTGGCTGAATGGGACCGAATGGATACAAGCCAGGGAAGAGAGAAAAGGAGAGAAAGATAAAACAAGCCGGTGACCCCCCCTAATGATTAAATACCCTTCAATAAACCATTAACCCTTTACCGGAAGTACTTAGCCCGTATTAACATCTTGGCATATATTAACTTTTTGTATTTGATGACGTTTTTTCTATTTGTTATTCTGGCTGTGAGTAGACGATGTTGTACAGTGTAAGAGGACAATACAAGAGTCAGAGGATTTAGTAAGGTAGTATATTATTAAGGGGGGAGAGTTTACTTATTGGTCGATTTATTTATATATTTATTATTCTTTTAGTTTCCTCCCTAGACCTCCATCAAGCTTAAAAAACATCCCCGAGGTCCCCCTTCTAGATACATTTGTACATTTCCTTTTCGGTAGAAAAATATATCTTATATTACAAGCTCGCTATCGCTCGCCAGGAAAAAAAATCGACACCTAAATGGCGGGAAAGGTCTTAATAATGATGAAGAAATGGGGTGAAATTCTTAAAATTGCCAAACTAATGGGCCGAACGTCTTAAAATCTGAACACGAATGGGGCTATACATGAGGCAGAAGGGGGCCCAGACAAAACAACTATCCCCCTTAACCCCTTCATTACCGGTACCGTCCTTTTAACCTTATTCTGGTTACTGTTAGACGACTTCATTAAGTTTAAAAAGGGCCTCCAGCAATTAACCGGCTGGAAAAGGGGTGGGTGGCATGGGGAATTTGATTTAAGCTTGATGGAGGTCTAGGGAGGAAGCTACAAAAATAATATATCATTAATCAAATAAATATATAAATAGATAAATGAGTATACAAAATCTTCCCTTAATTTACGTAGTGGATTGAAATCATATAAACAATTCTGAAGCTCTATTTTGTCTCAACACCGTTTATATCAATGTGTAGTCCTAGTTGACAGTATATTTGGAAGCGTTCAAGCCTAACAAATAATTTTAATTGAAAAATAATCTGGAATCATAAGTACTACGAGCTTAGTGTTTTCTAGAATTTATTGGCGGAAAATATAGAATCATGAACTCTATTAACCCGTTCAGAGAGAGAGAGATAGAGATAGAGTGTCTGTGTGTTTAAGAGAGAGAGAAAGAGAGTGTGTGTGTGTATGTAAGAGTACAAAGGAAGGAAATCAAGCAACAACAGGTCTAGTGACCCTTCTAGGCTGCTTGTTCTCCAAAACACTGAGGATCAAGTGTCCAAACAGTGGTTTAGATTGGGTAAGGGAACATTGGAAAGGGAACTAATGTCCGTGGCAGGATTAGGAAGTTAGTAGGGGACAGATGGGTTTGCAACTGAGGGGGGATGAAATAAAGTTATTCATTTACAAACGCAGTCAGTCGCGGGTTTGATGCGAGATATTTGTCCAGGCGGAGTTTAAATGAATCAACGGTGCTGCAATCTATAACGTCTCGGGGAAGCCCATTCCACAAGTTGACAACTCGATTGAAGAAGAAATTCTTAGATTCGTGTGAGTTAAAAGATTTACCAATAATTTTGCAACCGTTTCCCCGCGTGTAATTAGATTGGTCGATAGTAAAGTACTTACTACAGTTCATATTGTCGATGCCTTTGATGATTTTGAACACTTGAATTAAGTCACCTCTTAATCTGCGCTGGGTTAAAGGAAATAGATGTAATTCTCTAAGACGCTCTTCGTATGGTTTGTTCTTTAGGCTAGGTATCATTTTGGTAACTCTACGTTGAACTCGTTCTAGCTTGTTTTTATCTTTTTGGTAATAAGGGAACCAGGATTGAACGCTGTATTCCAGAAGAGGGCGGACTAAGGAATTGTAAAGGGTTAGGATAACTTCTTTGGATTTATGCTCAAATGACCTGCCTATAAAGCCAATTTGTTTGCCTTCTTAACAACTTCTGAACATTGTTGACTCGGTTTTAGGTTACTCGATATTCTTACTCCCAGATCGGTTTCTCTGTTTACATTCTTAAGTGGAGTGCCATTCATCGAATAATTTGCTTTCTCATTTAGGTATCTGATATGTAGTACTTTACATTTATCCGCATTGAAACTCATTTGCCAAATTTGGGCCCAACATGACAATTTATCTAGATTGTGTTACATATCGTCAACTTGTTCTTTTGAGAGTACGCTATTTGCAATTTTTGTATCGTCAGCAAATTTTGAGATTGTACAGGTGAGACCCTCATCTATGTCGTTGATGTATATTAGAAAGATAATTGGTCCTAGTACCGATCCCTGGGGTACCCCGCTACTTACATTGGTCCATTTAGATGCCTTACCGTTTATGACTACTCTTGGGTTTCTGTCGCTGAGCCAATTTTCTATCCATTTCAACACACCGTGTTGTATTCCATGCGCTTTTAGTTTTGGCAGCAAACGTTTGTGGGGAACTTTGTCAAAGGCCTTTTGAAAATCAAGGTATATAATATCTACAGCTTTACTCTCATCGTAGAGGTTGAGGATATCGTGGAAGAAGTCTAAGAGGTTTGTTAAACAGTGTGTGTGTGTGTGTGTGTGTGTGAGAGAGAGAGAGTGAGAGTGAGAGTGAGCATTGAGGTAGAACATAAATATTCAGAAGGTGAGCGTCCGAGCATGCATAATTAATTAACATAAGAAAATCAACTTGCGCAGGACTGAAGCACTATTTTTTTTTTTTTTTTTTTTTTGTCCCGTAAAATGAAAAATCGGGTTTAATTATGAGGGAATAATATAAAATTCAGGTGCAATTATATGCATAAAAGAAAAATAGGTTTTAAGGAGGTAGTACTCCCTTTTTATGGACCCCCTTCTCCCTTACGTTTAGCATATTAGTTTTGAGGTTTTAAGATTTTTGTGCCATTAATTTGTCGATTTTAAGACCTTTCGCCCCATTTCTTCGTCATAAGACCTTTCGTGCCATTTAGGTGTCAATTATTTCCTGGCGAGCGATAGCGAGCCTGTAATTTCAGAAGGAATCGGCCTTTGGCCGGAACATTTTTCAACCGAAAAATGTAAACATTTATCTTGAAAGGGGTTCTAGGGGGCAGTAGTTTAAGCTTGATGGAGGTCTAGCGAGGAAACTAAAAAATATATAAATTAATAAATACATAGACCAAAAACCAAGCACTACCCCGTTAATTAAGAAGGGATAATAGAAAAACCGGTATAATTATGGGTGAATAAAAGATAAATAGGGTGTAATTATAAGCCAATTATTGACAAATTGATTTAGTTTTGAGCAAACAATAGATAAATCGGGTTTAATTATGGAAGAATATATACTCGGGTTTAAATCATGAACGAATAACAGAAAAATCGGTTTTAATTGTGAGAAAATAAATATTCGACTCACTTCACCATTGATGAGGTAGAGAGATTTTCTAATTTTGAGCTCGATTTATTTTATTTTATTTATTTATATATATAATTTTATGATGGATTTGTGATGGACCTTTGTAAAACATCTGAAGGAGAGAGAGAGAGAGAGAGAGAGAGAGAGAGAGAATTATGCTGTGTGTGTGTGTGTGCGCGCGCGCATACCTACACGTGTGCATGTGCGTGAGTTTACGTGCAGCACTGTGTCCATTAACATTATCTCTCCCAATGTATCCTTTCTACCCCCCCCCCCCCACACCCTATCCCTCTCTCACTCTCTCTCTCTCTCTCTCTCTCTCTGTCTCTCTCTGATTCTAATATTCTATATTTTATTAATTTCACCACAACACCAAGCACCCCTAATGAAATTAATTAAAGTATATATGATCCACCGGGATTCGAACCCGGGATATCACACAGATTTTTGCCACCCTAACCATTACACCACCAGGACGGTTAAAGGTTTATGCACACGCCTACGACTTATTATCCATTCTCGAATACTGGATATTAATCTAATCATGTTCATACTCCCAACCGCGCTATGGTAGGCCTAAGTATACAATTCATCCCAGCATGTAAACAATATGAGTAGTGTTAATGAATTATGCATCAGTAAGCAATACGTTTATATATCTGTAAATACTGTCCTGGCGTATGACTTTTTTTCTGGATCCCCTTCTCCCTCATGTTTAGCCCCGTTAGTTTTGAAAGTTTAAGACGTTCGTCCCATTAGTTTGACGATTTTAATACCGTTCACCCCATTGCTGTCAATATAAAAACCTTTCGAGTTTTTCCTGGCCAGCGAGAGTGAGCCTGTAATATAGGAGGCACCCGGGATATTTGTCTACCGAAATATTTACACGTTTATCTCGAAGAGGGGTCTTTTTTTTTTTTTTTTTTTTTTTTTTTTTTTTTGTTAAGCTTGATGGAGGGAGGGGAAAAAACCCACCTCTTAAATATCCCGGGAGGTGATAGAGTGACACTACTCTCTATCCTGTCCCTTGCTTACACAGAATGGGACTCTCTAGCCCTTGCCTATATATATATATATATATATATATATATACTGTACAAGGGTGTCCATAAAGTATCTTTACAATTTAAAATATTTATTACAAAAGCAAATGAACAGACAAATATGTGGAAATTATTACAAAATGAGGAGTAGATATTGAAGTTTTTTTTGCCTCATTTAGTACACCTCTACATGGGCACCATTAGTTGCACGAAGCACATCAAGACGGTACTCGATTTCTTGCCATGTTCGCTGTAGCATAGCCTCATCAATGGTCGCAATGGCATCAGTGATCTTTTGCTTTAGGTCAGTGATGTCCCGTATCTCTGTTCGATACACGATATCTTTAACATAACCCCATAGAAAGAAGTCCAGGGGAGTGATATCTGGTGAACGAGGTGGCCAGGGAATCGGGCCATCCCTTCCAATCCACCGGTCTGTGAATGTTTGATTTAGGAACTCACGAACACGCAGTCCCCAATGTGGTGGTGCACCATCTTGCTGATAAATGATGGTTGGTTGAAGGTCATCTAGTTGTGGTGCCACATATTCAGTCAAAAGGTCAAGGTAAACATTTGCAGTAATTGTTTTCTCGTGGAAGAAAAATGGACCAATGGACAAATGCAATGTTATTAAAAACTTTGATAACCACCGAGTACATACAACAAATCTGATTAAAATATCTCATCAATTGCCTTGGTAATATTTTGTTTAAATTGTAAAGAGACTTTATGGACACCCTGTATATATATACAGTATATACATATATATATATATATATATATATATATATATATGGATGCACTGTATGTATCAATGTAGGCATGTATGTATTGTATGCATGAATGTATGTATGTATTAACTGTATCTATGAATGTATGTTTGTATGCACTGTATTTATGAATGCATGTATGTATTCTATGAATGAATGTATGTCTATATGCACAGTATTTATGAAAGTATGCATGTATGTACATAACAATGAATTAATGTATGTCTGTAGAAAGACATACATAATATAAGATAATATCAAATGTATTTATGTATACTGTAAATTGCATTGCCATATTATTCAAAATATACATAATTTGCAAACTGTGGACATATATTGGAGGTATAACAAGATAATCAGTCCTTAAAACTTCTATAGGAAAATTGACAGAAAGTGATTTAGAAATGTGCAGTACATTAAATAGTCAATTTCTTTCCGTTTTCACTAATGAAAATTTGGCACAGTTTCCAGAAGTCCGTAAGGTATACAGCGATAGTATAGAAAATAGGTTAAGTACGGTTACTATAAGTAGAAATGATGTGGTTAAGGAAATTGACAGACTGAAACCTCATAAATCGCCTGGTCCTGATGAGGTATATGCTAGAGTATTAAAAGAATGCAGAGATGAGTTAAGTTATCCATTAACATTTCTATTTAACAAGTCATTAGAAACAGGTATAGTTCCAGAAGCTTGGAAGCTTGCAAATGTAGTTCCGATCTTCAAAAAAGGTGATAAATCAATAGCATCCAATTACCGTCCCATTAGTCTCACTTCAATCATAGGAAAACTACTAGAGTCAATTATTGCTAGGAAAATGAGAAACCACTTAGAAACATTTAACTTAATCAATTCTTCTCAGCATGGATTCACTCAGGGACGGTCTTGCCTTACTAATTTGCTTAGTTTTTTCTCAGAGGTATATGAAGCAGTAGATAATGACAAGTCATATGATATTATATATTTAGATTTCAGTAAAGCTTTCGACAGAGTCCCTCATGAGAGATTGATGAGAAAGGTTGAGGCACATGGAATAGGTGGGGCGTTGTTAGGATGGATTAGGTCATGGCTAATTGGTAGGAAGCAGAGAGTCAGCATAAATGGTACCAAGTCAGAATGGGGAGCAGTCAAAAGTGGTGTCCCCCAGGGATCGGTATTAGGTCCCTGTTGTTTCTTATATACATAAATGACCTAGATTTAGGTATAACTAGTAGGATAAGTAAATTCGCAGACGATACTAAAATAGGGAGATCAATTGATTCAGATAGCGATATAGAGTGCCTCCAAAGGGATCTAGATACCTTACATGAATGGTCAGTAAATTGGCAGATGAAGTTTAACATTGACAAATGCAAGGTATTAAAGATAGGGAAGATGCAAACAAATGTTAAATATAAACTAGCTAATTTAGAATTAGAAAATTCAGACTGCGAGAAAGATCTAGGTGTGTTTGTTAGCAATGATTTGAAGCCTAGAAAACAGTGTATAAGCGTTCGTAATAAGAGTGTGAGTAACAGAACTGCTGATGTTATCTTTAGTGAGACCCCACATGGATTATGCTGTCCAATTTTGGTGTCCTTATTACAGAATGGATTGGAGAGAGTACAGCGTAGAATGACAAAATAGTGGGATTAACAAAGGGGACATGGCAAATGTACTAAAGCTCAGTGATAGCGAAAGAACTCGTTATAATTGGGCTTTGTAATTGAATTGGGGTTGTGTGGGACAGGGATCTGCCTTGCTTAGGCCAATCGGCTTTCTGCAGACTCCCATTTTCTTATGTTCTTATGTTCTTATGTTCTTATAAATAGTTATCCATACCATATTTGCAGAGAGAGCTTTGGTTGATTAAGCCAAGACTAAATATTGTATTCTCTGTTACACATTCTATAACTTTAGTAAATAAACTTTTACTTTGATTTTGAAAAGCTTAATTTAGACTTATTGGTATTTTGACAATTGATGGGTCCATAAAATGTGATAATTTGGCTTAGTTGTACGGAACCAACAGGATTTTCCACCCAGGCTGAGTAAGATGGACAAGGTGTTTCTCTGCAGCACGCGATGGCTGGCATAGTTATTTTAATCATAAACCGGGCTTAACACGAGGACATTAAGGGGAGATTATTAAATATTATCATATATATCGTCAAGCTAATGGGATGAATGTCATTAAATATCAAAAGTAATGGGGCTAAGCATGAAGGAGAAAGAGGGTCCAGAAACCCCCCCCCCCCCCCCCCCCTAACAATGAATGTTAAGATGGTGATACTTCTCTCTCTCTCTCTCTTACACACGCACACACAAATGCTCACACACACACACACACATACAGCCACAAGCATACACATGCACACAAAAATGCACATATACACACACACGCCTATTCTCACTCACACACAAATACACACACACATACAACACGTACAAACACACGTAGGCACACATACATAATAAAACACATACTGTATACTCTCTCTCTCTCTCTCACACACCAAAGAGCAAATTAAACAAAGAGAAGTCAATCATTGTAAACTATAATACTAACCCAAACACAAGAGGGGTGAACGGATCAGTGACTACGTTAACCCCTTCAGACTCATATGACGCAGAGGTTGCCAGATTAGCAATACGAAATAGAGTTCTCTCACTCTTATAAATACCTCTCCAAAATTAGTGTTCTGCCCACAGCTAACTCAAAGACAACTGCAGAGGTTGAAGTAACTAAACTAAAGGTTTATAAATACCCCTGATGGTGACAAAGGTTTTAATGTATCCCTAATAGGCTCAAAATTGCGTCATATGTCGGAGAGGGTTTTAAGGGGAGCTATTTTTTCCTTCTCCCTCATGTATAGCCCCATTAGTTATGAGATCGGAATAAAAAAGGCGAACAATATAATAACATCATCACAACTAATAGCTCAAATAAATAAAGTAAATATACATACAATAATACAAACAAAATACATTAGAAGGCGATCGCTATTAAAATTGCAAATCACCACAACTAAACTCAAATAAATAAAACAAATACAGCATAAAATAACACAGTATAATAATATAACAAAATATAACAAAGTTAAAAAGTACGGATAAACTAAACTAGAGAGACACCTGGCAGAGAGTATACCTCCGCCTGCGCTGGTGGAGGTATGCACTCTACCGATCACTTCCTAAACTGAATCACTTCTTACTTGGCGTATACCCTATCTGCCCACCAAATTTCGTGAACATTGGTCCTTAACTTTTTGAGATATCTTGTATACAGGCAAACGGACAAATGGACAACAGACAAACAGGCAGACAGAAAGACAAACCGATACAGAAACCCATCCTCCACCTTCCTTGACAGAGGTAACAGAACGTTAGTACTATATTACACTTGTAAATGTCCACAATTCACAGATCTTCACTAGTGCAGTATTTTCATGAAGCAATATATGTTGTACATGTTCGCTTTTAAGGGGGAATGGTTGGTTTTCCTGATCCCCCTTTCTCCCTCATGTTTAGCTCCATTAGTTTTCAGATTTTAAGATTTTAAACCTTTAGTTTGGCGTTTCTAAGACCTTTCGCCCTTTTTCTTTGTCAACATTAACATAATTCGTGCCATTTAGGTGTCAATTCCTGGCGAGCGAGGGCGAGCATGTTATATAGGAGAAACCGGCTTTCGGCTGGGAAATTTTTCTACCGAAAAATGTACAAATTTATCTAGGAGGACGTTGGGGCTACTTTTTTGTTTAGCCTGATGGAGGTCTACGTAGGAAACTAATAAAATAATTAATACATAAATATATCTACCAATTATTTAACCCTTCCTCCTTAATGAGCCACCTTCATAATTGTAACCAGGAAAACATAACTTACATGAAAACAAGTCAATGTATTTGCTATGTTGGTATTTAGATCTGTATTTTGCTCTCTATGTCTGAATCTCTGGTTTCTTCTCTCTCTCAAACACACATAGAGTATAAATTATACACTAACACACACACTCACACAGTAAAAAAACACACACATACATAATTATCTACTCACAAACGTAATATCACATACCTACCCACAAACATGCACACACACACACGCCTACCCACAAACGTACACACACACACACACACCTACCTACAAACACACACCTACCCACAAACACACACCAACCCACACCTACCAACAAACACACACCAACCCACAAACACACATCAACCCACAAACACACCTACCCACAAACACACACCTACCCACAAACACACACCAACGCACAAACACACACCGACGCACAAACACACACCTATCCACAAACACACACCTACCCACAAACACAAACCAACCCACAAACACACACCTACCCACAAACACACGCCTACCCCCAAACACATACCTACCCACAAACACACGCCTACCCCCAAACACACACCAACCCACAAACACACACCAACCCACAAACACACACCTAACCACAAACACACACCAACCCCCAAACACACACCTACCCACAAACACACACCTATCCCCAAACACACACCTACCCACACCTACCCACAAACACACACCAACCCACAAACACACACCTATCCCCAAACACACACCTACCCACAAACACACACCTACCCACAAACACACACCTACCCACAAACACACACCAACCCACAAACACACACCTACCCACAAACACACACCTACCCCCAAACACACACCTACACACAAACCAACACCTACCCACAAACACACACCAACCCACAAACACACACCTACCCACAAACACACACCTACCCACAAACACACACCTACCCACAAACACACACCTACCCACACCTACCCACAAACACACACCTACCCACACCTACCCACAAACACACACCTACCCACAAACACACACCTACCAACAAACACACACCTACCCACAAACACACACCTACCCACAAACACACACCTACCCACAAACACACACCTACCCACAAACACACACCAACCCACAAACACACACCTACCCACACACACCTACACCTACCCACACACCTAACCAAACCAAACCGAGCCTTCCAGGTACTAAAACATGGACAAGCAATACACGACACAGAACCATCAACCACTTCACCACCATTACGTCATATTCGTCCTATTCTAGTTACCATTAGACGATTTTTCTTGGTTTGTAATCTACCTATCGGCTCATATGGGCAAATTCGATCTTAATAAACCCTCTTAGTAACATAGGTCCTTCGTAAACTGCATAAAATCGTCACCTATCGACTCAGATGGGTAAATACGATCTCAATAAACCCTTTTAGTAACAGGTCCTTCGTTAACTGCATAAAATCGTCTAATTTTAGCCAGAATCAAAGGTAAAAATGCGTCATGGTGCTGAAGAGGTTAACCAAATAGCTTTAAGTAGAATGTCTAGCTCCAAGTGCCCCAGGGTACACTGCCAAGGTTAAGGGGCTAGTGCTGTTTTTTGGGGTCTATGTATTTATTTATCTATATATTTTTTGTACATTTTCCGGTAGAAAAATGTTCCGGCCGAAGGCCGCTTCCTTCTTAAGTTACAGGCTCGATATTGCTCGCCAGGAAAAAATCGACACCTAAATGGCACGAAAGGTCTTAATATTGACAAATAAATGAGGCGAAAGGTCTCAAAATCGCCAAACTAACGGTACGAACGTTTAGAAATGTCAAAACTAATATGCTAAACATGAGGGAGAAGGGGGTCCAGAATAAAGCTGCTACCTACCCTATAAAAATAGACTATACAGTAGTTTCGTAAACAAGGAGTAAAAAGGGAAATAAGCAACAATTATTGACCTATTGATAATTAATAGGCTGCTTGTATATTTGGTCCTGACGAGGCTGTTTATGTATTTGATCCTGACGAGGCTGTTTATGTATTTGATCCTGACGAGGCTGTTTATGTATTTGATCCTGACGAGGCTGCTTAATTATTTGATGCTGACGAGGCTGTTTTTTTTTTTTTTTTTTTTTTTTTTTTTTTTTTTTTTTTTTTTTTTCTATATTCCAACTTACTTCCTCTCGGGCATAGGCTGAGAGCCTTAACATTCACCGCTTTACAATGAACAGTGAAGCCCGTGAGGTCTTGTTCCAGTCTAGGGAGTGAGACATGTGAAGCACGTAGAGTACAACGAGCACCTGCCATCTTGCCTTCACATGAGGCACGGTGCTCACTCATGGCCCGAAACGACCCCATCTCTGAAGCCACCTCGTTCCCGTGCTTCACTGTCTCAACCCCTACACTCGGACTCTCACACTTACACACACACAACGTATTTGATCCTGACGAGGCTATTTATATATTTGATCCTGACGAGGCTGTTTATGTATTTGATCCTGACGAGGCTGCTTATGTATTTGATCCTGACGAGGCTGCTTATGTATTTGATCCTGATGAGGCTGCTTCTGTATTTGATGCTGACGAGGCTGCTTATGTATTTGATGCTGACGAGGCTGCTTATGTATTTGATCCTGACGAGGCTATTTATATATTTGATCCTGACGAGGCTGCTTCTGTATTTGATGCTGACGAGACTATTTATGTATTTTATCCTAACGAGGCTGTGTAATTAATAGACTGATTAAATATTTGGTCCTTACAGAGTTTTCTGGGATACTTTAAAGCCTTTGTGACCATCAGGGGTGTTTAGAAACCTTTAGTTTAGTCACTTCAATATTTGCAGTTGTCATTGAGCAAGCTGTGGGCAGAAAACTAATTATGAGATTAAGAGAAGTCTATTTCTGAAAACTAAATAGCAACCCACGGTGCATGAAAGAGTTAATTCTGGCGAGGATGCCTGAAGTTAAAGCCCTCTATAATGATCTAACGTGAGCCTCAATAAAATACAAATAACGTCACGACACGCGGGAGTAAAATGTACAGGCGAGTTTTGCGTGTGTGTCGGGACTAATTATATAACTTTTACCCCCAGAAAACCCGCCTCTCACAGCCCCTATAACAGAAGGTCTCTCTCGAAGCTCCTATTTTTACTCCTAACCAACTTTTTACTCTGAAATTAGCTTCTTTGACTCTTTATAGTAGGATCGAGGATGTTTAATATATATTTAGTAGGATCAAGGATGTTTAATATATATTTAGTAGGATCGAGGATGTTTAATATATATTTAGTAGGATCGAGGATGTTTAATATATATTTAGTAGGATCGAGGATGTTTAATATATATTTAGTAGGATCGAGGATGTTTAATATATATTTAGTAGGATCGAGGATGTTTAATATATATTTAGTAGGATCGCGGATGTTTAATATATATTTAGTAGGATCGCGGATGTTTAATATATATTTAGTAGGATCGAGGATGTTTAATATATATTTAGTAGGATCGAGGATGTTTAATATATACGGTATTTAGTAGGATCGAGGATGTTTAATATATATTTAGTAGGATCGAGGATGTTTGATATATATTTAGTAGGATCGCGGATGTTTAATATATATTTAGTAGGATCGCGGATGTTTAATATATATTTAGTAGGATCGCGGATGTTTAATATATATTTAGTAGGATCGCGGATGTTTAATATATATTTAGTAGGATCGAGGATGTTTAATATATACGGTATTTAGTAGGATCGAGGATGTTTAATATATATTTAGTAGGATCGAGGATGTTTATTTTATATTTAGTAGGATCTTTACGTTTGGCTCGCTCTGTGCTGTATTAATGTCTGTCAGATGTTGACTAGAGTGGGTAAGTGTAGGAACATGTTTGTATATCTCACTCAGAAAGAAGAAATCATGTTTAAATACAGTATTGCCTATTTCTAACTCTAATCTCTGGAAACAAATTAATGCATATAATTGTCCACACATCAACTGCAACACTATGTATATAATTGTCCATACATCAACTGCAACACTATGTATATTATTGTCCATATATCAACTGCAACACTATGTATATTATTGTCCATACATCAACTGCAACACTATGTATATTATTGTCCATATATCAATTGCAACACTATGTATATTATTGTCCACACATCAACTGCAACACTATGTATATTATTGTCCACACATCAACTGCAACACTATGTATATTATTGTCCACACATCAACTGCCACACTATGTATATTATTTACTAAAACGCAAGTTCTTTTCAAAAATCAATTCAGAGTTATAATTTCACAAAGAAAAATATAGGGGTCCACAAATGTTTATGAGTGGGCTAGAGACTATGGTATCCGAGTGTACATTATATTTCTCTATATATTTTAGCTACCACTGGATGCCTGACGATTGTATTAACCCCTTCTTTACCGGCGAAGTTTTTGTATTCGATTTCAGCTACATTTAGACGATTTTATGTAGCTTAGGAAGGATGTATGGTAGCTAAAAGAATTAATTGAGATAGACTGTAGCATTTTAATAGGTAGACATCCTTCCTAAGCTGAGCAAAACCCTCTAATAGTTGCCAGAATATAATGAAAAGTACATCACCGGTACAGAAGGGGTTAAACTTAGAAAGCGGTTCTCCAAGTTAACCCTTTCAAGATTCGATTACGCATTTTCTTTCTGTTTTCTGGCTATTATTAGGTGATTTTATTCAGATTCGAAAGGTACATGGAAGTCAGAGGGTCAATTTAGATAGTCTTTACCCTTATAATGCCCACAGATCTTTCCTAAATTGTATAAGATCGACTAATGATAGCCATAATAAACTGTCAACACGCATCATGATCTTCAAAGGGTTAAATGATCAAGTAAAAGAACGTCTCTCGCATCCTTATAACAGACTCTTTTAACCCCTTCTGTACCGGCGACGTTGTTTTAACTTTATTATGGCCACTATTAGACGATTGTACTCAGTTTAATATGGACCTCCAGCAATTAACAGGCTTCGAACTATCTCACTTAACCCTTTTTATTACCAAAGATTCTTCGTAAGCTACATAAAATCGTCGAAATATAGCTACAATAAAATAAAAAAGACGTCGCCGGTACAGAAGGGGTTAAGGGAAGTTTTGTCTTTTTTTATGGAACCCAAGGGTAAATCACCATATCAATACACCCAGCTGGAACATATCTACCATTTATGGAACCCAAGGGTAAATCACCATATCAATACACCCAGCTGGAACATATCTACCATTTATGGAACCCAAGGGTAAATCACCATATCAATACACCCAGCTGGAACATATCTACCATTTATGGAACCCAAGGGTAAATCACCATATCAATACACTCAGCTGGAACATATCTACCATTTATGGAACCCAAGGGTAAATCACCATATCAATACACCCAGCTGGAACATATCTACCATTTATTGAACCCAAGGGTAAATCACCATATCAATACACCCAGCTGGAACATATCTACCATTTATGGAACCCAAGGGTAAATCACCATATCAATACACCCAACTGGAACATATCTACCATTTTGTTCAACCATATTTTTACCAGTGCCTCTCATTACGGGCAGCAAGGGAACGTCAACGGTATTTTTCCCTAACTCCAACTTCACAAAATTACCCAATGAATCCTCTCAACTCAATACTAAGGGGGGATGCTTCAATTTTTGTCCGATATTTTGTTTTCCATATATTTATTAGTTTTCTATTTTCCTCCCTAGACCTCCACCAAACTTAAAGAACACCAGGATCCCCCCTCAAGGTGTATATACAGTATACTGTATTTGTAATTTTTTCTGCAGAAAAATGTCCCGGCCGAAGGCCGATGACTTCTAAACTACAGGCTCGCAATCGCTCGCCAGAAAAAAATCGACACCTAAATGACATGAAAGTCTTAAAATCGCCAAACTAATTGACCGAACGTCTTAAAATCTGAAAACTAAAGGGGCTAAGCATGAAGGAGAATAGTGTCCAAAAAACCGACCATCTCCCCTTAAGGGTAGGTTTATGGTATGAAAGAGAAAATCTGAATCTTTAATTTATTATATATAATTATTCTCATTTTATTTATATTGTTTTTTAAAGTTCACTCCCTAGATCTCTAGCAAGCTTAAAAAACACTCACAAGACCCCCCTTCGAGACAAGTTTGTACATTTTTTGGTAGAAAAATTCCAAAATGACAGGCTCGCTAACACTTGCCAGGAAAAAAAAAGAAAGAGACACTAAATGGCAGTAAAGGTCATACTATTGACAAAGAAATGGGGCACAATAAATTGCAATCGCCACACTAATGGGGCGAAGGTTTTAATACCTCAAAACTAATGGGACAACATGAGGAATGTAAATGAGTACGTTCTGAAAGATGTAGTGTTTTTTGGGTCTCAGGTTTTGTAATGTTTTAATTAAAAGTTCATGTAATGTTTTGTAATGTTTTGTAGCGTGTTGTAATGCTGTATAATGTTGTGTAATGTTTCGTATTGCTTTGTAATGTTTTGTAATGCTTTGTAATGTATTGAAATGTTTTGTAAGGTTTTATTTTGTTTGGCAATGTTTAGAAAGGTTTTGTAATGTTATGAAAGGTTTTGTAATGTTTTGTAAGGTTTTGAAAGGATTTTTAAATTTCGTAAGGTTTCTTATTTTTATTTGTATGTTCATGTCCTCTGCATACAAATATATACAAATATAATAACATAAAATATAAAGAAAGTGGTTCTTTATTCACTGTTTAGTAAATGGTGTGTATGGTAATGTGTGTGTGTGTGTGTGTGTTAATGTGTGTGTGTGAGTGTGTGTGTGTGAGTGTGAGTGTATGTGTGTTGTAATATATCATCAATAACCCCACGACACAATAATATAACGTGTGAAATATATGAACAGTTAACAGAGGATTTAGAGAATTTAGCAGCTTATAAACAGTCCTATAATAATGCAGTGCAATATTTAACTAGTATTGCTCTCCAGCCAACTGTGTAGCATGGAAAAATAAAAATCGTTGTAGTTTAAACAAATTATGTTTTTTGTTTATCTTGTGATTCATGATTAAAAATGGTATATTCATGGTCTGTGTATATAAAATGACAATAACGTTCCTAATGGATAATTTGATGTAGAATATATATATATATATATATATATATATATATATATATATATATATATATATATATATATATATATATATTTATATACATATATATATATATATATATATAGCAAGAGGAAGAATAGGGATAGAGCTACGCCATATATGCCATGTTTATTGCCGAGTTTTCGTCATCAACAAGGTGCCATCTTCAAATTATACAGACTGATCCTAAAAATGTACAAAATAAGTATTATGCTACAAGTAAGAAAACGAATCTAACTAACTATACCTAGTGAAATAGCTCCAAAATACGTACAAAATAACAATAACCCACTGGCCTCAAACCCCATCGTGTAAACAATGAACATAAAAAAACTATAATTATTTGATAATTGATTTTAGAACACAATCGAAAAATTGCAAAAGACACCCATGTACAGTAGCCCAACTAATTTTTGCGACAATATTAGGTACGTGGCACCTGTCTAGTTTGCACTCCCGTCCCAAGCCCGTGTGTGTGGTCGTCTCTAGCAGAGACCCGTGGTGTCTAGGCAGGCACCACCGCCTGCGCCAGGGCACACAGACACAGTACTCGCACACGCTGGGCGCTACATATGACAATATTGCTATCATTATTTGTTTGTATCATAATAGAAGGTTCTCTCTCTCTCTCTCTCTCTCTCTCTCTCTCTCTCTCTCTCTCTCTCTCTCTCTCTCTCTCACTGAGGTTAATATCAATCAATGTTCACGCTACACTATTTGTAGATTAATTAGCACACACACACACACACACACACACACAGAAACGGAAGACAAAGTTCAGTATTATAAACCCACATTATTGACTGATTTCCGTGATAAAACAATGAGGTGTAAATAATTGTGTTCTTTTATCTAATTAACCCTTTCAAGATCCGATACGCATTTCTGTTCTGTGTTATGGTAATTATTAGACGATTTTATTCAGATTAGGAAGGGTATATGGAAGTCAGAGGGTTGATCGAGCTAGTCTTTACCATTTTAATAACCACAGATCCTTCCTAAGCTGCATAAAATCGTCTAAAGATAGCCAAAATAAAGTGCTAAAACGCATCAGAGCTTCAAGGGGTTAACACTCTTTAGATAATACAGGTATGTTATAATCTGCATCATCTTGCAGTGCTGGGTTATACGAGTAGTTCTATTTGCAACATCTGCATTAGGCAATGTTATTAATGATAAGAACGTGTATTAACCCATACTGTACCGGCGACGTCTATTTCTTCCTATTCTAGCAACTATTACGCGATTTTATGCAGTTTCGGAAAGACCTCTAGCCATAATAAGGCTTCAAACTAGCTCAACCAACCCTTTTAACTACCACAGATCCTTCCTAAGCTGTATAATATCGTCTAAATATAGCTAGAATAAAATTGGAAAGACGTCGCTGGTATTCAAAGGGTCAATATACAACTACAATTCTTACTGTTTCTATGAGATACTATTAGAATATAGAAAATTCTCGTTACCGTATCATGATTTTAGAATCTAACTTCGATGAAATTATGTCAACTATGGAAATATATGGGAGTATAACTAAACATTATTTAGTTTACCGGGTATATAATTTAAGTTCTATTTTACAGAATCTTACACACACACACACACACACACACACACAGTGTGTGTTAGAATATTATTGATGTTCTAATGTTCTATTATTCCGGATTGTTTTGCCATTCTTCTTTGTACCGTCACTTCCAATCAATCAATGGACAATGGACAGCAACATTAAAAACATAATCCAGTGGTCCGCAGCATATTAGTCAGCGCACTTGGTTCACAGCCAAAAGGACACAGGTTCCATTCCCGGGCAGGAAAGAAACATTTGGGCAATTTTTCTTACACAATGCGCCTCTCTAGACCTAGCTGTATAAATAGGCCTCTGGAATAAGAGGCCACTTACGACGTCTTTTTTAGGGTTGGTGGTCTATTACTAGCTGGACGGGTACCATACAGGTCAACCAAACACTCAAAATCCAGATATCGGCAATTGGCTGATTACAGATTACATGCATATCTACAGCCACTCCAACCATGCATTAACACTTCACGTAATATATTCCCAGATCGATCTTTTTTCGGTAAAAACAAAACAAAAAAACAAAAAAACAAAAAACGTGAAGCTGTAATTGCTGGACACTGAGGTGATCAGAAAATCCCTCAATACTCTCTTGCCCACATCACACCTAGTCATCCATTCAGCAAGTCATGGCTTATCAGGCTGCTAAGGTTGCTGAACGCGGTAGTATGGTTGGAATGAGCGAGAGTGGGATGTCGGAACGTTTACCGGTGGTAAGAAAAGGAGGGAAGAAGGGCAACTGACAAACCGACATAGAAGTGGAGCCAAGCGGAAAACCACGTCATAACAGGACCAAGAAATTAAACAGTATATGTATAACCATCCATTCTCCAATGCCGACGAAGCTAAGCAACATTTGCAATTACAAGCTTCTACAGAAACTATACGCAAGAGGTTGAAGGAGATGGGATATAAACATAGATCACCAGCTGTCAAGCCAAAGCTAACCATGAGGCACAAACAAACAAGGTTTGATTTCGCTCGACTATTTGTTGACCAGGGCATTGACTATTGGGCAAGAGTTGTTTTGATAATGTCAGAGAGGTTCCATAATATTACCAGGACGATTAAAATTGTGTCACTTAGCCGAGTTGGCTTCCTTTATCCGCTCATGGCCGAGTGGTAACGGTGCCCAACTCTCCCAAACATATCTGGAGTGAGTGGGTTCGAATCCTGGTCAGGATAACTCTCTCCCAACCAAGAGTTGTTTTCTCAGACAAGAAAACTGGTTTAGATCTATAGTAGGTCTAGTAGATTAATTAATAGATGTGTGGGTAGATAAAATAGTGGAGCACTCAATATTAATATGCATGGTTTAATAATTGTACAGTACTTGTTGTTGCTGCCCTAGCCCAGGATTTACACAAAGTCCGACTGCTTTCAACCTCCTTTATTTAGCGTGAACTGAAACAATACAGATAATGTAACAATGGCATATAGGATATAAAGTCATACTAAAGTCTATGGAAAGTTAATCAAAAGTTTAAATTCCAGGTACAATAATACACTATTAGAATGATACAAGATATGCAGTGCTAAGATGGTCACAATAAGTGACAAACTATTAACCCATTGAACACCAGAGACACTATCTATACTCAACTCGGGCAACAAAGATTAGAGTACCGGTATTTTACTCAGTTCAGGAAGGACCTCTATCAGTTACAAGGCATCAAACTATTCAAATTCGTCCTTCCTGAACCTCACAAAACCCTCCTAATGCAACAAAATATATATAGTACCAACCATGTCAAAGGAATTCAACTGTTTAAATAACTAATCACACAAACTATCAATTGTCTACATTAAATTGTATCATGTAGATTAACACCAATAATAATAATATAATGAAAATATATAGTACCAACCATGTCAAAGGAATTCAACTGTTTAAATAACTAATCACACAAACTATCAATTGTCTACTTTAAATTGTATCATGTAGATTAACACCAATAATCAACCACATAATAATCACTTGCAATACATAATGATACCAATTACTTTACATTAACACATTAATACTAACACTGAGCTCCTCGGCCTTACAGCTCCGAGGACAACAACAACATTTACGTTAGTCTAGTACTATTCAGTGAGAACATTCCAATATACAAGTACACAAAGTATTTTATAACCGTACCATTTATTGCTACAACTAGGCCTTCAAATAGGGTGAACAACCAAACAGCCAAGATCCTCGAGGACGCAAATGCCTATCACCGTCTTCCACACCAGGCCGCCCATTTGGCTCCACAAAGCAACACCACACTCCAGGTTCACCAGTCAACTGACTATTACCACAACGCTAGAGCCCCAAGTCAACACGACTCACCCTTCACCAAATAGCCGCGCCCTCATCTAGTACCGCTGATTCGGTACAATGATAACTTATTTGAGACTACGAGGCAATATGAACTTTGGCCTAACAATCTCATACAAACGAGTAAATTCATTTCGTACATATTAAAACATATGAACCTTGTCCCAACTATCTGATACAAATGATTCAGATAAATTCGTACATGATGGACCTCGGTGCAGTTTGGTCAGAGCGTTGGTTGAAGGGACCAGGACCCAGATTCACTAACGGTCGTAGCGTGCGATGTCGTACAGCAACCTACGATCGTTCCTAAGGGAGTGCGGAAGGTGTATTCACGAACGCATCGTTGAGCTCCCTTACGGCTCCCTTTCGGTTATTTTCACCGAGGCTTCTCTTGACCAATCAGGCGCTGGGCCTTTGTAAATAAACAATATGTCACCCACATGACCGAAGTGCCAAGAAGAACCTAATATACTTTAATTTATGAGCTTGTCATTGTTTAGCATGGCTAATTCGATCCACCACAGCCAGCAGGATGAAGAATAGAGTATCTTGTGAATTGATGATACGAAATTAGCCTAGCTAGGCTACAGGGAAGCCTGTTAGTGGCCCAAGTTAAAGGATTTTCGACGGATTGATCATTGATAATCATATGTTAGGCTAGTTGGGAGTGTATTATTTATACCTTAACCACAGTATATTGTTCTACTTTACCATGTATACACCTAGACAGGGCGAGCAAAACCAAAATGCCAGACTTTACTATGTCTATGCCTACACAGGCAGTTCTAGCCAAGCCAAAATGCCAGACTTAGCCTAGGCCTAATTTTTCAAAATAGGCCTAGGCTAGGGTATTTTTTTTGTATTCACAACACCTCAAGGCCTATCTACCTTTTCAAAATAGGCCTAGCATAGGCCTCCTCAATCTATTATCCAACAGTTGGCCATGGGAAATAATGATAGGTTGAGGGGGGCTTTGTCCCCCTCACCTCCCATGACTTATTGCCATCATCAAATATATTACCAGCATGGGCCTAATAACAGCTAGTTAACAATGAGGACGGTACGCCTGCAAACACCATCTTCACCTTTTAGGCTTCTTCTTTACCATGCTTAGGCTACACCAAGCTAGGCATTGCTAGCCTAACCAAAATACCATACGTAGGCCTAACTTTTCTAGCCTAAATAGCCCTAACTTTATCAAAATAAACCTAGGTTATATCCTAGGCTAGGCTAAACAAAAATATTCACACCACCATATGGGCTAGCCTATTATTTTTTGTTTAGACTATGCATAGGGTAATTCTTTTCATATTTTTTTTCCTGTGATACTTTCAAATTTGTTGAGGAAATAGGCTACCCTAATCTAACCCAGCTAGGCATTGCTAGCCTAACCAAAATACCATACGTATACCTAACTTTTCTAGCCTAAATAGCCCTAACTTTTTCAAAATAAACCTAGGTTATATCCTAGGCTAGGCTAAACAAAAATATTCACACCACCATATAGGCTAGCCTATTATTTTTTGTTTAGACTATGCCTAGGGTAATTCTTTTCATATTTTTTTTCCTGCGATACTTTCAAATTTGTTGAGGAAATAGGCTACCCTAATCTAACCCAGCTAGGCATTGCTAGCCTAACCAAAATACCATACATAGGCCTAACTTGTCTAGCCTAAATAGCCCTAACTTTTTCAAAATAAACCTAGGTTATAGCCTAGGCTAGGCTAAACAAAATTATTCACACAGCGTTTATTATTTATTCATTCTTTAGGCTAGGTCTAGGGTAATTCTTTTCATAATTTTGTTCCTGTGATACTTTCAAATTTGTTGAGGGAATAGGCTACCCTAATCTAACTCAGAGGTGGTGGGGAGTTGGAATAAAACATTTCCGCAATAAATGAGGGTTAAAATCTACTAATGGTTGGCTACGTGTTGTCGCAGCACATGAATTTGTGCATAAATTAACCTTGACTAGGTCTAGGCTGGCATATGTAGCCTATTCATAGCTTAATTCGGCCTGCCATAGGACATTAAGGATACAAATATATTCATACTTTGTATTAAATGCCTTAATGGTGTTGTAAACACAAGTTAACAATCATATTGCGCTATTATTGCCTCAATAATGACTTAGTGTGTCATAAAGAGCTATACTGCAGACGAATTTGTTATGGTCGCGGGTTGTGTTATCGATATTTGTGTACCTATATCCGGGTCAAATTCATGTAAGGGTGGTCCGGACCACCCTTTGCGAAAGGGGATTTTAGGGGCTTCCTACGATCAAAGATGGCCGCTACGACGCTTTGTGAATACCAGCGTTGAGACGTAAGGGAACGGTAAGGGAGTTTTCGGATCGTACGACCGTTAGTGAATCTGGGTCCAGACTTTCTCACGAGGTATGACTTGCACACCGAACATATGAATCCAGTAGTATCACACGATGATGTAGAGGTGAAGTGCCTGAGCAGTTATGGCGAAGAGTCTCCAGCACTAGATCATATTCATATCTTTCGACACTGGTTCAGCACTTTGAAGTTGTGGGCTTGGATTTCAAGATTTATTGGTAATTGCAAAGGAGTAAATAGAAAAGGAAACTTGCAGGTAGAGGAACTGGAAACCGCGAAGACTAACATCATTAGGATGGTTCAGAGGTCATGTTTCTCGAATGAATTGATTGCTTTATCATGTCAAAACACAATTTCTCGTAGTAGTCCACTCTTCAAATTGGATGCGTTTCTGGATAAGGATGGTTTGATCCGTGTTGGTGGCAGGATTCGTCAGTCTACTCTATCTGATGACGTCAAACATCCACTTGTCTTGCCTTCTAACCATGAGTTGTCTAAGTCGATCATCATGCATTTTCATCAGAAGACTCATCATCAGGGTCGTGGCATTACATGTTCGGAAGTGCGCAGTCATGGTTTTTGGATACTATCCTTGCAAAGGTTGGTGAAGAGACAGATTCGCACTTGTGTAACGTGTTCTCGTTTGCGAGGCAGACCAGTGGAGCAAAATATGGCGGACTTACCAGAGGACAGATTGTCCCCGTCTCCTCCATTTTGGTTCTCAGTATGTGATTTGTTTGGTACTTATGTAGTGAAGTCTGGGCGTCGAAAGTGTAAGAGATATGGCGTAATGTTCACCTGCCTGGTAAGTAGGGCAGTGCACATTGAGGTGGCTCATACTCTTTCCACAGACAGTTTTCTCAATGCATTTCAAAGATTTGTTGCACTTCGTAGTTCTGTGAGAGAGATTAGGTGTGATCAAGGAACAAATCTAGTTGGTGCAAGAAATGAGTTGTTGAAAATGGGATGTAACATGGTTTTTAATCCACCATCTTCAAGCCACAGAGGTGGAGTGTGGGAGAGGATGATTGGTATTGCCAGACGCATCATTGAGGGTATCTTGGTGGAGCATGGTTCTCGTCTTGATGATGAGGGTTTGATGACTGTACTCTCTGAAGCTGCATCTGTGATAAACAGTAGACCCCTCAATGTTGACAACATCAGTGATCCTCAGTCTCTTGAGCTGTTGACACCAAATCACTTGATAACGATGAAGTCGAAAGTCATTCCTCGTACTCTGGCTCCACTGGATGCAGAGCGGCCTAACTTATATGTGTCGAAGCAATGGCGTCGTGTTCAGTATCTTGTGGATTTATTCTGGTCACGGTGGAAAAAGGAGATTGCTCAGCAGTACATGTCACGTGCTAAGTGGAGTACTCCCAGAAAGAATCTGAAGGTTGGTGATCTAGTCTTAGTCATTGATGATCAGTGCCATCGGTCATATTGGAAACTGGCACGTGTCACGGAAGCTCATACATCTCAAGATGGTTTGGTCAGATCTGTCAAAGTGCAACTTGCTAACCGTTCTATCCTGCATCGCCCTGTTCAAAAATTGATATTGTTGGTTGGTGAGTAAAGATTTGGGGTAAGCTCCCCACCGGGGAGCCTAGATAGAGATATGTATACACTTTCCTTTGGTATTGTAATTATAATGAATATAATTAGTGGAGCCATGTGGCTGGAATTATATATGTTCTAATATGTGATATTAACTGAATCATTTGTATGAGATAGAAGGGTCAAGGTTCATATATATGTTTTGATATGTACGATATTAACTGAATCATTTGTATGAGATAGAAGGGTCAAGGTTCATATATATGTTTTAACATGTACGAAATTATCTGAATCATTTGTATGAGATAGTTGGGACAAGGTTCATATGTTTTAATATGTACGAAATGAATTTACTCGTTTGTATGAGATAGTTAGGCCAAAGTTCATATTGCCTCGTAGTCTCAAATAAGTTATCATTGTACCGAATCAGCGGTACTAGATGAGGGCGCGGCTATTTGGTGAAGGGTGAGTCGTGTTGACTTGGGGCTCTAGCGTTGTGGTAATAGTCAGTTGACTGGTGAACCTGGAGTGTGGTGTTGCTTTGTGGAGCCAAATGGGCGGCCTGGTGTGGAAGACGGTGATAGGCATTTGCGTCCTCGAGGATCTTGGCTGTTTGGTTGTTCACCCTATTTGAAGGCCTAGTTGTAGCTATAAAAGGTACGGTTATAAAATACTTTCTGTACTTGTATATTGGAATGTTCTCACTGAATAGTACTAGACTAACGTAAATGTTGTTGTTGTCCTCGGAGCTGTAAGGCCGAGGAGCTCAGTGTTAGTATTAATGTGTTAATGTAAAGTAATTGGTATCATTATGTATTGAAAGTGATTATTATGTGGTTGATTATTGGTGTTAATCTACATGATACAATTTAATGTAGACAATTGATTGTTTGTGTGATTAGTTATTTAACCCGGCAAGCGCGATAGGCCTCACGGAAGGCTTCCTATAGGGAACGCGATAGGCCTCACGGAAGCAGGACCATAAAAAAAGCCTTCCATAAAAAAAAAGGGCCTATCAAAACAAAGGAATTTGTCTCTAGGTGAGATAATTCCCCTCCAGTACTCATCCATGTAAATCTCACCCACCCCCCTCCCCTCCTTCCCCACCTTATTCCCCCCTCCCTCCCCTCCTCAATTATCACCTATTTTTCCTCTTATTATCATCATTTATCGGTTATTTTTCTCTCCCGCGATAATGTAGCACAAGTGGGTTGCATAAAAGATCGTTATGCAACACCCAGACACCGGCACACACCGCCCCGCTCTCCTCAGTTGACTCCCAGACAGCGAGAGGGGAAGGCTGCCTGTCTCTCTCTCTCGCCTGAGATTATGACCGGGTGGCCAATATCTTCGTTTTTCACCACCCAAATGCTTTTCCCACTTATTTTAGCACTCTTGAAGGTTCATATATACATCATATATGTAAAATAAAAGCATACCGAAAACAAATAATGGTTTATATTGTAAATATAACGAATTCTGTCAGAATCCAGGGCTAGAAATGCACAAATAACTACCCTAGCACCTACTGTCATATCGCGCTTGTCAGGTTAAACAGTTGAATTCCTTTGACATGGTTGGTACTATATATATTTTCATTATATTATTATTATTGGTGTTAATCTACATGATACAATTTAATGTAGACAATTGATAGTTTGTGTGATTAGTTATTTAAACAGTTGAATTCCTTTGATATGGTTGGTACTATATATATTTTGTTGCATTAGGAGGGTTTTGTGAGGTTCAGGAAGGGCGAATTTGAATAGTTTGATGCCTTGTAAATGATAGAGGTCCTTCCTGAACTGAGTAAAATACCGGTACTCTAATCTGTGTTGCCCGAGTTGAGTATAGATAGTGTCTCTGGTGTTCAATGGGTTAATAGTTTGTCACTTATTGTGACCATCTTAGCACTGCATATCTTGTATCATTCTAGTAGTGTATTATTGTACCTGGAATTTAAACTTTTGATTAACTTTCCATAGACTTTAGTATGACTTTATATCCTATATGCCATTGTTACATTATCTGTATTGTTTCAGTTCACGCTAAATAAAGGAGGTTGAAAGCAGTCGGACTTTGTGTAAATCCTGGGCTAGGGCAGCAACAGTGAACTTTTACTGACCGAACGAGGACACTGGTGGCCTGCCGTCACGCCATTGTGTTCATCACTCTACGCCCTTGATCTGCCTACCAATGCCTACCTGTCCTTGCTCCACGTCATCGTCCACGTCTACCTAGTTCTACGTCACCATCATTCAATCGTGAGTCATGCATAGCCTCTTGTGATTTAAATTGTTTTGTGACCTGGCTGTTAGTAAAGTGTTAAATATACAGTCATGGCACCGTCCGAAGAGCATCGTAAATTGCGTACAACGAAAAGATCACAGGTGACAAAAAGGGTTAATGAACTCAGGAGGCTGGTAATTGATGGTTCTTACAGTGAAGTAGTTCAGAAGTTTGATTTGATTAAAGGTATCTTTCATGACTTTATGCAAGCACATAATAATTATCATGATACTCTTACTGACGAGTCTGACATGGTGGCTAGTGATAAATACTTTGAGGAAGGTGAGTGCAATTATATTAGTGGTTTACAAGGTGTCAGAGACTATGTACAGAGAGGTGCTGATACTTTTCATCCATCAGAGGGTAAGCCTATGTCTTATGTTAAATTGCCTCCAGTGCCACAACCTGACATTTTCAGTGGTAAACCTGAGTCCTATCCAATGTGGAAGGCTTCATTTAATACGTTAGTTGGAAAACACAATATTGGGTGTGATGAAAATATGTTTTACTTGAAATAGTACACAACTGGTGAAGCTCAAAGTGCTATTGAAGCTTTATTTCTCTGTCCAGATAGATCATCATATGAGGCCGCACTTGATATACTAGAAAAAAGGTTTGGTAATCCAGCTCTTGTTGCAGCTGCATTCCGTAGAAAACTTGAGAATTGGCCAAAAGTTGGTGAGCGAGATGGAAAGGCACTTCAGAGATTTGCAGACTTTTTAACTCAGATTTGTGTTGCCAAGGGTTCGTACAAGTCATTGGATATATTAAGTGACGAGTTTGAAAATAAGAAAATCCTGAACAAGTTGCCATCTTGGTTAGTAAATGACTGGATTAAAATTGTTGTGAAGTCCGATGTGTTCCCTAAGTTTGATCAATTTACTCAGTTCATTAAAGACAAAGCCAAAATTGCAAATCATGCTTTATGGTCTGGTCATGGGTCAGGGGCACGTGACCCTGGTGTAAACAAATTGCATCCATCTAAGTCAGAGTCACGTGTCATAGCTCAAGCACATGTAACTCAGTCATGATCATATGAGGGTCAAAACAATGTAGTTCAGAAGAATTGTCCAGTTTGTGATGATAAACATCAAATTACAAATTGTTCAGTCTTTAGTAACATGAGTTTGCCTGATAGAAGAACTCTCATTCGTGACAAGAACATGTGCTTTGGCTGCATGACATATGGACACCATAGTAAGAAATGTAGAATAAGGCATGTTTGTGAAGTTTGTTCAAAAAGGCACCCAACTTTGCTTCATGACTATAGTTCACAACCCAAGACTAGCACAGATACGACATCTGGTAATGTGAATTTAGCTACTGACTCTGTTTCATGTATGAAAACTGATAATCGTGTAACCACTATGGTGCTGCCTGTTTTGTTGCATCATCCATCCAGTGATGTTGAGATTTTGGTATATGCTCTTTTGGATACACAATCTAACACAAATTTTGTGACAGATTAGGTTGCTAGCATGTTGAATGTATCTGGACGTCACACTTCATTAGATTTGTCAACTATGAATGGTCGTGTAAATGTTTCTACCACAGCCGTCGATGGCTTGGAGATTAGAAGTGTGTCAGATGGTCCTTGCATTAGACTTCCATCATGTTTTGTGAGGGACTGCATTCCATGTAGGCGTGAAATCATTCCCACTCCTGATGTAATAAGTAAATGGCCACATCTTTCCCAAATTGACATTCCTCGGTATTATGAAGATGCCCCCATTGGTCTTTTGATAGGTTATCATTGCTCTCAAGTCCTGCGACCTTTGGAGATTGTGACTGGAGGTGACAATGAGCCTTTTGGGTGGAAGACTAGTCTCGGTTGGTGTGTTGTAGGTGCAAATTGTGATAGTGTGGATGAAAGTGATGAGTTTGGTGCTACACACATTGTACAAGGTTGCATTGCCTTCAGGACTGACTGTCGTGAGGTGATGTTAGATATTGAGGATGTTAAGATAGCTATGCCTGGAATGGATGAGAAGTATAGTGCAGAAGATGTACGATTTATGAAGAGAATGTCAGGAGGAATGTTTCAGAGAAAGGATAAGCATTATGAGGCTCCTCTACCTTTAAAATATGAAGCACCATTTCCTATGAACAGGTTTATTGCAGAAAAGCGATTGTCGAGTTTGAATACCAAATTTCAGAAGGATCCGATCTATCATCAGAGGTATTCAGATTCAATGCAGGAAATGCTTGACATGGAATTTGCTGAAATTGTCGCTCCGGATGATGAGTCACCAGTAGGCAGAAGGTGGTATATTCCCCATCGTGGCGTTCAACAGTCAAACAAGTTGAGAGTAGTTTTTTATTGTAGTTCTGAGTTCAGAGGCGTTAGTTTGAATAGTAGGCTGTTGCGAGGTCCCAATTTGATGAATTTGTTGTTGGGGATTCTATTTAGATTTCGTCTTGAACCTATCGCTTTCACTTGTGACATTCAGAAAATGTACTACCAGTTCATGGTTCCCTCTGGTGACAAGGACTTACTGCGATATTTGTGGTGGAAAGATGGCGATTTCAATTCTGACCCCGTTGATTGTAGAATGCAGGTTCATTTGTTTGGTGCCACCTCTTCCCCTGGAGTCGCGACATATGCCCTGAGAAAGATCGCTAATGATCATGGCTCGAAGTATGCCATTGAAGCCTCACAGTTTGTAAATAAGAACTTCTATGTCGATGATGGTGTCATCTCTGTGTCTTCTGTTAGTTCTGCCTGTTCTTTGATTGTTGAGACTCAGAAACTTCTTGCTGAAGGTGGATGTAGATGCCACAAGGTGATGTCAAATTCTCAGGAAGTCATGAATTGTGTTCCCATTGAAGACCGAGCACCAATGGAATCTAGCATGCATAAAACTTTAGGTGTCTTATGGAATGTTGAGACTGACAAACTCCATTTCCCACTGGACTTTGACAGCAGCAAGATGACTCGGACAGGTTTGCTTTCTACCCTTGCCAAGTTTTATGATCCTTTTGGTGTGATTTCTCCACTTCTTCATCAGGCTAAGTTGTTGTTGCATCAAATGTGTCATGATAAATGTAAATGGGATGATCCTATGTCTGGTGAGTTGTCAAAGAAGTATGAGATGTGGCACAGTAATCTTGTTCAGATTGGTGAGGTTATTATCCCACGTTTTGTCCGTACGAAAGTGAAGGTGTCGTCTCTTGAAATGCACCACTTTGCTGATGCGAGTTAAATTGGGTATGCTGCTTGTTCTTACCTCAGAATGTTGTACGAAGATGGAAATATAGAAGTTGTTTTCATGGTGGGAAAGCGTAGAGTTGTTCCTTTTAAGCCAATCTTGACCATTCCTCGCCTTGAATTGACTGCAGCGGTTCTAAGTGTGCATTTGGCAACAAAACTAAGAAGAGAACTCCCACTTCAGTACGTAGAGTATTTCTGGACTGACAGCACTGTGGTACTTGGGTACATAAAGAATCAATCAGCCAGATTCAAGGTCTTTGTAGCCAATAGAGTTCAAAGGATACATGATGGGTCTAGTCCTGAACATTGGTTTCATGTCGACAGTGCTGATAATCCTGCCGATGATGGATCTCGTGCAGTTTGGTCAGAGCATTGGTTGAAGAGACCAGACTTTCTCACGAGGTATGACTTGCACACCGAACATATGAATCCAGTAGTATCACACAATGATGTAGAGGTGAAGTGCCTGAGCAGTTATGGCGAAGAGTCTCCAGCACTAGATCATATTCATATCTTTCGACACTGGTTCAGCACTTTGAAGTTGTGGGCTTGGATTTCTAGATTTATTGGTAATTGCAAAGGAGTAAATAGAAAAGGAAACTTGCAAGTAGAGGAACTGGAAACCGCGAAGACTAACATCATTAGGATGGTTCAGAGGTCATGTTTCTCAAATGAATTGATTGCTTTATCATGTCAAAACACAGTTTCTCATAGTAGTCCACTCTTCAAATTGGATGCGTTTCTGGATAAGGATGGTTTGATCCGTGTTGGTGGCAGGATTCGTCAGTCTACTCTATCTGATGACGTCAAACATCCACTTGTCTTGCCTTCTAACCATGAGTTGTCTAAGTCGATCATCATGCATTTTCATCAGAAGACTCATCATCAGGGTCGTGGCATTACATGTTCGGAAGTGTGCAGTCATGGTTTTTGGATACTATCCTTGCAGAGGTTGGTGAAGAGACAGATTCGCACTTGTGTAACGTGTTCTCGTTTGCGAGGCAGACCAGTGGAGCAAAATATGGTGGACTTACCAGAGGACAGATTGTCCCAGTCTCCTCCATTTTGGTTCTCAGGATGTGATTTGTTTGGTCCTTATGTTGTGAAGTCTGGGCGTCGAGCGTGTAAGAGATATGGCGTAATGTTCACCTGCCTGGTAAGTAGGGCAGTGCACATTGAGGTGGCTCATACTCTTTCCACAGACAGTTTTCTCAATGCATTTCAAAGATTTGTTGCACTTCGTGGTTCTGTGAGAGAGATTAGGTGTGATCAAGGAACAAATCTAGTTGGTGCAAGAAATGAGTTGTTGAAAATGGGATGTAACATGGTTTTTAATCCACCATCTTCAAGCCACAGAGGTGGAGTGTGGGAGAGGATGATTGGTATTGCCAGACGCATCATTGAGGATATCTTGGTGGAGCATGGTTCTCGTCTTGATGATGAGGGTTTGATGACTGTACTCTCTGAAGCTGCATATGTGATAAACAGTAGACCCCTCAATGTTGACAACATCAGTGATCCTCAGTCTCTTGAGCCGTTGACACCAAATCACTTGATAACGATGAAGTCGAAAGTCATTCCTCGTACTCTGGCTCCACTGGATGCAGAGCGACCTAACTTATATGTGTCGAAGCAATGGCGTCGTGTTCAGTATCTTGTGGATTTATTCTGGTCACGGTGGAAAAAGGAGATTACTCAGCAGTACATGTCACGTGCTAAGTGGAGTACTCCCAGAAAGAATCTGAAGGTTGGTGATCTAGTCTTAGTCATTGATGATCAGTGCCATCGGTCATATTGGAAACTGGCACGTGTCACGGAAGCTCATACATCTCAAGATGGTTTGGTCAGATCTGTCAAAGTGCAACTTGCTAACCGTTCTATCCTGCATCGCCCTGTTCAAAAATTGATATTGTTGGTTGGTGAGTAAAGATTTGGGGTACGCTCCCCACCGGGGAGCCTAGATAGAGATATGTATACACTTTCCTTTGGTATTGTAATTATAATGAATATAATTAGTGGAGCCATGTGGCTGGAATTATATATGTTCTAATATGTATCATATTAACTGAATCATTTGTATGAGATAGAAGGGTCAAGGTTCATATATATGTTTTGATATGTACGATATTAACTGAATCATTTGTATGAGATAGAAGGGTCAAGGTTCATATATATGTTTTAACATGTACGAAATTATCTGAATCATTTGTATGAGATAGTTGGGACAAGGTTCATATGTTTTAATATGTACGAAATGAATTTACTCGTTTGTATGAGATAGTTAGGCCAAAGTTCATATTACCTCGTAGTCTCAAATAAGTTATCATTGTACCGAATCAGCGGTACTAGATGAGGGCGCGGCTATTTGGTGAAGGGTGAGTCGTGTTGACTTGGGGCTCTAGCGTTGTGGTAATAGTCAGTTGACTGGTGAACCTGGAGTGTGGTGTTGCTTTGTGGAGCCAAATGGGCGGCCTGGTGTGGAAGACGGTGATAGGCATTTGCGTCCTCGAGGATCTTGGCTGTTTGGTTGTTCACCCTATTTGAAGGCCTAGTTGTAGCAATAAAAGGTACGGTTATAAAATACTTTGTGTACTTGTATATTGGAATGTTCTCACTGAATAGTACTAGACTAACGTAAATGTTGTTGTTGTCCTCGGAGCTGTAAGGCCGAGGAGCTCAGTGTTAGTATTAATGTGTTAATGTAAAGTAATTGGTATCATTATGTATTGCAAGTGATTATTATGTGGTTGATTATTGGTGTTAATCTACATGATACAATTTAATGTAGACAATTGATAGTTTGTGTGATTAGTTATTTAAACAGTTGAATTCCTTTGACATGGTTGGTACTATATATATTTTCATTATATTATTATTATTGGTGTTAATCTACATGATACAATTTAATGTAGACAATTGATAGTTTGTGTGATTAGTTATTTAAACAGTTGAATTCCTTTGACATGGTTGGTACTATATATATTTTGTTGCATTAGGAGGGTTTTGTGAGGTTCAGGAAGGACGAATTTGAATAGTTTGATGCCTTGTAACTGATAGAGGTCCTTCCTGAACTGAGTAAAATACCGGTACTCTAATCTTTGTTGCCCGAGTTGAGTATAGATAGTGTCTCTGGTGTTCAATGGGTTAATAGTTTGTCACTTATTGTGACCATCTTAGCACTGCATATCTTGTATCATTCTAATAGTGTATTATTGTACCTGGAATTTAAACTTTTGATTAACTTTCCATAGACTTTAGTATGACTTTATATCCTATATGCCATTGTTACATTATCTGTATTGTTTCAGTTCACGCTAAATAAAGGAGGTTGAAAGCAGTCGGACTTTGTGTAAATCCTGGGCTAGGGCAGCAACAACAAGTACTGTACAATTATTAAACCATGCATATTAATATTGAGTGCTCCACTATTTTATCTACCCACACATCTATTAATTAATCTACTAGACCTACTATAGATCTAAACCAGCCATAATTTATTTTAAAATACATATAGTTAAATTTTAAAGGTATTTTTGGTATTGTTAAACCTTCAACGCGTTTTGATAATTTATTCTGGCTATTATACGATTTTATCAAGATTAGGAAGGGTATATGGAAGTTAGAGGGTTAGTTGAGATAGACTTTACCTTTTTAATTCCCACAGATCCTTTCTAAGCTGTATAAAACCGTCTAATTAGAGCCAGATATGATCCTCAAGGGGTTAACGTTTCGCTATATAATTCATCTACCCATATACAGTATATATCTATCTATCTATCTATATGTATACTGTATACTGTATATATATATATATATCACACGGTCCCTGATCTATCTAATCCAGCTGTAGTTTATGGGAATCTAATTTAATTTATATATAAAAACAAATTACTGAATAATACTCAATTTTTTATAAGTAGACCATTTCTATTTTCTATTCTTTGCAACTCCAAAAAGGCTAGAGAAAATAGACCATACATTTCCACACCTATTCCCTGGCTGACTCTTCCCAAATGGTAGAAAAATTAGCTCGATTATTCCAGAGGTTAATGGTATTTTCTTTCACATACTTTTAATGAATAGATTATACATTACATGGACAAATATTCATTCAGGTTTAAATAATTTACCTACCCATTTATCTATCTATTTTTCTAGTAATCTATATAGCTATATATTTATTTATTCATCTATCTATCTATATATTTTATATATTCATCAGTTCATAATTTTATCTATCTATATTTATTTGTCTATCTCCCCCATTTTTAGCATATAGTCAGGTTCGCTATGTAATTGTGTGGGAATTTTTTTGGGATTTGTAAAACTATACATTTTTGGAAAGGTTATTGTACAAGGAATAAGAAAACCAATGTTTCCATTTGCCCAGATGTCTATAAGGCAGCCATCTTGGAATTTACAAAATGGCCGCCGTAAAACTTAAGTTTTGTAATATCTCGGCTTCTAAATAAGCTAGAACATTGATTTTAACTGCTAAACCTACATTTTTTTAGGGTCAGGAAATCCAATGTTGCCAACAAAAATAAGGAAGAAAATTCTAAAATGTATTTTAACATGTTTTTGTCTTTTTATTGAAGAGTTAACAGATAATTTGTCATACAAGTTTTTTTTATTTAGCAAATGTGAACTGTGGATGTATCTGTAACCATCATTAGAATCAAGACATGAAATTTGAGAACACATTACGATCGATCGTGATTAAGAAACCTTTTGCATTAGACAGTCCCTATACATCATCATAATCATCATTATCATCGCTTCGTGCATCACGGCTTGGGAATCGTCATCGTTCTGGCACTGGCTGCTGCACTAACACATATTAGTACAGTCTAAGTTCTTAGCTCTGCAGGAACATCTGCCAGAATAACAGTCAGATTTACACTTGCATCGGACCATCTCAATGATGACCTTTGGGGCTGGGAGGACGTCTGTGGTCTTTGGTTTCAGCATGCCGTCCACGTGTTTAATGTACCCGTTTTGCAGGGGATCCAGCTGCGAATCTTGCAGGGCAATGGCTGCCTGTGCCCATACCCTTGTTTGAACATGAACTCTCAAGATGTGCTGCTTCAGAGCTTCAAGTGTTGGAGGGAGCTTGTCACTTTCTGCCATGTGGTTGCAGAAGAGATGCCATCGCAGTTGAGGGATTGTCTTGATGTTGATATCCTTGGGTGAGTAAGCTGCACATACAAAGGAAGCCAGTGTTGACAGCATTCCCTCTGTCACTTCTGCTTCATCCAAAAGCATCTGCAGAGCATTGATAACATTTTCATCTGCTTTGAGGTAGACCTGCAGCCAGGTTGCCTTGCCTATCCGGGAGAACTTTCCTGTGTTATCGGCCCCAGTGAAGGCATGGAAGGATGGCAAAGCCTTTGCTCTTTCTGTACCTAGAGCTCGCCACAGTGGTTCAATCTGCAGAACACCAGAGGCCATAGAAATAGACGTGTTCTTCGGCAAGAGGTCTTAGTTTGCTGTGACTAGCACTAGAACATCTCTGTCTGGCGAGAAGAACACCAACTGTGCATCAGGTGGGTTTCGCTGTGATGCCAGCACAGCCTGGTGGATCAGCAGTGTGTCTGCTTCTTTGTGGTTGTTGTTCTCAAAGAACAGGTCATTGTTGCTCCTAGTGTGCCCAGAAGCAGACGTGATGATCAGCTTTGAGGATCCCCTGTTGTACTCTAGAGTTTTGGCAGCAAGATAGTCGGTCAGATCAGCCTTCGTTTTGTCATGAGAGAGAAACCTGCTCATTGAGATGTGTTTAATGTTGGTGTCATCTCTGACTTGATACTGGATAGCTTTTCCTAGTCTTCGTTTATCTCTGGTAGCACTTTTCATAGAATCTGCCCTGTATGTGTCGAACACAAGGATGATTTCATCATAATATCGTGTTAGTGACATCAGTCTGTCATTGAAGCAGCCACTCAGATCCTTGACTGTCACTACAGTGGCTGGTTTTTTGCTCAGCCTCTGCACAAGCACCATGCCGTCCACCAGTACTATCTTCCGACTTGGCTGATCAGTAGATGTGGGGTCTGTGAATCCTGTGTCCATTGCATCTTGGTGGGTAGCACTTCCAGGTTGAGGCTGCTGATGGTCTTCAAGGGGCATGTCTGCTCTTGTCAGCTTCTCGAGGAGATGGATTAACTTGGATTTGTCATGGCATGGCAGCATTGATCCATCAGGAGCGAACAGTGCCCTTGGTGTCAGAGTGAATTCATAATTTCCAATGGCCTCTTTCAGGTTGATGTCTCGGGTTGACCTGGCAAGTAGCATCAGCCTCCCAAACAGATCCTTAGTCTTCTTCAGATCCACAGTATTGTCTCTGAGTTTGACTGTGGTCTTCTTGTTCCCAGACAGGAACATCTTGTTGTTCTCTTTGTTCAGAGGGGCCCAGAGGCTGACATCTCCATTGATCCGCTCTGACACATAGTTTTCATACAACTTCTGACCAGTGATATCAGCATTCAAGATCTGTGGTACATACTCCTCTGGGATGTAAGCATGTGTGATCACATTGTGCAGCTTGTCACCTTCAGTGGTAAAAGGGTCTCCATGACTGAGTATGGCTGCCTTGATCTTGTTGATTGTACCATGTGCCCTCTTGACTGCACTTGGCCCAAGCTCATGCTGCTCTGTGATTTTGTCAGCTACTGTGTCAAACTGACTCTTGAACTCTTTCGACAGATGTGAAAGTTCTAATGTGAGCATGAAAAATATCTGTCTAGCATTGGCATTGTTGGAGACGCCAATGATCCCAGAGTGCATCTTCATCAGCTTGTTCAGGTGTTCACATGCATGGTCTGCCCCAACAGACACAAAGGGAATGACACTCTTAGTGACTGATATATTGCCTGCTCGTAGTTCTTCCCAGGTCTGAGGGTGATTGGTCCTCAAGTCATGCATGTCTGCGATGTATCTGGGCCATAGTCGCTTGTACTTGATGCGGTCCATGGCAAAGAACAGCTTGCTCAGTGCTTCTCCAGCTTGCATATGGAGTTCCAGATCAGCATTCCGAGTTGCCGCTACGAAGAACAGGATTGTTTTCACCCGATGTAGGTAGTTCATCATGGACTTGTACATCGCATTCCGGGATTTTTGTTCCTCCCATTCTTGGAATGCTATGATGACCTCAGCAGTGGTCAAGGCTTCCAGGAGGGTGCTGTTTGCTTGCTTCACGGATTTAGCCTTCATGTCTTTCCCCTCAGAGCAGGCAGCTTCTACTCCCTCTGCTGCCTTCAGGCACACATCTTTTAGTTGTGTGTTGTCCTTGAAGAACTCCTCCAGAGCCATTTCATAGAGTGCGGCATATGAATAGATGTGGGCATGGAGAGCTCGCTTGTAGTGTGTGCATTTCAGAATTTGCCTTATCGTGGCAGGACCATACACATCAGCTTCTACCCAGGCATCTTCTATGCCCGAGTTCTCCATTGATACACCAAGAGCTCTGAGGGCAGCCATGACGACATGCAGCTCACCCAGTCTCGGCATAATCATCTGTTTCAAGTCAGGTCTGGCATCTAGGAGCTGCACCACCTTCTCATAGAGGGCCATGTCAAAGGTAATGACTGTGGGGTGATCTTCCCCAACTGCCAACTTCCTCAGCTGACTTGCTTGCATGATCACAGTCGTCAGAGTTGACCACTCGTGTGCCACCTCTGGGAGTAGTGGCAAGGCTCCAACCTGTGTCAATGGAAGGCTTTCGGACAGCAGTGAGTTGTATCCTGCCCAGCCTGGAATGTTGCTGGAAATTTCTCCTGCTTTCATTCTGGATAAAGCAGATGCTACAATCCATCCTAGCTCTGTCAGCTGGTAGGATCCTGATATCCCTTTGCTGATGGCAAACTTTTCTGACCTCTTGGCAACCTGTGGTTTTGGCTTGTCACAGTGAAGCATATCTACATGGTAGGGAGTAACTGATAGACTCTGAGCATCACCTATGATCAGAGGTTTTGCAATAGGTTCTTTAGAAGGATCAACCTTCTGGTACACTGCAATTATTGTTCCGTGGGTGGTTCTTTTCCCATCAGGAGTGTCCTTAGCAAAGTCTGTGTTATCTGCAGCAAAAAATACGAAGGTCCCCTTCCTCAGGAATGGTGGTACATAAATGCCTTGGTGCTTTCTGGTGTTTTCTACAACAGCATTGGCCAGAACAGTTTCCATGAGAAGGGCACGGCCATGTGAAACACAGTAGCCATGAGCATTGAGAAGATCCATCAGCTTCTTGTTGCATGTGTCATGATGGACAGTCAGTACCAGTCCCATAACCTGTGGGTTCTCTCGTGCATAGGATGACCTGAATGATGCTGATTCACTACTTGGCTTGTACTTTACCTGTGTGCTGGATTTGAACCCATACATGATGTTCTGGCTCACCGTCAGTGCTGCTCGGTCAACAACTCTGGTCCTCTTTTCAGTTTCCAGCATTTTAGCAGGCCCAACCATTATCCACCGGATCATGGTGTATAGTTCAGCTGGAATATCGTCGATGTCCCTAGATACCTGTATGACATTTCTCTCCTTGTCTATTTTAGTGAAGGTTGCTATGCTTTTCCTTATCACCTGTGCTACTTTGTAGATTGCCTTCATGCTGTTCTCCTTCTCCTCAGTTGTCATTGTGGTATTAATCATGTCCTCTTCACATGCATCTGGGGAGTAGAGGACTGCTGGTTTCCTTCTGTCTTTTTGACGAACAGACTTCAGGTGCGGCAAATCAGAGAGGATTTTTTCTTTCAGCCACTTTCTACTAAATGCGGGTACATGAGCTTCCAAGACTTCTGAACCAAGCATATTAACATATGTGGTTTCAATTTCATCCATGTGGATTTTTGATTTTGCCCAGAGGGGCGAGTTTATTGAGCAGCGCCCCCCATCCTGTGAGGGGACAACCACTAGTAAGGCGATACATACTGCTCAAAGAGCCATTATTCCACTGAAACAACAGCATCGTCGTCTGGTTACATTCATATTTGTGTTTATAAGTCAGGTTGGCATTATTCAGATGTGTTATTATAGTTTCCTCATTTAATTATCACATGGTCTGTATCCAAAAAAAAAAAAAAAAGCAAGCAAGCAAGCTTGTAGTGACTGAATTATTAATTGACAGGTTGTAAATAATAGCACTACAGAACTAGTGCAATCGTATGAGGAGACTATTCATATTTTCATTACATCAATGGTTATTGAGATCATAGTTAGCTGAATACAATTATTACAAAAATAGGCAATGGTATAAATCAACATAATACATAATTTAATACAGGCGGACATAATCATGATCCGGTTCGTTGTGCACTGGGAGCTAAGGTGTCTTGAGATCGCCTCGTACCCATACACAACGAACGTATTATAGTCTGCATGGTTTGTATCTAATTGAATATACTTAGTGAGTATTTCAATAATGTCAGGGGGTAAGGAAATGTGATTTGTATATTAGAAGACTGTGATTAACGAGACGTGTAACATGTGGAGGGAGGTGGTAGAAAGAGAGGGATCTCGTTGGGGGTGGAAGTTTCGCTCCCAGGAATGTTCGTTCCTGTGGTATTTCAATAATAATAATAAAATAATAATAATAATAAGGGGACAACCACTGGTAAGGCAATACATACTGCTCAAAGAGCCATTATTCTACTGTAACAACAGTATCGTCGTCTGGTGTTATTATAGTTTCCTCATTTGATTGCCACATGTGCTGTATAAACGTGCTCATGAGAAGAAAAAAATATATATAAATAAATAAATGTGACTGAATTATTAATTGACAGGTAAATAATAGCACTACACAACTAGTGCAATCATATGAGGAGACCATTCATGTTTTCTTACATCAATGGTTATTGAGATCATAGTTAGCGGAATACAATTATTACATACATGATGTGACTAATATTTCGAACTACATAAATTATTATGCAATAATAGTACGACAAATATATTACAATCATATGAGGGACACTTCACATTCTTCATTACATCAACGGTTATTGAGGTCATAGTTAGCTGAATACAAGAGTCACATACATAATGTGACTAATATTACCAACTACCGAAGTTATAATGGAATTATAGTAATGCAAATATTTTACAAACATGAGTTACATGGTTCAAATTTGTATTACAATAATGGTTATTGAGGGGATAGTTAGCGCAATATGACCAGTGGAGAAGTTTACATGCCGATAGTAATATAATATTTAGAAGGGTGTGTAGTTATGGGAGAGAGGGAAGGGGGTTGTAGGAGGTAGAGGAATGGGTGGGAGAGGAGGAGTTGTAGGGGGGGGGGGGGCAGGAGGAGGAGGTAAGGTACTCCAGGGAGGAGGAAAGTGTGAGAGGGGAGGTGTGTGTGTGTGTATGTCCCTCCTTAAACATCCTAGAGGGACCCTACCCGTCGTGACCCAGTCACCAGACCCCAGCCAATGCCTTCTCTATACATAATTATGTATAGAGAAGGCATTGCCCCAGCACCCAAAACACACAGCCATACAGATTCAGATTCAGATTCAAATTATTTTATTTCCATAAAATAATATTCGGAGGGAAGGTGCCATCGATGTGGAGGTACGCTTGGTTTTGTGTTTCCACATCAATAAGGTTGATCAGCTCAAGCAGACTCGCCCTTTGTAGCAAGGGTTCTTTGGCAGTTTTTCTAGTGTTACGTTCTCGAAGAGCATGAAACACATTGATCCTCCAGCAAGCTTTGTGGTATCGAACATCAATTGCATGCGCATCACCTGGTGAGATGCAGGTGTTCAGCCTTGTCTTCAGTGTAGCATTATGGGACCTATCCACAGCATCTTTGAGATCTTTACCAGCATTCTCACTCCTGACCTGGTACAGTTGTTGGCCATCGTCCTTTTGGCAGAAGAAGCACTGTTCCGTATCCAGTGGACTTGTACTGGATCGTGTGAATGGCGATGAAGAATCAGATGTTGAGGGGTCTGGCTCAGCCATTTCTGTGCTTCGTATTTTCTCTCCACGCTGTGTCAGTGTAGTGTCCTGTCTAGAGTGTCTCAGGCAGTGTAGTGTCCTGTAGTTAAAGCATGTGCATGGTGGTCTCTTGCACATTGTATTTGGTCCTTGTTTGTTGCACTTGAGTGACAGGAGCGATGCCAGACTGCCTTCTCTGTGCACAGTATTTCTGGTGTGCAGTTCTGCAGTCGTCTTTGGACTTGGACGAAATCTCCATCATTCAAACTGGCCCTCTCTTGAACTACCTGCAGTACGAGCCTATAGGACTCTAATCTAGGATGTTGCACCAGGACTCCTTTCTTGTCTTCATCAGAATGGCAGAGAATGCATTTCTTCCAGTTAATTGACTCCTCAACTTGACATACCGCTTCTCCACCTTGTGACTCGTCACTCATGCTTGGAACCTGCAAAGATATTGTCAATCAGTAGGCAAAATATATTTATGTTGTGAATAATGTGTGAATAGCTTTGTAACTGCCACCAATAGATTACTTGGCCCTAAACATGTAGGTTTAGCAGTTAAAATCAATGTTCTAGCTTATTTAGAAGCCGAGATATTACAAAACTTAAGTTTTACGGCGGCCAATTTGTAAATTCCAAGATGGCCGCCTTATAGACATCTGGGCAAATGGAAACATTGGTTTTCTAATTCCTTATACAATAACCTTTCCAAAAATGTATAGTTTTGCAAATCCCCAATCAATTCCCACAAAAGTTAAAATCAAAACATAATGAACCTGACCAATATTAGCTTTGAGGTTTTAAGACGTTCGTTCCGTTAGTTTGGCGATTTTGAGGCCTTTCGCCTCATTTGTTGTCAATATTAAGACCTTTCGTGCCCTTTAGGTGTCGATTATGTCCTGGCGAGCTATAGCGAGCCTCTAATTTTAGAAGGAACCGGCCTTCGGCCGCGAAATTTTCTACCGAAAAATGTACAAATTTATCTTGAAAGGGGGTCTAGGTGATTTTCTAAGCTTGATGGAGGTCTAGCGAGGAAACTAAATAATATGTAAAATATATAAATATATACAGTACAGTAGACCTAAAAAACAAGCAGTACCCCCTTAATTTATTGTGAATGCAGAATATATACGGTACAGTACACACTCATATTATTGTGAATGCAGAATATATACGGTACAGTACACACACTCATATTATTGTGAATGCAGAATATATACGGTACAGTACACACTCATATTATTGTGAATGCAGAATATATACGGTACAGTACACACTCATATTATTGTGAATGCAGAATATATACGGTACAGTACACACTCATATTCACATATATTTGTCCATGTAATATATTGAACAACAATTGTATCTATCCACCAACCAACCCATCTATATAACTATCCATATATCAATGTACTTATCAACCGGCTTTTCTATCCACCAACCAACCCATCTATATAACTATCCATATATCAATGTACTTATCAACCGGCTTTTTATCTACATTTGATTTATAGTAAAGACGAGTAAGCACACATATTTACATTTATTAATCCAAGTAATAAAGACAGCTAATTTACCTAACCATCCGTATATCGAGTAAGCACACATATTTACATTTATTAATCCAAGTAATAAAGACAGCTAATTTCTCTAACCATCCATATATCGAGTAAGAACACATATTTACATTTATTAATCCAAGTAATAAAATCAACTAATTTCTCTATCCATCCATATATAGTATCTGTGTGTATATTTATCTCTCTATCTCCCTATCCTGAATAAGCAATTATATACATAGTCAAGTATTAATCCACTCCCTACTAATTTATCTAACCACCCACCCATCAATTGATTAATCTATCTATCTATCTATCTATTGCCGGACGCCTTACTCCCCTTTAATGAAGGTGGCCATTAACACAAGGCCCCCAAGCGGACCTATTCCCTGTAAGAGGGACAACCCGAGCCAGTTTACTGAAGGACTTACAGGATTGACCACTCAATTTAGGATCCGTCCGACTCCAAGGCCCTCTATGTATCTTGTTAGCACTATTTTTATACAGTGGTGTTCGGCTAGTCCATCCACTAACCTGCCTTACACTTAGATAAGCATTACGGATTTGTATCAGGTTTACTCCACTAGACAGGTTCCCATCCACCCGGATTATTATAAGGTTGTCTCCCCTAGAGGGGTTGCCTACCAAGGCTAACGAGTCCCATCCACCCGGTTGATATATCCAGGTATCTATTTATCCATCCACTCACCCATCTATAAACCCATCCATATATCTACCCATTTATCTATTTATCTATCAAACACCTCCTGATCTAGGCCGCTCGTCATGTATTGGCACGCAGGAAAAATATAATAAAGGATCATCAAACCCAATTAATGTAAGGGGGCCCACCTCGCTTTTTTATCTTTCTCTCCCTCTCTTTTTGGCTTGTATCCATTCGGCCCCATTCAGCCTACTATTTTAAGACGTTTACCCCCATCCAGGTGTCAATATTTTCCTGGCGAGCGATAGCGAGCCACCATATATATATATTTGTTTTGACAGCAAGCTAAATTTGTACATTTTTTTCGATAGATTTCTCCATACAATGCTGGCTCGCTATCGCTCGCCAGGAAGAAATCGACACCTGGATGGGGATAAACGTCTTAAAACAGTTGGCTGAATGGGGCAGAATGGATACAAGCCAGGGATAGAGAGAAAAAGGAGAGAAAGATAAAAAAAAAAAGCCGGCGACCCCCCTTAAATATGTCGCTTTGAACTAGAGGCAACCAACCGGGCGAGGAAAAATATAATGTACAGCGACCATTATTCACGTCCAACAGTTTTCAAAAACAATTTCCCACCATCATCCTGGGTCCTGGGTATTTTGTGCAACTGAGATGGGCTGCTTGTAAAATTCTGGCAATATAAAGTACATGTACACTCGGATACCATAGTCTCTAGCCCACTCGTAAGAAATCGTGGACCCCATATGTTTTTCATTATGAAATTATAGCTAGTTGGATTGAATTTTGAATATAACTTGCTTTTCAATAAATAGTATACATAGATTTGTAATTGATGCATAGAAAAATACATTCATAAATTTGTTTCCAGAGATGTACTTCCTTAATTAAAAATACGTTAAGTCCACGAATGTGTATGAGTGGATTAGAGACTATGGCATCCGAGTGTACTATGCCCTGTTCTAAATGTGTATGAGTGGATTAGAGACTATGGCATCCGAGTGTACTATGCCCTGTTCTAAATGTGTATGAGTGGATTAGAGACTATGGCATCCGAGTGTACTATGCCCTGTTCTAAATCGGTAGGCCAGAAATCCTGAACCCTAACCTCTGTAACTACAAAACGACTAAAGTAATCGATCTAATATTTGTATCATTGGAGAAAGGTCAGCCAGGGAATCGATGTGAAAATTTACAGCCCATTTGTTCAAGCCCTTTTTGAGTTACAGAGGTTAGGGTTTACCTATCTGGAACAGGGTATAGTGTAAATCTGTATCGAAACCACGTAAAATACTAGTTCCATACAATATCCCAAATGCTTCAGAGTTTGGTTTTAACCCCTTCTGTACTGGCGACGTCTTATACATTTTATATGATAGTCTGTACCATTTTAATTCCCACAGATCCTTCTTAAGCTGTATTAAATCGCCTAATGATAGCCAGAATAAACTGTCAAAACGTGTCATGATCCTGACGGGGCTAATACCAATATACCATTAGAAGGGTGGATATAATTATGGACACGCTAATTACCCTTTTCAAACCATTATTTATTTACAGTGCATCAATAGCCAGAAGCGGGTTGCAGAAGGAACACCCGGGTGTCAGATGTGTATTGTTTATAATGAGTAAATTGGTAATTTGACCTCTTATTAAACATTATTAATAAGTGCACATCGGTAGTTGAGGTGTGTGTGTGTGTGTGTGTGTGTGTGTGTGTGTGGGTGTCTGTATGTATGGGTGTGTGTGTGGGTGTGTGTATGTGTGTGTGTGTGTGTGTGTGTGTATGTGTTATTTACAGAAGAGTTCGGCGGACGCTTTTTCGTTGCTTTGTGTATATTTTTTTATATAAATAGTTTTGTAGTTTTTTAGTGTAGTTTTTGTTGGTATCAATATTATAATAATTGATTTATAGAAACTGCTATTCTTGTAATGGGATTACTATAAGAATTAAGAGGAATATTTGTATTAGTTTTCTCCATAAACCCCCCTCAAGCTTAACAAAAATACCCTCCTTCGAAATAAATATGTGCATTTTTCGATAGAACAATGCTCAGGGAGGCCAGTTTATCGTAAATTGCAGACTCCCTATTGCTCGCCTAAAACACATTAACACCTAAATGGTACGAAAGGTCATAACAATGACAAAGCAATGGAGCGAAGGTCGTAATATCACCAAACTAATAGGGTGAAAATCTTAAAAACATGAGGTAGGAGGATATCCAGAAAAAAATGAAAACAAAACGATAGAACAGCTATGGTTGTTATTTGAATTGTATATGTAATATGTTATTATTGTGGTTTTGAGTTTTAGCTCACCCATCCCTCCTCCTCCTAATCCTCCTCTTTTTTCTCTCTCTCTCTCTCTCTCTCTCTCTCTCTCTCTCTCTCTCTCTCTCTCTCTCTCTCTCTCTCTCTCTCTCTCTCTCTCTCTCTCTCTGTGGTGTTGTTCAGTATAAGAGGTGTGGAGGACCGGATGAACCTGTTGTTATGGAAGCTTTTGTTCCACAACCAGACACCATGCACAGAGGGTGGGTTGTTGTGGTTGTTGTTGTTGGTGGTGGTGGAGGGAGGGTGGTGGTGGTGTTGGCGGTGGTGGTGGTGGTGGTGTTTGTGTTGTAATTGTTGTTGTTGGTGGTTTTGTTGTTGTTGTTGGTGGTGGTGTTGTTGTTTGTGGTGTTGGCGGCGGTGTTGTTGTTGTTGTTGGTGGTGGTGATGGTTTTGTTTTTGGTGGTGTTGTTGTTGTTGGTGGTGGTGGTGGTAGTGGTGTTGTTATTGTTGTTGTTGTGGTGGTGGTGGTGGTAGTTTTGTTGTTGTTGTTGTTGTTGTTGTTGGTGGTGGTGGTGTTGTTGTTGTTGTGGTGGTGTAGTTTTATATGATGATGTTCACTGTTTAATGTTATAGGTAAGAGAAGGGTATTTTTTATATGTGAATGCAGTAGACAAAAGGCAATTGTTGCCTGTAACAAGTGTCCCCCCCCCTCCCCCCACCCCCCCACACACACACAAATATAATAAATATATATATATACAGTATATATATATATTAAAGTTGAACGAGTGCTAGAGAGCCCAATTCAATGTACGTTAGAGTAAAAATGTATGGACACACAGAGCTTGAAGCAATTTAAATCATAGGATGAGAAAAAGATAGATTGAGGGAGAGAATTTCAGAGTTTACGTGTTGAGTAGAAGAAAATATACTAATTTATAGTATGCTAATTGCAAAAAATAAAGCACTATCAGCATAACTCATGGAAGGGGGGGGGGGGCCTGCAACCCCCCATATGTTAATATTACACCATATTTAATATTATAACATGATGGCTACACTCTATATTTAATATTATAACATGTTGGCTACACTCTATATAGGTCATCGTACACATCGGATTATATTTTGTTTGTGTTTGTGTATCTGACTATTCGCAAAATATACCGATAATTAATTATTGGATTTGAATGAAAAAGAAACGGAACAAATAGGGTGAACTACATTATAGTATATATTTTCTCTTCGCATTCATGTAACATATGTTTGTCTATATATCTTTTTATCTATCTATCTATCTATCTATCTATATATCTATCTAATTATCTATTGCCAGATGTCTTGATCCCGAAGGAGGTGGACATGAATTAATCGTCTCCATGTTCTTCTATTATTTGTCAGCCAGTGCCCCTCCTCCCACCCAATACCATTCTCCACATTACTCTCGGTCTGTCTCTCCCTCTCTCCTCATCTACCACTTTCACTCATATACATCTTAATGCCATCCCTCCACCTCACTCTCAGTCTGCCTATCCTTCTCTGTCCCTCCACCTCACTCTCATACACTCGATTAGCCATTCCCTCACTCTCCATACACTCCACATGACCGAACCTCCTCAAGGTATTAATCTTCACGCTCTCCAGTATATTAACATTCTAACACACCACCACTCTCTAGCTTCATTTGTTCGGCTATATGTCCATGCCACTCTACATGCAATTATCAATGTATTTAACAACCATATATATATATATATATATATATATATATATACAGTATATCACCTGCGAAATAAAGTTTATCTTAATATCACTTTCGCTCTCGCTCTCTCTCTCTGTCTCTGTCTCTGTCTCTCTCTCTCTGTCTCTCTCTCTCTCTCTCTCTCTCTCTCTCTCTCTTTTACAGTGAAATTAGTGAAAATTAGATGAAGCCTACAACAAGATCAACGTCCTCACCATGAAGCTGGAATCACTCCAAGAGTTTGTAACACTCAACGTTGGAGTGCCACAAACTTCAATTGTCACCGCAACTCCAGCAGCCACCAACGCCCCAACGTCAACTGCCAACAATTCAACGCCTACAGTAGCCATTTCAGCTGATGTTTCCGATACTCAAGATACAAATAGCGACTCTCTTCCCCCTCAAGACAACTTCCGTGTCGTGAGGAACAACGTTTGCCCCAAGACCAGGAAACACATACCGATTACCGAGTGTCAAAACCGTTTCCAGATACTCGCAGACTCAGATGACGAAGAGGAAATAGAAGAAGTCCGGCTCGTGGGAGACTCGATGATACGTGGTCAGCTCACAGAGTTTTGCGCCAGGGCACCTAAGACCAGGAAGCGTTTTTGTATCCCTGGTGGTGGTGTGGATGACGTAGTTGCAGCAGTTGACGAAGTATCAAAGCTGGCCCCTGCTAATACAATGTACGTCATCCACGTTGGATCCAACGATGTACAGCGAACCCGGTCGGAAGATTTGCTTTTAAAGTACCAGCAGCTGATCAAGTCGTTTAAGGAGAAGTCATCAAGGATCATCGTCTCAGGAATCGTCCCCCGGCTCGGTGTAGAGAGCCGATTTTACAACATAGCCACCAGCACAAATCGTTGTCTAGCAAACCTCTGCAGGAAGGAGAACGTGGGATTCGTCGACACCTGGGACAATTTCTACTACGATGACTATTTGTTTTCGGACGATGGAGTTCATCTGAACCAGGTGGGAGCAGCGCGTTTTGGGCGTCTTCTCAACGATGCGGTGAAGGATTTTCGGAGAAGAAATCGACTCAGCACAGGACAACCAGGAAGGAGGACCGAAGACAGCGAGGACGGCAATCTACAAAGGAATTAAATACTAATCCGTCAAGAACCGCGAATTTGGATAAAGCTCCACCAACACGACCCAAATTCAAAACCGTCAGGGATAACGACCGAGGACCGAGGACAGCCATGAATGTAAATGTAGATCCGACCAGAACCAAAAAATTCGATGAAAGAACGATCTGCGAGTTCTAAAACCGCAACTTTAAAGGTTTTCTATGCAAACGCTCGTAGCATACGCAATAAATTTTCAGATTTAGAGGAACTAGTGTTTACAGAAAATTATGATGTGATTGGCATAACAGAATCTTGGCTCAATACACAAGATAGAGACTTTTTAGCAGAGTATTCACTTCCCGGTTATGTAATGTTTGAGAACAGCCGAATAAATAAAAATGGAGGTGGCGTTTTATTTTATATCAAAGAAAGTCTTAACCCGACCCTCGTGTCAAAACCTCAAATTGTGAATGTCGACACATCTTTTGTGCTAATAAAGAATAATAAAGGTACAAAAATAATACTTGCGTTAATATACAGACCTCCAGCTCAATCAGTGCAAACTGACCGAGAAATTTACGAACAAATTGCAGATGTAAGTAACTCACAAGATACCGTAATTTTTGGCGACTTTAATTTACCTGTGACCAAGTGGGGCGATACTCTTACTTCACACTCCGGACATGACTTGTATATGAACTTGCAAGAGAGTTCGCTTTATCAATTTGTTCGAATGCCGACCCGTGGTAATAACGTTCTTGACATTGTACTTGCAACAAAAGAAGAATTGATAGAGAATTTGAATGTTGGTGATGAATTCAGTAACAGCGACCATCGTACGATAACTTTCACTTTAAAGTTTACTAGTAACGAACCAAATAGTAGCATCGAAAAAGTCCCTAATTTCAAGAAAGCAAACTTCCATAAACTTAGAGCTATGTTTAAAGAAACTGACTGGAGCTTTTTAATTAACAATAACGACATAAATACATTTTGGAAGTTATTCGAAACCACTTACCTAAAAGCAGTGCAAGACTGCATACCATCGAAAATACGGCGTCCAGGCCATAATAATAAGCCCAAATGGTGGAATAAAGATATTTCAAACTGCCTGCTTTCTAAAAAATTTGCTAATGATAGATTAAAATCCTCACAAAATGACGAAGAACGGGTGAAATTTGTAGAGCTACGACGCAAAGCCAAAAAGTTAATTAAGCAAAGAAAAAGACCTTAGAGTTACATATTGCGAATCAAAGTAAAACAAACCCGAAAGAATTCTATAGTTATATCAGAAAGAAAAAAGTAGTTACTTCAACTGTTGGACCGTTAGTCGATGAAAAAGGAGAATACACCAAAGACGAAGTACAAATGAGTAATGCCCTCAATACCTTCTTTGCATCAGTTTTTACAACAGAAGACCTCAGTGATATCCCTACACCATCGCCGATTCAGATTGATAATTCAGATGTTCTAAGCAATATCACCGTTACAGAGAGAGAAGTATTGAATTGTTTAGATAAACTCAAGGTAAATAAAACGCCAGGACCTGATACAATCTCGCCTAGAGTTCTAAAGGAAGCTAAAAATGAGCTCTCTAAACCACTGACATTACTATTCAATAAATCCTTGCAGTCTGGATCTATGCCTGATCAGTGGAAGCTAGCCAACGTAACACCGATATTCAAAAAAGGCAGCAAATCCCTACCCAGTAACTATCGTCCAATTAGCTTAACCTCAGTTGTATGTAAAATGCTAGAAACGGTCATACGAGACAGACTCGTAAATCACTTAGAGGAAAATAACATACTTAAAGATACTCAACACGGCTTTCGTAAAAAACGTTCCTGTTTAACAAACCTCTTAGACTTCTTCCACGATATCCTCAACCTCTACGATGAGAGTAAAGCTGTAGATATTATATACCTTGATTTTCAAAAGGCCTTTGACAAAGTTCCCCACAAACGTTTACTGCTAAAACTAAAAGCGCATGGAATACAAGACGGTGTGTTGAAATGGATAGAAAATTGGCTCAGCAACAGAAAGCAAAGGGTAGTCATAAACGGTAAGGCATCTAAATGGACCAATGTAAGTAGCGGGGTACCCCAGGGATCGGTACTAGGACCAATTCTCTTTCTAATTTACATCAACGACATAGATGAGGGTCTCACCTGCACAATCTCAAAATTTGCTGACGATACAAAAATTGCAAATAGCGTACTCTCAAAAGAACAAGTTGACGATATGCAACACAATCTAGATAAATTGTCATGTTGGGCCCAAATTTGGCAAATGAGTTTCAATGCGGATAAATGTAAAGTACTACATGTCGGATACCTAAATGAGAAAGCAAACTATTCGATGAATGGCACTCAGCTTAAGAATGTAAACAGAGAAACTGATCTGGGAGTAACAATATCGAGTAACCTAAAACCGAGTCAACAATGTTCAGAAGTTGTTAAGAAGGCAAACAAAATAATTGGCTTTATAGGCAGGTCATTTGAGCATAAATCCAAAGAAGTTATCCTAACCCTTTACAATTCCTTAGTCCGCCCTCTTCTGGAATACTGCGTTCAATCCTGGTGCCCTTATTACCAAAAAGATATAAACAAGCTAGAACGAGTTCAACGTAGAGTTACCAAAATGATACCTAGCCTAAAGAACAAACCATACGAAGAGCGTCTTAGAGAATTAAATCTATTTCCTTTAACCCAGCGCAGATTAAGAGGCGACTTAATTCAAGTGTTCAAAATCATCAAAGGCATCGACAATATGAACTGTAGTAAGTACTTCACTATCGACCAATCTAATTACACGCGGGGAAACGGTTGCAAAATTATTGGTAAATCTTTTAACTCGCACGAATCTAAGAATTTCTTCTTCAATCGAGTTGTCAACTTGTGGAATGGGCTTCCCCGAGACGTTATAGACTGCAGCACCGTTGATTCATTTAAATTCCGCCTAGACAAATATCTCGCATCAAACCCGCGACTGACTGCGTTTGTAAATGAATAACTTTATCCTCCCCTCAGTTACTAACCCATATGTCCCATACTAACTTCCTAGTCCTGCCACGTTAGTGGCAGGGCAGTAGTTCCCTTTCCAATGTTCCCTTACCCACTCTAAACCACTGTTTGGACACTTGATCCTCAGTGTTTTGGAGGACAAGCAACCTAGAAGGGTCACTATTTTTTTATTTTTTTTTTTTTCTCCTCATGGCTCGAAGCAGCTCCATCTCTGAAGCCTAGACCTGTTGTTGCTTGATTTCCTTTGTACTCCTTTGTACTTTGTACTTTGTACTTTGTACTCTCTCTCTCTCTCTCTCTCTCTCTCTCTCTCTCTCTCTCTCTCTCTCTCTCTCTCTCTCTCTCTCTCTCTCACATACACACACACACACATTTTTTTTTAGCAATCTACTCTTCTTAAAAAAATAAAACTAACTAACGACTGAAACCTCCCAACCTGACATTTGCTTAACTCAGGTAAATGAATCCCACATAAAATAGCCTCGTCCGAACTCTCCCTATGGCTTCCCCGTCAACAACAACAACAACAACAACCACAGACAATGGTAGGGGATAATTTATGGCAGTGTTGGGATTTCCATTTATCCATCATCCGGGAAAACAATAACAATACTTAAACAAAAAGAAACTATATACATATATAAACAATACCAGTAATAATACATAGCAAAACATAAATTAGTGATTTTATTTCAATTTATATGAAGGAGAAAAAAGGCAGGTTGCCTGTAACGAGTGTCTCCCCCAAAGCCAGCAGAGTACTCTGACAGAGAGCCAAATTCAAGGGACGTTAGGGTCAAAATGCCTGGACACACAAAGTGCAAATCAGTCTAGGTCTTAGCCTGAAGGAAAGATTGATTGAACATAAATACATGAATGTATGTATGTATATATATACTTAGGCACATACCCCATAGCTGGGGGTGGCCGCCCCGCGACAGGGCCCGAACAGAAATAAAAAAATAAATAAAACAAAAATCACACACATCTACAGTATGTCTTTCAGAAGACCCAGAAACGAAGGCCCATTGGGGACCCCAGCAAAAGACAAATACTCGTAAAACTATTGGGATGAAACGCCTTAAAATTGTCAAATTGGTGGGGTGAAAGGGGACGGAGTTGGGAAGGGGGGGGGGGGGGAAGGGGGTTCCAAAAAGACCAAACATCATTAGCTAGGGTTAAGGAGCTATTTAAATAATAATTACATAGGATAATTCAGCATCTTATGTAATTTTGTTCAGTACTGTATATCATAAAGACAACAACAAATCCTACATTTGCTAAATTTGAAGAGTAGAAAATTAAAGAGAAGCAGTGGAGAGAGAGAGAGAGAGAGAGAGAGAGAGAGAGAGAGAGAGAGAGAGAGAGAGAGAGAGAGAGACAGAGAGAGAGAGATTGATAGCAGATAAAATGTATAGATAGTTATTGTTTGACATAATTATATACTGTAGGTATAGACATAACATAGTCTACTCTCCTAAAAGCCATGAAAGGGAAAGAGAGAGCCACAGTGAGAGCGAGAGAGAAAGTGAATGAGCGAGAGTAAGAACGAGAGAGATAAATATATACTGACAGAAGATACAAACAGATAAACATTGATTAAGAGATGGATATAGAGAGATAAAACACGTCTCTCCCCAAAAGATAAAAGTATAAACACCATCATTAAATCATTCCATTACCCATAAATAACAACTGTGAATTAGCTAAGTGGAAACTGGTCAAAGGGAATCTGTTGGATGGAAAGAGAACCAATTATTATCACTATAGCCAGCACCCCCACTACCCCCTAACAAAATAAATAAATACATAAATAAATAAATTAATGAATAAATAAAAAAACACGGAAATAACGACAATGAAAAGCAAAATAGAAAGCAGAAATAAGAATATACAAAACAAAGGAAAAAGAGACAAACAGAACACAAAAACAAAATAAAAAACAGAATACTGAAATAGAAAGCAAATAGAAAGGAAAAACAAGAAATAGGACATGGTAGACAAGAAGGAAACTAAAGCAACAAAAATGGGTGAGTGGGTGGTTGGGTGAATAGGTAGGTGGGTAGGTAGGTAGGTAGGTGGGTAGGTAGTAGGGTGGGTGGATGGGTAGGTGGGTGGATGGGTGGGTGGGTGAGTGGGTAGGTAGGTAGGTAGGTGGGTAGGTAGTTGGGTGGGTAGGTGGGTAGGTGGGGGGTAGGTAGGTAGGTAGGTAGGGGGTAGGTAGTTGGGTGGGTGGGTGGGTAGGTGGGGGGTAGGTAGGTAGGGGGGTAGGTAGTTGGGTGGGGTGGGTAGGTTGGTAGTTGGGTGGGTGGGTAGGTGGGTGGGTGGATGGGTAGGTGAGTGGGTGGATGGATAGGTGGGTGGATAGGTAGGGGGGTAGGTAGTTGGGTGGAGGGGTAGGTAGGTGGGTGGGTGGGTAGGTGGGTATGTAGGTATGTGGGTGGGTGGGGGGGTAGGTAGGTGAGTGGATGTGTAGGTGAGTGGATGTGTAGGTGGGTGGGTGGGTGGTTCATGTGGGTGGGTGGTTGAGTGGGTGGGTGGTTGAGTGGGTGGGTGGGTGGGTGGTTGATTGGGTGGGTGGGTGGGTGGTTGAGTGGGTGGGTGGGTCCAATTATCGTAGAACTAAAGAGGTGAAATATCTTACAATCTCCAAACTGACTGAGCGAAACGGGCCAATTATAAATAGCGTTAACAAAGGACTGCTATAATGAACTGTGAACCATGCTGTCATTACATAGCGCAGTATCTCTCCGTATTATTCATAGCATTCATGAGATGTAAAATATTCGGCCCTCGTTGATGAAATATATTCGGGATTATCATATCAGGCATGTACAGTCGTCAGGATTAATTCGTTTCATTTTCCCTGTTAGTAGCACTGCACGGCAGAGAGGTATCCCCTCTACCCCCTTTCCTTGTTGGTTCCATAACCCCACCTAAACCCTCCCATTTTATCTCCGACCCCAGAACTACACCCGCCCTCCCTTTTCTCGCTCTTACCCAGCTAGGAGCTACTTCTGGCACCTCACCGATTACATTTATTCTGAACACCTGCTGAAGGAATGAAGTATTTCACACACATCTCTCGACCACCATCTCCTGCACATTACAAATATGAAATAAACGAAACCTAACCTGAAGCTGCTAATTACTAGCGTTACTAGTAGGGTTAACGTTACTGTATAGTGATATGGATATACCAGGTATGAGGGGTAGAACACTTATATAATTATATAATAAAGGTATAATGAGATTATTTGGTTATACACGAAACTGTTATACAGAGTGGTATTGTAGTAGAATAATTATAGATCTATCTATCTATCTATTGCCTGACGCCGTGATCCCCGAATGGGTGGCCACGAACGAACCGCCCCCATGCACCTGTCTATGCATGTCTATCAGTTCGATATTATAACTTGTAGTTAGTCTGGGATATACTAAATGGGCATTATATAGTTATTAAGTAATTATTCTTAACAGGTGTGAATTTAAATTATCTTGAAAGTTATCTCAAGAGAATAAGCTTGCAAAGGCCTGAAGCTTTCAATAGTATTATGTTGAGTAGATACTCTACGTCTTGCCATTACTCAGGGAGTATTTAACACAATTTGCGATGTTTCAACCCATATTGGTACATAGCCATAGTGGATGCCCCCCCCCCCCTTAATTTGGTTACAACACATGATACCTAATAAAATAGAGTAACCTTATGGCAAGGTTTTAAGGGTAAGGTAACAAAATGAATAAGTCCTTCCGTAATGTATGGGTGAACGTAAGTGCTGAGGGAAAGGGAACTTTAAAATAAGACCCTCCCTAAGGGATAGATGAGCGTAAGAGTACCCGAGGGGTAGTTAGTAAAAATAGGGCATATATATTGGTTATCAACCCTTCAGGATTATTTAGCCTGTTTAAGTCAAGTAATATTTTCAAAGCTGGAACCTCTTTTCAGAGACTACAGTACCTTACATTAGAACATAAGAAAATGGGAGTCTGCAAAAAGCCGATTGGCCCACACAAGGCCCTGTCACAACCAACCCCAATTACATAAGAACATAAGGTCATAAGATTGCGAGAAACTGCATAAGGCCATGCGGCCCACATGAGGCAGCTCCCATTCACACCCAGCCCATATCACCCATATGTGAATCCAACTTATGCTTAAAGCTTTCAACTGTTTCTGAGCTAATTACTGTTCTGGGCAGTGCATTCCACATGTTAACAACTCTATTCCCAAACCAGTGCTTTCCTATATCTTTCCTAAATCTAAAGTTATCTAACTTGAAACCATTTGAGCGGGTTATGTCAACGTTCTTTAACTTTAATACCTCATCTATATTGCCCTTATTTAAACATTTTATCCATTTAAATACCTCTATTATGTCTCCCCTACATCTTCGTTTTTCTAGTGAGTGCAAGCCTAACACTTTCAACCTCTCCTCATACGATACATTTCTAATATTATGTATCTTTTTCGTCATTCTTCTTTGGACTGCCTCTAAAGGGTCGATATCCATTATGTAATAAGGGCACCAAAATTGAACAGAATAGTCTAAATGGGGTCTTACTATAGTGCTAAGTATATCTTTAAGAAAACTTCAGCAGTCCTGTTGCTAACACTCCTAGATATGAATCCTAGAATTTTATTTGCCCTGTTCCTAACACTTATACATTGTTTTCTGGTTTTCAGATCATTACTAACGAGCACCCCCAGATCCTTCTCACACTCTGAGTTATCCAATTCTACATTGTCTAGTTTGTATTTCGCATCTAAATTACGATTTCCAAACCTTAATACCTTACATTTGTCTACATTGAAACTCATCTGCCAATTTATGGACCACTCCTGCAAATGATCGAGATCACTTTGAAGACATTCCCTGTCGCTAGCTGACTCTATTATCCTACCTATTTTTGTATCATCAGCAAATTTACTGATCCTACTTTTTATGCCTGAGTCAAGATCATTTACGTAAATAATGAACAGAAGGGGCCCCAAAACTGACCCTTGAGGGACCCCACTTTTAATTAATCCCCAGTCCGATTGTACACCATTTATACTAACTCTCTGCTTCCTACCAATCAGCCATGACTTAATCCACATGAGTAGCATCCCCCCAATACCATGTCCTTTTATCTTCCTTAACAGCCTTTCATGTGGAACTTTATCAAAGGCCTTACTGAAGTCTAAGTAAACTATATCATATGACTTGTCGTTATCTACCGCTTCATAAACCTCGGAGGAAAAAACTGAGAAAATTTGTTAGGCAGGATTGTCCTGGATTGAAACCATGTTGAGAGGGTTTTATTAACTTGAACATTTCTAAGTGATTTCTAATTTTCCTGGCAATAATTGATTCTAGCAATTTTCCTATAATTGATGTGAGACTAATAGGCCGGTAATTTGATGCTATGGACTTATCACCTTTTTTAAATATCGGAATTATATTTGCGAGCTTCCATGAATCAGGAACTAAGCCTAAAGCTTATTAAATAGGTGAGTTAATGTGTAACTTAATTCGTCCTTGCATTCTTTTAATACCCTAGCATACACCTCATCTGGACCTGGAGATTTCTGAGGTTTTAGTCTATCTATTTCCTTAATTACTTCATCACTAGTGACCTGAACTGTGCTTAACATTTCGTCTATACTACCGTTAAAAACTTGGTTGACTACTGGAGCTTGATCTAAATATTCGTTTGTAAAAACAGAAAGGAAATTACTATTTAGAGTATTGCACATTTCTAACTCATCATCTGTAATCTCACCTATCACATTCTTAAAAGGCCCTACTGTATCCTTTACCTTAGATTTATACAATTGATAAAATGCCCGAGGGTAGTTCGTGTCCCGTTTATATAGAGTAGTTTTACATTATGGCCAATTAGGAAAGCAATATGGCCTAATGATTGGGTAGATAGCTATGTTAAGAGTGTTGAATTTATGTAATGCAGTCACATGGCCGACTCACTCGGCAATAATTCATAGCATGTATTGGCAAATTGGCTGTTTACACTTAATGAGTCCTGAATTGTCTCGAAGCAGTGAGATTTGTGGAGAAAATAATTAAGCAAATGTTTAGTTCTCTGTATACGGTGCTAATAAGTAGTTATATTAGTATTAAATAATTGTATACAAAGAAATAATTCAAAATAATTGAATGGTTTATTTTGTGTGTTTATTAATGGGGAGACAGAGACGGTCCTCGTTGTCTAAAGCTTGTTACGTAGCCGAGCCTGAGCCATTATACAACGAGGAAAAGGAAATACAACTTCGAGTGGGTTAGTTTGGCAGCTTTAATAGAGTATGATAGTTCAACAGTATTAAACCATCATTGAATCGGTATGAAACGTTCAGGTTTCAATGGTAGGCCTAAATGTATCAGTATGAATCACTAGAATCATATGTAAGGTTTTCGTCGAACATTCCCTCCCCCTTCCTACCCCCCCCCCCATCTCTCTCTCTCTCTCTCTTGCTTTCAAACTTAGTAAAGCTCATACTTAACTCTACCTATGATACATTGCATTCCTTCATTAGTTGTTCAGAATACATGCAATTGGTGAGGTCCAGAAGTAGCTGGGTGAGAGCGAGAGAAGGGAGGGCGGGTGTAGTTCTGGGGTCGGAGAGAAAATGGGAGGGTTTTGGTGGGGGTATGGAACCAACAAGGAAAGGGGGTAGAGGGGATACCTCTCCACCATGCAGTGCTACTAACGAAATGAAACAAATTAATCCTGACGACTGCACAAAAATCACAGTGAAGTTAATTAGTACAAAGTGGGTTAGTGGGATAAACAAAGGGGACATGACAAATGTACTAAAGCTCAGTGATAGCGAAAGAACTCGTACCAATGGTTTCAAATTAGATAAATTTCGTTTCAGAAAAGATATAGGCAAATATTGGTTTGGTAACAGAGTTGTAGATGGGTGGAATGGACTACCAAGTGCTATAGTGGGATTAAAAACGATAGGGAGCTTTAAGATAAAATTGGATAAGCATATGGACGAGAAGGGTTGGGTGTGAAGGGGGATCAGCAGGGTTGGGCCAATCAGCGCTCTGCAGACCCCCGTAATCCTGCGTTAATCTCTAACCGTTTTGGTAAGATGATCCTCAGGGTATTAGTGTGTTGAGCCTATAATTGGGCTTTATAATTGGGGTTGTGTGGGACAGGGATCTGCCTTGCTTAGGCCAATCGGCTTTCTGCAGACTCCCATTTTCTTATGTTCTTATGTTAAAGGAAATCAAGAAACAACAGATCTAGTGACCCTTCTAGGTTGCTTGTCCTCCAAAACACTGAGGATCAAGTGTCCAAACAGTGGTTTAGAGTGGGTAAGGGAACATTGGAAAGGGAATTACTGCCCTGGAACTAATGTCTGTGGCAGGATTAGGAAGTTAGTAGGGGACATATGGGTTAGTAACTGAGGGGGGGGATAAAATAAAGTTATTCATTTACAAACGCAGTCAGTCGCGGGTTTGATGCGAGATATTTGTCTAGGCGGAGTTTAAATGAATCAACGGTGATGCAGTCTATAACGTTTCGGGGAAGCCCATTCCACAAGTTGACAACTCGATTGAAGAAGAAATTCTTAGATTCGTGTGAGTTAACACCTTACGAGCGGCCTATGCGGTTTATTTATGTGTACCGCCCAACGGGGTGTTTTTAGCCAAAATAGGGCTGTTTACGTGATCATTTTCATGCCTAAATAAGACCCAGAACGTAAAACAAGTACCTATCCCTGAAAGGGCATAAACAGAGCTTTCGAATGACACCATAACGATCCTTGTATGATGGATAGTTTTCTTGCAATAACCGTGCAACGCGAGTGCAAAAAGCAGGTAATTCGGTACTTTCGGTACATAATTGAGTATGTAGCGAGTGAGAGAGGGAGGAGGGAGCTGAGATTTGTGTCAGTAGGTTCGCCGCGGTGGTCTGGAGCAGTCATACGCTCGCTAGTCTCCTGCCACCACTTGTCTCTCTCTCTCAGCCACATTACGTGCTGAAATTGCCACTCGAGTTATGTCGAGCGCCGCCACATAGTCCAGCTTTATTTAACTCGACTTATGTTGCTCGCCGCTAATTAAGGGTTAAAAGATTTACCAATAATTTTGCAACCGTCTCCCCACGTGTAATTAGATTGGTCGATAGTGAAGTACTTACTACAGTCCATATTGTCGATGCCTTTGATGATTTCGAACACTTGAATTAAGTCACCTCTTAATCTGCGCTGGGTTAAAGGAAATAGATTTAATTCTCTAAGACGCTCTTCGTATGGTTTGTTCTTTAGGCTAGGTATCATTTTGGTAACTCTACGTTGAACTCGTTCTAGCTTTTTTATATCTTTTTGGTAATAAGGGCACTAGGATTGAACGCAGTATTCCAGAAGAGGGCGGACTAAGGAATTTAAAAGGGTTAGGATAACTTCTTTGGATTTATGCTCAAATGACCTGCCTATAAAGCCAATTATTTTGTTTGCCTTCTTAACAACTTCTGAACATTGTTGACTCGGTTTTAGGTTACTCGATATTGTTACTCCCAGATCGGTTTCTCTGTTTACATTCTTAAGCTGAGTGCCATTCATCGAATAGTTTGCTTTCTCATTTAGGTATCCGATATGTAGTACTTTACATTTATCCGCATTGAAACTCATTTGCCAAATTTGGGCCCAACATGACAATTTATCTAGATTGTGTTGCATATCGTCAACTTGTTCTTTTGAGAGTACGCTATTTGTAATTTTTGTATCGTCAGCAAATTTTGAGATTGTACAGGTGAGACCCTCATCTATGTCGTTGATGCAAATTAGAAAGATAATTGGACCTAGTACCGATCCCTGGGGTACCCCGCTACTTACATTGGTCCATTTAGATGCCTTACCGTTTATGACTACTCTTTGCTTTCTGTCGCTGAGCCAATTTTCTATCCATTTCAACACACCGTCTTGTATTCCATGCGCTTTTAGTTTTAGCAGTAAACGTTTGTGGGGAACTTTGTCAAAGGCCTTTTGAAAATCAAGGTATATAATATCTACAGCTTTACTCTCATCGTAGAGGTTGAGGATTTCGTGGAAGAAGTCAAAGAGGTTTGTTAAACAGGAACGTTTTTTACGAAAGCCGTGTTGAGTATCTTTAAGTATGTTATTTTCCTCTAAGTGATTTACGAGTCTGTCTCGTATGACCGTTTCTAGCATTTTACATACAATTGAGGTTAAGCTAATTGGACGATAGTTACTGGGTAGGGATTTGCTGCCTTTTTTGAATATCGGTGTTACGTTGGCTAGCTTCCACTGATCAGGCATAGTTCCAGACTGTAAGGATTTATTGAATAGTAATGTCAGTGGTTTGGAGAGCTCATCCTTAGCTTCCTTTAGAACTCTAGGCGAGATTGTATCAGGTCCAGGCGTTTTATTTACCTTGAGTTTATCTAAACAATTCAATACTTCTCTCTCTGTAACGGTGATATTGCTTAGAACATCTGAATTATCAATCTGAATCGGCGATGGTGTAGGGATATCACTGAGGTCTTCTGTTGTAAAAACTGATGCAAAGAAGGTATTAAGGGCATTACTCATTTGTACTTCGTCTTTGGTGTATTCTCCATTTTCATCGACTAACTGTCCAACAGTTGAACTAACTACTTTTTTCTTTCTGATATAACTATAGAATTCTTTCGGGTTTGTTTTACTTTGATTCGCAATATGTAACTCTAAGGTCTTTTTACTTTGCTTAATTAACTTTTTGGCTTTGCGTCGTAGCTCTACAAATTTCACCCGTTCTTCGTCATTTTGTGAGGATTTTAATCTATCATTAGCAATTTTTTTAGAAAGCAGGCAGTTTGAAATATCTTTATTCCACCATTTGGGCTTATTATTATGGCCTGGACGCCGTATTTTCGATGGTATGCAGTCTTGCATTGCTTTTAGGTAAGTGGTTTCGAATAACTTCCAAGATGTATTTATGTCGTTATTGTTAATTAAAAAGCTCCAGTCAGTTTCTTTAAACATAGCTCTAAGTTTATGGAAGTTTGCTTTCTTGAAATTAGGGACTTTTTCGATGCTACTATTTGGTTCGTTACTAGTAAACTTTAAAGTGAAAGTTATCGTACGATGGTCGCTGTTACTGAATTCATCACCAACATTTAAATTCTCTATTAATTCTTCTTTTGTTGCAAGTACAATGTTAAGAACGTTATTACCACGGGTCGGCGTTCGAACAAATTGATAAAGCGAACTCTCTTGCAAGTTCGTATACAAGTCATGTCCGGAGTGTGAAGTAAGAGTATCGCCCCACTTGGTCACAGGTAAATTAAAGTCGCCAAAAATTACGGTATCTTGTGAGTTACTTACATCTGCAATTTGTTCGTAAATTTCTCGGTTAGTTTGCACAATTTGAGCTGGAGGTCTGTATATTAACGCAAGTATTATTTGTGTACCTTTATTATTCTTTATTAGCACAAAAGATGTGTCGACGTTCACAATTTGAGGTTTTGACAAGAGGGTAGGGTTAAGACTTTCTTTGATATAAAGTAAAACGCCACCTCCATTTCGATTTATTCGGCTTTTCTCAAACATTACATAACCGGGAAGTGAATACTCTGCTAAAAAGACTCTATCTATCTAGATAGATAGATAGATAGAACGATAGATACATAGATAGATAGAACGATAGATAGAACGATAGATAGATAGAGATACTAATACAATAAATGACAATATTTATCATTATTATATATTATCATTATTCTTATTATTATTTTCATTTTCCATTTACTTCATTATCAATTGATCACTAATTTCTCTCTTACTGTTGATTTTATACATTTGATATTACCTCCTATATAATAAATCATCAAACTTTTCACCTCCATAATATGTGTCATTGTACAAATATAACTGTCCTACTTGACCAACTTCCCTATCGCAAGTAACTGCTCTTTTACTTTAGCTTGTACCTCTTTTATATCATCTATATAATAAATCACCAAACTATATATGTGCCATTGTACATATTTACTGCTTCTCGATCTCTACTAATTGGGCCCCTCGTTAGTTAGTTTTGTTATCATATTATCATTCTATTCTCTCATTTATCGTTCCCTCCCTCCCTCCTCTGTTCCTCCAATTATCTCTGCTTCCTCGTCTGTGTACAATTCGTCGATGGAGCATTTACAGGGGGATGCAGACTTTTAGTTTATTTCCTCTATTTCAGCCATGATCTATATAATATATACGATATACACTCATTAGAATCTTTGAATCTTTAAGCCTTTGAAGTTTGTGACGCATTTTCACAGTGTATTCTGGCTATCATTAGACGATTTTATACAGTTTAACCCATTCAGTACCTGTGACGTCCTTTTCATCATATTTTGGCAACTATTAGATGATATTATTCAGATTAGGAAGAACGTCTACCAATTAAAAGGCTACAAGCTATCTAATTTCACCCCTTAAGCTACTATTTATCCTTCCTAAGCTTCATAAAATCGTCTAAATATAGCTAGAGTATAATATATCACACGTCGCTGGTACTCAAAGGGTTAAGAAGGATCTATGGGAATCATAACGGTAAAGAATATATCAATAACCCTCTGACTTCCATATATCCATCCCAATCTGAATAACATCGTCTAATGATAGCCGAAAAACAGAAAATAAACGCATATTGGATCTTGAAAGGGTTAATACCAGGTTCAGAAACAGTTCGACTAAAATAAAGCATATGGTTTGGTTTGTGTTCGATACTCACACGCATTATTTACTATTATTATTACTATTTATTTATTTATTATTATAATTATTGTTATTAACTCTTTCAAGATCCAATACGCATTTCTTTTCTATTTTCCGGTTATTATTTGACGATTTTATTCAGATCAGGAAGGGTAGAGGAAGTGAGATGGTTAAGGGAGATAATCTTTACCCTTATAATTCCCTCAGTTCCTTCTTGAACTGTATACAATCGTTTAATGATAACCGGAATAAACTGTCAAAATGCGTCACAGTCTTCAACGTGTTTTATTATTGTTTTAATAATAATACAATAACAATGATAATAATAATAATAATAATAATAATAATAATTAAAGTTGCAAGCAACCTTGTGCGGGGTTCGAGCGAGGTTGCACACAGGGTATTGTGTTGAATACCAAGGGCTGTGCCACATATATCAAAATATCATGTATCTTATCGGGCATGGAGAAAGTACAGAAGGAATATAGTGTAGCCATTTTGGCTATGGCCACTTAGACCATTAACTCCTTCAGACATATTATGTTCCAGTAAGTCTATGGAGGCGGGAGCCCGGTATCCTTGCCACCGCCTCGCACTACACTCACAACAACACTGCGGCCGTTAGAATCATCGGAGGTGGCTGAGGTTGCCACCAACGGTTTTATCGTAAGCTAACTTATCGGAATTACTGAGCTCCATATAACGCTAGAGCGTCATATAACTTATTAGAGAGCCATGAAGATAAGTCCATATGACGCACTAGCGTCATATGAGGTTTTGGCGAACTCGGCCATATGACGCGGTAGCGTCATATATGTCTGAAGGAGTTAAGGAGTGTGACCATTTTGGTTAAAGCTATTAATCCTGTACGAGTTGTTGTTGTTGTTGTTCCCTAAGCTGCCTGGCCGAACAGCCCCGAGTCCCTGAGGAAGGCCATGGCCACGATCGGGCTTTCTCACAGAGCTCTCATTGAGTGTAGATCGGGTTGTTGGCGTAAGTGGTTGTGTGAAATGCAGTCTTCTATGATGTGTTTGATGGTATGGGGTGCTGTGTTACATCCCGGGCAGGCGTCGACAACGGAGTCATCCAGTCTCATCTGATAGCTCAGGAGAGCTGGATGGTGTCCGCATCTCAGCCTGGCCAGGTGGACTCTGTCCTCGCGAGGAAGGGAGGATTCGGAAAGATGGATTTCGGGAGGTCGTGCTTGTAGCTGCGTGTTGTCTGTGAGTCAGTGGATGGATCGGCGAGAGATATGAGTATGGATGTGCTTCTGGAAGTTGGTTCGGGGTGGGCAGGGAGGGAGAGAGGACAGTAATTGTGTGTGATACCGTGTGCTGGGTGTTGTTTTGATATTTCTTGGTGTATGTGGGTGTGTTGCCATGTAGTTTAGTGGGTGGTCTTGGTTCGTGGAGGCTACTGCCAGGAATTGAGTGCCTCTCATGTCCAGAAGGTTTTTGACTTTGAGGATTTTGGTTTCTTGATGTAGGTGATCTGTGGGTGCAGTAGCTGTCCAGCCTGTAATGATCTTCAGGGCTTTGTTTTGAATAGTCTGTAAGGTCTTATGATGTGTTTTAGCTAGGTTAGAAGCCCAGGCTGGGCTTGCGTATTCCATCACTGATCTTATGTATTGTTTATATACTGTGGTGGTAGTTTCTTTGTTGTGTCCAAATTTTGTGTGAGCAAGTGACCTGAGGGCGTTAAGTCTGGGTGTCAGTTTCTTTTTCATGTTTGTGGTGTGCTGTTTGAATGTCATATGAGTATCATATGTTACTCCTAAGATTTTGGGTGTGTGTGTATGTGTTAGGGGTGTGTTGTTTATGGTGAGTTGAGGGATGTATTTGTGTTCTCCTGCCCAGCTTGTGAGCAGGGTTGCGGTGGATTTGGCTGGGGCTAGATTAAGTCTGTTTGTAGTGCACCAGCCATGTAGTGTGTTGAGATAGGGTTGAAGGAGATCTGTTGCTCTTTTTGGGTCATGGTGTGTGCATGTGAGTGTTATGTCATCTGCATAGGAGGCTAAGTTTATTTGGGGCGTATTGGGTGTAATTATATCGTGCATGTACAGATTGAAGAGTGCGGGCGATAGGACGGATCCTTGTGGGACTCCGTTTAGAAAGTTTCTGATTTTAGATGACTGACCGGCAAAAGATACGTGTGCACATCTGCCTGCTAGGAAGTTGGCCAGCCACCTTTTTGTGTTGTTGTGCATGTTTGTGTTGTAGATTTTGTTTGTTAGGTTGTGGCAGGGGATGGCATCGAAGGCTTTACTAATGTCGAGTGTGGCTAATAGTGATCTGTGTGGTGGTCTAGCTGAGTTGATGCCGTCAAAAGCTCTTTGTGTAAGGTCTGTGAGAAGAGTGTTTGTGGAGTGCAGTGGCCTAAAGCCATGTTGTGTTGGAGCTAGGGGTAGGTCGGGTGTAATTAGTTGTAATACTAGGCGTTCCATGACTTTGGAGGGGGAGCAAAGGAGTGTGATGGGGCGGTGCGAGGAAGGTAGCGTGGGGTCTTTGTTGGGTTTGGGGAATGTGGTGATGAGACCATGCTTCCAAATGTCTGGTATTGTGTTGTGTGAATAACTGTAGTTTGATATGTTAGTGAGTGCTTCTATGCCTTGTGGTCCCAGGTGTCTGAGGTGTATGTTGCTTATGTTGTCTAGGCCACAAGCGGGTGAGTGCTTGAGATTGTTGATGATATGCTTTGTCTGGTGATTGGTGAAGGGTGTATAGTCAGGGTCTGTGGGGAATTGTCTCTTACGTCGGATGACACATCGGTCGTCTTTGTGAGGTTTTAGGTGGCTGACATGTGAGAAGTGATTGATGAGAGTCTTTGCTTGTTGTTTACATGAAGGAATAGAGTCTGTTGTTGTGATTGCAGCATGTGATTGTGTTGTGTTGCTGTTGGAAAGTGTGATGCTGTTTAGTGTTTTGTAGAGTTTTTTAGGGTTTGTTTTGTGATCAAGTGTTTGTAGGAAGTTATTCCAATTTAGTTTTTGTTGTTCTTGTATTTTGCTGTTAGTTTGGGTGTTGAGTGCTTGGATTTGTTGTGTGATGTCTTGTGTGTGGGGTGCTGGGGAGGTATGTCACGTTGTCTGATGAGGTTTTGAATTTCTGGTGTGAAGTTGGGGTTGTGTCTTTTTCTGTTACCTCTTGGAATGTGTTTCTTGTCAGCGTTTTGGATAGTTTTATTAACACCTTACGAGCGGCCTATGCGGTTTATTTATATGTACCGCCCAGCGGGGTGTTTTTACCCAAAATAGGGCTGTTTACGTGATCATTTTCATGCCTAAATAAGACCCAGAGCGTAAAACAAGTATCTATCCCTGAAAGGGCATAAACAGAGCTTTCCAATGACACCATAACGATCCTTTTATGATGGCTAGTTTTCTTGCAACAACCGTGCAACGCGAGTGCAAAAAGCATGTAATTCGGCACTTTCCCCATACAATTCCATATATAGCGAGTGAGAGAGGGAGGGAGGAGGTGGGATTCGTGTCAGTAGGTTCGCCGCGGTGGTCTGGAGCAGTCATACGCTCGCTACTCTCCGGCCACCACTTGTCTCTCTCTCTCAGCAACATTACGTGCTGAAATTGCCACACGATCTATGTCGAGCGCCGCCAGATAGTCCAGATTTATTATACTCGACTTATGTTGCGCGCCGCTAATTAAGGGTTAAGTATGTGTACAGCATTTTTGATGTTAGTGATGGGTGTACTGTATAGAGTTGTGAAGTGTTGTTCTGTCTCATTTGTGAATGCTTCCCAGTTAGCTCTTTTATAATTGGTGAATGTGTGCTTGTGGCTAGCTGGGGTGAGTCTGGTTTTGGTGGTGATAATGATCGGGAGGTGGTCAGAGCCTAAGGTTCTGACCACCCTCCAGGATGTTGTGGGGGCGAGTTCTGGGGAGCAAAAAGTGATGTCTGGAGATGATGGGTTATAGAGGGCTTGGTGAGGAATAGGGGTATGTTGATGGATGTCGTTAAGGATGATGAGGTTATCAGTTTGGTTTTGTAGTACCAGCCCTCTGTCTGTGTCGGGGTTGTCGACAAACCAGGCCGACGTCTTGGCGTTGAAGCCACCACCCAGGATGATGTGTGGGGTGTTTGTGATGTGTTGTAAGTGTGGTCTGTATTAATTTGGTACTGTAGGGGATGTATGTGTTTATGATGGTTATGTTGGAGTTGTTGCCAGTGCGTATTTTAATTGATTGTATTTCTGTTGTGTTATCATTTGGGGGGAGGAGGGATTAGGTTTGTACACTGGTAACTATGTATGATATTTCTTTGTGTACCAGGGTGATGAGTCCACCGCCTCCGCCGACAGCCCGGTCTTGTCTGATGGTGGTGAAATCATGAAATGTGGGTGTTTTTTGTGTTGTGCGGAGTTTTGTTTCTTGTAAGATGGCAATGTGTATGTTGTGTTGTTTTGTGAAGTGTGAGAGTTTGTGTTTCTTTGTGTTGATGCCATCTATGTTCAATTGGAGAATGTTAATGTTATGTGCACGATGTATATTGGGTGCTGCTGCATGAGGATGAGGTGGGGGTGGGGGTGAGGGAGGAGCTGGGAGTTGGGATGGGTGAGGTGGGGGTGGGGATTGGGGAGCAGGAGATTGGGGTTGGAATGGATTAGGATGGGGTGTGGTGTGTTGAGTTGAGGATGTGGATGGTATGGGAAGGTTAGGTGGGTTAGGGAGGAGAGGTGGACGGATTTTAGGGGGTGGAGTGGATGATATGGGAAGGTTAGGTGGGTTGGGGAGTAGAGGTGGACGGGTTTTAGGCGAGGGATTTGACTGGGAGAGGGAGGGGCATGAGGAACAGGTCCAGGTGTTCGTGTAGTGTTTCTTGGAGGCAAGTGTTGTGCAGGTGAAGTGGGTCCAGTTCCTGCATGAATTGCAGAGAACTGAACCCTTAGTGTGGCGACTCGAAGTGATGGGTTTTAAGCAAGTTGGACATATGTATGTGTAGGTGGGTCCTGGGTTGCTCTCAATGTCTCCGGCTAGAAGAAGTCTTCGAGAAATGACAGCCGGAGAGTCATTTCTCGGTGTAGGAAAAACTGTGTGATGTGTGTGTGGTGTGAGAGGTGTGGAAATTCCCGGCACGACCGAAGCCGCTCCAAGGACTCCTGTATGAGTAGGCATAATTGCCCTAAATTGCCTTCATTCCCTGCTCATTTTCATGCATAAGCAAAAGCCAGCGCGTAATACAATTATGTATTCGTGAAAGTACGGTAATAGCTTTCAAATTACTCCTGAATCATCCCTGTACGACGTTTGGTTTTCTTGTAAGGATCTTGCAAACGAAGGGCAAAATTGCTAAAAATTACCAAATCCGATAGGCGAAATCGCTAAAAATTACCAATTATTTTCTGTTTTCGCTATGTGTGACGCTGCACATAAGTGAGCTCTCTCTCACACAAACCTCAGTGTCGTGGCGGGGCCTGTAGGCTCCGGCTGACGTCCATCCGTGCTGCTTGCAAAAGCTGGCCTGGCTCACAGGCTACAAAATAGCCGGAAAATCGTCTCCGTCATATGAGGGGCCCCGCGGGAATTGGGTTAAGAAGTGTGGTTGTTTTGATTATTTGATAGGGTCACCATAAGGGTAATGGTGTGGCATTTTTTCTGTACAGAAGCTTGGCCTTTTTGGTTGGGGCTTCTTAGGAATGTGACCTTTTTCGTTAGCCATGGAGAAACTGCAGAGGTACAAATTATTATAAGCAACCTCATGTTAAAAATATCTTATATATTTTTGTTTAGCTTTACTTGGCATTCCTCTTCCTCTATGTATCTAGCAATTTAACCCCCTCAAACTTCTTATGACGCGTTGGTGTGGTAATTACCCCGGGCCAAAAAGCTCTAAAAGACGATAGAGTGATAACTCAACCGAGCTTGAAATACGCAGGCGTTTCGTTCATGGTAACCCCTTCGGGGATCAAGGTGTCCGGCAATATATACCGGTAGGCTATAGATAAATTCATTTTTGGGCTATTTCTTCCATTTTATTTATCCTGTTAAAGTGTTTGATTGATTTTTGTGCTAATGTAGTTAGTATTTGGTGTAATTTTACATATTTCAGCTAAATCTGAAGTGCACATGCAATTTATTTGTGCATGTTCAGTAAGTATTGCTGGGGAAAGGGTTAACATATTCATCTTTTGGGGTATTAATTCTATGTTTTTATCCTGTTTCTGTGATTGATTGAGTTTTGTGCTAATGTAGTTGGTATTTGGTATAATTTTACATATTTTAGATAAATCAGAAGAGCACATGCAATATATTTGGGAATTTTCAGTCAGTATTGCTGGGGAAACGGTTAACATACAGTATTCATCATGGAAGGGAAGAGGATGTGTAGCTCAAATCTTTGCCCTGAAATATGTTGTGGAGAAATATCTTGAGAAGGGACAAAAGTTGTATGCTGCCTTCATGGACTTGGAGAAGGCCTATGACAGAGTTGATAGAAAAGGTACCGGTATGTAGAAAGTACTTGGAATATACGGAGTAGATAGCAAGTTACTGAAAGCAGTGAAAAGCAATGTATGAGGGTGCAAAGGTGTCAGCATGTGTTGAGAATGAACAGAGCGAGTTCTTTGATCTGAATTTTGGGTTAAAGAAAGGGTGTGTGATGTCCCCGTGGTTGTTCAATATATACTGAACTGTATATGGATGGAGTCATAAAAGAAATGCAAGGATGAGCAGTGGATGTTGGTGTACCACTAATAAGGGAAGGCAACGAGTGGAATGACAGAGTTGATAGAGAAGGTATGTGGAAAGTACTGAGAATATATGGAGTAGATGGCAAGTTGCTGAAAGCAGTGAAGAGTATGTATGAGAGTGCAAAGGTATCAGTACGTGTGAAGAATGAACAGAGGGAGTTCTTTGATCTGAATGTTTGGTAAAGCAAGGGTGTGTGATGTCCCGATGGTTGTTCTATATATACAGTATATGGATGGAGTCATAAAAGAAATACAAGGAAGAGCAGTGGATGTTTGTGTACTGCTGTTTGCTGACGATATGAATGGGAGTTGCAGGGTCTGGTAAATATGTTTGGAACAGTGTGCGAAAAATGGAATCTGAAGGTAAATGCGGGGAAGAGCAAGGTTATGGTCTTCGAAAGGGGTGAAGCCACAGAGTGTGAGGTGAAGTTGAACGGTCAGGCTATGGAGATTGTCAGCTCATTTATGTATCTTGGCAGTGTACAGAGTAAAGATGGGAGTATGGATGAAGAAGTGTGGGAGAGGGTGCAACAGGGGAAGAGGATTGTAGGAATGCTGAAAGCAGTAACATGAAATAGGGTAGTCAGCATGGAACTGAAGAAGTCATTGCATGACAGTGTGGTAATCCCGACACTGACTTACGGAAGCGAAGCATGGACGTTGTTGGAGAGATTCAAACCAAGAGTGAAAGGGATGGAAATGAGTTACTTGAGAAGTGTGTGTAGAGTTACATGGATCGATAGACAGACGAATGAGGAAGTACGAGAGAGGTGTGGTGTGAATGTACTGGAAAGTGCGAAAAAGAACACCTTGAGATGGTTCGGTCATGTGGAACGTATGGGAAGCGAGAGAATGACTAAGAGCGTGTACGAGTGAGGTGGAAGGACAGAGGGAGAAATAAACCGAGAGAGAGGTGGAAGGATGGAGTTAAGAAGTATATGCGTGAAAGCGGTGCTGGATGGGAGGAGGGGCGTCGACTGACTGGGGACAGAGGTGCATAGGGGTGTTTCGTTCGTGGCCAATCCTTCGGGGATCAAGGCGTCCGTCAATACATAGATAGATAAATTCATCTTTAGGGCTATTTCTTACATTTTCTTTATCCTGTTAGTGTACTTTATTAAAATTTTTGGTAATGTAGTTGGTAATTGGTGTAATTTTACATATTTCAGATAAAGGATGTCAACAGAATAACAAATGATGAGCTGAAGAGACGTTTAGGTATAAAGAGTTTTGGCGAGGAGATGCGTACAAGTAAACTGGGATGGTATGGACATGTGGAGAGAATGGATGAACAAAATTGGGTGAAAAGATGCAGGTCTGCGATTGTGGAGGGAGCTGCACCAAGGGGTGGACCGAGTAAGACCTGGGATCGGACTATACGTGCCGATCTCAAATCCAAAAACTTGACAAGTAAAGCATCCCTTAACAGGGTTGCCTGGAACGCCGCCATTAGGAAAAGAGACTGAAACTGCACATCTGTGTGGAGCACTCAGTCTTCAAATGTTATGTACGTATGTATGTATAAATCTGAAGAGCACATGCAATCTATTTAGGCATTTTCAGTCAGTATTGCTGGGTAAAGGGTTAACATATTAATCTTTTGGAGTATTTTTTCCATTTATTTATCCTGTTAGTGAGTTTAATTGATTTCAGTGCTACTGTAGTGGTATTTGGTGTAATTTTACATATTTTAGATAAATTTGAAGAGGACATGCAATATATTTGGGCATTTTCAGTCAATATTGCTGGGGAAACGGTTAGCATACTGTAGTCATCTTAGGAAGGGAAGAGGATGTGTAGCTCAGATTTTTGCCCGGAAATGTGTTGTGGAGAAATATCTGGAGAAGCGACAAAAGTTGTATGCTGCATTTATGGAGTTGGAGAAGGCCTATGACAGAATTGATAGAGAAGGTATGTGGAAAGTACCGGTACTGAGAATATACGGAGTAGATGGCAAGTTGCTGAAAGCAATGAAGAGCATGTATGAGGGTGCAAAGGTGTCAGTATGTGTGGATAATTAACAGAGCGAATTCTATAATCTGAATGCTGGGTTAAAGCAAGGGTGTGTGTGATGTCCCCATGGTTGTTCAATATATACCGGTACAGTATATGGATGGAGTCATGAAAGAAATACAAGGAAGAGCAGCGGATGTTGGTGTACCGCTGATAAGGGAAGGAAACGAGTGGAAGTTGCCTCAACAGTACAGTACCGGTACTACTGTTGCTGACAACACAGTTCTGATGAGCGATAGTGAATGGGAGTTGCAGGGTCAGGTAAATATGTTTGGAACAGTGTGTGAAAAACGGAATCTGGAGGTAAATGCTAGGAAGAGCAATATTATGGTAATTGAAAGGGGTGCAACCATAGAGTGTGAAGTGAGGTTGAACGGCTATGAAGAATGTCAGCTCATTTAAGTATTTGGGCAGTGTGTTGAGTAAAGATGTGAGTAGGTCTATGGATGAAGAAGTGTGGGAGAAAGTGTAACAGGGGAAGAGCGTTGTAGGAACTCTGAAAGCAGTAAGAAGAAATAGGGTGGTCAGCATGGAAGTAAAGAAGTCCTTGCATGACAGTGTGGTAATCCCGACATTGACTTATGGGAGGGAAGCATGGACGTTTCTGACTGGGATTGTTCATTGATAATCATCGGTTATGCTAGTTGGAAAATTAGTGGGGTAGAATGTAGAGTTCGGGTGTACCGCCAGCCTTGTTTACACTACGCGGAGCGGCGGCGGACGCTGGCCATCATCTTCCCGTCTATTTGACTGCTTTTGGATACAATAATAGGTTGAGGGGGGTCACCCTCCCATGACATATTGTCATCATCATATATATTGCCAGCAGGAGGCAAATAACCGAAAAAAACGCCTTCAAAATAGACGCGAACTAAAGGCTGGTTCACAAATAGCCGAGTCGGTGCGCGAGTCCAACACGCGTGATGAAATTTTGCTATTCAGCAATGACTCGTCGATACTCCTCAACACTCGTATAGACTCCTGCTACGCTCATGTATACTCTTTGTTTACTCGACACACTCGTGGGTACTCGCCACGGGGTCAAAAAATGTCATGCATGCATGAAATTTTTGGGTCCCGTGGCGAGTACCCACGAGTGTGGCCTAAATACGTGTAGACTCGTGTACATACGTGTTAACTCGTGTTTGACTCTGAATAACTCTTTGTTATTCGTGTTAACTCGTGTTGACTCGTGTAAACCGTGTAACACTCTTTGGTGATTCTTCGCTTTTCGTCATCATTTCGACGTTGACGAAGCAACACGTGTCTACACGCAACAACACGTATGTAACACACATGCAACACGTATCAACAAGAGTAGAAAGCACGAATGTGAGAGCCAAAATTTGGTGCCCCCATGATGCCAGAGTTTACACGATTCAAACACGAGTAAACAAGAGTAAACACGATCCACTGAGAAAAAAACACGAGTGTAACACGAAAAAGCAAGTGTCATTAATTTGAAATACCGTTATTTCAAAAATGTAGGACGAATCAACGAGAGTTTACACGAGTTTACACGGATGTAACACGAGTCAACACGTGTGCAACAGAGATCCAACGAGAGTCAACGCGTTGTCTTTCGTGTTGATCCGTATAACAATCGTGTTGATCCGTGTAACAATCGCGTTGACTCGTGTTAGACTCGTCCATACTCTTTGTTTACGTGCCCTGGAATGTGGCCATTATTTTTCAATTTGTTTACACTCGTGTTGGGTTAGTGTTACACTCGTTTTGACTCTCAGTTACTCGTACAGACTCTTGCATGAACACGTGTTGACTCGTATTGACTCGAGTTAACTCGTGTTACACTCTCCTTGACTCGGGAGTAATTGCTACTCGCGGCCGACTCAGCCTCCAGCGACGGCGATAATCGACGAGTGTGACTCGTGATGGACTCGCGCACCGACTCGGCTATGTGTGAACCAGCCTTTAATCACGGTGATCGACATATGTAAACATGACGGCGGCGGTGTCGGCGTCGGACACTTGCGATAATATTCCCGTCTATTTTGAATGCCATTGGATACAACAATATGTTGAGGGGGGGCTTTGCCCCAATGACGTGTTGTCATCATCATATATATTGCCAGTAGGGGGCAAGCAACCAAAAAAATTGCCGCAAAGCCCTCCCCTCAACATATTATAGTATCCAATGGCAGTCAAAATAGACGGGAACATGATTGAAGCGTCCACCGCCGCCGCCGCCGCCGTCATGTTTACATGGTCGATCGCCGCAGTTACTGTAAGTTCGCGTTTATTTTGAGTTTTTGACGACGATTTTTTTTGGTTAGGCCTATTTGCCCCCTGCTGGCAAATTATATGATGAACAATATGTCATAGGGGGTGTTTGCCCCCCTCAACATATAATCATATCCAACGGCATTCAAAATGGACGGGAACATGATGGCAAGCTTCCGTCTCCACTCTGTGCAGTGTAAACAATGGTGGCGGTACGCCCGAACTCTACATTCTACCCGGCTAGGCCTATATAATAGGCTACAATAAATAAGTAGGCGAGGCTATTTTATCTATAGGCTATGCCTAGTATAATATTACAATTTAAGGTAGCATTCAAGTTGACTACAGCAGGACTTACCCTTGACCAAGTACAAAGGAGTACAAAGGAAATCAAGCAACAATAGGTCTAGTGACCTTTCTAGGCTGCTTGTCCTCCAAAACACTGAGGATCAAGTGTCCAAACAGTGGTTTAGAGTGGGTAAGGGAACATTGGAAAGGGAACTACTGCCCTAGAACTAATGTCCGTGGCAGGATTAGGAAGTTAGTAGGGGACAGATGGGTTAGTAACTGAGGGGGGGATAAAATAAAGTTATTAATTTACAAACGCAGTCAGTCGCGGGTTTGATGCGAGATATTCGTCTAGCGGAGTTTAAATGAATCAACGATGCTGCAGTCTATAACGTCTCGGGGAAGCCCATTCCACAAGTTGACAACTCGATTGAAGAAGAAATTCTTAGATTCGTGTGAGTTAAAAGATTTACCAATAATTTTGCAACCGTTTCCCCGCGTGTAATTAGATTGGTCGATAGTGAAGTACTTACTACAGTTCATATTGTCGATGCCTTTGATGATTTTGAACACTTGAATTAAGTCACCTCTTAATCTGTGCTGGGTTATAGGAAATAGATTTAATTCTCTAAGACGCTCTTCGTATGGTTTGTTCTTTAGGCTAGGTATCATTTTGGTAACTCTACGTTGAACTCGTTCTAGCTTGTTTATATCTTTTTGGTAATAAGGGCACCAGGATTGAACGCAGTATTCCAGAAGAGGTCGGACTAAGGAATTGTAAAGGGTTAGGATAACTTCTTTGGATTTATGCTCAAATGACCTGCCTATAAAGCCAATTATTTTGTTTGCCTTCTTAACAACTTCTGAACATTGTTGACTCGGTTTTAGGTTACTCGATATTGTTACTCCCAGATCGGTTTCTCTGTTTACATTCTTAAGCTGAGTGCCATTCATCGAATAGTTTGCTTTCTCATTTAGGTATCCGATATGTAGTACTTTACATTTATCCGCATTGAAACTCATTTGCCAAATTTGGGCTCAACATGACAATTTATCTAGATTGTGTTGCATATCGTCAACTTGTTCTTTTGAGAGTACGCTATTTGCAATTTTTGTATCGTCAGCAAATTTTGAGATTGTACAGGTGAGACCCTCATCTATGTCATTGATGTAAATTAGAAAGATAATTGGTCCTAGTACCGATCCCTGCGGTACCCCGCTACTTACATTGGTCCATTTAGATGCCTTACCGTTTATGACTACCCTTTGCTTTCTGTTGCTGAGCCAATTTTCTATCCATTTCAACACACCGTCTTGTATTCCATGCGCTTTTAGTTTTAGCAGTAAACGTTTGTGGGGAACTTTGTCAAAGGCCTTTTGAAAATCAAGGTATATAATATCTACAGCTTTACTCTCATCGTAGAGGTTGAGGATATCGTGGAAGAAGTCTAAGAGGTTTGTTAAACAGGAACGTTTTTACGAAAGCCGTGTTGAGTATCTTTAAGTAAATTATTTGCCTCTAAGTGATTTACGAGTCTGTCTCTTATGACCGTTTCTAGCATTTTTCATACAATTGAGGTTAAGCTAATTGGACGATAGTTACTGGGTAGGGATTTGCTGCCTTTTTTTAATATCGGTGTTACGTTGGCTAGCTTCCACTGATCAGGCATAGTCCCAGACTGCAAGGATTCATTGAATAGCAATGTCAGTGGTTTGGAGAGCTAATCTTTAGCTTCCTTTAGAACTCTAGGCGAGATTGTATCAGGTCCAGGCGTTTTATTTACCTTGAGTTTATCTAAACAATTCAATACTTCTCTCTCTATAACGGTGATATTGCTTAGAACATCTGAATTATCAATCTGAATCGGCGATGGTGTAGGGATATCACTGAGGTCTTCGGTTGTAAAAACTGATGCAAAGAAGGTATTGAGGGCATTACTCATTTGTACTTCGTCTTTGGTGTATTCTCCATTTTCATCGACTAACGGTCCAACAGTTGAAGTAACTACTTTTTTCTTTCTGATATAACTATATAATTCTTTCGGGTTTGTTTTACTTTGATTCGCAACATGTAACTCCAGAGTCTTTTTACTTTGCTTAATTAACTTTTTGGCTTTGCGTCGTAGCTCTACAAATTTCACCAGTTCTTCGTCATTTTGTGATGATTTTAATCTATCATTAGCAAATTTTTTAGCAAGCAGACAGTCTGAAATATCTTCATTCCACCATTTGGGCTTATCATTATGGCCTGGACGCCGTATTATCGATGGTATGCAGTCTTGCACTGCCTTAAGGTAAGTGGTTGTGAAACACTCCCAAGATGTATTTATGTCGTTATTGTTAGTCAGAGAGCTCCAGTCAGTTTCTTTAAGCTTTGATTTAAGTTTATGAAAATTTGCTTTCTTGAAATTAGGGACTTTCTCAATGCTGCTATTTGATTTGTTACTAGTAAACTTTAAAGTGAAAGTTATCGTACGATGGTCGCTGTTACTGAATTCATCACCAATATTCAAATTCTCTATTAATTCTTCTTTTGTTGCGAGTACAAGGTCAAGCACATTATTACCACGGGTCAGAGATTGTACAAATTGAAAAGTGAACTCTCTTGCAAGTTAGCATAGAGGTCGTGTCCAGAGTGTGAAGTAAGAATATCGCCCCATTTAGTCACGGGTAAGTTGAAATCGCCAAAAATTACGGTATCTTGTATGTTAGTTATTTCTGCAATTTGTTCATAAATTTCACTGTCAGTTTGCACTGATTGAGATGGGGGTCTGTATAATAAAGCTAGTGTTATTTTAGTTCCTCGTTTATTATTTAATAGTACGTAAGATATGTCTATATTCGCAATTTGAGGTTTTGACATTAAGACGGGATTAAGACTTTCCTTTATAAAAAACAGAACTCCTCCTCCATTTCTATTGATCCGACTTTTCTCAAACATTGTATAACCAGGAAGCGTATATTCGGCTAAAAAGTGTCTGTCTTCCGTATTTAACCAATATTCTGTAATGCCGATTATATCATAATGTTCTGTAAACACGATTTCCTCTAGATCTGAAAATTGATTGCGTATGCTACGAGCATTTACATAAAACACCTTAAGAGTATTAGAGTTGGATGTTACTGATTGTGCATTGTCTGAATTTTCAGTTCGTATTTGACTTACACTACCCTGTCTGGGGTCTGGCTGACCCCGTTTTTTGAACGGAAATCCTTGACTGCATCGTTCAGCAGACGACCAAGACGTGCAGCTCCTACTTCATTGAGATGTACACCATCTCCTGAAAACAAAGATTTATCATAGTAAAAATGATCCCACGTGTCGACAAAGCCGATGTCCTCCTCCCTGCAGAGTTTGGCTAGTCGGCGATTTGTACCCGGTAGCTATGTTGTAGAATCGGTTTTCTACATCAATCCGGGGAACAATTCCTGAAATTAAGATTCTATTAGATTTTTCCTTGAAGGACCTGATCAGCCGCCGGTACTTGTAAAGTAGTTCCTCTGACCGCGTCCGTTGGACATCGTTAGATCCAACGTGGATGACGTACGTAGTGCTTGCGGGGGCGAGCCTGGAAACCTCTTCCACAGCCGCAACAATGTCGTCCACACCGCCACCTGGGATACAGAATCGCTTTCTGGTCCTGGGTGCCCTGGCGCAGAACTCGGTTAGTTGGCCACGGACCATGGAGTCGCCCACAAGCCGAACTTCTTCCGTTTCCTCTTCCTCGTCAATAGCCAGAATTTTGAAGCGGTTTTGGCATGTTGTCGGGATGACCTTCCTGGTACTGGTACTGGCATAGGCAATCCTAGTGTTTACTAGGCCTATACCCCTTTGAAAGGACATTAGCCTAGCCTAACCTAACAACCTTACTAACCTATTATAGTAGGCTATTATGGGTGGGGGCTGCCGCCCCCACACCTCGATTTTTGGTGTATTTGTCTATTTTGTCTGTGAAGTGGGATTTTTTTCAATTTGTCGATAACGAAAATCCTCCATGCGGACTATAGCCTATGGAGAAAAATATGGTGAATCTAATGTTGCCTATTATCTCTAATAAATTGTTTCTCATAATGCTGCAGTAGTGTCATTTAAAATACCAACCATTTAATTGTGTGCCTTTAAAAATGACCTAAATTAGGCTATAGGCTACTGGAAGATTAGAAGAATCTTTAAGAAAGACTAGGTTAGGGTTATTGTCGTGCCAAAGCTAGATTATAACCTAAATATAAAAGGAAGTGAATAAAATGAAACATGCCGAAAAAAAACACCGCGGCGATCGCCCTATGTAAACATGACGACTGTACACCCGGTAACTACATCCATCCCATTAAAAGTTACTGTGGGACACAAAATATGTTGAGGGGGTCTCTGCGGCTCTGCCCCCCCACATCGGCCCGTCACGTATTATGATGTACGGTAAGTCATCATCATCTGTGCTAATTCATAGGATCCCCAATTAACCCTTAATTAGCAGCGAGCAACATAAGTCGAGTTAAATAAAGCTGGACTATGTGGCGGCGCTCGACATAGGTCGAGTGGCAATTTCAGCACGTAATGTGGCTGAGAGAGAGAGACAAGTGGTGGCAGGAGACTAGCGAGCGTATGACTGCTCCAGACCACCGCGGCGAACCTACTGACACAAATCTCAGCTCCCTCCTCCCTCTCTCACTCGCTACATACTCAATTATGTACTGAAAGTACCGAATTACCTGCTTTTTGCACTCGCGTTGCACGGTTATTGCAAGAAAACTATCCATCATACAAGGATCGTTATGGTGTCATTCGAAAGCTCTGTTTATGCCCTTTCAGGGATAGGTACTTGTTTTACGTTCTGGGTCTTATTTAGGCATGAAAATGATCACGTAAACAGCCCTATTTTGGCTAAAAACACCCCGCTGTGCGGTACATATAAATAAACCGCATAGTCCGCTCGTAAGGTGTTAAGGACAAAGTCAATCAACAGACGAAATAAGCTCCCAAATTACAATAACATAGCGGCCCGCCGTTTATGGGCGACTTTTTACACGTCATTTTAAATGTTACTTTCCTGCCCTGGTCTAGGCCTAATAGATATTTCCAAAGAATCAAACTTAAATTAAAAGGAAGTAGCCTAGCATATAGTTTATAGGAAGGCTATTCCAACATGCATTCCAGAACTTAGGCTAGCCTAGGCCTAGGCTATATGAAAATTTGTGGGTGGTCTGCCAAAAAAGAATCACTAGGCCTATTATGCTATGGGTAGGCTAGTATGGGGTGCATTTTGCAAATCTTCTGAACTCTTAGGCCTAGGCTAGGCTAAATTAAAACTCACAAAATCTGAGTAAAACCAGCACGGTGCTGTGCTGCAGTGTAGCAGTTCTTTCCTCATCTTTCGGCTCTACCCTATAAGAGTTCTGATGTGGAACTCATGTGATGCGGCTGAACTGGTGAAATGGCGAGAAATGTCTGCGTATCTTCACCGTCCTAGATTTGTTCACCTGCCCTTCCCTACCTATCATGTCTTGATTGGTTGTCCATCTTGATCTAATTCTTCAGGCCAGCCCTATTAGAGTATTTTTGGGGAACTCAGTGGTGTGGTTAAACTATTTGTAATATATATTTGTTTAAATATGTAAGATATGCAATAAATTATGTAAAATATATTGTTTTTACTTTATACCTATACATATAATTGTCATTATTAAGGAAATTCCATTGACTATTTACATCACTAGGCCTAGCTTCCTTATTTCTATTAATTTCCTCCAGTTCACAATGAAACCTATTGCTAACTTCCTTGTTCTTCAGCAGCCGCGGCGGTGTCGGCGTTGGACGCTTGGGATAATGTTCCCGTCTATTTTGAATGCCATTGGATACAATAATATGTTGAAAGCTCCCCCTCACCATGACATGTTATCATCATCATATATTATATTGCCAGTAGGGGGCAAACAACCAAAAAAATTGCCGCAAAGCCCTTCCCTCAACATATTATTGTATCCAATGGCAGTCAAAATAGACGGGAACATGATCGCAAGCGTCCACCACCGCCGCCGCCGTCATGTTTACATGGTCGACCGCCGCAGTTTGGTTAGGCCTATTTGCCCCCTGCTGGCAAATTATATGATGATGACAATATGTCATGGGGATGTTTGCCCCCCTCAACATATTATTGTATCCAACGGCATTCAAAATGGACGGGAACATGATGGCAAGCTTTCGTCGCCGCTCTGCGTAGTGTAAACATTGGTGGCGGTACGCCCGAACTCTACATTCTGCCCGCCTAGGCCTATATTATAGGCTACAATAAATGAGTAGGCTAAGCTATTTTATCTATAGGCTAGGCCTAGTCTAATATTACAATTTAAGGTAGCATTCAAGGAGACTACAGCAGGACTTACCTTTGACCGGGTATAGGCTATCCTAGTGTTTACTAGGCCTATACCCCTTTGAAAGGACATTAGTCTAGCCTAACCTAACAACCTTACCTAACCTATCATAGTAGGCTATTATGGGTGGGGGCTGCCGCCCACACACCCAATTTTTGGTGTATTTGTCTATTTTCCCCCCTGCTGGCTCCCCCTCACCCCCCCCCCATGACATGTTATCATCATCATATATTATATTGACAGTAGGGGGCAAACAACCAAAAAAATTGCCGCAAAGCCCTTCCCTCAACATATTATTGTATCCAATGGCAGTCAAAATAGACGGGAACATGATCGCAAGCGTCCACCACCGCCGCCGCCGTCATGTTTACATGGTCGACCGCCGCAGTTTGGTTAGGCCTATTTGCCCCCTGCTGGCAAATTATATGATGATGACAATATGTCATGGGGATGTTTGCCCCCCTCAACATATTATTGTATCCATTGGCATTCAAAATACACGGGAACATGATTGCAGACGTCCGCCGCCTCCGTCATGTTTACATTTGTCGATCGGCGTTGTTAAGTTCGTGTCTATTTTGACGGAGATTTATTTTGGTTATTTGCCCCCTGCTGGAAATATATATTATGATGACAATATGTCATGGGGGGGGGTGAAGGGGGGCAAAGCCCAACCTCAACATATTATTGTATCCAAAGGCAGTCTAAATAAACAGGAAAAGGATGGCAAGTGTCCGACGCCACTACGCGTACGCGTAGTGTAAACAAGGCTGGCGATACACCCGGTAACTACATCCTACCCGGCTAATGTCCTTTCAAAGGGGTAGCCTATAAATTAGTAAACACTAGGATAGCCTATACAACGCAACTCTTGCCGATAGGCCTAGCCTAAAGGCTAACCTATTCATAAAGGTGTCTATTTTGACGGCAATTTTTTCGGTTATTTGCCCCCTGTGGCAATATATATGATGGTGAAAATATGTCATGGGGGGGGGGGGGGGAAAGCCCCCCTCAACATATTATTGTATCCAATGGCATTAAAAATAGACAGGAACTTTATTGCAAACGTCCGACACCTCCCCCACCACCGCCATGTTTACATGTGTCGATCGCCGTGGTTAAGTTCGCGTCTATTTTGACGGCGATTTTTTCGGTTATTTGCACCCTGCTGGCAATATATAAGATGATGACAATATGTCATGAGGGGGGGGGGGCCTCAACAATGACCTCTAACCTCTGTATCTCAAATAGGGCTAGAGCAAATTGGCTGCAAATTTCCACATCTAGGCTATTCCTTGACTGACTCTTCCCAAATGGTAGACATATTAGCTTGATCACTCTAGGCCTAGTTGTTTTTTAGTTACAGAGGTTATAGCTTAGGTCATGATTTCTTGCCTACTTACAGCGAATAGACAAGGCCTATTGTAGATTGGTAAAATATTTGCTTAACAGGCCTAGGCTATGTTGGCTGTGCAATTGTCTTGATTTGACTATTTTTACATAATTAGGCCTTAAGCAGCCTGAGTCTAATCCCAACCCCCAAACAGTATCCCATGTTAAGCCCTAGGCTAGGCCTAGGCCTAATCCCACTCTCAATCAAAATTCGAACTGATAAATTCGTACCTACCGGTAGCGCTGCCTAGGCTAGGCCTATATTTTTCGTGAATAGATATAGAAAATGGTTTAAAGGAAAGAGCATCCTATATTATGTTCAAATAATATGTAATAGCACTGTGTATGGTTGTATTAAATTTAAATAGTGATAGATGTGTATATTAATGGTATAAATACTCCAAAGTTCGCATACGTTCAGAAAATTATAGTTGAACACTGTTGCCAGATACTAATCAATCCCATTATCATTATATCATAATGGATTTTACTCATTTGCATAATTTCAAATACCAAGGACATTAATATAATATTTTCCTATCTTTGTTGTAGTGATATTTGTCTGATTTAGTGGTATATTGGTGCCTGTCTAGGGTTATAATGCATTGTTAAAGTTACCTCTGCATCTCTGACTTAGTATAACAGTTCGGTATGGGCCGGCTTAAGTACCCCTGATTTATTTGAGTACTACACGGCAAGAGAAGCTTTCGGTTCTGTCATTATTGTTCAAAGTAAACAGCAACTGCTAAATTCGACATCATGTTCAAATAGTATGTAATAGCATTGTCTATGGTTGTTGTCGGGAATTTAGATAAAGAGGTTAATTTACATATCACTGGTACATGAAATATCCCAACAAATAGTTATAATATAAGTACCAACGAGGTATTCGTCGATGGGTGTAATCCAGTCCCCCACACACGGCTAGTTCAATTGAATGACATGTAGGAATGTTCACATAATACAATATCAATACAATGAACTTAGCTTAAGAGGACTGGTGATGTAGGACTGTTGTTAATATTGTTGTAGATTAATATTTGTAGCACATGGTGAACTGTGGGTTGAGTCAGAGCCGGGGGAGGAGATGTTGACTGTATGGTGTTGATTGAGAGACTAAAGGGCCGGCCTCCGATCGCTTCGCGAAATTACATATGGCTGCCGGCTCATAATAATTATAACCCATAACTTGGTTTCATAATACACCTAGAGCTGATGTAGATATTTATACATTACAGTTAATATTTAACCTAACTTAAGAATAAACTACAATACACAAAGAACCAGCCGAAATCGTACATGCGATACGATACCGCCAAATTCAAATGTCCTATTGGACCTAAAACTGTCGGGATCATTACCCTATTCCCGACATATTGCCCGCCACCAAAATGATATACAGGAGCTATATACAGAGAACAACAAAAGGACATCGAAGTCAAAGATCACCTAGTTTGATCTTTGATCTCCAAAGATTCACGGAACTCATAGCCGCCCTCCTTTTGGGACGAGCGCCACCTGAAGCCTGAGGAGGATCATCCTTCTCATTATCAGCTGCCCCACCTTGAGGAGCACTGTCACCAGCATTCTCCCGCGGAGGGGTATCAGTAGAAACGCCAGGATCATCCGGCAGTTCTACATCCTGCTCCAGGGGATATAACCTTACGACTGGGCGAGTAGTAACCCCAGTCGAAGTTCGTATTCTAGCAACCCTTATAAGACCATCAATGCCCTGGAACAAATCGATAATCCTCCCAAGCTTCCAAAATAACCTAGGACGCTCATCATGAATCAGGACGATATCCCCGATACGAGGCCATCGTTGATTCGTCCCTTTGATCTTATGAGAGTGACGCTCGCGAAGAGACAGCAAATATTCTTGGGTCCACCGTTTCCATAGATCGTCGGACACCTTGTTTACATACTGGAAGCGACGACGTGTGGCGTCAGCATTGCCGAACGTAGGGTCATGCAGATCTTCGTCATTTACGGACGATCTAGGAAAGGTATTAAGGGTTCGTCAACGTGTTAGCATAGAAGGCGAAATGGGTAAGAGGTCATCAACATCTGCCGAGGTACAGGTCAAGGGCCTGTCGTTGACTGACATCTCAATTTCTATTAAGATGGTTTGCAACTCCCGTCTGGTCACCAGTGCCCTTCCTAATACCTTCTTCATGGCAGATTTGACGATACCGATAGTTCTCTCCCAAATCGCCCCGAACCATGGTGCACGTGCTGGTATAAATCTCCACTGACAACCCTTTCCAGTGAGGGTAGCCACAACCTGCGGGTCATCCATTAAACACTGGAGATATTTAGAGGCCCCGACAAAACAAGTCGCATTATCGCTCATAATAATTTGAGGGAAACCATTGCGGCCTGCAAAGCGTCGTAGAGTATGCAAAAACCCCTCACTGCATAGGTCGTCAATCAATTCAATATGAATCGCTCTGGTTACCGCACATGTGAATAGGACGGCATATACCTTTATGATAGTACCGGGCGATTCCCTAACATGAATCGCTCCGGTGTAGTCCACCCCGGTTACCTGAAATGGTTCAGTCCTTTGTACCCTGAACTCAGGTAAGGGAGGTAGATCAACTGGGGAGTAAGGCTTACCCTGTAATCTTTTACAGATCGTACAGCTGTTGTGGATCCCTTTAATTGCTTGTCGCATCTTAGGGATCCACCAACGTTGTCGCATATACGCCAGAACATAATTTACGCCAAAATGTAGGCAGGTCCTATGGCATTGGCGAATCAACAGTTTGGTAATCAAATGAGAGGAGCTAAGGAGGACAGGATATTTCGCAGAATCAATAATGTCCGCCTTTTGTATCCTGCCTCTACACTTAATTATGCCTCCTTCCATATATAATCCTAGCTGCCTCATTAAGTTTGAGGGTTTGGCCTTTGACTCCTTGCTCAGGATTTGATGTTCAGTAGGATAAGATTCCTTTTGTACTAAACATATTAGTTTTGCTTCTGCTGATCTCAATTCATGGAGTCTGATATGCTTCGAATCTTCACTAAGGAAAGACCCGTGAGCCCGACTTCTCATGTTGTTAATGAAACGGTATATCCATGCAAATACCCGTATTACTTGATCATAGCTGCCGTAACGTTCCCACTCTACCAACTTGTTATCCTGATGTGTAGTACTCACATTCGAACTACTTAACACATCATCTTGGGGCCGACCTGAAGGAGCAGATATGCATCCCCTGAAATCCTGAGGCCATTCAGTTGGAGATGTAGGCCATGGAGGTCCATGCCACCAAATAGAGGACGACATAAACTGCCGCGCCGAGATCCCCCGGGAAATTATGTCACTGGGGTTATCCCTGGTGCTCACATAGCGAAATGTAGCTGAAGGAACTAAGTTATGAATCTCACCAGTGCGATTAGAAACATAAACAGGTAACACTTTCTGGCTGTGTACCCATGAAAGCGCTATTTGACTGTCGCTCCAGACATAGACGTTATTAATCTGTAGTATGTCTGTATAAGCATCCAGTGTAAACCTTATTAGACGAGCAGACAGAAGCAATGCAGTAAGTTCTAATTTAGGAACTGTAATTTTTTTTTTTTTTTTTTTTTTTTAAAGAGACAATGAACGGAGGAAGGAAAAACACAGATAAAACAAAAAGGTCCATGTGCCTAAAGGCATCCTCCATTCATAAAATGTTTGTAACAACTGGATTTAAACATTTGTAGATTGTAAGTTTGTGGAAAGCCATTCGAGGGAAGTGAATTCCAAAGAGTAGTAGCTCTGGGGATAAATGAATTCTGATAAGCAGAAGTTCTGCATTGTGGAGGAGAAAGTGTAAATTCATGGGCGCTCTCAGCTGCCCTAGTTCTACGGGGAAAGATGTGGAGAGGCGGCACAATTGAAGCAAGTTCCTCGGAACAATTGCTGTGAAAATATCTGTAGAATAATGCTAGGGATGCAACGTTTCTTCGTATGGATAATGTAGGAAGGTCCTGTGTGATTGCAGGGTTATTGATTAATCTAATAGATTTATTTTGAATTTTGTCCAACTGCCTCAATGCAACCACTCCACTTCCACCCCACAGAGGTGAACAGTAATCCATCTGAGAACGCACATGACTTTTATATATCACGGCCAACTGCTCGTCAGTGAAGAATTCTCGAACTCTGTACAGGAGTCCCAGTTTTTTAGAGGCATTCTTAGCAATGCTTCTAACATAATGTGTCCAGCTCAAGTTAGTAGTTAATGTTACACCGAGAATGTCAATACTAGGGGAAGTGGGAATATTTACATAATTAAAAAATATATGGGAGTCAGTGAGATTCTGTCGGTTAGAAAATTGAATGTACTTGGTTTTCTGTGCATTAAAGGAAACTAGATTCTTTTGTCCCCATCCATTAATTCTAGAAAGGTCCTGGTTCAGAGAAATTGCAGTGTTTATTTTGAATTTATAAGATCGGGTTGGGTGAAAGAATTGGTAAATGTGAAGGAACTGTGGAGTGTTGAGTCATATGCGTAGGAATGTATTGGATTATGAGTGGTAGATATGAGATCATTGATATGAATGAGGAACAGAATTGGGGCCAAAACTGATCCCTGGGGAACACCAGCATTTATTGAGTGAAATTGAGAATAAAGGCCATCTACCATTACACATATTTTTCTGTTATGAAGATAAGAAGACATTAGTGGAACTAATGATGCAAGGCCGTAGTGTGACATCTTCGACAATAAGGATTGATGCCAGACTCTATCAAATGCCTTTGATATATCCAGTGCTATTGTATGTGTTTCACCATGTTGGTCTGTAGCTTGGTTGATTTGATGCGTAAGAAGGCAAAGCATGTCTGCAGTTGATCGACATCGTCTAAAACCATATTGCCTATCACTGATTAATTTATTATTCTCAAGATGCTTAATTATGTGATTATTTAATATAATTTCAAAGACTTTACCAAGAGTGGAAGTTATAACTATTGGTCTGTAGTTTGATGGATCTGAAGAGGCACCTTTTTTAGGAACTGGATGGATGTTTGCTTCTTTCCAGGGTACTGGGAAGCATGAGGTATGAGTACACAGACGGAAAAATGTTGCCAATACAGGAGCGAGCACCAAGGAGCAATTCTTAAGTACTATTGGAGGAATTTCATCTGGACCAGGAGCCTTATCTACCGAGAGATTCTGCAAAATAGTTTTGACATGTCTGGTGTGGATCTTAAGTGAGGGAATTTCAGGCGAATTAAAATTAAGTACAGGGACATCTTGATTTATTTCATCTAAGGTTGAGTTGGTGGAGAAAATATCCGCAAGAAGGTTAGCTTTACCTCGTGGGTCACTTACAAGATTGCCAGTCGGAGATTTTAATGGTGGAATGGATGAAGCAGTAGTGAAGTTGGATTTAAATGAGTTAAGAGTAGACCAAAATATTTTGTTATCATTTGGATTATTTAGAAGTTTATTTGCCTGCTTGTGGAGAAAGTTTGATTTAGTTAGGTTTAATACAGTTTTGGCATGATTTCTGATGTTTCTAAAGTAATTAAAGGCTTCATGTGTTTTTGATCTTGTGTATGCATTGTAGGCTATTGCTTTTTGTTCAGTTACTCTAGCACAATTATGGTCAAACCATTTAGGTGAATTAGATCTTTTACTGTACTTTTGATGAGGAATAAAAGTTTCCATTCCAATTTTTACAAAATCTTGTATGTGGCTCAAGGTGGAGTGTGCATCATTAGAAAAGAAAGAGGTCCAGGGAATATCAATAAAGAAACCTTGAAGACCCTCCCAGTCTGCCCTATCGTAATGCCATTTAGTCACCAAAACAGGTTCAGAGTGGGAAGGTGTGGTAGGTGATAGACAGGTGGCCTGTATCAGACAGTGATCAGAAGATCCAAGCGGGGACCTCACTGTAACATCATAATTTTCTGAATTGGTTGTTAAAAATAAGTCCAGTAGGTGGGAATTATGATTAGGATTATCTGGTACACGGGTGGGTTGGTTGACTAGTTGAGTGAGATTAAATGAGTCTGCAAATAGCTCACATTCAAGACCAGCATCATCAGTCCTGGCTGAATGAGTGAGCCATTCAACATTATGGACATTCAAATCACCCAACACAGTGATTTCAGAAGAAGCATTTAAGTTGAGGACACTGAGTTGTGAGGACAGAGAATCAAAAAGACTTTGCTCTGGAGGAGTATTTGAGGAACGGTAGATGCAACATATGTATTTAAATTTACCATCAGAAATTAATTTGTATATAGAATAATCAAAATAGGGACAATTGAAACTAGTAACCTCCTCCAGGGCAATTTCAGATTTTGCGAAGCAACATACACCTCCTTTAGGTCTGAAATTTTGGAGCAGTTGATAACCTGGAAAATTAAATCTAGATGTGTCAGATGTGGATGTTACTTGAATCTCTGTCAAAAAAAGGAGAGTAGGGGATTCTGCTTGAAGAAATTGGTGTACAGAATTGATGTTAGAGTGAAGTCCCCTTATATTGCTAAAGAAAAAGCTGCACCGACGAGCAGCTTTGGGACGTTGCAATGCTCTCGACACAGTCGCATGATGACGACCGGGAGGGCCCTGTGTCAATGACCCAACCCTGCCGGGGGTGGATATCCGAGGGACCACCAGGTTTGCTCTTAACAATTGTACTGCCATGTTTATTGGGTAAGGTGTATGGTGTTACATGTATGATATGTAGTGGGAAGAGTAGTGTTTTATGGATAGAGGATAGCAATGTAGGGCAATGTCGTGAAGTTGGATGTGTATGTTATATAAAGAGGGTTTTCCTGATACCCCTGATGTGTGAGGCAGAAAGATATGTATCCAGCTACCAAGGCCTGGGAGAGAAAATGGAATTCAGGCTATTCCCTGAGTCTCCCGAAACCTTGGCGGTAGTACTTCCCTGGGCGGGGCTGCCTACCCCTACTACCTACAAAATCTTCTTTATAGGGGCTACTTTAGCCTTTGCTATAGCCAGTGTCGCTTCACTACCATTACATATGTATATGGCAGTACCGTACGCACTATTACTAGCATCAGAAAAGGCATGTAGATCCACCTGGTGACCACTAATAACCTGACGAGGAAGTTGGACCTTGCAACATGCGGAAAGGTCCGACCGAATCAACCGCCAAGTATCCTGTAACTCAATCAGGAGGGGCGTGTCCCAATCTAGTTTCAGCCGCCACAGTTGCTGTAAAAACATACGAGCACGCATTGTAACAGGCAGCAAAAACCCTAGGGGATCAAACAACCTCGCTGACAAGCTTAAGCAGTTTCGCTTGGTCATAAGCTCACTGCCGCATGGGGTGTGACAGAAGGATATACAATCTGTGGTAGTGTCCCATTTGTGGCCTAAAAACTTCACCTCACTATGCTCAGTAGCTACACCGTCAGAAGTAAATTGACCTTTCAAAAGATCACTATTAGTGGCCCATTCTCTTAAGTATAAATGAGCCTTGGCAAATATATCGCGGATCTCCCAGCATCTCTTGAGCAATAAATCTTCATTGTCTCCGGTGCCTTGAAGATTGTCCACATAGATCCCCTGCTTGATCTCATTCTTGAAGTCAGGATCTAGTCCAACCTCCTCAAGATGACGCAAGATAGTAGCGTTGAGAAGGAACTGGGAACAGGTCGCCCCGAATAAGACGACTCTGAACCAGGTTAAAACCAGTTGCCTTTGGTGTACCGGTATCCTTAACAGAGGTTGATTCTTGGGTGGAAGATAGTCTGGCTAAGGCTGTATTAACGTCCTCAAAGTACTCAAGATCTGCCGACATTTCTTCTTCCACATCGTCAGTAACTGTCAATAAACCATATACCTGCTGAGCATAACTATCATAAGTAGCTAGCGATTTAGTAACAGTAGCAAATTTACCTTTTATCTGATCAGCCGTGGCACTTATTAAAAATTCATCAAGATCTCTTAAACATCTATTCAAACCTCCCTTCATCCCTCCCTTAAGAATCTTAAGTTTCTTTAAATCTGTCATCGTTAAGGTTTAATTTTAAGCAACTTAACCCTTAATTAGCGGCGAGCAACATAAGTCGAGTTAAATAAAGCTGGACTATGTGGCGGCGCTCGACATAGGTCGAGTGGCAATTTCAGCACGTAATGTTGCTGAGAGAGAGAGACAAGTGGTGGCAGGAGAGTAGCGAGCGTATGACTGCTCCAGACCACCGCGGCGAACATACTGACACAAATCCCAGCTCCCTCCTCCCTCTCTCACTCGCTATATAAGGAATTGTATCGGGAAAGTGGCTAATTACATGCTTTTTGCACTCGCGTTGCACGGTTATTGCAAGAAAACTAGCCATCATAAAAGGATCGTTATGGTGTCATTCGAAAGCTCTGTTTATGCCCTTTCAGGGATAGATACTTGTTTTACGTTCTGGATCTTATTTAGGCATGAAAATGATCACGTAAACAGCCCTATTTTGGCTAAAAACACCCCGCTGGGCGGTACATATAAATAAACCGCATAGGCCGCTCTTAAGGTGTTAAACTACAATGAGGTCAGACTACAAACCGTTAATCGCTTAGGAATCAACAGCGGCAAACCCCCATTACTTAAGAAATTTACTCAAAAAGAATTACATAATACCTACAGTCCCCTTAATATAAACTAACGAAAGGAAATGATCTGACTAGACAACAACATAAAGTACACTGGGGCTATCTATGAGGAGACCGATTACTGCGACACAAGATAGTCCCTTACCATCTTAACCCTTAATTAGCGGCGAGCAACATAAGTCGAGTTAAAAAAAGCTGGACTATGTGGCGGCGCTCGACATAGGTCGAGTGGCAATTTCAGCACGTAATGTGGCTGAGAGAGAGAGACAAGTGGTGGCAGGAGACTAGCGAGCGTTTGACTGCTCCAGACCACCGCGGCGAACCTACTGACACAAATCTCAGCTCCCTCCTCCCTCTCTCACTCGCTACATACTCAATTATGTACCGAAAGTACCGAATTACCTGCTTTTTGCACTCGCGTTGCACGGTTATTGCAAGAAAACTATCCATCATACAAGGATCGTTATGGTGTCATTCGAAAGCTCTGTTTATGCCCTTTCAGGGATAGGTACTTGTTTTACGTTCTGGGTCTTATTTAGGCATGAAAATGATCACGTAAACAGCCCTATTTTGGCTAAAAACACCCCGCTGTGCGGTACATATAATAAACCGCATAGGCCGCTCGTAAGGTGTTAATGACCTGGGCCAACAAACGATCGCTGCCTTCATTGGTGAGGTGGACGCCGTCCTCGGACATATACTGGCTTCCAAAACTATATAGGGAGAATCGACCACCAAGGTGCTTGTATTTCCTCTTGAGGAGAGCATTGACCGAGTTCTTCACCTTGTGGTATTCGCCTGCCGGTATACCCCGAGGAGACTCCCTCTGCTCTAATCCCAATACAAGACAGCGGCCATTCGTGGATGCCTCAATCTCATAGGTCAACTCCTGGATCTTAGCCGCGAGCTCCTGAGGGACTACCCCAGAGACGATGTCGTTACCGCCTAACACTAATACAGTGATCTCGGGCCTTAGGCTCAAAAGACCATCCCAGGCTGGTTGGGACCTGATATTATCGAGAGTGGCTCCTGGGGCACTAAACACCCTCACTACAAAACCCGGGTCATAAAACTCTCGGCGGGAAACCCCTAGGCGACCAACATAACTGTGGCCTAATATACCCACCACTTTCCCAGGGCTCTGATTGTATGAGGAGGTTGGTGTAAAATTCACCCCAATGCCACTTCCTGACGCAGCTGTGGGATGGTTCCTTTGAGCCATGATGTAATGACAAAAGAATTAAATACTAAATCCATTAAAAGAAAGGGTAAGGTGAAGCACTAATTATTGTAAGCCCTTTATAGGTAAGCCTAGTTGGTTAAGCTACAATCATGAGGTCTGACTATTAACTGTCAATCGCTTAGGAATTAACAAAGACCGACACTCATGACCGCCACTGTAAGCAACTAGGCCTAGGCTATTATGAAATTGAAATATAAAAGGTCACATGAGAACCCTCCCCTCCAGCAAAATTAATAATGAGTCCCACAATGACAAAACACAATTAACACCACAGGCACACCACCAAAGCGAAATTAATAGCAACCGCAGACACCTGCAGGCCTAGACTGCTTAGCCTAGCCTAGCCAGGAGCGCAAAATGGTGCCCGACGAAACTACCCCTACCCCAATCTCCAGCCCAGCTAACCCACCAAAAAACGTCAAGGATCACACGCCCAAAAAACCCTGGAAACTAGTCCCAAAAAAGATAGAGACGGCGCCCAAATGGTAAAAAACACGGGGGAAGAAGCTGGGTGTAAACTAGGGAACGGCAGTCGGCCAACAACGCGCGAGGCGGCAGCCATTTGTAAGCCCACAAGCGTCAAGGAAGCAAACAAAACGGTACTACGGTAAGGAAGCTTTAGGGCACGAAGATCCATTATTTGTCGGGAATTTAGATAAAGAGGTTAATTTACATATCACTGGTACATGAAATATCCCAACAAATAGTTATAATATAATTACCAACGAGGTATTCGTCGATGGGTGTAATCCAGTCCCCCACACACGGCTAGTTCAATTGAATGACATGTAGGAATGTTCACATAATACAATATCGATACAATGAACTTAGCTTAAGAGGACTGGTGATGTAGGACTGTTGTTAATATTGTTGTAGATTAATATTTGTAGCACATGGTGAACTGTGGGTTGAGTCAGAGCCGGGGGAGGAGATGTTGACTGTATGGTGTTGATTGAGAGACTAAAGGGCCGGCCTCCGATCGCTTCGCGAAATTACATATGGCTGCCGGCTCATAATAATTATAACCCATAACTTGGTTTCATAATACATCTAGAGCTGATGTAGATATTTATACATTACAGTTAATATTTAACCTAACTTAAGAATAAACTACAATACACAAAGAACCAGCCGAAATCGTACATGCGATACGATACCGCCAAATTCAAATGTCCTATGGGACCTAAAACTGTCGGGATCATTACCCTATTCCCGACAGTTGTATTAGACAAAAATCGTGATAGGTTTCTATTTTATGTGGATAAATAGTATTAAGCTGAATAAACTAAATACCGAAAGTTCACTAGAGTGGTTGTTGATACTTTTGCTAGATGAGGGAGGAGGGAGGTAGGAAGGAAGGGCTAGGCAGTGTTGCCAGTTGTATCGCTACATATTACCGCTAGATGTAGAGCTATTTACTTCAATTAAGCAGCCATTTTTTCATATCTAGAGAGACTTACTAGGGATAATTTAAAAATGTCAGACATTCTAGTCATATTACATTGTAAAATTTGCAAAACAAACAAACCAAAACTCTTTAGAAATTGCAGCATTATTCTAACATTGTTTGACTATGTAGTAACATGCTAGCAACTTTTGAGAAAGGATCTAACGGTATTTTGTGGAGACATACTGGGAGGGTGGGAGGGAGGTGGTGGTTGCAGTGTTGCCAGTTGTAAAGCTACATATTACCGCTAAATGTAGAGCTATTTACTTCAATCTAGCAGCCATTTCTTTTATATCTAGACATTTACTAGGGATAATTTGAAAATTTCAGACATTCTAGTCATACTACATTGTAAAATTTGCAAAACAAACAAACCAAAACTCTTTAGAAATTGCAGCATTATCCTAACATTGTTTGGCTATGTAGCAACATGCTAGCAACTTTTGAGAAAGGATCTAGCGGTATTTCGTGGTAACACTTTAGGAGGGTTAAAATACGAGTCACACGGGCAATTGCCAAAACTTTAAAGGTCCATATCATTGTTATTAAACTAAGCATTTGGCAAAGGGAGGAATTGTTAAAAACCTTAGCCAATACTCTGTCATTCACCAAAAATAAATTTGAATTATCATTATTATTTGGTAGGGTCGGTATGTATAGGTAGGTTGGCTAAATAATTGCTGGAATTCGTAGGGACTCGAACTGTTTTGAGAGAGTTAAATAAAACAAAAAAAATAGATCTGAATAATAAAGAGATTATGTTATTAAGCAAAACTGGGGGATGCGTGGAAGCCTATAGACTGTAGACGGTAAACTTTGTGTGGGTAGCGAATGCGGTTTTAAAGTAATTTAAGAATAGACAGTTTTCAATGCTGCGGCCAAACTATTCCACCCATTTATATTCTTTTGGTATCAAAACGTTCGGAATGGCGAGCCTCACCCAACTACGCAAGCATGGCTTTGATCATCGGCGTAGTTTTGAAGATGTGGAATTTTAAGTGGAATTCGAGGTTTTTTCAAGATTGCCGGAAAAAACCCACGTGCAAAAGCAAAACCTTCTCTATAAAATTTGCGGAGCATTAGTAGGGGAGTGCGTATGCCAAAGCCCAGTCGTTTCCTGTGAGTGGGAGAGACGGTATTTAGGCGTCAAGTTTTTCGGGAAATCGGCTGCCACGGACCTGTTTGGCCGCCATGCCGGATGTTTAGCATATCAAAAGTAGCTCAATACAAAAACGCACCTCTTGTGAAAGTTTGATCCCGATCCAAAAAGCGGTTCTGGAGTTATTGCGTCGAAACCGGCGCGTAAGAAGAATTTGGATGAAATCCCAGGTTTAATGATTACAATAGGGGTTCCCCGTAGGGGACGAACCCCTAATAATAATAATTATTATTATTTGTTATTATTATTATTATTATTATTATTTATTATTTACTATTACTCAGACTGTAAATCCAAACTCGGTGTAACACAGAATGCCAACCTAAGCTGGATACCTTATGCTAGATCCATTGCTAAAGAAATGCCTCTAAAAAAAAATGGTACAGAGTTTGAGAATTTGTCACTAACAAGCAGTTGGCCATAGTATAAAAGTCATGTGCGTTCTCTGATGTAATACTGTTCACCTCTGTGGAATGGATGTGTAGTGGTTGCTTCAAGGCTGTTGTATGACATTCAAAATATAGTTATTAGATTAATTAAACAAACAATAAAAAAACTCTATATTCACGCAGGATCTTCATTCAATATTCTAACAAAGAGATGTTGCATACTTTGCTATATTCTAAAGATATTTTCACAAGTAATTAAGGGGAGACTGACAATTTGTTTTGTCTATTAATTCATCTATTCCTTTATTTCTTAGTTTTCTCCCTAGACCTCCATCAAGCTTAGAAAAACACCCCTTAGACTCCCATTCAAGATAAATTTGTACATTTTACGGTAGAAAAATTTCCCGGCCGAAGGCCGCTTCCTCTTAAAATTTTAGGCTCGCGATAAATAATCGACACCTAAATGGCACGAAAGGTCTTAAAATTAACAACGAAATGGGGCAAAAAGTGTCAAAATCGCCAAAATAATGGGCCGAACGTCATATAATCTCAAAACAATTGGGATTTAACACGAGGGAGAAAGGGGACCAGAAAAACGACCCATCTTCCCTTAACCTCAACAGTCCATCAGCCTGATTAATGCCCCCAGGAAGTTGCTTGGATTGTACCACCTCTCCACATCTTGCCCCGCAGTACTAGGGCAGTTGGAAACGCTCATGAATTTACATACCCTTATTTGCAATGTAAAACTTCCGCTTATCAACATTTATTTATCCACAGAACTTCTACTTTCTGGAAGCTGTGTTGGTGGTGTAATGCTTATGTTCTGGGTGTGGTGTCCCGAGTTCGAATCCCGGGGGGACCATATTTTTTGTTTTTATTTTGTTTTCTTCTTTTTTCTATGTGATTGAGGGAGGCAAAAGGCATAACTGCCTATAGCGAGTGCCTCCCCCATAGTTGAAAGAGTGACAGGGCCAAAATCAAGGGACGTTCGAGCCAAAATGCCTGGACACACGGAGTTTGAAGCAATTTAAGTCATAGGAAGAGGGAAAGACTGATTCTGGGAGAGAGTTCCAGAGCTCAGCTGTTGAGTAGAAGAAAGTTTGAGAGTAACGTTTCACTCTTGGGTTGGAGAGTTGCACAGGGTAGGGGTGGGATTGAGTTGCAAGACGGGTACCACGTGCCCTACGTAAAGGAGGTTTGTTTTCATTAGTTTATTCAAGTACATTGGGGTTTGTAATGAATGACTAATGTTAAGAACGGGGTGTTACTTATTCACTTCCTTGGAGTTGCTTTCCACAAACTTACAATATATACTAGTTTAAAATAATGCAGTTGTTACAAATATTTTATTAATGGAGGATGCCTTAGAGACATGGACCTTTTCTAATTTGCCTTTGTTTTTCCTTCCTCCATTCAGAGTCTCTTATAAAAATATCATATACAATTTATATCCATAAGCTATCAATCCAGAATTGCAGAGAGAAAAAAAAAGTTGCTAAAACTCCCTTGTGAATAAACACACATAACTTCGCACTTTACTTAATGCATGCAGGCTGCTAAAATGCTTACATAAATTAAGGAGAATATTTCGAATTACTTTACTTCCTGCACTAAATATATTGTGCGATATATTTAGTAACCTTTTTCCCACTGATTTGATGAGAATTAGTGCAAAATAAGTTACCGGTAAATAGCTTAATTAATTAATTTTATATTTCTACTCTAATATAATTAATTACCTCCGTCAACGACGTTGGACGGAGGTTACGTTTTTGCCTCCGTTTGGTTGCCTGTTTGTTTGACAGCAAGATCTCAAAAAGTTATGAACCGATGTTCACAACATTTGGTGGTCAGATATGATATGCACCAAGGAAGAAGTTATACCCTATAGAAGGCTATCAGTAAAACTCATACCTCTGCCAGTATAGGTGGAGGTATGTGCTCTACCAAGTGCCTCTCTACTTGTCTATATATTTATAATACAGTTTTTATGTCATTATCGATACAATCGCTCTCTCTCTCTCTCTCTGTATGTGCGTGTGCGTGTGTGTGGCTGTGTGTTTCGTGTTCGTATGTGTGTGTTGCGTGTGCGTATGTGTGTGTACTTACTCTAGTTACTCTAGTACTTACTCTAGTTGTATTGCGGGAGTGAGCATGCTCGTTATTTCCCGCCTCCTATATGTGTAGGTGTTATATGTATCGTTGGAATGGCTGTGGATGTGTGTGTAGTCTGTATTTTTAGCCAATTGGCGACATCGGAAACGAAGGCTTAGGGTGGATCTGTATGGTACCATTCTCACTATAGACGGTACCGTCTCGCCCGAAGGCTTAGGTAGCCATCAGCTTAGGTGAACCATATGATACCCATCTCGCCTTGTACCATTTTTGCCAAGCCCAGATGGGACGTCACAACGTCGTCCACTTATTCCAGGTACCTATTTACAGCTAGGTGAACTGAGGCTAACACATGAAAGGAGACAAGCCCAATTTGTCTCCGCCCGGCCGGGGATTGAACCCCCGACCCCTCGTGTGTGAGACGAGAGCTCTACCTACTAGGCTACGGGCTGTGTGTGTGTGTGTGTGTGTGTGTGTGTGTGTGTGTGTGTCATCAATGAGGCCTGTCTAAATTACAGTAACATGATTCTTGCACTTGGCTATCATAATACAATTTTTATTAATATTGGATATTCATTTCAGCATAAATTTTCTGAGCTAAAATTATATATATTTATCATTATTATTAAACAAACAATGAGTGCATTTTTTATCATACTATGTGGAACGAAAAACTAAAATATTTCTAGAGCGACAACTTAAAATAACATGAAAAGCATTTACAATTACACTTAGGAAATTTATGAATACAACTAGAATACTCTGTTCAGAAACAGAAATATCACTATAAAATAATATATGAAAACACAAAAAATAACAATAATTAAACAATAATCCAAAATCCAAAATTATAATAATAATAATAATAATAACCATCTATCTATCTATCTATCTATATGCTCAGGCCCAATCCCCATTTTGGGGGTAGCCGACTCAAGACAGAGCAAGAACAGGGAAAACACAAAAATAACATAAAACAACGAATAAACACAGATCAAAAGCACAAACTCACACACATCCAGGTCACCCAGGAGCAGACCCAGAGACCAGGGTCACCAAGGTCGCTCCAGCACTCCCCCGGCCCCCGACCACCCGGAGAGGTTCCGATCTCGTCAGGCAGACATGCAGCGGAGCCAAAGCCACACGCCCTCCCACCACACTTCCAGGCGCACCCTTCAATAATAACTAATAATAATAATAACGAAAACAATAATACAAAGAATATTATAACATGTCCTCAGATTAGAAAACAATATATATAAATCACCACACACTAAATTACTGATACATTTAGAGAGTAAGAACCGAGCGCTATTTCCCTAAACTATACGTCTGCAACTCATATCTGGCAATTTCTAAAAACTGAAAATCGTCTAACGGTAACCAGAGTATGATCAAAGTTACGTCATGGAGCTGAAGGGGATAATACTCTCCAAATATCACCATAATTAAGGGGGTAGTGCTTGGTTTTGGGTCTAGATATTTATTTATTTATATATTGTTAAGTTTCCTCGTTAGACCTCCATCAAGCTTAGAAAAACACCCACTAACCCCCTTTCAAGATAAATTTGTAAATTTTTCGGTAGAAAAATGTCCCGGCCGAAGGCCGATTCCCTCTAAAATTAGAGGCGAGCAGACGAAAGGCCTTAAAATCGCCAAACTAACGGAACAAATGTCTTAAAACTTCAAAACTAATATGCAAAACATGAGGGAGAAGGGGGTCCATAAAAAGCGAGTACTACCCCCTTAATTAATCCATTCTGTACCGGTGCCGTCATATTGACTTTATTCTGGCTATTATTGGACGATTTTATTCAGCTTAAAAAGGTCCTCCGACAACTAACAGGCTTCGGCCTATCTCACGTAAGGGGGAGTGGGCCGGTTTTCTGGACTACTTTCTCCCTCATGTATAGCCCCATTAGTTTGCAGATGTTAAGATGTTTGCCCCATTAGTTAGTCGATTTTAAGACCTTTCGCCCCATTTCTTCGTCAATATTTAGACCTTTCGTGCTATTTAGGTGTCTATTTTTTCCCTGGCGAACGATAGTGAGCCTGTAATGTTGGAAGAACCGGCCTTCGGCCGGGAAATTTTTCTACCGAAAAATGTACAAATTAATCTAGAAGAGGGATCTAATGGATGTTTTTTAGAATTTGATTGAGGTCTAGAAAGGAAACTATAAAAATAATGAATAAATGCAAACATCGCCCAAAAAGTGAACCAACTCCCCTTAATAATTTGCACTACCACAGATCCTTCTTAAACTGCACATAATCGTCTAAATAAGGCTAGAATATACTTAAAAGGACGTGACCAGTACTGAAGGGGTTAATTGGGTGATACAAGGCCTGGTGTGGATATATCTCCTTTTAGTATGGTTGAGGTTTAAGGGGGTAGTGCTTGGTTTTTGGTCTATATATTTATTTATATATTTATTTTTGAGTTTCCTCGCTAGACCTCCATCAAGCTTAGAAAATCACCCCTTAGACCCCCTATCAAGATAAATTTGTACGTTTTTCGGTAGAAAAATGTCCCGGCCGAAGGCTGGTTCCTTCGCTATCGCTCGCCAGGAAAACAAATCGATACCTAAAGGGCACAAAAGGTTTGAATATTGACAAAAAAATGAGGCCAGGGGTCTAAAAATCGCCAAACTAATGGAACGGACGTCTTAAAACCTCAAAACTAATATGCTAACCATGAGGGAGAAGGGGGTCCAGAACAAACGAGTAATACCCCCTTAACCAACAACAACAACAACAACAGAAAACAAACATAATAATATTGTTGTTGTTGTTGTTGTTGTGGCTTAGTGCACGCGTTTATAGGCTAGTTTGGTTTTAGAAAGGGGGATGGTTGTATTTTTTTCTGGTCTCACTTCTCCCTCATAGTTAGCTCTATTATTCTTCAGATTGTAAGACGTTCGGACCATTAGGGTGTCGATTTTAAGACCGTTCGCCCCATTGTTGTGTCAAATTTAGGACTTTTCGTGTCAGTTTTTCCCTGGCGAGCGAAAGCGAGCCTCTAATTAAGGTGGAATCGGCCTTCGGCCGTGACTTTTTCAACCGAAATATATACAAATATATTTAAAAGGGGGATCTTGGGGGGGGGGGGGGTATTTTTAAGTTTGATGGAGGTCTATGGAGGAAATAGCAAAACTAATAAATGAATAAAAGTTAATAAATCAACAAAAAATAAACAAATCAATAAATATATATATAACCCTTCCCCTTAATTTGGTGTGAAATATCTCCTTTAAAACAGTTTGAGGTTTGACCAATAACAGGAAACAACAACAACAGGAAATAACATAATAATATTGTTGTTGTTGTTGTTGTTGTTGTTGTTGTGCTTAGTGTACGAGTTTAGAATCTAGCTTGGTTGTTTGTTAACGTGGGAAAAAGTTTAGTATATATTTATATATTATATATTATTAATGTATTTTATTTGTATTTATCTTTTATGAATTTATTTTTAAAGCTTGATTGAGGTCTAGGGAGTAAGCTAACCCTCTCTCCTCTCTCTCTCTCTCTCAATTAACCAATCGATCTATTTTCTCATGTTTTCTCACGTCTACATTTACTCTCTACCTGTATATTTATCTAATGCATATAATCCACGTATATCTCTGTCTATTTATTCATCTATCTATCCATCCATCTAGCTATCTCTACCTTGTCTATTCTATCGAATATATCTATCTATACATCTCTCCCATTACAGTTTCCCTTTTCCTCTTGCCAAACTTTCCCACCATAATAATGAACCTCCCTCAACCCCCCCCCCCCCCAGACTGTATTAAAAACTAGCTGCGTCCTTTATAGGGAGTCAATATACCGTCATCCTTTACATATATACTTGTTTCTATGTGTGTGTAGGAGACAAAAGGCAGGCTGTCTGTAACACCCTCCACCCTCCTCTCTCTTACTTATGCCTAATATCCTAATCTCTTCTAAAAATGTATTTTCTACCCTCTCAGGGCTTATTACTAATAAGGCGTACGGTCCGGACGGTGTTCCTCCTGTTGTTCTCAAAAAATGTGCTTCCGTTCTGACTCCCTGCCTAGGCAAACTCTTTCGTTTCTGTCTATCCTCTAACGTCTTCCCTTCATGCTGGAAGTTTGCTCACATTCAACCTGTCCCAAAGAAGGGTGACCACTCTCAACCCTCCAACTATCGTCCAATTGCTCTCATCTCTTGTCTTTCTAAAGTTTTTGAAACTACTCTTGCTTCCAAATTTCTTAAGCATTTCTCTTCTCATAATCTGCTCTCAGATCGCCAGTATGGGCTTCCTTAACCTCTGAAGTGCGCATGGGGGTAATTGGAAACGTCCCCCTGTGCTGACGTATTTGAGGTGTTTCCGTCACTAAAATATTCATTGTGCCATTAATAGCATTAATACTTATCCATATGCGCCTATTATGGGTTGATTATAAAGGTATTAACCTGAAACAACAATAAAACGAGTGAAACAGCGTTTGGATGGTCAAAATCGGAGATATAGCCTGCGAGTTATATAATGTATGGGTGAGGCAATCTGCTTTCCCGCCAATTTCCCCCAAGGCCACTGAGACACAGTCGATCGATACTCTCTCTCTCTCTCTTGCACTCGCTTGCCATCAGTGATGACAACACCCTGCTTGCAACTCGCTAATGTTAGCACGAAAATATACCTCAGAATAAGGGAAAAAAAGGGAAAATAGGTGATAACTGAAGGAGAGGAGGAAAGTGGGGAAGGAGGGGAGGTAGAGGACTGAGATTTTGCATGGCCCAGGGGCCAAAAAAAAAAATAAAAATAATTTTTTTTTTTTTTTTTTTTTTTTTTTTCGATGTCAAAAGTTGATTTTTGTTTTCACTCACTCATAAGAGTCTCCCCGCAGTGCGCCGGGGGAACTCTTATGAGTCTCCCCGCAGCTCCCGGGTTAAGGGTCGCTCTACTGTTGATCTTCTTTCATATCTTACTAACTCTTGGTCATCCTCCTTTCGGGACTTCGGTGAGACTTTTTCTATTGCACTAGACATATCGAAAGCCTTCGATAGAGTCTGGCACAAATCTTTAATTTCTAAACTACCATCCTTCGGTTTCTATCCCTCCATCTGTGCCTTTGTCTCTAATTTCCTTTCCGGGCGTTCCACAGCCGCGGTTGTGGACGGCCATTGTTCACTTCCTCACCCTATAAACTCTGGTGTTCCTCAGGGCTCTGTCCTATCTCCTATTCTCTTTCTAATTTTTATAAATGATCTCCTCAACTGTACCTCAATTCCCATCCATTCAGACGCAGACGACTCAACCTTACACTACTCCATTAGTTTTTCAGAACGCCCCAGCCAGCAATCCCTCAACGACAAACGTAATGAAGCCATAGAACTCTTAAATTCTGATCTAAATACTATCTCCAATTGGGGCAGAGAAAACCTTGTTACCTATAATGCTTCCAAAACCCAATTTCTCCATCTATCTACCCATACGGAACTCCCAACAGACTATCCCTTATTCTTCAACAAGACAAAAATCAATCCTTTATCTTCTCTCAATATTCTTGGTGTCTCTTTTTCTTCTGCTCTCAGTTGGAAGGACCATATTACCTGTCTTGCTAAGGCAGCCTTCCAGAAGCTGGGTGTGCTCAACCGCCTTAGGTTTTTTTTTCCCCTGCACAGCTTCTTGCTCTGTACAGGGGCATAGTGCATCCTTGTATTGAGTATTGTTCACATGTGTGGGGAGGTTCCGCTCACACCGCTCTCCTAGACAAAGTTGAAAAGAAGGCCTTTCGTATCATTAACTCCCGTCCACTCACCAACTCTCTGCAATCTCTCTCTCTCCGCTGCAATGTTGCATCTCTCTCACTATTCTATCGCTACTATAATAATCAGTGTTCCTCAGAGCTTTCCCAGTGTATACCACCTCCTTTACGTATTGCACGTGGTACCCGTCTTGCAACTCAATGCCACCCCTACTCTGTGCAACTCTCCAACCCAAGAGTGAAACGTTACTCTCAAACTTTCTTCTACTCAACAGCTGAGCTCTGGAACTCTCTCCCAGAATCAGTCTTTCCCTCTTCCTATGACTTAAATTGCTTCAAACTCTGTGTGTCCAGGCATTTTGGCTCGAACATCCCTTGATTTTGGCCCTGTCACTTTTTCAACTATGGGGGAGGCACTCGCTATAGGCAGTTCTGCCTTTTATCTCCCTCAATCACATAGAAAAAAAAAAAAAAAAAAAGTATCTCCTCCAAAGTCATACGAGAGACAGAGCCAAATTTAAGGGGCGTTGGGGTCAAAATGCCTGGACGCACGAAATTTAAAGCAGTCTACGTCATAGGATGAAGGAAATATATATTGAGGGAGAGAGTTTCATAGTTCGCTAGTTGAGTAGAAGAAAGACTGAGAAAATTTGCTAATTCTTGGGTTGGAGAGTTGGACAGAATAGGAGTGGGACTGTGTTGAAAGGCGGGTGCCACGCACACTACGCAAGGGAGGGGGTATGCGCTGAGAAAGCTCTGAAGAACACTGATTGTTGTAATAGCGATAGAAGAGTGAATGAGATGCAACATTGCGGTGTGTAGAAAGAGATTGTAGGGAACAAGTAAGAGGAGGTAAGTTGGTGAGGCGAAATGCTTTTGACTTTACTCTTTCAAGAAGTGCGGTATGGGTGGAGCCTCCCCACACATGCAAACAATACTCAATACATGGGCACACTGTGCCACTATACAGAGCAAGAAGCTGTGCGTGGGTGAAGAACTCACAGAGACTGTTGAGCATACCTTACTTCTGGGAAGCTGTTTTTAGCAAGAATGGTAATATGATCTTTGCAAGATATGTCAGATGAAAAAGATACACCAAGGATAATTAGAGAAGATAATGGGTTGATTTGTGTATTGCTGAAGGGTAATTGATAGTCGTGTGGAAGATTGCGATAGGTAGATAGAAGGCGAAATTTGGTCTTGGAGGCATTGAAAGTAACAAGATTATCTCTGCTCCAATCATAAATAATTGATAGATCAGAAGATATGCGTGCTATGGCCTCGTCACGTGACTTTTGGAGTGATTGCATAGTTGAATATTGTAAGGAAGAGTCATCAGCACAGATAGAGGGATAGAAACCGAAGGATGGTAGTTTGGAAATTAGATATTTGTGCTGGACTCTATCGAAGGCTTTCGATATGGCTAACGCAATAGAAAAAGTCTCACTTAAGTCCCGAAGGGAAGAGGAACAATAATTTGTAAGATAAGCAAGGAGATCACCAGTAGAGCGACCCTTAAGGAAACTATACTGGCGATCTGAAAGTAGATTATGGGAAGATAAATGCTGAAGAAATTTTGAATTAAGAATAGTTACAAAACTTTGGAGAGGCTAGAAATGAGAGTAAGTGGACAATAGTTAGAGGCTTGAGAGCGGTCACCCTTCTTTGGGACAGGTTGAAAAGGAGCAAACTTACAGCAAGAAAGAATGCGGTTAGAGGAAAGACAGACACGAAAGAGTTTGCCTAGGCCATAGGCCGAGAGTCAGCACGGAAGAACAGTATTTAAGTACAACAGGAGGAACACCATCTGGTCCGTACGCCTTCTTAGTATTAAGCCCAGAGAGTGCAGAAAGTACATTCTTAGAAGAGATTATGATATTAGACATAAGTAAGTGAGAGTGGGGTGGAGAGGGAGGAATAGCACTGGAATCATCCAAGGTGGAGTTTCTAGTGAAAGTTGAGCGAAGAGTTCAGCTTTGTCAGAGGATGACGTAACGTTAGTGCCACCAGAGTGGAAAAGAGGAAGGAAGGACAAGGAAGTAAAATTGTTGGAGAGGTTTTTGGCTAGTCGAAAAACAGATTTGACTTGACTCCAGGGAGAAACATAAAAATCACAAGATTCTTGAGTTTGAAGGTGACGGTAACGTTTGAATGCTTCCTCCTTATTGCAGACAGCAGTAGAACAAGCGTGAGAAAACCAAGATTATGTTGCATTAGACTGAAAGAATGAATATGGAAAATATGCCTCCATGCCCGAAAGAATTCAGAAGAATCAAAGTTGGGAACACGAGAGAAAGCAAGACTGTTTCGCATATAAATATATATAACATCCATTTTTGGCTTGAACATGAGGATAGAGATAGTAGGAAGATACAGCGAAGGGTTTGCTGTCAGTGGGTAAAGCATAGCTCAATCAGCCCTCTGATTTCATTATATGCTTCCTACTCTGAATAAAATTGTCTAATGATATCCAGAATATATTGTCATAATGTGTCATGATGCTCAAGGGGTTAAGATGACCGGAGAGCTCAACCAGTAGACCATTTCAGCAAGTAGCTCTCAACCAGTAGACCATTTTAACCAACTCCACACGATGTTTAACAATATGGCGTATACGGTCTGCCAGTAGAGATTGGGTAAAATACAGTATATAACTCCACACGATGGTTAACAACATGGCGTCCACGTTGTGCCAGTACAGATGGTGTAATGCATATAACTCCACACGATGGTTAACAACATGGCGTCCACGTTGTTCCAGTACAGATGAGGTAATACTGTAACTCTCCTCCCAAATAGGTTCCAAGAAAGGTTTCCCAGACTTTATTTCCCCTGAGCCCAGCTGACAACACTCCCCCCACACCACAGAACTGATCCCTACAACTCGAATCTATTCTAGGCTCACTATCCCTACAACTCGGCTCCATTCTTGGCTCACTATCCTTACGATGGGATGGTTATTAATAGGGCAGTACTCGCATTTTCTGGACCCCCTTCTCCCTCATGTTTAGCATATTAGATATGGGGTCTTAAGACGTTCGTTCCGTTAGTTTGGCGGTTTTGAGACCTTTCGCTTCATTTTTTTTAGTTATATGAAGACCTTTCGTGCTCTTTAGGTGTCGATTTTTTCCTGGCGAGCGATAGGAAGCCTCTAATTTTAGAAGGAATCGGCCTTCGGCCCGGACATTTTTCTACAGAAAAAAATAGAAATTGACCTTGAAAGAGGGTTTAAGGGGTGTTTTTATAAGCTTAATGAAGGTCTAGCGAGGAAATTAAAAAATATGTTAATATATAAATACTGTATATAGACCAAAAACCACCTAAATGGCACGAAAGGTCTTAAAGTGGCCAATTATATGGGGGCGAAAGTCTTAAAATGTCAAAACTAATGGGGTTAGTTTAGCCCAGTTGTAAGGATGATGAGGTCTGGGAGAGGGTTGGTGGAGGGTTGGCAGGTAACCTCGGGGGAAATAATAAGTTTTGGAACCTTTTTGGGAGGAGATTAGTTTAGTTAGCTGGGGAGAGGCTTAGGGTTAGTTTCTTGCTCGGTAGTTTCTGTTAATGGAGGTTTTGTGGATCCCCTTCTCCCTCATGTTAACCCCGATTAGTTTTGAGATTTTAAGACATTCGCCTAATTAGTTTGGCAATTTTAGACCTTTAGTGCCATTTATAGATCGATATTTTCCTTGTGAGCGATAGCGAGCGCGCTAGTGTGGAGAAACTGGCATTCGGCCGGTGGATTTTTCTACCAAACAATTACAATAAATAAATACACAAATAAAACAAATAAAACACAAATTTATATCGAAGGGGGTATTGTTTTAAAGCTTACTGGATGTCATGCGAGGACACTAGCATAAATAATAACTAAACAAATAAATAAATCAATATACTGTATACTGTAAATCAATCAATCAATATACTGTATACTGTAAATCAATCAATCAATATACTGTATACTGTAAATCAATCAATCAATATACTGTATACTGTAAATCTGCCCTTCAATTCCCTTTACATTGTTTGTGTTTGAGTAGTAGAGTTGGGGAAGGTAGTTAATGGATACATTATTATTATTATTAACGTTTAACAAATAGCCTTCCTTAATTACCAACCATCATTATGGTCCACCTTATATGCTAAATGATCAGTCTTCTCTCTCTCTCTCTCTATCTCTCTCTATCTCTCTCTCTCTCTCTCTCTCATCTATTTCTGGACTCCTTATGCGCTAAATGATCAGTCTTCTCCCTTAGTCACTCACTCTCACTCTCATTCTATCTTTCTCTCTCATCTATACAGTATAAATGAGTACAAAGGAGTACAAAGGAAATCAAGCAACAACAGATCTAGTGACCCTTCTAGGTTGCTTGACAACGATGACAATGATGTAGGACTACATAACACTATCTAAAAGTTTGCTGATGACTCAAGCATGGGAAATTCAATATTAACCAAAGAAGACAGAAATAAGCTGCAAACGGACTTGAAAATAATAGTTAAGTGATCAGAAAAATGGTAGATGCCGTCCAATATTGGCAAATGTCAGGTTCTACAAATAGATAAACAAAATAATACACAAAGAAAGGCCAACCAATAATTACAACTGCAATAGTTAAAGACCAGGGGGTTCTAATATCTGAACACTTAACCCTTACAGTCCCAGGCCCGAGTATATTCATCAGTAGATAAGTAACTCCCCAGTCCCAGGCCCGAGTATATTCATCAGTAGATAAGTAACTCCCCAGTCCCAGGCCCGAGTATATTCATCAGTAGATAAGTAACTCCCCAGTCCCAGGCCCGAATATATTCATCAGTAGATAAGTAACTCCCCAGTCCCAGGCCCGAATATATTCATCAGTAGATAAGTAACTCCCCAGTCCCAGGCCCGAGTATATTCGTCAGTAATGTACTTTCCTTGTAACTGCCTGTACAACCCTGTAGTTGGTAACATAACTGTTTAAGCACTGCTACCAGTCTGGCAACACTTCTCAGCTTATATAAGACCCGCTGAAGGGTGACTGGGCCAGTCTTGCTCCATCTCTTGAGGGGAAAAGGTGGTCTCTCCTGCCATTTTTGCCACAGTGCTTGGGACTGCAGGGGCTTTTATTACTGTATCCTACGGTATGGCATGGGTTAAGACGTCAGATCAATGTGCTGCAGTACAAGCAAGGCCAATAGAGCACTGTAGTGTGGCAGATATGTGAAAGAATGTGTGGGAATTGTGTGTTTCTTGATATAAGTGTCAAAATTGCCACAGACAATAATAAACGCAGTATAATCAACATTAGCTATAGGGCATCACAGATTTAGCCTATGTTGGCTTTAGCAGCCCCTTTTCAATCAATCTCCAGAAGAGTACTGAAACACAGATATTTACCCCAAACTGTATACTGTGGTAGAGATGTCAAACTAGTCTCAAATGGCTCGTCTGGACAAGGGATTTTTTTTAGGTTCGCTATCGCTTGCTAGGAAATAATCGACACCTAAATGGCAGGAAACGTCTTAAAATGGACAACGAAATGGGGCGAAAGGTGTAAAATCGACAAACTAATGGGCCGAACGTCTTATAAGCTTAACACGAGGGAGAAAGGGGACCAGAACAACGACCCATCTCCCCTTAACCTCAACAGTCCATCAGCCTCACCGTAATTAGTGTATATCACTCGATCCCTTCCAATGATAAATCTGCTGTATGTTATTCTCCCTTTCCAATCACCATATATATTTACCTACTCTTCTTCACCCTTTAACCCTTTCAAGATGATGACGCATTTTGACGATTTTATGCAGCATAGGAAGGATCTGTGGGAATGATGAGGGTAAAGACTGTCTCAAAGGAGTACAAAGGAGTACAAAGGAAATCAAGCAACAACAGATCTAGTGACCCTTCTAGGTTGCTTGTCCTCCAAAACACTGAGGATCAAGTGTCCAAACAGTGGGTTAGAGTGGGTAAGGGAACATTGGAAAGGGAATTACTGCCCTGGAACTAATGTCCGTGGCAGGATTAGGAAGTTAGTAGGGGACAGAGGGGTTAGTAACTGAGGGGGGGATAAAATAAAGTTATTCATTTACAAACGCAGTCAGTCGCGGGTTTGATGCGAGATATTTGTCTAGGCGGAGTTTAAATGAATCAACGGTGATGCAGTCTATAACGTTTCGGGGAAGCCCATTCCACAAGTTGACAACTCGATTGAAGAAGAAATTCTTAGATTCGTGTGAGTTAAAAGATTTACCAATAATTTTGCAACCGTTTCCCCGCGTGTAATTAGATTGGTCGATAGTGAAGTACTTACTACAGTTCATATTGTCGATGCCTTTGATGATTTTGAACACTTGAATTAACACCTTAGGAGCGGCCTAGGCGGTATATAATATGTAGCCACCAGCAGGGTGTTTTTACCCAAAATAGGGCTGTTTATGTGATCATTTTCATGCCTAAATAAGACCCAGAGCGTAAAACAAGTATCTATCCCTGAAAGGGCATAAACAGAGCTTTCCAATGACACCACAATGATCCTTTTATGACCGCTAGTTTTCTTGCAACAACCGCGCAACACGAGTGCAAAAAGCAAGTAATTCGGTACTTTCCCCATACAATTCAGTATGTAGCGAGTGAGAGAGGGAGGGAGGAGGTGGGATTCGTGTCAGTAGGTTCGCCGCGGTGGTCTGGAGCAGTCATACGCTCGCTACTCTCCTGCCACCACTTGTCTCTCTCTCTCAGCAACATTACGTGCTGAAATTGCCACACGACCTATGTCGCGCGCCGCCAGATAGTCCAGATTTATTATACTCGTCTTATGTTGCGCGCCGCTAGTTATGGGTTAAGTCACCTCTTAATCTGCGCTGTGTTAAAGGAAATAGATTTAATTCTCTAAGACGCTCTTCGTATGGTTTGTTCTTTAGGCTAGGTATCATTTTGGTAACTCTACGTTGAACTCGTTCTAACTTGTTTATATCTTTTTGGTAATAAGGGCACCAGGATTGAACGCAGTATTCCAGAAGAGGGCGGACTACGGAATTGTAAAGGGTTAGGATAACTTCTTTGGATTTATGCTCAAATGACCTGCCTATAAAGCCAATTATTTTGTTTGCCTTCTTAACAACTTCTGAACATTGTTGACTCGGTTTTAGGTTACTCGATATTGTTACTCCCAGATCGGTTTCTCTGTTTACATTCTTAAGCTGAGTGCCATTCATCGAATAGTTTGCTTTCTCATTTAGGTATCCGATATGTAGTACTTTACATTTATCTGCATTGAAACTCATTTGCCAAATTTGGGCCCAACATGACAATTTATCTAGATTGTGTTGCATATCGTCAGCTTGTTCTTTTGAGAGTACGCTATTTGCAATTTTTATATCGTCAGCAAATTTTTAGATTGTACAGGTGAGACCCTCATCTATGTCGTTGATGTAAATTAGAAAGAGAATTGGTCCTAGTACCGATCACTGGGGTACCCCGCTACTTACATTGGTCTATTTAGATGGCTTACCGTTTATGACTACTCTTTGCTTTCTGTCGCTGAGCCAATTTTCTATCCATTTCAACAAACCGTCTTGTATTCCATGCGCTTTTAGTTTTAGCAGTAAACGTTTGTGGGGAACTTTGTCAAACGCCTTTTGAAAATCAAGGTATATAATATCTACAGTTTTACTCTCATCGTAGAGGTTGAGGATATCGTGGAAGAAGTCTAAGAGGTTTGTTAAACAGGAACGTTTTTTACGAAAGCCGTGTTGAGTATCTTTAAGTATGTTATTTTCCTCTAAGTGATTTACGAGTCTGTCTCGTATGACCGTTTCTAGCATTTTACATACAACAGAGGTTAAGCTAATTGGACGATAGTTACTGGGTAGGGATTTGCTGCCTTTTTTTAATATCGGTGTTACGTTGGCTAGCTTCCACTGATCAGGCATAGTTCCAGACTGCAAGGATTTATTGAATAGTAATGTCAGTGGTTTGGAGAGCTCATCCTTAGCTTCCTTTAGAACTCTAGGCGAGATTGTATCAGGTCCAGGCGTTTTATTTACCTTGAGTTTATCTAAACAATTCAATACTTCTCTCTCTGTAACGGTGATATTGCTTAGAACATCTGAATTATCAATCTGAATCGGCGATGGTGTAGGGATATCACTGAGGTCTTCTGTTGTAAAAACTGATGCAAAGAAGGTATTGAGGGCATTACTCATTTGTACTTCGTCTTTGGTGTATTCTCCGTTTTCATCGACTAACGGTCCAACAGTTGAAGTAACTACTTTTTTCTTTCTGATATAACTATAGAAATCTTTCGGGTTTGTTTTACTTTGATTCGCAATATGTAACTCTAGGGTCTTTTTACTTTGCTTAATTAACTTTTTGGCTTTGCGTCGTAGCTCTACAAATGTCACCCTTTCTTCGTCATTTTGTCAGGATTTTAATCTATCATTAGCAAATTTTTTAGCAAGCAGGCAGTTTGAAATATCTTTATTCCACCATTTGGGCTTATTATTATGGCCTGAACGCCGTATTTTCGATGGTATACAGTCTTGCACTGCTTTTAGGTAAGTGGTTTCGAATAACTTCCAAGATGTATTTATGTCGTTATTGTTAATTAAAAAGCTCCAGTCAGTTTCTTTAAACATTTCCATTTTATGGAAGTTTGCTTTCTTGAAATTAGGGACTTTTTCGATGCTACTATTTGGTTCGTTACTAATAAACTTTAAAGTGAAAGTTATCGTACGATGGTCGCTGTTACTGAATTCATCACCAACATTCAAATTCTCTATTAATTCTTCTTTTGTTGCAAGTACAATGTCAAGAAAGTTATTACCACGGGTCGGCGTTCGAACAAATTGATAAAGCGAACTCTCTTGCAAGTTCGTATACAAGTCATGTCCGGAGTGTGAAGTAAGAGTATCGCCCCACTTGGTCACAGGTAAATTAAAGTCGCCAAAAATTACGGTATCTTGTGAATTACTTACATCTGCAATTTGTTCGTAAATTTCTCGGTCAGTTTGCACTGATTGAGCTGGAGGTCTGTATATTAATGCAAGTATTATTTTTGTACCTTTATTATTCTTTATTAGCACAAATGATGCGTTGACGTTCACAATTTGAGGTTTTGACAAGAGGGTAGGGTTAAGACTTTCTTTGATATAAAGTAAAACGCCACCTCCATTTCGATTTATTCTGCTTTTCTCAAACATTACATAACCGGGAAGTGAATACTCTGCTAAAAAGTCTCTATCTTCTGTATTGAGCCAAGATTCTGTTATGCCAATCACATCATAATTTTCTGTAAACAGTAGCTCCTCTAAATCTGAAAATTTATTGCGTATGCTACGAGCATTTGCATAGAAAACCTTTAAATTTGTTATTTTAGAACTCACGGAACGCTCTTTAACCCTTATTTAGCGGCGAGCAACATAAGTCGAGTTAAATAAAGCTGGACTATGTGGCGGCGCTCGACATAACTCGAGTGGCAATTTCAGCACGTAATGTGGCTGAGAGAGAGAGACAAGTGGTGGCAGGAGACTAGCGAGCGTATGACTGCTCCAGACCACCGCGGCGAACCTACTGACACAAATCTCAGCTCCCTCCTCCCTCTCTCACTCGCTACATACTCAATTATGTACTGAAAGTACCGAATTACCTGCTTTTTGCACTCGCGTTGCACGGTTATTGCAAGAAAACTATCCATCATACAAGGATCGTTATGGTGTCATTCGAAAGCTCTGTTTATGCCCTTTCAGGGATAGGTACTTGTTTTACGTTCTGGGTCTTATTTAGGCATGAAAATGATCACGTAAACAGCCCTATTTTGGCTAAAAACACCCCGCTGTGCGGTACACATAAATAAACCGCATAGGCCGCTCGTAAGGTGTTAATAATATTTTTGGTTCTTGTCGGATCTACATTTATGTTCATGGCTGTCCTCGGTCCTCGCTGTCTTCGGTCCTTATCGCTGGTGGTCCTTGGTTGCCTCTGTTTTTTTCTTGGCATTGGATGATTTATGTCACTGCTGCTTCTTCTCGGATGGCGTTTTTTGATCCATGGCTGCGGACTGCTTCGTGTAGGAGACGACCAATGCGTGCTGAACCCACAGGGTTTAGATGAGTGCCATCCTTGCGGAACAGAGTAGGCTGGTTGTAGAAGTTGTCCCAGAGGTTGATGAATTCAACTTCTTCCCTCAGACACAAATATTTTAGTCGGCTATTTGTGCTGAAGGCCTTGCCGTAGAATTTGTCAGGTGCGTCGATCTTGGGGAGAATGCCTGAGATGATGATATTCCTTGACTTGTTTTTGTAGTGCTGGATCATCTTGCGATATTTCTCCATCAACTCTTCGGATCTGGTGCGCATGACGTCATTTGAACCAGCATGGATGACAAAAAGGGTATTTTCATTTGCATCCTTTGTGGTATCTTCGAAGGCTTCCACAATGTCGTCCAGTCCAGCTCCTGGGATGCAAAATCTTTTTCGTTGATTTGGGACTCTGTCGCAGAACTCTTCCACCTGTCTTCGTAGGATGGAATCCCCAACGAGCCTGGTCTCTTCTGGTTCGTCTTCCATCTCTACCAATATCTCAAATCTGTTTGACATTGTGACTGGTAGATGAGACCTTTTCAGCGTTGGCCGTGCACCGTTCCTCACTGGTGTAAATCCGGAAACCTGTGGTGGCGGGACTCTACGTACAGGTCGGGGAGAGGAGTGGTTAGAACGGGGGCGAGGGGTTGGTACTGTTCGTGCTAGCAGGCTTCTTGCACGAGGAGTGGGGGAGAGACTAAGGTGAACAGGGCGGCTGTCCTGGTTTGATGTCGGCTCAGGTTCGTCAGAAGCATCTGCTGCAGTGTCTACTGCAGGTGTTGGATTGTTGGCAGATGACGTTGGGGCGGTGGTGGATGCTGGAGTTGAAACAATTGGAGTTAAGTGATACTCCAACGTTGAGTGTTACAAACTCTTGGAGTGATTCCAGCTTCCTGGTGAGGGCGTTGATCTTGTTGTGGGCTTCATCCAATTTTGCTGTCAAATCCTCTCGTTGCTGGCAGAGTCGGCAGACTTGTGGATCGGCAGGAGCAAACATGGAAGCGCCAAACCTACCGGCGCAGTTCGTACAGGCACGAGGCATGGTGACGATCACTTTCTTCAGATCACTTCACTCACTTAAAAACACTTAACTCACTTTAAAAACACTAAACTCACTTTAAAAACACTTCACTCCCTTCAGGTCGCTTCACTTACTTAAATAGGCCTAACCGAAAACAAAAATGTTGAAATACACACAAATAGGTTATCAGCGGTGATAGCCTAACTCACTTAACCCTCTGATTTCCCTTAACCCTTCCTATGCTAAATAAAATCGTCTAATAATAGCCAGAAAACAAAGAAATTGTAATTACATCTTAAAAGGGTTAACACCTTCTGTACTGGCGACGTCTCTTAAATGTTATACTTGCTATATTTAGACGATTGTGTGCAATTTAAGGAGGATCTGTGGTAGCATGCAGGTTTAAGTGAGATAGCTCCCAGCCTGTTAATTGCTGGAGGCCCGGTTTAAACTGAATAACATCGTCTAATAAAAAGTCAGAAAACATAAATGTGTCATCGTATCAGGAAAAGGTTAAGGATTACAAACACCGATAAGGGATTTGACGAATATTTACGTATTCCACGGTAATTACGTAATATTAAAGGGGTAGTGCTTGTTTTTTTAGCTCTTTATTTCTTAATTCATTTATTGTTTAGTTTCTTCGCTAGACCTCCAAGCTTTAAAAAAACACCCCCTAGACCCCTTTTCAAGATATATCTGTACATTGTTCGGCAGTAAAATATACCGGCCGAAGGCCGGTTCCTCTTAAAATTGCAGGCTTAGTATCGCTCCCCAGGAAAAAAAATCGACACCTAAATGGCACGAAAGGTCGAAAATTAACAACGAAAAGGAGCGAAAGGTGATAAAATCAAACTAATGGGTCAAAGGTCTTAACATATCAAAACTAATGGGGCTAAGCATGAGGGAAAAAGAGGGCCAGAAACCCCCACCCCCCCCCTAACTATTTCAGTATTTAAGGACGCCTTATAACACTGTATTCTGGTTATCATTAGACAATGTTATGCAGTTTAGGAAGGATCTCTAGGAATCAAAGTGGTATAAAGTATCTCGACTAACTATCCAGCTCCCACATGTTCTTCCTAAGCTGAATAAAGTCGTCTAATAACAGCCAGAATAAACTGTTGAAACGCGTCATAGTCCTCAAAGGGTTAAGGGGGTAGTGCTTGTTTTTTGGTCGATATATTTATCTATTAATATATTCTTGAGTGTCCTCGCTAGACCTCCATCAAGCTTAGAAAAACACCCCCTAGATCCCCTTTCAAGATAAACTTGTACACTTTACGGTAGAAAAATTTCCTAAAAATTAAAGGCTCGCTAACGCTCGCCAGGAAAAAAATAAACACCTAAAGGGCACGAAAGGTCTTAATGTTGACAACAAAATGAGGTGAAAGGTCTTAAAATCGCCAAACTAACGGAACGAACGTCTTAAAATCTCAAAAATACTATGCTAAACATGAGGGAGAAGGGGGTCCAGAAAAAGCTAGTATTACCCCAATAAGTTCACAGTTGAATTATCACGCTATGATAGTCAGTCATAATTTTATTTCATAAAAAGACATATACATACACTTTTTACAGAGTTATTTACGTAATCTACATTAAGCTAAAAGTCCTTAGCGCATAGTTGGTTCTGTGTTTTGTACATAAACAATTCTTGATCTGATAGCATTGATATCATTTCGCAATAAGTTAGTAAATCCATACTCATGTAGGATTATTTTTTCAACATCCTTTACAAGAAAAGATCTATGTAACATGTAATACATGTTCTTCTCTATAAAACTACATGGCTTTATGAGATTTCTATATACAAATCTTATTTTCATCCAGTTAACCAAATGCCTAAACACCATCACTCCACATTCTCTACAAGCACTGTGGTTGCTCTCCCAGTACTTCATATTCAATATTTTCTTTATTGCCTTGTGGTATCCAATGGAAAACTGCTGAAACGGTATATAACATTTTCTATTATTAAACCAAAGTTCAGCGCCATAAAAATTCAAACAGTAGCTTTGAAATAAATTTAAAAATACTTCAGTACTCGTGTTGCTAAACTTTCTTAAAAGACAATTAAACTCATTGTAAAACTTATTTCTGCATCTTATCATATCCAAGTCATTATTAAGAATACAATCGATTATAAAACCCAAATATTTGTATTCAGAAACAATATTTAATTTGTTATTGTCTAAATATATGAAAGGATTCATTTCCTGTCCATACTTATATTTAAAGATCATACATACTGATTTTGCAGAGTTAATAGATAAGTCTAGTTGTTTAATTTCATGATCCATAATATCTATCAATGTTTGCAGACCTCTAACCGAAGGAGCCAATATTACAAGATCGTCTGCATAGGCGATCACATTGCTGACTTGTAAACCTAGTCTACAGCCTACATTACTTGCAGATAATTTACTTAATAAGTCATCAATATAAATTGAAAACAACAAGGGAGATAAAACCCCACCCTGTCTCACTCCATTTTTCATAGTCCATTCAGTTGAAATTGAATCTTTAAATTTGACAACAACATGTTGGTTTCTGTAAAAGTAAAATAAAATATTAACCAAGAAATTTGGTAATCCTAGTTTTAAAAGCTTATTTGCAAGTTTGAAATGATTCACCTTATCAAAAGCTTTTGTCTGGTCAATAAAACATGAAAAAACATTAGATCCCTCCGTGGTGTACCTTAAAATAGTTTCCTTGAGAATTAAACATGCAGTAGAAGTACCTCTCTCTGAATCCATGCTGCCTATCATTTAAACTAACATATCTTAAAATGTTGTACTTCAAGCAGTATTCAAATACCTTCAATAATATTGGCGATAACGTAATTGATCTATAATTATCAAGTGATGTATTATCTTTATACTTATCTTTCAATAAGGGTACCATAATTCCAAAGTTCATTCTTACAGGCATACAACCATGTACAACACAAGAAGAAATCAACTTTGCAATTACTACTATCAATTCGTTTGTACAATAATTTAAATGAAAAGAATGTATATTATCTGGGCCAATACCACAATTGAGGTCAGATATTGCTGTAGATACATCATGACTATTTACCTTACCAAATATTTCACCGTCACGTACATTTTTCACCAATTTATCTATCATGAAGTCATCATCATTCTGACATTTACAATCATCATATACATGTTTACACTTATTGGAAAATTTCTCTACAATACATTTTGGGTCACATTCTCCATCTATTTTCATACTTACAAAAACTTTATTATTCTTTATTTGTCTAACCTCTTTCCAAAATGATTTCAAATTGTTATTAGATAGAGATTGAGCTAACTTATTTGTTCTAATTTGAGACTCATTTTGTTTAACTTGTTTCAATACATTCCTAAAGTCCTTTCTAGACTCCTTCATTTCTTCTAACTCAACTCCTGCAAGTGGACTTCCCCTATTCTTCCAAGTTAAAAACTTACTTCTCGCAAACTTATGCATATCCTTAATTTCATCATTCCAACCTGGTATAACTTTATGCCTTTTTAATGGTTCTTTCTTAAACAAAGAAGATGAATTAAGTAACAAACTAATTATACTGTTATAAATTAAATTTAATTCCTTGATATGCTGTTCATTATTACATCTATATACACTGCAGTCCAAGCAATTAAAACTTGATATATCCAATTCACTTAGATAATGATTAATATTTGATCTATATATCTGTAAATTATCCACAATAGACAGTTTTTGCCAGTCGATGAATTCTGACGGTTCAATGTGTACATCTACTATACCAACATTACATATGTCAATGTTTAGCTTACATGCCAGGGGAAAGTGATCATAAAGGGCCATATCATACCTTATAGTAATATCATCTATTATTTCGTTTAGACTCTCACTTACTGCTATATGATCAAGCCAACTGGTTGTATTCTTTGCAGGACATAAATATGTAAACGAATCATTCTGCATTGCCTCAACATCACTAAATATAAAGCACTTGCTAATAAATAAATTAATAATATCTTTCCAAAACCTACCTTTAGTTGGACTAGCATTAAAATCTCCTGCAATTAAGACATTGTTGCAGTGTTGTTCAGCTATAAAATTATCAAGAGTGGCTATTGTATTTCTAAATTCATCTAAGGAGTCCTCGTCTTGCTTGTCACAAGGTAGGTATACATTCACTATAAATATTTGTACATCTCTACATTTCATTATAATCCCAATTATTCTTTCATTACAATACACAGAATCAATATTATTACTAAGTGAATTTTTCCATAATATGGCAACACCTTTTGAAGGACGACCCTCTACTATGCCTTCGTTACTCCTATCTTCCACACATGCGATTGCATCAAATGCATCATTGATTGTTCTTAAAACATTTAAGTCTTCTTTCAATAACATTATTTCTTGTAAAAGAATGATATCGTATTCCATAGTCAATAACTTTACTGCCTCAATATTATTTCTTACAGAATTACAGTTATATGATACAATCTTAGCCATTAATATGTATGTTTAGGTTTATAGTATTTTCTAACAATTACATGGTTCGGCCAACACTCCGGACGAAACAAATCATCCCTCTTACTCATTGCAACAGTTATTTTAAATGACTTCCATTCTCGTTCAAATTTAGATTCAAGCTCACAGCATTTTACACTTTCAATGTTAAATTCATCCGATATATACTTAGTAATATCAACAACGCTAGTGTCACAGTCAGCATTCCCAATGTAAATATCTCCTGATCTTTCAGAGCCTTTAAACCTAGATTGAGTAACGTTTTTTGTTCCTCGTACACCAGCACCACATGCTGATCCATTTTTCTGTGCGGCTGTTGGGTAGGGGGGACTGAGGCATTCCTACCGCGCCGACTCTTAACTTGTTGAAAGCCATCATCATCCAGGACACCACGTCCTGTTTCTCCTCTTTCACCTTTACTGTAACTGTTCTTGGATCTCATATACTGCAGGGGCTCAACAGATTTCTCCTTCGACCGTGTTACCTCATGTTCTAGTTCGAGAATACGAGATGACTTCCTGATCGCACCATTTCCAACAAACTGTTTCTGCTGTTTATCTCCTGTTGTAGGCGATGAAGGAGCAGTGCCACGTGAGCTCTGTTCCTCACACAGTACCTCACTGTAGGTAGGCAGTTGTAGAGGTGAGGCTACACTATCAAACTGACTGTCACGTTGCTGACTCAGTGGTAGAGCGGATGGTTCACCAGTCATCTTCAGTAACCCCTCCATTTCCCTCTCATAAGCACTAATAGTTTTATGTCCAACACTACTGTCATCATGGCCTGTTAGTAACTTATCAAGATTCTCCACTAAGATACTGTCTCTCCGTAGATCACTATTTCTACTCCTCTGCTTGATATCTTTAAGTATCCCCTTTATCTCCAGTAGTTCTTCCTTAATAATATAGTTATCTTCTACTAATCCAACATTTTCAATACGTGACTCTTTCAGTGATTTTACTTCACCTTTAAGTTCACTAATTTGATCAATTAACTCCTTGATATAACCTCCAATGACATCAAAACCATTTGATGGTGGAAAACCATCAAAGTTAGCAGTGACAAATTTAGGCAATTTTACATTTTCGTTGTCACATTTCTCAAAAAGATCAATAATGTCAATAAAGTTCTCCCTTGTCTTACTGTCAGATCTTCTCCACACAATCTTTTGATTCATCTTATTATAGAACACTTCTTTAGCGTTTTTAATGTCATTTTCATTGTAGAACACAGTGCATATATTTACAATTTGATCCTTGCTCTTTGAATGCCTTGCTGTAGAGACATAGGCCAATACAGAATGTTCTATATACTCACAGTCTGCCATTATTATTTCACTACACATGACCTGGTATACAAAACAACAATCCGTAGGCACCGCAAAAATCCAATAAAAAGCAACTATTCTTGTTTACATGGCTGAACATCCATAATTGTCACAATTTACCACCCTCACTGCTTCATAACAATGAAGTGGGCCCGGTAAGGTAGAGGCAGGAAACACGGGTGACACAGCCCCACACCAGTCAACCACCACCATCGTTCTCACTGTGCAGCTCGGTCTCTTCCGATCCTCGCTAGGCAGCTTGGTGAAGGCTCCAGTTCCTCCTCTACAGCCTCAGTCTTACTCCGTACTGGTCAGGAACATGGACTGCCAGGTGAAGGTTTAGGACTTGGAGGGAAGGACTGCCGAGGAAAGCTACTGAAGGGCGCCAACTCCAGAGACCCTTATTCCATTTTGACGACACACCAGAGTCTGGTCATCTGCACCCTCCTGGTGAAAACAACTGCCAAGCGACGAAGCCAGCCCAGCATCAATCAAAACATGGCTGGCGGACAGTACTTAATTCACCTTTCCTCTCCGTATACGTTCCGATATCACTATGATAGATAGATAGATAGATAGATAGGTAGATAGATAGATAGATAGATAGGTAGATATATATGTAGATAGATAGGTAGATAGATAGATAGATAGTACATTGTAAGTAGACAAATACAAAGATAGACAGATAGACGCAGGGAAACAGTTAGATTGATAAGTAGATAGATAGATCGATAGATATAGATAAATATATGCAGCAAGACAGTTAGAATGATAAGTAGACAAATATATTGATAGATACATAGACGCAGAGAGACAGTTATAATAAGTAGACAAATATATTGATAGATACATAGACGCAGAGACAGAATGACAAGTGGACAATAACATAGATAGATTGGTAAATAGACGCAGAGAGACAGTTGGAATAATATGTAAACAAATACATAGCTCGATAGATAGACAGCTTGAATAATATATATACCAATAGATATATCGATAGATACACAGCTAGAATAATATGTAAACCAATAGATATATCGATAGATAGACAGCTAGAATAATATGTAAACCAATAGATATATCGATAGATACACAGCTAGAATAATATGTAAACCAATAGATATATCGATAGATAGACAGCTAGAATAATATGTAAACCAATAGATATATCGATAGATAGACAGCTAGAATAATATGTAAACCAATAGATATATCGATAGATACACAGCTAGAATAATATGTAAACCAATAGCTATATATATAGATAGACAACTAGAATAATATGTAAACCAATAGATATATCGATAGATAGACAGCTAGAATAATATGTAAACCAATAGATATATCGATTGATAGACAGCTAGAATAATATGTAAACCAATAGATATATCGATAGATAGACAGCTAGAATAATATGTAAACCAATAGATATATCGATAGATAGACAGCTAGAATAATATGTAAACAAAGATAGATAGACGCAGAGACAGTTACAATGATCAGTAGATAAAGACATATATAGATAGATCGATAGATAGATAGAAGCAGAGAGACAGCTAGAATAATATGTACACAAATACATATATCGATAGATACACAATGAGAGACAGCTAAAATGATCAGTAGAGAAATACATAAATAGATAGATAGAGAGATAGATGCAGAGAGACAGTTAGAATAATAAGTAGACAAATACATCGATAGATAGATAGACGAGCCAAATTCCCTGGCGGAGGTAGCAAGCCTGTGGGCTGATGATCACCTCCCTCGCTGCCCTCTCAGAGACAGATATTATCTCACCCTGGCCACTTCGGGGGCCCGAGCATCTGGAACGGCTTCGGTCTACTGAACTCGGAACTGTTCGGCCAGAAAGTCTGGGGAACAACAACAACAACAACGTCAGCTAAAGGGCAAGATATAACAACAAAATAATAGGGATTGATTAATGCTTCTAGATATAGGCTACACTTGTTGACCTAAACAGTTTGATTTACTCTTCTTAACTTACATTTTATTTACTATTTATCTATTGCCAGGACGCCTTAATCCCTGAAGGGGTGGACACGAATGAATCGCCTCCATTTACCTCTGTTCCCTCTCAGCCGGTGCCCATCTTCCTACCCAATACCACTCTCACTCATATATCTCTCAACTCCATCCTTCCACCTAACTCTCGGTCTGCTTCTTCCTCTCTGCCCTTCCACCTCACTCTCGTGCACTCTCTTAGTCATTCCCTCATTCCACAAGACCGAACAACCTCAAGGTGTTCCTTTTCACACCCTCCAGCACATCCACATCCACACCACAACTCTCTCGTACTTCTTCATTTGTCTGCCTATCTCTTCATGTAACTCCACGAGCACTTTTCAAATATCTCACTTCCACCCCCTCTCACTCTTGATTTATGTCTCTCCAACAACGTCCATGCTTCCTTGTCACCGCTTTCAGCGTTCCTACAACCCTCTTCCCCTGTTGCACCCTCTCCTGCACTTCATCCTCCATACTCCCATCTTTACCCCATAACCTGTCTGTTCAACCTCACCTAACACTCTGTGAATGTACCCCTGTCAAAGACCATAACCTTACTCTTCCCCACATTTACCTTTAGGTTCCATTTCTCACACACAGTTCAATACCAGGCACTGCAACTTCCACTCATTATCACTCATCAGAACTGTATCATCAGCAAACAGCAGTACAGATAACTTCCACTTACTTCCTTCCCTTATCAGAGGTACATCAACATCCACTGCTCTTCCTTGTATTTCGTTGATGACTCCATCCATATATATACCGGTAGCCTACTGAACAACCATTGGGACATCACACACCCTTGCTTTAACCCAACAATCAGATAAAATAATTCGCTCTGTTCATTCTCCACAGACACTGCCACCTCTGCACCCTCATACATGCTCCTCAATACTTTAAGCAACTTACCATCTACTCCGAATAATCTTAACACTTTCCACAATCCTTCTCTATAAAGTTTCACAGGCTTTCTCCAAGTCCGATGTTCTCAGTATACTGTATATGCAAGAATATAAATATTTAAATATATCAAATCAAATCATACTACTGACTGACAATAATGGGAAAGTATATGTTGCTATTTTGTTTAGTTTGACTTCAATACCACTTAGAATATCACTATACCCTGTTCCAAATAGGTAGGCTAGAAATCGTGAACCCTATGCTCTGTAACTAAAAAAGGGCAAGAGCAAATGGGCTGTAAATGTCCACACTTATTCTCTGGCTGACCCTTCTCAAATGGTAAAATGTTAGCTGGATTACTCCAGTCATATGCGAGTTATAGAAGTTATATGCCCAAGAGTTTTGGCCTACATATTTGGGACAGGTTATAGTAACTTCCTTTACAAATACCAAGGTGAAATAGTTGTTTAAAGATTATGCCATTACAGTGTCAGAGATTTGTAGTTAGTCTGTTGGATCCTAGAGAGAAGAAGAGAGGATAAATGAGATGGCATAAGGAAAGGAGAGAAGGAGATTAAGGAGACTAAAAGAGATATAGAGATACAAAATGAAACGGAAGATACGAGTGAGGAGAAGACGAAAGAGGAAATAATTAAGGAGATAGAAAGATACAAAGATATATACAAACACAGACGGAAGATGGGAGAGAGGAAAAGAGGAAAGTGTAGATACAAATAATGTGGGCACAAAAGATGAGACGAGAAAATAACACAAAGAAAGAAAGCCAGCAAAAATCACCAATAATATGAATTAATTAAAACGTAAAAGACGAAACAAGAAAATAAATATCACAAAGAAAGTAACCAGGAGAAAATCACCCACAAAAGAATTAATGACAAACGTACAAAATGAGACAAGATCATTAATAACACAAGAAAAGAAAGCAAGCAAAAATAACTAAAGAAAAACCAGACTTAATCACAAACGTTTTATGCAAAGAGAGGGTAATAACTAATATTATTTTCTCGTAACCTTTGTTTTTTTTTCTTTTTCTTGGGGATATACGATACCTGTCGTCATAAACCGAGACTTTATGCTTCACAAAGAGAGAGAGAGAGAGAGAGAGAGAGAGAGGAGAGACAGAGAGAGATAGAGAGAGACAGAGACAGAGAGAGAGAGACAGAGAGAGAGAGAGAGACAGAGAGAGACAGATACAGAGAGAGAGAGACAGATACAGAGAGAGACAGAGACAGACAGAGAGAGAGAGAGAGAGAGAGAGAGAGAGAGAGAGAGAGAGAGAGAGAGAGAGAGAGAGAGAGACATAGTGAGAGAGAGAGAGAGAGAGAGAATGTTCGTAAACATTATCTTAGTATATATTTTTGTCTTTTTCTCTACTACTATAATACTGTTGTTGTTTCTTGGAGATAAATCACTAACCTATATATTATACAGATGGTGGAGAGAAGTTAGACAGGACATGATTTAAAGGGAGGTTTTTCGTTTGTTCCCTAGACCTTCATCATACTTAAAATGTCACTCCCTGGGCCTCCTTTTAAGATAAATGTGAAAATTTTGCGATAGAAAAATTTCCCAGCCGAAGGCCGATTCCTCTTAAATTACAGGTTCGCTATCGCTCGCTAGGAAACAAAATCGACACCTAAATGGCACGATAAGTCTTAAATTGACAGTAATGGGCCAAATGTTCTTGAAATCACCAAACTTATTATTTCAAAAGCAATGGGGCTAAACATGAGGGAGAAAAGGGCCCAGAAAAAAAATATCTCAAGTGTAAATCTCCCCCTAAGAAGTAAGAATAATATTACTAGACTATAAATGTGCTTCATTAATAGAGCACATGAACATTAACCTTTAGACGATACATTGATTGTATTGAGTATTGTTCACATGTGTGGGGAGGTTCCTCTCACACCACTCTCCTAGACAAGGTTGAAAGGAAGGCCTTTCGTATCATTAACTCCCGTCCACTCACCAACTCTCTGCAATCTCTCTCTCTCTCCGCCGCAATGTTGCATCTCTCTCGCTATTCTATCGCTACTATAATAATCAGTGTTCCTCAGAGCTATCCCAGTGCATACCACCTCCTTTACGTAGGGCACGTGGTACCCGTCTTGCAACTCAATCCCACCCCTACTCTGTGCAACTCTCCAACCCAAGAGTGAAACGTTACTCTCAAACTTTCTTCTACTCAACAGCTGAGCTCTGGAACTCTCTCCCAGAATCAGTCTTTCCCGCTTCCTATGACTTAAATTGCTTCAAACTCTGTGTGTCCAGGCATTTTGGCTCGAACGTCCCTTGATTTTGGCCCTGTCACTCTTTCAACTATGGGGGAGGCACTCGCTATAGGCAGTTATGCCTTTTGCCTCCCTCAATCACATAGAAAAAAACAAAAAAACAAAAAAACATGACGCATTTCTTGTGTGTATTCTGGCTACTGTTGGATTATTTTATTCAGATTAGGAAGGGTATGTGGAAATCGCCAGAGTAAGCCGATATGATGACGCCTTTCTTTTCTGAATTATGGCTATTGTTAGATTATTGTATACAAATTAGGAAGGATATGTGGAGGTCGCTAGAATAACCCGTCAAATACGTCATAATTTTCAAAAGGTTAACAAGTAAAATGAAGCAGAGTGTTGAGTTGGGATGTAGTATAAACTGACAACACATAAACAAGGCCAGGAAGTCACATTGATTCAACCTCTAGATTGTACAGTCCCTTGATTAAGAGGAGGCAGACCGTTTGTTTGGTCTATTAATTAATTTATTCATATATTTTTTTAGTTTTCTCCCTAGACCTCCATCAAGCTTAGACAAACACACCCTAGACCCCCTTTCAAGATAAAGTTGTACATTTTTTCGGTAGAAAAATTTCCCGGCCGAAGGCCGGTTTCTCTTAAAATTGCAGGTTCGCTTTCGCTCGCCAGGGAAAAATCGACACCTAAATGGCATGAAAGGTCTTAAAATTGACAACGAAATGGGGCGAAAGGTATTAAAATCGCCAAACTAATAGGCCGAACGTCTTATAATCTCAAAACTAGTGGGGCTAAACATTAGGGAGAAGGGGTCCATAAAAACGGTCTGCCTCCCCTTAACCCCTTTCACCACCATGACGTAGTATTCATTATATTCTGGTTACCATTAGACGATATTCTTTAGTATATAATCTACCTCTATGACTCAAATGGGTGAATACGATAATAATAACATAGTAACATAGGTCCTTCTGAAACTGCACAAAATGGTATAATTTTAACCAGAATCAAAGGTAAAAAGGCATCATGGTGCTGAAGGGGTTAAATACTAATTCATTGCAAGTAAACTACCTTAAAATTGTATGATAGTTGTAATTGTATGATAGTTGTAATTGTATGATAGTTGTAATTGTATGATAGTTGTAATTGTATGATAGTTGTAATTGTATGATAGTATAAACTGACAACACATAAACAAGGCCAGGAAGTCACATTGATTCAACCTCTAGATTGTACAGTCCCTTGATTAAGAGGAGGCAGACCGTTTGTTTGGTCTATTAATTAATTTATTCATATATTTTTTTAGTTTTCTCCCTAAACCTCCATCAAGCTTAGACAAACACACCCTAGACCCCCTTTCAAGATAAAGTTGTACATTTTTTCGGTAGAAAAATTTCCCGGCCGAAGGCCGGTTTCTCTTAAAATTGCAGGTTCGCTTTCGCTCGCCAGGGAAAAATCGACACCTAAATGGCATGAAAGGTCTTAAAATTGACAACGAAATGGGGCGAAAGGTATTAAAATCGCCAAACTAATAGGCCGAACGTCTTATAATCTCAAAACTAGTGGGGCTAAACATTAGGGAGAAGGGGTCCAAAAACGGTCTGCCTCCCCTTAACCCCTTTCACCACCATGACGTAGTATTCATTATATTCTGGTTACCATTAGACGATATTCTTTAGTATATAATCTACCTCTATGACTCAAATGGGTGAATACGATAATAACATAGTAACATAGGTTCTTCTGAAACTGCACAAAATGGTATAATTTTAACCAGAATCAAAGGTAAAAAGGCATCATGGTGCTGAAGGGGTTAAATACTAATTCATTGCAAGTAAACTACCTTAAAATTGTATGATTGTTGTAATTGTATGATAGTTGTAATTGTATGATAGTTGTAATTGTATGATAGTTGTAATTGTATGATAGTTGTAATTGTATGATAGTTGTAATTGTATGATAGTTGTAATTGTATGATAGTTGTAATTGTATGATAGTTGTAATTGTATGATAGTTGTAATTGTATGATAGTTGTAATTGTATGATAGTTGTAATTGTATGATAGTTGTAATTGTATGATAGTTGTAATTGTATGATAGTTGTAATTGTATAGTTGTAATTGTATGATAGTTGTAATTGTATGATAGTTGTAATTGTATGATAGTTGTAATTGTATGATAGTTGTAATTGTATGATAGTTGTAATTGTATGATAGTTGTAATTGTATGATAGTTGTAATAATGATTCCTATAATAATTACCAAACATAAAACCTCTTCTCACTCATGCTTAGCCCCATTAGTTTTGAGATTTTAGACATTAGTTTGGCGATTTTAAGACATTTCGGAAATGGGCAATGCAGTGCAGAGGAAGTGCTTTCTATGAAAGAAAACAATACAAAAACACACACATAAAACCTGCGCGTGATCGTCAAATTAACGCTTAACTGAGCTATAAAACACCTTTTAAGGGGGGAGGGTCGTTTTTCTTGTCCCCCTTCTTCCTCAAGTTTAGACCCATTACTTTTACAATGTTAAGACATTCGTCCCATTTTGTTTTCAATTGAATGACCTTTCGCCCCTTTTCTTTGTCATATTTAGACTTTTCGTGTCATTTAGGTGTTGAAGTTTTCCTGGCGAGAGATAGCGAGCCCGTATTTTTAGAGGCCGGGACATTTTTTCTATCGACAAATGTACAAATTTATCTTTAACTTAAGGAAGGTCTTTAAGCGGGTGATTTTTAAGTTTGATGGAAGTCTTGGGAGGAAACTAAAAAATAAATAAATATATAGATAAATAAATGAGCAACTAAATACGCCCATCCCCCCTTAATTCAGCTACCCCCAGGAATGCTGATAGGTGTATGAACAGTATGATGTCAAATGAGGCCAAATATAACGATGTCGACCAAACCCAATGATAATCCTGAACACTAATACTTGAGTGAGTACATACCTCCACCAAGCCGGCAGTGTCAAGAGGCGTGTATTTATCACCACAAAACACCTGGAGGAAGAAGAAAAATACATGATTAATCTTTCTAGTGCTTGAAATGTCGGGTGAACGAAGGGAATTTAACCCTCCCGAAAATCTCCAGCCGGCGCGGGGATTCGAACCGTGGTTAGTGACCTCAGTAGGTCCGGTAACCCCAGGTCTGCGCGCTAACCCGCTCTGCCACCTCGGACGTTAATAGGATAGTAACCTTAGTCCTCCTTGAAAGAACCAGGTTGATAGTCTCGTGGATATCATCACGTGATGGGTTTCTTAGACTTCACCATCATGGCTATTTTACACTACCCCAAACGTCAACTCGGGTAGCAGAGTATTTGGGTGGTGGGATTTTTGCGAGGGCATTACAGTGCTAATTAGGTTTTTCGTTAATGATAAAATAGAAATGTTCATTTGCACACGCACACATACACACACACCCACACATACAACGGATGTAACGCTTTCCTACATACATACACAAATTGACGCACACAGACAGAATGAGCATACGTCACACGCAAACACATACAAAGAACGAGCATACGTCACACACACACACATACAAAGAACGAGTTTACGTCACACTGTTACGATCCAGGTTCTCAAAGACACAGGGCTCTTCAACATTGGACTAGATAATGGCAAAATGCAACAACGGTAACACTAGATCCAACCCCTGCCTTAAACACTGGAAAACAAAACACCATTACCGCCCTGAGTCGTGCCTGGACCACGAGGTATCCTATGACTCGGTAACTGGTGCACACACACTAGGCTGACGCTCGATGAAACAGCCTATTCTCAAACAGTAAAAGATTACTCGTTTAGGTTACACAAAGAAAAGATAAGTAACGTGATTATTTAACGTTACGGTAGATACTCAAATAACTGGCACTCCTGTATTAAAGAAAGTGCAATGCTAGTCCTGCAACATCAACTGGAAACTTCTGAAATAAGTCTGATGCTGGGAAGATGTTCGTAAAGAATCTTGAACAATTATAATGCAGAATACGGGTCACAATAAATACTAGGACATATAGTAATAATAGGCAGGCGAATAATAAAGACTGCGCAAAGGTAGTAATGCTCGACAACTAAAGAAATGCTTCATGACACAACGCAACAGCCTACTAGGGTTGTGCAACTCAACAACAACCTCGGCTCAAAAGTGCAGTGAATAATAATGTGGCATACATATAATAATGGGGGCTTATCTCTAACCAGTGTCTGCTCGGTTAATAAAGTCTAGCTGGGGTATCAAGGCAGGGCAACAATGGGCGAGCATGCGGCTCGTAGCCTAACGTTGTCCGAAGGTGGTATAATGAAGATTACGTTATATGACGGGGATGCTCTCTTGATAAATCTAGGTCTCTAGTACCTAGTTCTATCCTGGCGATCCCTCAGAAGTCAACACAAAGAGGCAGCACTATGTTGTGAGGGATAGGCTATGGCCCTCTCACACCACAGTGCTGTGCTCGCAAAGTAAACCCACCCGAAGACAACCTAGGCTCCCACAGTACCTGTCGATGTCGTGCAGGGCTTAGCTAACACTGCACACATCGGAGACAACGACACAGTAACCTTACCCCTAGTCTAGCTTTAAATAACTAAGCAGAATCACTCAACACCCTGCCAGGGAGACATATACCGGTCTACAACCTTCCCGAGAAAGGACACACACGGAAAAGTCCGTGTCTCCAAACCTCATTAAAGCCTAATACATAGAAATATCTGAGAGCTTCGCGTACAATACGACTGGCCGACGGTGAACGTCTATGCTGAATCCAGAAGGGATGTTGAGTTTAATAAAGATTAGAGAATGAGAAAGGAGAAGTCGAGAGAGAGAAATAGTATGCAAAGTGGCGAGTATGGGGGACAGAATTGCAAAGGATGTAGACGATACGCGTGTCAGGCCAGCTCTGAGCTTGGTAAAAAACATGAGGCCGCGACGGGAAGGGACTAGTTGACCACCCGGCCGCCAACGCCGTCAGCGCCCAAGCGGGCCGCGTGATAGCTCACCCCACTGCCAGGTGTACCCCGTCACCCTCTCTCGCTCACCTCTCACACAAGCAACATTTATATTATATCGAATATAAAATACAAGGCGCGGTCACAGACCAAAACAAAGACCATTTCTAGACTGTCTGTGGCAACACGACACTAATAACATAAAGCAGATCATTCTAGGACAACTGTAGCCCATCCCCCCATCCTGGCGAGCGCTAGCGAGCTGCAATGCCCCACGCAACCATTCTGCTAGCGCCGGGAGACGTCACACCCCCCCCCCAAGATATTGGACACTCAACCATGAGCCCATATCTGAACAGGCAGAATGTCGCTAGAATCTGCCACTCCTAACCACTCTGCCACTCATGGAATGCAAGCTCAGTCTCCTCAACTAAAAAAAAAAAAAAATAATACAACAACATTTATATATAAAAAAAAACAAATCTTATCACCCTTCCCAAACATAATACATTAATTCATAACATTGTGCTCCCAGAGCGAGCTCTAAGAAGCACAGCCTACTGAGGGAAAATCATCTGCCCTCAGTACTCAGCTACAATATTATCTTAAAATTAATTATCAAAAAGAAAGAGTTTTTTATTTAATTTTTCGTATTTTATTTTAATGTTGTTTTGGCGGCTACTATAGATGTAGCCTAACTTTCTTCAAATCAAAGCCAACAACTCCTGCCCTGCGACCCTACGCTGATGCTACACACGCGAGCCAACAAGCACCAGCGCAAAAATACACCGCGAGCCAAGACAGGAGGCTATACCAACATACTGTGGTAGCCTACCCCGGATCCTCCACCCGCGACAGACACTGACTGAACAGCGAGGGTTCTCCTGCAAACAAAGCCAAAACATTATCAGTGCCCCCAGCATGCCACACATCCAACTTGTGTTCCGGCAGCACAACAACACCTGACACTGATAAACTGTCCAGTTCATCGCAAGACTGGCACTTCTCTTCGCTCTTTCCGGCAAAGGGGCCTGCCAATAACCCTTCACTAGTTCTACCTTCGTGATGAGCGAGGCAGCCCCGAAGCGGTCTATGGTGTCGTCAACTCAGGGTAATGGATAGGCGTCTGTCAGGGATAATGCTTCCACACTCTTGCAATCAACACACACACGGACTCTGCCACCAAACTCAGGTTGCAAAGCCACTGGCAACGACAACTCACGACATTCCTCATCCCTCAGACCCCCGCTCCACACGCCGTCCAGCTCCGCCTTCACAACAGGCTGTCGAGCAGGATTCACACGGCAGGGAACCAACTCGAGCTTTGCACTGTCTCCAGCCTCCATGTCGGATTCTACCCCGTACATCAGGCCTGGAGAAGCAACAAATATGCGGACGGACTGCCACAGCCTAGTGAACAACTCCTCCCGTCGCTCAGGAACAAGAGGCTGCAACTTATCTCGCAGAACAATATGCCTAGTGCCCTCCCACATCTCCTTCACCATGTGGAGAGGACCCCTCACCTGATGCCCGAAAACAAGCTCATTCGGACTGAAACCGAGACTCTCTCCAGGTACTTCTCTTGCCGCGAACAAAACATACGGCAGACCAAGGTCCCAATCCTTTCCGTTCTCTGCGCAATAACATCGAAGCATGCTTGTCAGCGTGGCGTGCCACCTCTCCAACACCCTTTGACTCTCCGGGTGAAACGCAGAAGAGACGACAGTGCTGATGCCATGCTGAATAATAGTTTGTTTGAACAGATTAGATGTAAAATTAGAGCCTTGGTCCGATTGCACCTCTTGCGGGTAACCATACCGCGAGCAATACAAGAGCAGGTTCCGGACAACAGTTTTCGCTGTGCCATTTCTCATTGGATATGCATCAGGATAACGAGTGGCCACATCCATGATAGTTAATAGAAATTTATTACCGGCACTAGTAGGGGGTAGGGGTCCGACCATATCAATGATGACCTTACTGAAGGGCGGTCCACTGACAGGAATGGGGTGCAACGGGGCTCTCGGAATTGTTTGGTTAGGTTTTCCAACCCTCTGGCACGTATGACACCTTGCTATCCAGGTTACCACCTGCCCCTTCAACCCCGGCCACCAAAACAATTTTTCTAAAGCCCCCACCGTTTTTCTCACCCCTAGATGTCCTGCCAGTGGTATGTCATGCGCCAACCTCAGTAGGTTATCCCTGTACTCCCGTGGCACCACCAACTGGTCCACTACTCCGGACCCCTCTTGCCAACTACGTTTAGGGTCTTGAAAACGCCTATAGAGGATGCCTTCTAAATAAAAAAAATCTCCTGGCTGTGCATCGCCGTCCTCGTCGAGCTCTACAGCTCCATTAGCACACGTTTGGAGCTCAGGGTCCTCTAGTTGCAACCGACGTATATCTGAGGGTGCCAAGCGATCTAACTGCTCCCGGAGCAATGCATGACCTTCCCCGATACTGGGCTGCTCCCTCTGTCTCTCTCGATGTACATAATGTTGCTGTCGTGGAGACTCGTCATGCCCAGCCTCGTCACTCTCGATGACAGGCCCAGGGGCTACTCCAGAATTAAGTAATGGTGCTAATACTGAATCACCCAGGAGAGCCGCCGAGTCAAAACTCTTAAAACCAACTCCAGCTTTAGCCTCCTCCTGTTGATCGTTCCTCCGCTGGTCTGAAGACGGAGGACTAGGCTGTGACACTTTAGCTGCCCGAGCTCGGGTGACAACACACGCCATGGGTTGTGTCTGGCACCGCTCGACCCACTCTTGCTCTTCCCTACTCACGTCGGCCGGCCTCTCGGCAACGACTAAGGGTAGAACCTCAGAAGCGGGCATTGCAAAGTCGTTGCCAAGAAGAAGGTCGACGCCCTCCACTGGCAGTTTCTCCACAATCCCGACATCCAATTCACGTGCCACACCATCCACCTCCAACTCCAACCGCACCAGCGGGTATGACCGAGTTGCATTAATACCCTGCACCACCACCACCCGAGCCGCGTTTATAGGGTAGCCAGTCAAGTTTTTCATCAGAGTCTGGGAAGCACCTGTATCACGCAAGACCTCTACTCCATGCTTGCTCCCCGCCCACATCACGCAACCCCGCCCTCTATGGTCGCAAAAAACATCCTGAGCAGGGTTCGAGCCTCCCAGGTGCTTCTGCATTGGCTGTGCCTCAGCCTCTGACTAACTGCCCCGGGCAAACTCAGATGACTTCGGAGACACACCAATGTTGCAGGCCAAAGACACAGCTGCTGTAGGTGGTTTGCTAGGACAGACTCTTGCAAAGTGCCCCTTTTTATGACAATGAAAACACTCCAACTCCCCTTTGGGCTTCCCTTGGTACTGGGAAGGGCCCGGCCCCTTCTTAAATGGGACGGTGCTAGTCTTGTGGTCAGTCTTGGTATCATGGCCTTTGTACTTGTTTGCATAAGGTATATCACTAACTCGGGGGGGTGGGGCGTCACTCCCCTTGTTACCTGCCTCACTACGCTGGGCAGACCCGCACCCACGAATTAGTGATAGCCGGAGGTCAGCCATCTCAGCTGCCTCCTGTAGAGTTTTTGGTTGCTTTTCTTTAAGGTTTAACGTCAGGTCGCCGCCCGTTCATTTGAAAAACTGCTCTAAAAGCACCAACTGTTTAATGTCGTCAAACGTAGTAGCTTTCTCCGACCTCAGCCAATTCCCAAAAGCATCGGACAGCTCCCGGGCATGCTCCAAAAAGGTGCTCTCCCGACCCTTGGTAACACCCCGGAACTTCAACCTGTACGTCTCTGGTTGTAGTTCGTATGCTCTCAGGACAGCCTCCTTGAGTTCCTCGTAGATAATGCACGACTCTATCGGCAATGCATCATAAGCCCTGAGTCCCTTGCCCACAAGTCTAGAGGAAACAAGTGCTGCCCATTTATTCTCTGGCCACTGGTGTTCCTGGCACTTCTTCTCAAAGCGTGTGAAAAATTCTGTTACACCACTCTCATCAAACACCGGAACCAGTTTCAATAAGTGCGAGAGAGACTGCTCATGAACACGGTTACCAGCCCCAAGTCGCTGTCCCGTTGTCTCTACTCGTGACTTCTCTACGTCCATGTCGGCACAGTACCTAGTCGACTCAGCTTGAATTTTTGCTAGCTCTATTTGCTGCTCACCTGCCCTGATAGCCTTTCTCTCTTCGATCTTAGCTAATTCGAGCTGAAGCAATAATTCTGGAGATAACCCTTGAGGAGGTGAAGGTGCTACAATGTTTGAAATTACTGGTGGTCCCCCCAGGGGCAACCCACCCTGCCAGTCACCACCCACCTGTGGAAGCGTACCCGGGGTCGGCAAACTACTGGGATGGCTGGGAGTCGAGTGTAGGGGAAGCATGGCCGAAGGGCTCTGAGCACTCAACCCATCTCGCTCACCAGTCACCCTGCCCAGTACACACGTTATCAAATTATCCTTGGTCATGCTGCTAGTAACCGCATGACCGATAGCTGTGGCCAGGCATTGAAGACCGTACCGATCCATACCCTCCAACCGCTCGGCAGTAACAGGCCATTGCAAAAATATCCTAGCATCCTCCACACAGTTCACCCGATTAACCCTTTCATCATGCTGCTGTTCCTCAGTTTCGACATTACGTACTGTGTCTCCATTCTCCTCTGACCCGGTATAAGACATGATGCTCACAAAAATTTCTCACCACAATATTCAGAAAAGAAGTACCCCAAACTCTTATGTAGCACTATTCACTTGCCAAAAATGTCTGAAGACTCTCAAGTGCTATACTACTTTGCCAAAAAAAATTAACGTGCCCACTATATTCCTCGATAAAACAAATGACCACAACAATCCTGCAATTATCTCTTAGTTCACAAGATCCTGAGCTAGGTCGCCATTTGTTACGATCCAGGTTCTCAAAGACACAGGGCTCTTCAACATTGGACTAGATAATGGCAAAATGCAACAACGGTAACACTAGATCCAACCCCTGCCTTAAACACTGGAAAACAAAACACCATTACCGCCCTGAGTCGTGCCTGGACCACGAGGTATCCTATGACTCGGTAACTGGTGCACACACACTAGGCTGACGCTCGATGAAACAGCCTATTCTCAAACAGTAAAAGATTACTCGTTTAGGTTACACAAAGAAAAGATAAGTAACGTGATTATTTAACGTTACGGTAGATACTCAAATAACTGGCACTCCTGTATTAAAGAAAGTGCAATGCTAGTCCTGCAACATCAACTGGAAACTTCTGAAATAAGTCTGAAGCTGTGAAGATGTTCGTAAAGAATCTTGAACAATTATAATGCAGAATACGGGTCACAATAAATACTAGGACATATAGTAATAATAGGCAGGCGAATAATAAAGACTGCGCAAAGGTAGTAATGCTCGACAACTAAAGAAATGCTTCATGACACAACGCAACAGCCTACTAGGGTTGTGCAACTCAACAACAACCTCGGCTCAAAAGTGCAGTGAATAATAATGTGGCATACATATAATAATGGGGGCTTATCTCTAACCAGTGTCTGCTCGGTTAATAAAGTCTAGCTGGGGTATCAAGGCAGGGCAACAATGGGCGAGCATGCGGCTCGTAGCCTAACGTTGTCCGAAGGTGGTATAATGAAGATTACGTTATATGACGGGGATGCTCTCTTGATAAATCTAGGTCTCTAGTACCTAGTTCTATCCTGGCGATCCCTCAGAAGTCAACACAAAGAGGCAGCACTATGTTGTGAGGGATAGGCTATGGCCCTCTCACACCACAGTGCTGTGCTCGCAAAGTAAACCCACCCGAAGACAACCTAGGCTCCGACAGTACCTGTCGATGTCGTGCAGGGCTTAGCTAACACTGCACACATCGGAGACAACGACACAGTAACCTTACCCCTAGTCTAGCTTTAAATAACTAAGCAGAATCACTCAACACCCTGCCAGGGAGACATATACCGGTCTACAACCTTCCCGAGAAAGGACACACACGGAAAAGTCCGTCTCTCCAAACCTCATTAAAGCCTAATACATAGAAATATCTGAGAGCTTCGCGTACAATACGACTGGCCGACGGTGAACGTCTATGCTGAAACCAGAAGGGATGTTGAGTTTAATAAAGATTAGAGAATGAGAAAGGAGAAGTCGAGAGAGAGAAATAGTATGCAAAGTGGCGAGTATGGGGGACAGAATTGCAAAGGATGTAGACGATACGTGTGTCAGGCCAGCTCTGAGCTTGGTAAAAAACATGAGGCCGCGACGGGAAGGGACTAGTTGACCACCCGGCCGCCAACGCCGTCAGCGCCCAAGCGGGCCGCGTGATAGCTCACCCCACTGCCAGGTGTACCCCGTCACCCTCTCTCGCTCGCCTCTCACACAAGCAACATTTATATTATAGCGAATATAAAATACAAGGCGCGGTCACAGACCAAAACAAAGACCATTTCTAGACTGTCTGTGGCAACACGACACTAATAACATAAAGCAGATCATTCTAGGACAACTGTAGCCCATCCCCCCATCCTGGCGAGCGCTAGCGAGCTGCAATGCCCCACGCAACCATTCTGCTAGCGCCGGGAGGCGTCACAACACACACACACAAACAAAGAACGAGCATACGTCACACACACACACATACAAAGAATGAGCATAGGCCTACGTCACACACACACACACACAGACACCATACTTTACACGCAAACACACTCAAACACATATCTATATATTAATTTTCTTTATTGTACGTAACAGTCCAACAACCAAAGAAAACAATAAATCCGAATAATATAAACAACTAACATTAAACAAGTACTTAATTAAAGGGAGATTTATTCATTTTTGTATTTACTTATATAAATGTATTATATTTTGTATTTTTAGTTTCCTCCCTAGACCTCTATCAAGCTTAAAAAATACCCCCGAGTTCTCCCGTAGAAACACAACTTAAGCAAACAACTAGCCACCCAAAACAAGACCCCTCACCCTCCAAAACTAAACAATGAAACAACTATAAGGATACCAATATACAATATATATATATATATATAACTATATAAATATACAAAAAAACAATCAACCCCAAAGTAAACAAGGAAACAATTATAAGGTACAGATAAACAAATAAATACCTACCCAACACAAGAACAGCCCCAAAGTGTAAACAAAGAAACAACGAAACGGTACAAATAAACAAAGAAATACCCACCCAAAATCAAGAACAGCCCCAACGAAAACAAGGAAAACAAGTAAAGGACAAACTAAAACAAACAAATATTCTCCCAAAACACGACCATACCACTCAGAGTAAACAACAAGAACCAATCTCAAACTAAACAAGAAAACAAATAAGAGGACAAAGTCAAACAAACAGATTACCAAGTAAATAACAAAATAAACAAATACCTAACCAAGTACACCCCCATCTCCCTCGGCGTAAACAAGCAAGTAACACAAACAAATATACAAATCCTAACACAAAACAAGAACCACCCTTAAAGTAAACAAGGAAACAACTATCTAATAATTATAACAAGTACATACCCAAATCAAGAACAACATTACGAAGTTTAGAAGCAAGAAAATAACCAGACACATTTATATTATCATGTTCTCTCCACTAACCAACTTTACTCCTAAACTCGATTAAGAAAACACCCACTCAAAACAAGAACATAATAAACAATTAAACAACCAAGGACAAAATATACAGATACCAACATAAAAGAATCCCCCCTCAACGTAAACAAAGGGACGCAAATGAAATAAACAAAACAAAAACCGATCACAAAGTAAACAACCAAGAAAACACAGTTAAGTAAGACCCACCCCTAGTGTAAAACAACACAGCTATAACAAACCCTCCAAAGTAAACAAGGAAACAAACCATCCAAAGTAAAAAAGGAAACAAACCCTCCAAAGTAAACAAGGAAACAAACCCTCCAAAGTAAACTAGGAACCAAACACTCCAAAGTAAACAATGAAACAAACACTCCAAAGCAAACAAGGAAACAATCCCTTCAAAGTAAACAAGGAAACAAACCCTCCAAAGTAAGCAAGGAAACAAACCCTCCAAAGTAAACAAGGAAACAAACCCTCCAAAGTAAACAAGGAAACAAACCCTCCAAAGTAAACAAGGAAACAAACCCTCCAAAGTAAACAAGTAAACAAACCCTCCAAAGTAAACAAAGAAACAAACAGTTGTAAGTAAACAAGTAAACACCTAAACTAAATCCAAAGTAAACAAATAAGAGAACACAAAGTAAACAAGGAAACAACCAAGCAAACACCACTAAACAAACCCTCTAAAGTAAACAAGTAACAAACCAAGAAGACACAGCTAAACAAGACCCCTAAAGCAAACAACCAACACCACTAAGCAAACCCCCCAAAGTAAACAAGTAAACAACCAAGAGGACCAAGCTAAACAAGACCCTTAAAGCAAACAACTAAACAAACATTCCAAAGTAAACAAGTAAACAAACAAGAGGACCTAGTTAAACAAGAACCCTAAAGCAAACAACCAACACCATTAAACAAACCCACCAGAGTAAACAACCAAGAGGACCCAGCTAAACAAGACCCTTAAAGCAAACAACTAAACAAACCTTCCAAAGTAAACAAGTAAGCAACCAAGAGTACCCAGCTAAACAAGACCCCTAAAGCAAACAAGCAACACCACTAAACCAACCCTCCAAAGTAAACAAGTAAACAACCAACAGGACCCAGCTAAACCAGACCCAACCCTAAAGCAAACAACCAACACCACTAAACCAACCAACCAAAGTAAACACATAAACAACCAAGAAGACTCAGCTAAACAAGACCCAATCCTAAAGCAAACAACTAACACAGCTAAACAAGAAAACAAACCCTTGAAAGTAAACAAGTAAACACACCTAAACAAACTCCAAAACAAATAAATAAGAGAACACAAATTAAACAAGGAAGCCACTAACCAAACACAGCTAAACAAACCCTTCAAAGTAAACAAGTAAACAACCAAGAGGACCCAACCAGCAAACAGAGGGCAAGGCATTCTCTCAAGCACAAAAAATACCGGTACAAATTGATTATGGGCGGAAAGCTAACTGAGAGATTTATATATATTTACATAGATACACTGGCCACACAGACCTTACGATCCAAACGAGGTGGTCAGGACTTAATTCTAGTAGAGATGGCATATCCGATAGAAAAGAAAGTTGAAGGAAAGGATAGAAAAGAAGAAGGCTCTCTCCCCACCCTCCGTTTCCTCCGGCAATTGCCGTACATGAAAAAGTTGGAAGTGATTAACCTTGCTGGGCTTCGAAATCCCCAGAAGGAATTTGCAGGAAAGATTGGGGAAAAAAACAAAAAAAATCATGCAACCCTTTGCCTTAGCAGAATGTAAATTTTGGGGTTAATTGGAATCATCCAACCCATCACCCTTAGTAGTATGTACATATTTAGTGATGTTTATTATTCTTATTTTGTATTTGTATATTATTTTTTTTCTTTTCTAACGCTCTCTTCAGCTGAACAAATAATAACGGTGATAATTACTGCCTACTCCATACCAATTTTTCTGTGGTATGAGTCTAGATTTGTTCTTAAATGTATCTATAGAGGAGCTGTCTATTACTTTATTTGGAAGTTTGTTCCACTCATCAATTACACTGTGAGTGAAGATTTTTTTGTTGTATCTAGATTCGCTCTCCGACCTAATAATTTTAAATTGTTTCCTCTTGTAGATGTGTCTTCGGCTTTTTTGAATAACTTATCTAGATTAATGTTACTTAATCCTTTTATAATTTTAAAACACAATCAATTGGCCTCTCATCCTTCGTTTCTTAAGTGAAAATAGATCAAGTTCTCTCAGTCTTTCATCATATGATTTATTTCTCAATGAAGGGATTAGCTTAGTGGCTCGCCTTTGCACAGATTCCAATTTTTAACATCCTTTATGAGGTGAGGTGACCAAAACTGCACAGCATATTCGAGGTGCGGTCTCACCATACTTTTGTATAAGGGCAAAACTATGTCTTTGCTGTGATAGTGGAAGTTTCTTCTGATGAAACCTAGTGCCCTGTTTGCTTTGTTTGCAGCCGCTGTGCATTGATTGGAAGATTTTAAGTTTTCGTTTATCAGCACTCCCAAGTCTTTTATTTGTGTTACATTTTTTATCTTTTCTTCATTCATGTAGTATTCATATTTATTGTTTTTAGAACCTATTTGCAATATCTGACATTTAACGGCATTTTCCACTTCTCCGACCATTCTGTGACTTTATTTAAATCAGCTTGAAGGTTTATTCTATCACTTTCGGAAATGATTGCATTACCTATCTTCGTGTCATCCGCGAATTTGGAAATTAAATTATTTATGCCATTATCTAGATCATTGATATATATTATGAACAACACTGGTCCCAATACTGAGCCTTGGGGGACTCCACTAGTTACTTGGCTCCATGTTGATTCCACACCGTTGATAACTACTCTTTGCTTTCTTTCACTTAGCCAGTTTTTTATCCAATCATACGTTTTGCCCTGTATTCCTATGTCTCTTATTTTCTGTAATAATTTATCGTGCAGGACCTTGTCAAAGGCTTTTTGAAAGTCTAGATACACTATGCCGAGGCTTTTGGTGAAGTAATTTAGTTTGTATAGGCTGTCATAAAATTCTATTAAATTAGTTAGGCATGATCTCTTTGCTCTGAATCCGTGTTGACTATTGTTAATAAGGTTATTGTTCTCAAGGAATAATACGATTTTATCCCTTACGATTGATTCACACATTTTTCCAACTACGGAAGTTAAGGGGAGGTTTTTAGTTGATTCCCTAGACTTCCATCAAGCTTAAAATTACACCCCCTTGAGCCCCTTTTAAGATAAATTTGTAAATTTTTCGGTAGAAAAATGTCCCGGCTGAAAGCCGGTTCCTCTTAAATTACAGGCTCGCTGTCGCTCGCCAGGATAAAATCGACACCTAAATGGCACGAAAGGTCTTAAAATGGACAGAAATGGGTCGAAAGTTCTTAAAATCGTCAAGATAATGGGGCGAACGTCTTAAAATTAGAAAAGCAATGGGGCTAAACATGAGGGAGAAAGGAGTCCAGAAAAAAATCCCTCAAGTGGATATCTCCCCTTAAGCTAATCGGCCTATAGTTATTTGGTAGTGTTTTGTCACCATTTTTAAATATCGGTGTTATATTAGCGGTCTTCCAGTCGGTGGGTACATGTCCTTGTTTAAGTGATATATTTAGTATTATGGTTAGTGCCCCTGCAACTTTTTCTTTGACTAATTTAAGAATTTTAGGGATAAACATGTCCGGCCCAGGTGATTTATTGACATGAAGTGAGTCGATTTTTGTAATTACTTCTGACTGGGTAATAATAAAATCTTGAAGAACATAGTTACATGTTTGATTATTTTCTTGTGGCACGTTTTGGTTACTGGCAGTATTAAATACAGAAGAAAAGTGTTGATTAAGAGTAGCAGCTATGTCCCTGCTATCTGATTCTAATTCACCTTGATTATTTAGTATCGGACCGATGCCACTTTTAATTTGTTTGTTGCTATTTATATATCTATAAAATTGTTTTGGATTAGATTTGCTCGCATGTGCGATTTTAATTTCGTAATCCCTCTTTGCAGATTTAATTAGCAATTTAACTTTTCTTTTCGCAACCGAGTATTGATTTTGGATGGTAATATTATCTGTATCAATTTTTAATTTTGTATAGACGATTTCTTTCACTAATTGCTCTACTAATATTGTTATTGTACCATAGGGGTTTATTTATACTTTTATTGTGTCGTTTACGCATAGGGATATATTTATTTTGGGCAGTAAAGAAAAGATCTTTGAATGTTATCCAAGCTTCTTCGGTACTAGAGAGACTATTTATGCGTGTATGGATATCGTTTATCTCTTTTCTTAGTCCGCTAATATCAGCTTTGTTGTAGTCAGGTATGAATGTTTCACTAATAGTGGTGGTGTGAGTCATGTTGATCTGGAACCTGATGCTATTATGATCACATCCACTTAACTGTTCACCAACTTGTAAGTTTGACGTTATGTATTCGTGAGTTGTGATAACTAAATATAATATATTGTCAACCCTAGTGGGGGTCTGAACTAATTTATACGGGAAATTATCGTTCATAAATTCTATCATTCTTTCAGATGCCTTTCCCGATCCGATCCGATCCGATCCGATCCGAGAGAGAGAGAGAGAGAGAGAGAGAGAGAGAGAGAGAGAGAGAGAGGTTATTATGCGGAAGTTAGCTGGCTCTGGCTCATTTTCTCTCACAGACACACACACACTCTCTCTTTCTCTCTAACACACACATACCATCATAAACCCCAAACACACACACACACACATACTCTCTCTTTCTGACACTCACACAAAATCACTCGTGCTAACACACACACAAACACACATACTCTCCCTTTCTAAGTGTGATTTACTATTCTATCATTCTATTACATGGACACATTAAATACCCTTTTCATATTGTGTTAGCCCCAACTGTTTTCAGAATCAAAGAAGTTCGGCCCATTAGTTTAGCGACTTTAAGACTTTTCGTGCCATGTAGGTGTCGATTTTGTCCTGGGGAGCGATAGCAAGCCTGCAATTTCATTTATCTACCAACAAATTTACAAATTTACCTAAAAGAGGGATCTTGGGAATTTGTTTAAGGAGACATGGGCCGTTTTTCTGGACCACTTTCTCCCTCGTGTTTAGCCCCATTAGTTTTCAGATGTTAAGATGTTTGCCCCATTAGTTAGTCAATTTTAAAACCTTTCGCCCCATTTCTTCGTCAATATTTAGACCTTTCGTGCTATTTAGGTGTCGATTTTTTCCTTGGCGAACGATAGTGAGCCTGTAATGTTGGAAGAATCGGCCTTCGGCCGGGACATTTTTCTACAGAAAAATGTACAAATTAATCTAGAAGAGGGATCTAATGGATGTTTTGTTTTTAATTTGATGGAGGTCTAGGGAGGAAACTAGAACAATAATGAATACATGCAAAATTCGCCCAAAAAGTAAACTATCCCCCCTTAATTAAGTTTGATGGAGGTCTAGGGAGGAAACTATAAATATAATAAATCAATAAGTCGACCAATATACAGTACCGTACAGCATAAACCCTTCCCACCTTAAATGGAAGCCCACCTAGCTTTCCTTCTCTTTCTCTCCCTCTCTCTTTGGCTTGTATCCATTCGGCCCCATTCAGCCTACTGTTTTAAGACGCTTACCCCCATCCAGGTGTCAATATTTTCCTGGTGAGCGGTAGCGAGCCAGCTTATATATATTTTTGTTTTGACAGCAAGCTAAATTTGTACATTTTTCGATAGAAAAATGTCTCCGGCGAAGCCGGATTTCTCCATACAATGCTGGCTCGCTATCGCTCGCCAGGAAGAAATCGACACCTGGATGGGGATAAACGTCTTAAAACAGTTGGCTGAATAGAGCAGAATGGATACAAGCGAGAGAAAGAGAGAAAAGGAGAGAAAGATAAAAAAAAAAAACGTTGACCCCCATTAAATGGAAAGTGGAGAGAGACAATATTTGGGTGTGGTCGGGACCTAATGGATGGATGGATAATTTAGTTGGTGAACTGTTAGATCTACTGTATAGTGTATATAGACCTTGGTGTACTGTTAAAAGAATGGGTGGACTGAGAGAGGTATACAGTATACAATTATTGGGTATATATATGGAGAGTGATATACCTTTCAATCCTTAATTTAAACTGGGCTTTTAGCTTAAGCTTTAGTTTGGGGACCTGAACACGGGCAGCATGATATGCGGGGGTTGTGCGGGGAGTTAATGGTAAGGATGAAGATGAGGGTAAGGAGATAAATGTTTGGTGATCCTTGCTTTAACCCTTAACTGTCGGCGCGCAACATAAGTCGAGTTAAATAAAGCTGGACTATGTGGCGGCCACGTGTTAGCATAGAAGGCGAAATGGTTAAGAGGTCATCAACATCTGCCGAGGTATAGGTCAAGGGCCTGTCGTTGACTGACATCTCAATTTCTATTAAGATGGTTTGCAACTCCCGTCTGGTCACCAGTGCCCTTCCTAATACCTTCTTCATGGCAGATTTGACGATACCGATAGTTCTCTCCCAAATCGCCCCGAACCATGGTGCACGTGCTGGTATAAATCTCCACTGACAACCCTTTCCAGTGAGGGTAGCCACAACCTGCGGGTCATCCATTAAACACTGGAGATATTTAGAGGCCCCGACAAAACAAGTCGCATTATCGCTCATAATAATTTGAGGGAAACCATTGCGGCCTGCAAAGCGTCGTAGAGTATGCAAAAACCCCTCACTGCATAGGTCGTCAATCAATTCAATATGAATCGCTCTGGTTACCGCACATGTGAATAGGACGGCATATACCTTTATGATAGTACCGGGCGATTCCCTAACATGAATCGCTCCGGTGTAGTCCACCCCGGTTACCTGAAATGGTTCAGTCCTTTGTACCCTGAACTCAGGTAAGGGAGGTAGATCAACTGGGGAGTAAGGCTTACCCTGTAATCTTTTACAGATCGTACAGCTGTTGTGGATCCCTTTAATTGCTTGTCGCATCTTAGGGATCCACCAACGTTGTCGCATATACGCCAGAACATAATTTACGCCAAAATGTAGGCAGGTCCTATGGCATTGGCGAATCAACAGTTTGGTAATCAAATGAGAGGAGCTAAGGAGGACAGGATATTTCGCAGAATCAATATTGTCCGCCTTTTGTATCCTGCCTCTACACTTAATTATGCCTCCTTCCATATATAATCCTAGCTGCCTCATTAAGTTTGAGGGTTTGGCCTTTGACTCCTTGCTCAGGATTTGATGTTCAGTAGGATAAGATTCCTTTTGTACTAAACATATTAGTTTTGCTTCTGCTGATCTCAATTCATGGAGTCTGATATGCTTCGAATCTTCACTAAGGAAAGACCCGTGAGCCCGACTTCTCATGTTGTTAATGAAACGGTATATCCATGCAAATACCCGTATTACTTGATCATAGCTGCCGTAACGTTCCCACTCTACCAACTTGTTATCCTGATGTGTAGTACTCACATTCGAACTACTTAACACATCATCTTGGGGCCGACCTGAAGGAGCAGATATGCATCCCCTGAAATCCTGAGGCCATTCAGTTGGAGATGTAGGCCATGGAGGTCCATGCCACCAAATAGAGGACGACATAAACTGCCGCGCCGAGATCCCCTGGGAAATTATGTCACTGGGGTTATCCCTGGTGCTCACATAGCGAAATGTAGCTGTAGGAACTAAGTTATGAATCTCACCAGTGCGATTAGAAACATAAACAGGTAACACTTTCTGGCTGTGTACCCATGAAAGCGCTATTTGACTGTCGCTCCAGACATAGACGTTATTAATCTGTAGTATGTCTGTATAAGCATCCAGTGTAAACCTTATTAGACGAGCAGACAGAAGCAATGCAGTAAGTTCTAATTTAGGAACTGTAATTTTTTTTTTTTTTTTTTTTTTTTTTTCTTAACCCGGGAGCTGCGGGTAGACTCTTAAGAGTTCCCCCGGCGCACTGCGGGTAGACTCTTAAGAGCAGAGACTTTGAACACGTACCAAAACCGCGCGTTTATAGCCAGGCGGCTGAAAATTGGTGTGGGTATTGTACTACATGTCAACTCTCGATACCACCCCGCCAAACGCTCGCCCCGCACTCGTGCAAGCACCACCGCGCCAGTAACCACGCACTAGTCATGGAGCCTACACGTCCCTCACGCTCGCTCCCTGATGACACAACCAGCCCTCCTTCTGGTGGTGTTAGCCGCCGTGGAAGGCAGAGGGTGGCTGCCAAAGACCCTAGCTACCAGTACGACACGCCCTACAGCTCAGAGGACGAATCACCAGCACCAAAAGCACGTAAAACACGTGCAAGCAGGGCAATGGCACAGAGGTCATTGGTCTTTCGGGACACTGCCACCACGACCCAGGCCACTGCAACAACCACTACCACCACCACTGCCACCACTGCCACCCCTGCCACCCCTGCCACCGGTACCAGCGACGCAGGAGGCCGCCCTAGGGCTGCATTACCTGCGGGGGCAGGAAAAATTAAAGGCACGGGCGTAGGGAAGAGAACCCGTACGCCAGCCACAGTGCCCCTACCACCACCACCACCACCAGCCGCCCCTGGCCCAGCTGCCCCTGCTGCCCCTGCCGCCCCTGCCGCCCCTGCCGCCCCTGCTGCCCCTGCCGCCCCTGCCGCCCCTGCCCAAGGAACAGGGAAGGGGAAGGGGAAAGGGAGAGGGAAAGCGACTGGGAAAGCGACTGCTGGCCCTGGTGTCCCTGCCGCCCCTGCCGCCCCTGCCGCCCCTGCTGCCCCTGCCGCCCCTGCCGCCCCTGCCCAAGGAACAGGGAAGGGGAAGGGGAAAGGGAGAGGGAAAGCGACTGGGAAAGCGACTGCTGGCCCTGGTGTCCCTGCCGGCCCTGCTGCCCCTGCCGCCCCTGCCGCCCCTGCTGCCCCTGCCGCCCCTGCCGCCCCTGCCCAAGGAACAGAGAGAAGGGCGACAGGCACCACCATCATCTTGCCATCAAGGCCACGCACCACTGCTGCCCCTGCCGCCGCCGCCCCTGCCGCCGCCGCCGCCCCTGCCGCCGCCCCTGCCACCACCTCTGCCGCCGCCCCTGCCACCACCTCTGCTGTCCCTGTCCATAAGACTCCCGCACGTGCCAAAGTGACCCGGAAAAATCTTACACCATCTAAGTATGCCGCCCTGCTGTTTGATGGTGATTCGCAGGACATTGGCAGCCCGGGTTTCGACGACGAAGCCCTAGCACGGGACCAAGGGTGGGGGGATTTGGGAGTGGACAGTGGGAGTGAGTCCGACGTCGGTGACGAAAACGAGGAAGGGCATCGTCTGTCGAGTGAAGATGAGGGTAATGATGATGAAGTGCTGTATCGCGACCATGGAAGCGATATTTCAGACGCAGAAGAAGACGCAGACGACATTCCGATCCCTGGCATGCCTTCGTTCGATTGGTCTGACGGGGTCAATTTTGTACCTGACGTGCCCCAGTTCAATCCTGGGACGTCAGGAACAACTGACAACTGGCCCTGTGATGATCAAGCGAACGAAAGCGACTTCTTCCTCGCTTTTTTCGACATGGAGGTAATGACGTACATCGTTGCCCAAACAAACGCCTACTACAGGTGGGTGTTTGGCAGATTGGACGTCCTTTCTCCAAAAGCGAGAATACGAGGCTGGGTGGATACGACTGTGGCAGAATTTCTGACGTTCTTTGCCTTGTTGTTCCTCATGCCTCTGATCAAGAAGCATGTGTTGCAACACTACTGGAAGCACGACCCTCTCATCGCCACCCCAACTTTCAATAAGTTCATGACTCGTGACAGATTTTTGTTGCTGCTAAGATTTATGCACTTTGCAGACAACGAAAATCCTAACAGGATTGACAGGATATGGAAAGTTCGGGATGTGTTCACCATGTTGTTGGAGAGGTATAGGAAATACTTTTACCCCTTCCTCAATTTGGTGATTGATGAGTCGCTCGTGCTCTTCAAAGGACGTCTTGTTTTCAAGCAGTATATCCCCTTGAAGAGGCATAGGTTCGGAATCAAGCTCTTCGTGTTGTGCGACTGTGAAACTGGAATAGTGCTTGACATGATCGTGTATACAGGCACTGACATTGACATACCGAAAGCCGCTGCCAATGACCCCATGGGCATGTCAGGTGCCATCGTCAGGAAAATGTTGGCACCTTACCTGGGCAAAGGCCACATCATCTACACTGACAACTGGTATACTTCTCCTGCTCTCTGCCAGTTTCTTTATGACAACCAAACGGGGTCATGTGGGACTGTCAGAAAGACAAGAAAGTTTATGCCAAAGTTCACAGGTGATGTCATTCCTCTCACAGATGCCTCCTCCAGTGACACACCTTCAGAAGACGACCTGGCCAAGGAACACCGCGAGAGGCATGTGCGAAGAAGGCGACGAAAGGGGCAGAAATACAAGCAGCTCGAGAAGTGTGGGAAACTGATAGCCCTGAAGTGGAAGGATAAGCGAGACGTCCACCTGCTTTCCACCGTCCACACAGGTGCCCAGGTGGATTCTGGCAAAATCCACTACCGAACCAGGAAGACAATCTACAAGCCCGACATGGTAGTGGACTACACCAAAAACATGCGCCTGGTGGACAAGTCTGACTGTCAGCTGTCAGGTGTTGAGTGTCTGAGGAAGACTGTGAAGTGGTATCACAAGCTCTTCCTCCACCTAGTTGACATAACGATGCTGAACGCCTACAACTTGTGGTTGGTGAAGAAGGATATGGCCCCAAACCAGAAGCTGAAATTCCGGGAGTTCGTGTACAACGTCTCCTACCAACTCCTGGAGAAGTATGCCACCACCACTCACAGACGTACGGCATGGCGTGGGGATCACGTTCCTGACCGCATCCAGCTGGGTGTCGAAAGACACTACACAACCAACACCGAGCTGATTGGCACTCGTCACAGGCAGGTGCAGTGCACCGTCTGCAGCTCCAGTGTGAGGAAACCCCATGTGACCAAAAGAGTCACCTCAATGTGCGCCGAGTGCAAAGTTGCACTCTGCCTGGGTGACTGCTTCAGGGACTACCACACCTTCAAGAACTACTGAGTGTCGGCCCCTGCCCTGCCCTGCCCTGGACTCGCCCCGTGCCCTGCCCTGGACTCGCCTCCTGCCCTGCCCTGCCCTGCCCTGGACTCGCGCCCTACCTTACCTGACCTGACCTAATTGATCACGCTACCTCATAATGTAACATATATTATATAATGTATAAGTTCCAAAGATGTCCCTGTGATATAGCTTTTACATTATATAATTGTATGTTTCATTATTTAGTTTATAAGTTTCAAAGATTTACATGTAATATGCCTTATTTTTTTAGTATATCAATATATATGTTTGTTATTAGCCTAAGTAATGTGTATATAATTATTTTCTTACCTCAAATGAATTGTACAAAAATAAATATGTTTCAATAAATCATGTCAAACCTACTATGATAATAAAATAAAACAATAAAAAAAGAAAAAAAGAAAACAAGGTCATGTCATTGTATTCTTACAATATGATATATTCTATGAATATTTCATATTGTTTGAATACAATGGCATGATCTTGTAAAAAAAAAATTTATAAAAATTTTTCTAGACAATATAAAACCTTCCCCATAACCCCCTCCTGGATTCGATCCCACTACCCTACGACACTTTGAGTTTTCCAGTCCGCGACCTTACCAACCATGCCACAGGAGCTCATACCAAATATCACTCAAAACTTCGTGTGTACAATCGAAATGACAATATACAAAAAAAATGAATTATCCCACCAATTTACGTTTGTAAATTGATGGGATTATCAATTATATCATGCCAAGGTTTATAATAGTTTGTCTCTGTCAAGAATTAGTAATTATATAACTTTATTCTGTCAAAAATTGCCCAAACACTCAGCAAAATTGCCCCTCTCAGTGTGACTCCACTCATTTCACACGGTCAGGCGGTCACGAGGTGACCCTTGCCGCTCCTTGATTCTCCAGCTACAGCAGCTCTGTCTGGGAACAAAATTGGTATAAATACAATAATGGATAAAATACTCTTCACAAATACATTTGTATTGTATAATATTGTAAATAAAATGAATAATAACTGTGTGGGTGTCGAAAATTGCTCAACCAGCTTTCTTATGTCTCGCCTACGCGCGTATATTGGATTATACATAGTCATGACTGTCATACAAATAATTGCAGTAGGTCTCGAATATACATTTAGATTGCATATTACTTCGAAATAAATAAGTAAACGTTTCTCTGGTGGCAATCTACCCTTTCGCAGGTGTAAGGAGACACCAGTCTATATTTAGCCCTCTATCACAACAGGCAATCTGCCTGTGTTGACTCAGCACCGTCGCTGGTGGTCTATAAATATAGTACTTTATTTACAGTCAATGGCCTACATGTTTCTGTGGTACTTCACATGTGTCTAAAATGCAATGTCTGCTTGCATAAAAATGCAATTCTGAAGTCCATTTAGATGTACGACATACGCATGTCTCAGTTTCTCTCTCTCTCTCTCTCTCTCTCTCTCTCTCTCTCTCTCTCTCTCCATTCCTGACTCATGTTATTGTAGACCTGTTGATGGCAACGAACACCAGCCATCTGGTAGACATAAGGGTCAAAATACCAAACATCAATACGCCTGGGGCGCCTCCACAATTATCACTAAGCTGGTTATCTATCTAGAGATCTGCCTGACTTCCATCTCTCCACGACTCACTCACTCACTGCACCCCTGCATGCCTCCCTCCCACCCACCCACCCACCCCCAACCCCCCCTTTCAGGCTTCCGTCTGCTAGAAACACATTCACAATTTGCGTAAATATCGCATCAATTGGGCTATATGCGGTATATTCCTTGTTATATGGGACGCCTACATATGTACACGTCTTTATTATAGCATGAGAGTGCTCTAAATACAAGATTGACGTGATATTTATGGCGTAACACACCCTCTCCCCCTTTCATTCCCACCACAACTCACTCACACCTTGGTTCACGCATAGAAACTCATTGATAATGTGCGTAAATATCGCATGAATTGGTTTATATGCGGTATATATTTTGATATATGGCACGTATACATACGTACAAGTCTGTATTATAGCGTGACAGTGCTCTACGTACAAGATATACGTGATATGTATGGCGTAAACCACACTCTCAGCTCATAAATTGCCGCCAAACCTCCAACACATCTTCATTCCCGCCTAAATATTCTCTTATAATTCCCTTATATATTGCAATTTTTGGTCACTATGAGGCATATTCATTGTTATATGGGTGCCCTACACGTATACATACTCTAAATAGCCTAAAAGGGCTCCAAAAAGGAGATATACGTGATAATACGCGGTAACCCACCCCCTCCTCCCTCTCCTTCTATCCCCTGCGCGCGTAAATATTCGGCAGGGAAATCTCGCCGCTCGATGACAATCTAGCCGCGCGGTGCCATTCGCTCCACATTTTTCAACTACGGACCGTTCCCCTACCCCCCCCAGACATTTTTTGGGGGTCAAATATATATGGGCCGATGCACGCAAACATTCCCTACACGATGATGTACTTTTTATCGAAATTGGCAATAGGTCCCAAAATCATCATAGGTGCGCACAGTCTTACCCTGTAGAAAACCCCCTGTGCGCCGCGGAGAGGTTAAGAGACAATGAACGGAGGAAGGAAAAACACAGATAAAACAAAAAGGTCCATGTGCCTAAAGGCATCCTCCATTCATAAAATGTTTGTAACAACTGGATTTAAACATTTGTAGATTGTAAGTTTGTGGAAACCAATTCGAGGGAAGTGAATTCCAAAGAGTAGTAGCTCTGGGGATAAATGAATTCTGATAAGCAGAAGTTCTGCATTGTGAAGGAGAAAGTGTAAATTCATGGGCGCTCTCAGCTGCCCTAGTTCTACGGGGAAAGATGTGGAGAGGCGGCACAATTGAAGCAAGTTTCTCGGAACAATTGCTGTGAAAATATCTGTAGAATAATGCAAGGGATGCAACGTTTCTTCGTATGGATAATGTAGGAAGGTCCTGTGTGATTGCAGGGTTATTGATTAATCTAATAGCTTTATTTTGAATTTTGTCCAACTGCCTCAATGCAACCACTCCACTTCCACCCCACAGAGGTGAACAGTAATCCATCTGAGAACGCACATGACTTTTATATATCACGGCCAACTGCTCGTCAGTGAAGAATTCTCGAACTCTGTACAGGAGTCCCAGTTTTTTAGAGGCATTCTTAGCAATGCTTCTAACATAATGTGTCCAGCTCAAGTTAGTAGTTAATGTTACACCGAGAATGTCAATACTAGGGGAAGTGGGAATATTTACATCATTAAAAAATATATGGGAGTCAGTGAGATTCTGTCGGTTAGAAAATTGAATGCACTTGGTTTTCTGTGCATTAAAGGAAACTAGATTCTTTTGTCCCCATCCATTAATTCTAGAAAGGTCCTGGTTCAGAGAAATTGCAGTTTTATTTTTGAATTTATAAGATCGGGTTGGGTGAAAGAATTGGTAAATGTGAAGGAACTGTGGAGTGTTGAGTCATCTGCGTAGGAATGTATTGGATTATGAGTGGTAGATATGAGATCATTGATATGAATGAGGAACAGAATTGGGGCCAAAACTGATCCCTGGGGAACACCAGCATTTATTGAGTGAAATTGAGAATAAAGGCCATCTACCATTACACGTATTTTTCTGTTATGAAGATAAGAAGAAATTAGTGGAACTAATGATGCAAGGCCGTAGTGTGACATCTTCGACAATAAGGATTGATGCCAGACTCTATCAAATGCCTTTGATATATCCAGTGCTATTGTATGTGTTTCACCATGTTGGTCTGTAGCTTGGTTTATTTGATGCGTAAGAAGGCAAAGCATGTCTGCAGTTGATCGACATCGTCTAAAACCATATTGCCTATCACTGATTAATTTATTATTCTCAAGATGCTTAATTATGTGATTATTTAATATAATTTCAAAGACTTTACCAAGAGTGGAAGTTATAGCTATTGGTCTGTAGTTTGATGGATCTGAAGAGGCACCTTTTTTAGGAACTGGATGGATGTTTGCTTCTTTCCAGGGTACTGGGAAGCATGAGGTATGAGTACACAGACGGAAAAAAACTGACACGAATCCCACCTCCTCCCTCCCTCTCTCACTCGCTATATACGGAATTGTATGGGGAAAGTGCCTAATTACATGCTTTTTGCACTCGCGTTGCACGGTTGTTGCAAGAAAACTAGCCATCATAAAAGGATCGTTATGGTGTCATTCGAAAGCTCTGTTTATGCCCTTTCAGGAATAGATACTTGTTTTACGTTCTGAGTCTTATTTAGGCATGAAAATGATCACGTAAACAGCCCTATTTTGGCTAAAAACACCCCGCTGGGCGGTACATATAAATAAACCGCCTAGGCCGCTAATAAGGTGTTAAAACTATAAGAGTGAGACTTAACTATATGAGATGGAAGGTGATTCCACTCTTGGATGCTGCGGGGAAAAATGAGTACCCAAATATGTCGGTGCTTGCCTGGTATGTGTGGTATTTTCGGTTGTGGCTGCCTTGTGTGGATCGTATGTTTGTAGGGTGTAAATATGTGTGTCTGTCTATGATTTATTGGTAAATCTACTCTTTTACAACCCCTATTTTTTCACTGTTTTCCTTCCGAACCGAGTCTTTTTTAGTCTTGCCATATTCAGGAAGCCCTACTGATGTATGACTTGTGGGAGTCTGGAGAAAGCAGCCCCGAGGTTAGGTTAGGTTGTTAAGTTAGGTTAATGCCAATATTGTCATCAGAGGAGGCGGGTGATTGGTTTGTTTACGTGGTCAATATTTACGAGCCGCACCACAGCTGGGATCTCATTTCTAATGGTAGTTTTGGGTTCCTATCATTGTATGCTTCATTGCTATATACTTTTTATCCACCGGAATTTTTTTTTTCTTGGCTTAATTTTTTATTTTATTATTTTTTTTTTTTTAGCATTAACCTAACCAAAAAACCTAACCTAACCTAACCTAAATGTATTTGGGGGCTATTAGGTTAGGTTAGGTTAGGTTAGGTTAGGTTAGGTTTTTTGGTTAGGTTAATGCTTAAAAAAAAAAAAAATAAAATAAAAAATAAAGCCAAGAAAAAAAAAATCCGGTGAATAAAAAATATATAGCAATGAAGCATAAAATGATAGGAACCCAAAACTACCATTAGAAATGAGATCCCAGCTGTGGTGCGACTCGTAAATATTGACTGTTTAGGTTACGCGGCGTCCACCGCGGTCCGCGAGTGTCTGCGGGATGGATGTAGTTAGCGGGTGTACGGTCGCTATACTTGTGGCGCTTACAAATACAGTACCGTATCGCCTAGACCTCGTAATTGTAAATAACACGTAAATAATAATAACGGGTATATGATAATTGAAGTTTGGTGTGCCATGCTATATACAAATACAGTATATGAGGACCCGGGAGGACAAGGGGCGAATGTGCCACCATGAGCAAAATTGAGTTAGGACTGGTTCCCGATAGATGGAAGCTCTGAAAATCACGTGGTGAAGAGCGTGTGAAGAGCGTTTTGCGATTCCCACCCATGCGGGCTCAGTACCCTAGGTTCTAAATCCCTTGTTTCGACCTTGTGTAGCGGCGGAGGAGGTATGGATTGTAGGAGGTGGAGGGGCGAATGTTCCCGCACGCTCAAGCCAATGAGTGGCCGGCTAGCATTCCCCGGGTTAAAGGCCCGCCTCCGGGCCAATGACACGCGCGTTTGCGCATTTTTTTGGCTGAAAATTTAACAGTATCTTAGTTTCATGGACATCTAATAAAGGATTAAATTTCAAGCAGATTGAACAATAATTACTATAGGCTGAAAAAAAAAAATTCTATTGTGCATTTTTTTTTTTTTTTCTATCAATTTGTCTCTTCCAGAGGATTCTAATGGTATATAATAACATGCTATTCTGTAATATTCTATGTATGCCACCTATTCCAGACTTTAAACACTCATAACTCGAAAGTAAGGTATTGGCGCATTCGCCCCTTGTCCTCCAGGGTCCTCATATGTTTTAAGACATACATAGAGAATAACACTGATTTTAAATACACGTATTATTTTTCGCGTGTCCAGCGTCCATGTCAACAAAAGCTACTCACAACACCAGCAGGAACGCTTCCGAACACAGTCAGGAGTGTCTGTCCATACGGTATAAGAGCTCTGTTTCTATTGGATATATATGACGTCACCTGTTGCGTCCCTATCAAGTACGTCATTGCAATCGACCAATCACAGATACCCACCTTGAGTTACCTGATAATCGCCAGTCGAGTCATGGCGGTACACTGTAAAGGTCCAGGATGTTCGCCTCTGCCACACTGTGTTATTGTAGAAACTACAAGAAATAATACTGCTGCCCTGAAAATATTTACAGAACATGGGTGCTTGCCTACTGATGTGACGTGTAAAGAGGTAAGATTTTTTCGCATAGGTTTAACACCTTAAGAGCGGCCTAGGCGGTAATTTCTATGTACCGCCCAGCAGGGTTTTTACCATAAATGGGGTTGTTTCCGTGCTCTTTTTCATGCATAAACAAGACCCAGAGCGTAATACAAGTATGTATCCCTGAAAGGGCGTAAATTGAGCTTTCCAATGACACCCGAACCATCCTTCTACGATCACTGGTTGTCTTGCAACGATCGTGCAACCGAAGGGCAAAATCGCTAAAATACGGTAATTTTCTTACTTTATTACGAGTGAAACGAGTGAGAGAGGGTGGAGTACAAAGGAGTATATCTCAGTAGCTCCACGGCCACCATGGCGAGCGGTCAGGAGGTAATCTACGCTCCTCCCACCACTCCGCTCTCTCTCAGAGCACATTACGTGCTCAAAATTGCATTCGACAATAGCCGGGCCCCGCCCATAGGCCACATTTATTTAACTCGACAATAGCCGGGTGCCGCCAGTTAAGGGTTAAACTTCCGGAAATTAATGGATAATAAATACCACGTACTGAGTACTATGAATCCGCTGTAGCTGGCATGCAAGGGCTAGTTTAGTATCCCACATACTGAGTACTATGAATCCGCTGTAGCTGGCATGCAAGGGCTAGTTTAGTATCCCACGTACTGAGTACTATGAATCCGCTGTAGCTGGCATGCAAGGGCTAGTTTAGTATCCCACGTACTGAGTACTATGAATCCGCTGTAGCTGGCATGCAAGGGCTAGTTTAGTATCCCACATACTGAGTACTATGAATCCGCTGTAGCTGGCATGCAAGGGCTAGTTTAGTATCCACGTACTGGGTCTAGGTTAGGTTAGGTTGGGTTGTTTGGTTAGGTTAATATACTAGGTCTCAGAAACAAGATTCGTAGTTGCGGTAGTATTTACAGATATGCCCGAATACTAAATGGGCGGCGGCCCAACCGCCATGGCACCGTTAAGGGTTCGTGTTGTATCCCACGTAGGCCTACTAGGTACTACGGACACATTGTAGGCGTTAGGTGTGGATTAGGCTTGTATCCAATGTACTAGGTCTATGTTACTGGATATTTATGAACTAAATAAGTGATATTCAATTATACAGTTCGCTTATTTGAAACGCCCGCTTCTGAAACCGGACGTATGGTGGTCGTGACGTCATAGCTGTCGGCCAATCACCGCCATCCTTTCAGATGGCCTCTTGTTTACTCCTAGAACTTGCTTGTGTACTTATTGCTTCTGTTACTTGTGTGTTTATCATTTAGAGTGCTTTATTACTATTATACCTCTTTTTACCCCACAAATTCCCTCAGCTTCAAAGCCCTGCCCACTTTCGGGGTGCGTGTTTTTAGATTGTCAACTAAAAGGGTATGTGGTATTACATAATTATACAGTCATCGAGGCGATACACCCAGGAACTACATCCTACCCGTGTCTGCCTCGCCGACTCTCATTTTCAATGGAAACATTGATCTACCATGACAACCTAACTTACTTGGGGGCTGGTTTAAGTATAACTTTATTTTAATACCACAATTTTTTTTGGGACAATATAAAGATGATGTAATTAAATTCATACATCGATTTTATCGTGGCCTACAGGTTTCTTATACCATGCATTTCATTCCTATATGTGTTTAAATGCCCATAAAAATGTATTACTGACCCTGAAAAAAACAAAATATCCTCTATATCGCTTACCTTGCAAGAGGCGGCTGGCTTTTATTTACATCCGCCGCCGCGAAGAAGAAGAAGCGTTGGGGAAAATTTTGGTTTTTTCACCCTACTGTTTAAATATATGACGATTTCAATAAATCCTGGGGGGGGGGGGGGGGGGGGCTTGCCCCCCCCCCCCCCAACATATTTTGTATCCCACAGCAAACGGTTATGGCCAAATAGTTAGTTTTTGCGAGTGAAGGGACGTGTTTTTAGATTGTTATTTAATGGGTAAATATGAATTTCCGCCTATTATCACACATCAAAACACCCTTACACAACTCTAAGCTAGATAAAAACAATCGAAACGATTTTTTAGCAATTTAATTACATCTATTAGCTCTAAAGATCATATGAAAATTTGTTTTAACCCTCGGCAAAACCTAATAAAAAAGTATTGTACTAAAATGTCTTTTTCGTAACAAGGTTGTCAATACGGTACTTTCAGTTATTGATATGATAGTTATAGGGAATAGGCTCGCAGCCTTATTATACATAATTTATTATGGTCAATATTTACGAGCCGCACCACATCTGGGATCTCATTTCTAATGGTAGTTTTGGGTTCCTATCATTATATGCTTCATTTCTATATACCTTTTATCCACCGGATTTTTTTTTTTTTTCTTGGCTTTATTTTTTTATATTTTTTTGGTAAATCTACAGTTATACTACCCCTCCCCCACTACCCCCCACCACCTCCCCCCTTCTAAACACGCCTTTTAGCGTGTTTTTGGATGGTTCAGCAGACGCGGAAACTGGAAAAAAAACTTATTTTGATCAAAATTTATCACCAACCAGATAAGTTTTTTCAGGTAATATGTTGTTTTTTTATTTTTTATTTGATATACAGTGTTGTTTAATACCGAGGACCGTCGCATTTTAGTATTTTTAACATAAGCCAAGCCTAACCTAACCTAACCTAACCTAACTTAACCTAACCTAACCGAAAACTAATCTGTCTCGCCACCGGTCTAAACCCAGCTCACATTCCCTATTTATGGGTGCGCGACGGTCTAAACCCAGCTCACGTTCCCTGTTTATGGGTTCGCGAAGGTTTGTAATACGTCAATGTATGTATTTCAAGTCAAATATACATTTCCGCGCATCATCAAACCATACTAAGTCTACTACTAATAATATCAACCTATTAGTAACAACAAAATAGCAACAAAATAGGGGTAGTATAACTGTAGATTTATCTGCAAGCCTATTCCCTATAAATACCAAACTAGGTTTTCCCGAGATTTCTAATTAATTACAAACACTATATATTGATGCAAATGAACAAACAAAATTATAACAAACACTCGGAAAATTCGTGGTACTAAAATAAATATTTTTCCCTGGTTTATTTTAGCTATCATTCGACGATTTTATACAATGTATGAAGTATCTATTGGAATTATAAGGGTAAAATTTACCTCAGTTAACCCTCTTACTTCTATATACCCTTCCTAATCTGAATAAAATCGTCAAAAAATAGCCAGAAAGGGTTAATATAATACAGGATGTGGAGAGCAATGTTACCTTGACAACAGAAGGAAAATATATATAAGTAAAACAAACATGGGCAGGTAGGTAGGTAGGTAGGCAGACAGATGGGTAGGTAGGTAGCTAGGTAGGCTAGGTAGGCAGACAGATGGGTAGGCAGGCAGACAGGCAGGAGACGGCAAACAAGCAATTACTACAAATATCGTTTAATTTCACCACACCCGTTCAACAATTTCCTATAAATGAGTTGGGAGGACGAGGAGGAGTTTGAGGAGGAAGAGGGAGGAGGAGCTGGAAGGTGAAGGAGGAGGAAGAGGAGTTGGGAGGAGGAAGAAGAGGGAGGAGGAGTAGAATACAAAGGAATACAAAGGAATACAAAGGAGAACAAACTGCAACAGACCTATTGGTCCTTACGGGGCAGTTTGGATATCTAAAACTACTAATCTACTGACTACAAGGTAGAGAAAAGGATAGCAAAGAAGAAGGCTCCTCCCCACCCACCACTCCCTCCAGCTAATGCTGGCATGGAAACAGATAGGAAATATACCATGTAGTATTGAAAAACTGACACGGAAATTCGGACAGGACAGGGAGAAAAAAGAAGTTGATTTGTAATCTAAGCTAACTCTATTTACTACAATTCTGAAAGGGAACAGATGTATGAAAATCAATATACATTGCGGTATGCGTTGACATTTCGTTGCGCGTTATTCTGAAAGAAACTGTGTTAATCGGGGGTTATTTGCCATGTGTTTATCCAGATGGTTCTTAAATGTTTCGACAGTATTACAGTTTACAATGTTCGAGGGTAGTCTGTTCCAATTATTCACAACGCGGTTGAAGAAGAAATGCTTCGCCTCGTGAGAATGAAAACGCTTGCCTATAATCTTATAACCATTGTTTATCGTGTTTGCTTGATTGATCGTAAATAATTCGCTTACATTTAGGTTGCTGAATCCCTTGAAGATTTTGAACACCTCTATTAGGTCCCTCTCATTCTGCGCTTTGTTAAGCTAAACAAATTTAGTTCTTTTAAGCGCTCTTCGTACGGTTTATTACGCAATCTAGGTATCATTTTAGTGACTCTGCGTTGCACCTTTTCAAGTTTATTTATGTCCTTTCGGTAGTACGGTGACCAGAATTGCACGCAGTATTCGAGATGGGGACGCACCAATGAGTTGAATAGAGTAAGTATGATTTTTTCTGATTTGAATTTGAATGTTCTGCCGATGAAACCCACCAATTTATTAGCAGTTTTTATTACCTCTGTACACTGTTTACTCGGCTTCAGGTCACTTGATATTATAACTCCCAGATCCTTTTCATTATTTGTATTTGATGGTTGAATGTTGTTCATTGAGTAATCATTTTTAGCGTTGTTACTACCGATGTGTAATACTTTGCATTTTTCTATGTTGAATTTCATTTGCCATTTTTCTGCATAGTTTTCTAAAGTGTCTAGGTCACCTTGTAGTTTTTGCCAATGTACTGTTGAGGTTACTTTATTAGTAATTTTTGTATCGTCAGCAAATTTCGAAATTTTGCATTCTATTCCTTCGCCTAAGTCGTTTATGTAAATTATAAAAAGAATAGGACCTAATACCGAACTCTGGGAACGCCACTATTTACTTTGCACCAATCAGATTCTTCACCATTTATTACAACTCGTTGTTTACGGTCTGAGAGCCAATTTTCGAGCCATTTCAGAGTTTTTCCTGTTATGCCATGAGCTTTTATTTTGTCAAGTAGTCTCTTGTGGGGTACGGTATCGAAAGCTTTCTGAAAATCGAGATATATTATATCAACTGCACTATCCTTATCATATGATTTGTAAACATCATTGAAGAAATCGAGTAAGTTTGTTAAGCATGAACATTTATTTCTAAAACCGTGCTGAGAATCTTTTATTAAATTATTTTCTTCCAAATGTTTTACTATTTTGTCCCTTATAATGGTTTCCATTAATTTGCCCGTTACCGATGTTAAGCTAATTGGTCAATTATTGCCGGGAGAGGACTTATTTCCTTTTTTGTATATGGGCGTCACGTTAGCTAGTTTACATTCGTTTGGAACTATCCCAACATTCAATGATTTGTTGAACAGATTTGCGAGTGGGTTTAATAATTCGTGTTTTGCTTCTTTTAGGATCCTTGGGGATATTTTATCAGGGCCTGGGGTTTTATTAACTTTCAAATTGTTGATTGCGAACAGGATATCGTCTTCATAAATCGTAAAGTTTTCGAGCTCAGTGTCATTTGATTGATTCGTAGGGGTAGGTCGGTTACCGGTAGTATCTTCCGACGTGAAAACTGATGCAAAATAGTTATTTAGGATATTCACCATGTGTACTTTGTTATCTGTATGATCTCCATTTTCCGCAACAAGTGGGCCTATTGTTGAAGTTACCGTTTTTCTGTTTCTTATATAGCTGTAAAATTCTTTCGGATTGGACTTGCTGGAGCTGGCAATATGAAGTTCCAGATTCTTCTTACTTCGTTTGATGAGATTTTTGGTTGTTCGACGCAGTCTATCGTGTTCTAATTTATCGCTATTATTCTGAGTTGCCTTATATTTTTGGTATGCCTGCTTTTTTACTAAGAGGATGTTTTTTATTTCATTATTCCACCATTTTGGCTTATATTTGCCTGCTGGGCGCTGGTTTCGTAGAGGGATGCTTGTATTTATTGCTTTGTTTAGGTTATTAGATAATATGTTCCATAATCGATTTACATCATGAGTTTCGGTCATTTCACTCCAGTCAGTATTGGCAAGATGCCTTCTAAGTTTGTTAAAGTCGGCCCTTCGATAATCTGGTACTTTTTCCGTGCTCTCGTTTTCTTTGTCATTATTTACTTTAATGTTAAAGGGCACTATCCTATGGTCACTAGAGCTAAATTCCGGTCCGATTTTAACGCTATTTACCAGTCTTTCATTTGTTGTTAGAATAATATCCAGAATGTTATTTCCCCTCATTGGGTGTTCTACGTGTTGATAAAGGGCACTTTCCTGAAAATTAGCATATAGATCATGTCCCACGTGAGCATTTAGTGGTTCGCCCCATGTTGTGACTGGCAGATTGAAATCGCCAAATATTACTGCTTCTTCCTGACAACTTATTTCTGCTATTTGATTATAGAGTTTCTCGTCAGTATCGGGTGATTGTGCAGGAGGTCAATAAATGAGGCCAATTATTATCTTGCTTGCTTGATTATTTATTTGAACATAACTAGTATCAATATTATTTATGGCAGGTTTGGTTACCTCGATTGGGTGAAGATTACTTTTAACATATAGCAGAACCCCACCTCCCATTCTATGGGATCTTTCGCAGCTGAAGGGAGTATAACCTGGTAATGGCTGATGCGGCTGGTCAACTCTGGGTGGGGAAGGAGATCTAGGGGGTGAAGGGAGGGCAGTTGCGTTGTCTTGGCTAGACACCTGCACTGGTAGTCCTACATCCTGCTGGGTTTCTGGTGTTGCTGCTACATTGAGGGAAACAAATTCCTGCAACGAGTAGAATTCCTTCTGGAGTTTGACATAGTTGGCTTTTACTTCGTTCAGACCTTCTAACAGATGTCGGCGGTTTTCGCACAGCCTGCATTCCGGGTTGGAGAAGTAGTCACTGAAGTATTGTCCAGCGAATCGACCTGTACACTGCTCGCAACGTTTCAAGTTCGAAGGCATTTTGGCTGCTAAGATGATATAGTATTAATTTAAGATACAGTTTCAAAAGCCCTGTGAAAATAAATGAAAAATATATGTGAGATATGTTAGTAATAAGATACTATGTCGAGAGCCTGTAAAACTATAGAAATATGTGTTTGCATTTTATGATTACATGAGACTGTAAAAAAAGAGAGATATTGGTTAGTATGAAGGCATACAAAATATAGTATGTGGTAGACCTAGTGGGAGTTTGTTGGGCCTGTTTACATGGAGGTAATAGCTATCTCAATTTGGATATCAAGAGGCTAGCCTATTTACGATATTTTAATAAAACATAAAATATTTGACACAGGTAATGGAGTGATTTGTATACTAAAAATAAACTACAATAGTTTGGGAGAGAAAGACTAAAATATACGACAAACAATTTGTTGTCTGTCAGAAGATAGGAAGATAAGCTTACTAAGGAGAAAAACAAAATAATAATATAAAAGAAAGAAGGAAAACAAAATGAACACTTATGTTAGCCGGTATTCTGGTTTGGCGGCTCCAGGTCCTCCTCACAGTAATTAGCGTGGGTAAGGTAGTATTGGCGGGAAACTATCACGTGATCACTGAGGCGTTGCTATATATTTAACACACAATGACGGGAGCGTTTATACCGCTGTAGTTCACACACACAACTGAAGGTGGAGGAGGAGGAGGAGGAGGACTTGGGAGGAGGAGAAAGAGAGAGGAGGAGTTGGGAGGAGGAATAGGAAGAAGAGGGAAGAGGTAAATTGAGGATGGCTGCTCTGGTTTGGTACTGACCATTAGTTACTTGGTATTTAACCCTTTCAGTACACTCAGGAGCAGAAGTCGTGGCCTTATAATATTATTTTGGAAGCTATCCGGCGTCAATGGCCGGACGACCCCATAGTTTGCACAGGCGGCCTGCGTAAATTCATTCGTTTCTGAACTAACCTGCACACATCTTGTGCCTGTCTTGCCTGGTTGGATGTTAACCCCTTCTGTACAGGTGACGTTATTCTCCTTAGATTTTGATAACTTTGATTTATATTAATCTTAATAGACTACAAACTATCTCAATTAGTCCTTTTGGCTACCGGTACCATATATCTTTCCCAAGTTTCATGAAATCGTCCAAATGAAGATGAAATACAAACAAAAAGACGTCGTCAGTACAGAAGGGGTTAAACACTTGTCACAGATGTTCCGATGTCAAGTAGCTCCGTCCATCTGTTGGCCTCTTCAAGGGCGGACCGGTGCGTCCGGCTTTACACTGTAAGGTTCCTTGGTCACTACGATTTTAATTTTGTCTAAACGTACTGCAGTCTTCGATTAAAGTACACAATGCTAGGTACATTCTTTGGATAATATTCAAGGACACTAGTGCGACGTTATGAGAAACAATTTATTAGGGAAAATAGGCACCAATAGATTCGCCATATTTTTCTCCATATAGTCCGCATGGAGGATTTTCGTTATCAACAAATTGAAAAATACCCATTTCGCAGACAAATACACCAAAAAACTAAGTCAAAGCGGGGGTGTGGGGGCGGCAGCCCCCACCTATAATACTAGGTTAGGTTAGGTAAGGTTGTTAGGTTAGGCTAATGTCCTGTCAAAGGGGTATAGGGTAGTAAACACTAGGATAGCCTATACCCGGTCAGAGGTAAGAAGAAGAAGAAGTAGAGTCCTGCAGTAGTCTCCTTGAATGCTACCATTCTTTGTTATTACAGCGTGTTTAATTAATCATTGGTAATATATAGTTTATATAATGATGATAATTACGAGTTGAAGGACATAAACAGCGGTCTCCATGAAGGGTCTCGGCAAACTGAACTGTGTAGTGCGCACTAGAATGCGCTGATAATGTTTCGGTTGCCTGCGTTCACTTTACTCCCCCAACTTGACAATGGATTTGACCTATACTTTATGTTATTGGTGGCAAGCATTGTGTTTCAATAGCATGTTGTCATTGTCTATAAGTTTGCTATAATTTCGCGTCCTGGGTTCGAATCCACGGACTGCCACATGTGTTTGTAATATTTCATTAATCGATTTTAGGAGTAGAGTTGGTTGTTGGATAGAACATAATAATTGATATTGGTTCAGGAGTAATTTATCGAGAGGACTTCCCTAGTGGTTAAGGCCCCATTAATTGTTCTTTCCATTCACATATGCATAGCCTACGTGAGTTGCAGTTGGGATGTGTGTACATGCTTAGATTGATATGCAGGATTCGAAGTTGCATAATAAATCGTAGGCAGTGTCCATCATTCTTTAACTGTCTTCGTGGGGCAATGCATAAGGTGTTGATTTTCGGTGTGAGCCTCCTGGGTTCGAATCCACGGACTGCCACATGTGTTTGTAATATTTCATTAATCGATTTTAGGAGTGGAGTTGGTTGTTGGATAGAACATAATAATTTATATTGATCTTGTTTCGTGTTTGCAAAATGTGTTGTTTTAATCAAGAATATTCACATTGCACAAATAGTGTTTACTCTATACAGTATATTAGTTTATCGAGACAATGAACGCTGAGTGAGGGAAAGCGGTGAGTCGAACTGTGATACGCGACGCAAGGGAATGTTTCAAAATGTTACGTCAGTGTCAGAATCATTCAATAAAAATGGCATCACTTTCTCTGCAGACGGTTGTAGATTTGACTTCTCCCTACAATGCCTCGATCGATGTTTTTTCGGGGTACGAGGGATAATCCATTCATTACGATGGTGTAATTTCAATTTGATTAAGGCTACCACTTACGAAGAACCAAAACTCCCACAGGCCCTTTCTAACCAATATAATATCGTCTTATGATAACCAATAATAGACGAAATATAGATGAAACAGAATAGTTGGTCTACTCAAGCAATTAATTATATTAGCTCACTATGAACTGAACAAGGTTGTTTAGATGTTGAATAAGTTGTGTATAAGTTATGAAGACAAATGTTTAATAACTTCGTCTCCTTAATTATTTTGAACATCATTAATTCTGATACATGTTGAAGCCTCCAAGAATTTAAAGGGAGCTCTGAAATATAAATATCAGGTAAACCATTAATAGTTTCAGTTCAGACAGTTTCGTATCAGCTTATGTATCATCATTAAAGACTGTACTTGCATACAGAATAGCATAAGAGGTCCTACATTTTTCGAGTTACAACATGTTCTCACAGAAAGGGTCTTGTTCTTGTTATCTGTTCTTGTTCTCCTGTTTTCTGTCAAACATTCAATACAATCAGCTCTGATATTCGCAGCTTATACCAAAGAATTGTGCAGAGAGAAATTCTAACATTTGTAATAGTATATTGGTCATATTAACCAGAAGCTTATACTCATTCGTAAGAGTTTGCAATCCTTTGTTGAACTAGAATCCTTCGTTACAAAGGGCCCTTCTCGAGGTAAATCTAAAATCTAAAATAACTCATACATGTTCTTATGTATTTGTGTGTGTGTGTGTGTGTGTGTGTGTGGTGGGGGGGGGGGGAGGGTGTTACAGGCAGCATTACCTTTTGTATCGTTCATACATATAGGAAATATATATTAACTGAAATACTATGTAATCGTTGTTGAATGTAAACAGTTACTGCTACTATCATTATAAAGCCAGCGTTATAAACACAGGGGCATTAACTTAGAAATATTCACCCACACACACACACACTCAAAGACACACACAAAGACACATTCAAGCTCTCCCTCTCATACACACACTCTCTCACATACATACATACTCAATCTCTCTCTCTCTCTCGGACACACGCAAACTACGAGGTCAGCTCATTGAAGTTTTTAAAATACTTAATGGGTTTGACAATGTGGATTATAGCAACATGTTTAGGCGCATTATGAATACAACACGCAACCATGGCTGGAAATTAAAATTGAAAAGGTTCAGCACTAGTATTTGTGGAGATTGTTTCACACGTAAGATCTGTTCTACCTGGAACAAACTTCCCTCCGAAGTTGTAAACAGTTCTTTAGTAGAGCAGTTTAAGAAGAGTGGAAAGTATTTTGCACACTCTGTAATGAGTGTAGTGCACTAAACAGTTTCTCTACTTCCACTACGAGTATCTCCCCGGAATGGACCGGAAAGACTTTGAGATACTCCTATAACTAACTAACTAACTAACTAACTAACTAACTCACTCATTCACTCACTCACTCACACACTCACACTCACACACACTCTCTCTCTCTCTCACACACCATGAACCAAAATACGATGGACCAACCATCCCAACACTGTATATTTTCCCTCGGCGGTAAAAAATCGTATATCACAGTTCCCCCCGTTAAGTAGTATCGGCCTCTGTGTTAATTACGTTATTAGGTTAAGTAGTATCGGCCTCTGTGTTAATTAGGTTATTAGGTTAAGTAGTTTCGGCCTCTGTTAATTACGTTATTAGGTTAAGTAGTATCGGCCTCTGTGTTAATTACGTTATTAGGTTAGGTAGTATCGGCCTCTGTGATAATTACGTTATTAGGTTAAGTAGTATCGGCCTCTGTGTTAATTACGTTATTAGGTTAAGTAGTATCGGCCTCTGTGTTATTTACGTTATTAGGTTAAAGAGGCATGACCGGCTGAGTGATGGCGGCTGCTGGCTTACTACTGGCTTAGTTGTAAAGTCTGGCTAGGGAGTGGCTGGCTTACTACTGGCTTAGTTGTAAAGTCTGGCTAGGGATTGGCTGGCTTAGTTGTAAAATCTGGCTAGGGATTGGCTGGCTTAGTTGTAAAGTCTGGCTAGAGATTGGATGGCTTAGTTGTAAAATCTGGCTAGGGATTGGCTGGTTCACTTCTGGCTTAGTCACAGAGTCGGGCTTGGTGTTGGGTTTTTTGTAGGGCTCTGTTGGGTTATTTGTAAAGTCTAGTTAGGAATTTGCATTTTGTATGGTTCTACTGTTAGTTTATTTGCGAAGTCTGGGTAGGAATTTGCAGCTTGTATGGCTCTCCGCTGGGTTATTTGCAAAGTCTAGTTAGGAATTTGGGTTTTGTATGGCTCACTTAGAAATTTGACAAGTCTATCTAGGAATTTGTAGTTTATATTGCATTTTGCATGGCTACCTGCTGGCTTAATTTATTATTTGCAAAGTTTAGTTAGGAATTTGCATTTTGGATGGCTCTGTTTGGTTATTTGCAAAGTCTGGCGTGGAATTGGGGTTTTGTATGGCTCCCTGCTGGTTATTTGCTTGGATCTCTCCTTGGTTATTTGCAAAGTCTGGTTAATTATATTAATTTTGTATGGCTTTGTGTTGGTTATTTGCAAAGTCTAGCTCCAAATGTGCAGTTTGTATGGCCCCCTACTGGGATGTGTGCAATGTCTAGTTAGCAATTTGTATTGTGTATGACTGCTGGCTTTATACAAATTCTAGTTAGGATTTTGAGTTTGTATGGTTCATTGCTGGCTTATTCGCCAAGTCTAGTTAGGAATGTGTAGTTTGTATTGCATTTTGAATGGCTACCTGCCGGGTGGTAGGGGGCCGGGGGAGTGCTGGAGGGACCATAGTGACCATGGTCTCTGGGTCTTCTCCTGGGTGACCTACTGTAGATGTGTGAATTTGGATTTTGTTTTTGTGTGTTCATTGTTTTCTGTTGTGTTGTCCCTATTCGGGCTCTGTCTTGAGTCGGCCACCCCCAGAAGAAAAAAAAGGAAAAATGGGGAATGGGCCTGAGTACATACATACATACCTACCTGCTAGCTTATTCAAAAAGTCGAACAAGGAATTTTCAAATTGTATGGCTCCCTGTTGGGTTATTCGCAAAGTCAAGCTATGAATTTGCATTTTGTATTGCACAACAACAGGTATATGTAAACAAATTACGCCCAACGCTATTTTTCTAGAGGCTATGGGTCTAATGTTTCATAAATATATAATACTACTTCCAGAGACCTTTCGAATGGATAGCGCTATAAATCCCTTGACTTTTAAGGGGAAACTTAAATAATAATATATTAATTAATTAACTTTAATCTTTAAAGTTTCCTCTCTAGACCTCCATCAAGCTTACAAAACTACCTCCAAGACCCCCCTTCGAGGTAAATGTGTGCATTTCTCGGTAGAAATGATCTGGCCAAAGGCTAGTTCATCCTAACTTTTAGGCTCGCTATCACTCGCCAGGAAATGATTAACACCTAAATGGTACGAAAGATCTTAAAATCGCCAAAACTAATGGGGCGAATGTCTTATAATATGGACACGTTTGGGCCTAAACATGGTGGAAAAAAAAGGTCCAGAATGCCCTTCCCCTCCCCTAAGTGAATATCCTAGATCAAATAGTTTATTACTAACCCTTACAATAATAAAACAAAATACAAATAAACAGTACTAAATATTTTAATCTTGTCAGTAGTCCAGAACGTGTTTCTTCATTATATATTGGCTATCATCAGACGATTTTATTCAATTAAGGATACACTTTGGAAGTCAAAGGGCTATTAACCCTCCCGCATTTTTAGGACGCAATCGCGTCCTAACGCCACCCGTCGAAGAGTGGTCGTATGACGCAATCGCGTCATAATGCCACCCGTAAGTTAGAAATATTCGTGGTAAATAAGTTTATAACGCGATTATGACGCGTTTTTGGCTGGTAAGTTAGCCATCAGTAAGTTACAAAATTAAATATCTGGCAACCCCCTAGCGTCCCTGTGAGAGGAGTGCGGGGCTTTGTTTCACCAGTTGTGAGCCGGCCGCCAGTCTGTGAGGTAGTACTCCCAGACCTTTAAATCTCGTCTCGCCTCCATTGCCCGCCATGGAGCGGGTTTCAGGCGGGCAAATATTGATTATTTATGTACCAAGTGGCAGTGTATCATCAATTTGTGGCTATGTATTTATAATTCATGTATATAACTTGTGATTTGTGACTTTGTGCCTTGTTGTTCGCCTCTCCATAGCCAGCCATGCGGATTTTAGGCGGCTAAAATGGACCCAGTGGAAGTGTTGTGAACTGTGAATACTATTATTTATATCATATTCGTAGGGTTAGTGTAGTAAGCATTCGTAGTCACATTCCTAACTTATGTTAGGTTTGTGATTACTCGTGATTTGTGACTTTGTGCCTCGTTGTTCGCCTCTCCATAGCCAGCCATGTGGTTTTTAGGCGGCTAGAATGGACCCAGTGGAAGTGTTGTGAACTGTGAATAATATTATTTATATCATATTCGTAGGGTTAGTGTAGTAAGCATTCGTAGTCACATTCCTAACTTATGTTAGGTTTGTGATTACGAATGTAAGCTAGGCTATACTTGTGTCGTATATATATTGCCCTAAAACCTTCATTTTCGCTTGAAAGACCAATATATTTATCAATAAATACTACCTACGAAGTATAATAAAGCTCTAATTGTGAAATATAGTTGTGTATTGCCCATTTTTGGCATTTTGTTATGCCCAATTTGGGCAATTTTTGAGTGAATACAGTTTTATTTGAGTGAAGTAACTAACAGTGAAGTGTGGATAATTATAAACGAATTTTTTAGACCAAAATGTCACGGTAAGTACAAATATGTCACAGTAAATAGCCTGACATAAAAACATACAAGACTTTTATGCGCCACTGTACACTACACTACAGCAGTGAACCTTTGGACAGCCACAGATGTCTGGGTAAAGTACCTAAGCTAATCACATTATTACTTGCCCTCGGCGGGTCAGCACTCCTTGACCTTTTACCTTTTCCTCACAGCTGGGATATTTTATATGTTTAGGCATATAGCCTATGCCTATCTTTAGTATATATATATATGTATATATATATATATATATATATATATATATATATATATATATATTCAAGTATTTCTATTGTTATTTTATATATAGGCCTATTTTTATTTATTGGGATTTGTTATAGTTTTTATTTATTTTATTTATTTTATTTATATCATTTTATTTTATTATAATTTTATTTCATTTATATATATTTGTTTTGTATTGTTCCTGTTCCCCAGGGTGTCCATGGGATCACCCCCTAGGTCCACAGCAAGGGCAGGGCCCATAATCGAGTATTTATATAGTTATTTTTTATGTATTGGGATTTATTATAGTTGTTATTTATTTTATTTATTTTATTTATATCATTTTATTTTATTTATAATTTTATTTCATTTATATATATATGTTTTTATTGTTCCTGTTCCCCAGGGTGTCCATGGGACCACCCCCTAGGTCCACAGCAAGGGCAGGGCCCATAATCGAGTATTTATATAGTTATTTTATATATATATTAATTATTATAGTTATTTATTTTATTTATTTCATTTATATTGTTTTATTTTATTTATAATTTTATTTCATATATATATATTTTTGTATTGTTCCTGTTCCCCAGGGTGTCTCTGGGCCCACCCCCTAGGTCCACAGCAAGGGCAGGGCCCATAATCGATTATTTATATAGTTATTTTTTATATATTGGGATTTATTATAGTTGTTATTTATTTTATTTATATTGTTTTATTTTATTTATTATTTTATTTCATTTATATTTTTTTTGTTATTGTTCCTGTTCCCCAGGGTGTCTCTGGGACCACCCCCTAGGTCCACAGCAAGGGCAGGGCCCATAATTGAGTTTTTATATAGTTATTTTTTATATATTGGGATTTATTATAGTTGTTATTTATTTTATTTATTTTATTTATATCGTTTTATTTTTTTTATAATTTTATTTCATTTATATATATTTGTTTTATTGTTCCTGTTCCCCAGGGTGTCTCTGGGACCACCCCCTAGGTCCACAGCAAGGGCAGGGCCCATAATCGAGTATTTATATAGTTATTTTTTTATATATTGGAATTTATTATAGTTGTTATTTATTGTATTTATTTTATTTATATAGTTTTATTTTTTTTATAATTTTATTTCATTTATATAATTTTTTTTTTATTGTTCCTGTTCCCGAGGGTGTCCATGGGACCACCCCCTAGCTCCACAGCAAGGGCAGGGCCCCTAATCGAGTATTTATATAGTTATTTTATATATATTTTTATTTATTATAGTTGTTATTTATTATATTTATTTTATTTATATAATTTTATTTTATTTATAATTTTATTTCATTTATATATATATTTTTTTGTTATTGTTCCTCTTCCCCAGGGTGTTTCTGGGACCACCCCCTAGGTCCACAGCAAGGGCAGGGCCCATAATCGAGTATTTATATAGTTATTTTTTATATATTGGGATTTATTATATATGTTATTTATTTTATTTATTTTATTTATATAGTTTTATTTTATTTATAATGTTATTACATTTATATATATTTTTGTTTATTGTTCCTGTTCCCGAGGGTGTCCATGGGACCACCCCCTAGGTCCACAGCAAGGGCAGGGCCCATAATCGAGTATTTATATAGTTATTTTTTATATATTGGGATTTATTATAGTTGTTATTTATTTTATTTATTTTATTTATATCGTTTTATTTTATTTATAATTTTATTTCATTTATATATATATATTTTTATTGTTCCTGTTCCCGAGGGTGTCCATGGGACCACCCCTAGCTCCACAGCAAGGGCAGGGCCCATAATCGAGTATTTATATAGTTATTTTATATACAGTTTTATTTATTATAGTTGTTATTTATTATATTTATTTTATTTATATCGTTTTATTTTATTTATAATTTTATTTCATTTATATATATATTTTTGTATTGTTCCTGTTCCCCAGGGTGTCTCTGGGACCACCCCCTAGGTCCACAGCAAGGACAGGGCCCATAATCGGGTATTTATATAGTTATTTTTTATATATTGGGATTTATTATAGTTGTTATTTATTTTATTGATTTTATTTATATAATTTTATTTTATTTATAATTTTATTTCATTTATATGTATTTTTTTGTTATTGTTCCTGTTCCCCAGGGTGTCTCTGGGACCACCCCCTAGGTCCCCAGAAAGGGCAGGGCCCATAATCGAGTATTTATATAGTTATTTTTTATATATTGGAATTTATTATAGTTGTTATTTATTTTATTTATTTTATTGATATCTTTTTATTTTATTTATAATTTTATTTCATTTATATATTTTGTTTTGTATTGTTCCTGTTCCCGAGGGTGTCCATGGGACCACCCCCTAGCTCTACAGCAAGGGCAGGGCCCATAATCAAGTATTTATATCGTTATTTTATATATATTTTTATTTATTATAGTTGAGATCGGAACCTCTCCTGGTGGTCAGGGGCCGGGGGAGTGCTGGAGCGACCTTGGTAACCCTGGTCTCTGGGTCTTCTCCTGGGTGACCTGGATGTGTGAGAGTTTGTGTTTTTTATCTGTGTTTATTTTTTGTTTTATGTTGTTTTTGTGTTTTCCCTGTTCTTGCTCTGTCTTGAGTCGGCTACCCCCAAAATGGGGATTGGGCCTGAGCATATAGATAGATAGATAGATAGTTGTTATTTATTTTATTTATTTTATTTATATCGTTTTATTTTATTTATAATTTTATTTCATTTATATATATTTGTTTTTATTGTTCCTGTTCCCCAGGGTGTCTCTGGGACCACCCCCTAGGTCCACAGCAAGGGCAGGGCCCATAATTGAGTTTTTATATAGTTATTTTTTATATATTGGGATTTATTATAGTTGTTATTTATTTTATTTATTTTATTTATATCGTTTTATTTTATTTATAATTTTATTTCATTTATATATTTTTGTTTTTATTGTTCCTGTTCCCCAGGGTGTCTCTGGGACCACCCCCTAGGTCCACAGCAAGGGCAGGGCCCATAATCGAGTTTTTATATAGTTATTTTGTATATATTGGGATTTATTATAGTTGTTATTTATTTTATTTATTTTATTTATATCGTTTTATTTTATTTATAATTTTATTTCATTTATATATATATATTGTTATTGTTCCTGTTCCCCAGGGTGTCTCTGGGACCACCCCCTAGGTCCACAGCAAGGGCAAGGACCATAATCGAGTATTTCTATTGTTATTTTATATATATTTTTATTTATTTGATTTTATTTATTTTACATATACAGGTATATACCGTATATATATAAAAACAAAATTCTGTCCCCTTCCCTGTTGTTCCTGTTCCCCTGTTGTGTTGTTCCTGTTCCCCAGGGTGTCTCTGGGACCACCCTCTAGGTCCAGAGCAACGGCAGGGCCTTTAATCGAGTATTTCTATTGTTATTTTATATATATTTTTGTTTATTTGATTTGATTTATTTTATATATAAAGGTATATACCGTATATATATAATTTTGTTTTCTTGTCCCCTTCCCTGTTGTGTTGTTCCTGTTCCCCAGGGTGTTTGGCCAAAGAGCCCCATGGTATAAATATATTCTTATAATGCCATACTATGACTACGTCATGGTGTTCCCCCATTTGACTTACAAAATGCGGAACTATACCGTCATGAATCCATTATACTCACGTCATCTGGAATTGGATAATGCAAAACTATGACTACGTCATGGTGAACTATACCAACGTCATATGGATCCAGTGATGGCGAACTTGCATCATGACAACTATCAACGTCAATTACGTGTTTCCTTTATTTCCTTTTCTTGGTTTCAGCATCGTAAGCTAACTACTGCCTGCCGCCATACGCCAGCCTACCGCCATACGCCAGCCTACCGCCATACACCAGCCTGCCACCATACGCCAGCCTACCGCCATACGCCAGCCTACCGCCATACGCCAGCTGCCATGTCGGACAAGAGGGATAATAAGAAACGTTTGCGGGACTCCCAGCTGGAGGATGTAGTGAACGAGGTGCTGGACCTGATGACGACGGACGAGACGGCGAGCGAGAGTGAGTCGGACGAGTGGTCTGACGATGAGGATTGGGCTTCACCTCCGCCCAAGCGACTCCGCCTCGACGCCCACGCCTCGGCCGATCCACCACCAGCCCCAGCAACGTCAGACGACCCACCACCACCACCACCACCACCACCAGCCCCAGCAACGACGGACGACCCACCACCACCAACTGAACCAGCCACAGCGGATACACCACCACCATCCATCCCATCCACATCCCATCCCTTTACATCCCATCCCATCCCATCTACATCTCATCCCATCCCATCTACATATCATCCCATCCATAACATCACCGATTACCTCCTCCCATCACCCAACTTCCCACGTCACCTCTTCCATCCACCTCGCGTGGCGGTGCCTCATCCTTGCTTCCAGCAGGATCACCAGCCCGCAGCCCACACCTGTTTCCTACGCTACTTGCTGTGGACACTTTGAATACCCCGCCTTCGCATGTCATGGGAACGGTCACCCCCGCAGTGTCCCCCTTCAGCGACACACCGTTGACCCCCTCGGCATTTGTTCTGCCTGAGCATCGAGCCGCAATGCGTGCTGAGGTTGCTGAAGCCGCAGTGCGTGCTCAGGTTGTTGCTGAGGTGCCACGCACAGCGTTGAATCCTCCAGCAGCAATCGAGGAGCTTCTTCCCCAAAGACTTCCTCTTCACCGTTTACCAACTGGTGCAGTTGCACCAGGTTCACCAGCTCCACACCTTTCACCAGCTGGTGCAGCTGCACCAGGTTTACCAGCTCCACACCTTTCACCACTTGGTGCTGCACCAGGTTCACCGGCTTCTGCATCATCTGATGCAGAAGCCCCCCCCACTCAACCCCTCGACCTACCACCTATGCCACGCCGGAGGCCAGGTCCCCGTAGGGGGGCAGGTGGTAGGCCCAGGGGCCGCAGAGGTATTCCTCGCGGTGGTCCTCGCGGTGGTCGTGGCCGTGCTCGCGATCCTGCCCCCGATCGTGATGCCGGTTGGACCGACACCCCTTTCGACCCCCAGCCTGATCTGTTCTCAGGGACCCCTGGCATGCAGGTTCCAAAGCCGGTGACTCCTCTCCAGTTCTTCCAGCTCTTCTTCACAAGGGAGATGCTGCAATACCTGGTATTGGAGACAACTGCTTACGCCAAGTTCGTTGACGGAGCAGACGGTCTTTGGCACCTGTTTGGTGAGAAGGAAATGGCCAAATTCCTTGGCCTGTACTTCCTCATGGGCATTACCAAGATTCCTTCTCTGAGTCACTACTGGCGTTCAACTGTCCTTCATGAATACCCAGTATTTCGGAGAACGATGAGTAAAGCTAAGTTTCTAGCCTTGTTGAAGTATTTCCATGCTTTCAACAACAAGGCAGTCTGCAGGCAGAACAAGGACAGGCTTGTGAAGGTTCGGACGGTGATGGAATACCTACTTGAAGGCTTCAAGCTGGCATACATCCCCGCCAAAAAGCTGTCCCTTGACGAAGGCAGCCTTGGATGGAAGGGTCGCCTTTCATTCAAGGTTTACAACCCAATGAAGCCGACGAAGTACGGTATCAAGCTGTACATCCTGGCAGAGGCGTTGACTGGCTATGTGTGGGACTTTCGGGTCTACACCGGTCCGGGTACATCTCTCCAGGAGACGGTGGAGGGTCTCACGGAGTCCTTCAGAGGCCAGGGATACAGCCTGTACATGGACAACTATTACAACTCAGTTGACCTGTGCCAGCAAATGCTCACACACAACATCTATGTGTTTGGCACCCTGCATCTTGTACGAGGAGCTCCTAAGCGGTTGTGCGACATTGCTAAAGCAAAAGAGCTTGAACGCGATGCGACAATAGCAATGAACAACGGCTTAACCATGGTCCTACTTTGGCGAGACAAGCGCATCGTCAACATGGTGTCCACTTTCCACAACCAGGACACCATCCTGAAGCTTGTCAGTTTCAAAGAGAAGGATCAACAAGGCAGGTGGCGTCGTGGACAGAGGGAGATCTTCAAACCTGTTTGCATTGAAGACTACAACATCCACATGGGTGGGGTGGATCACTTTGACCAGATGGTCCAGTACTACCCCATCCAGCGAAGGACGGTCAAGTGGACGAAGAAGATCACCTTCTACTTCATCCAAAAGGCCCTCTTCAACGCCCATGTCCTGTACAGGAAGTGCTACCCAAGGAAGAAGATTACCTTGCTGGACTTCCAGGAGCACATCTGTACTTCCTTGCTGCACTTCAACCCTGCAGAGTGGCCTATGTCGGGGAGGCAAGTCCACCGAGCACAAGATCTGCCGCGTGACCAGCGTGAGCCACAGAGGCATGCACGCAGGCAACGGCAACCCGGTGGATCATCGGGGTTGTCCGACGACGACCATCCAGACTCCCCAGCCCCTGCTGCTCCTGACAACACTCCACCCTCTCCTGTTGCTGCTCCTGGTGGAGGCGTTGAGAGGGCACCACGTCTCGATGTCCCCTCCCCACCACCAGAACCAGATGATGCTGCTGCTGATGCTGCTGCCCCAGGGGGAAACTATGTCCTGGTTCAACCCCCCGTGGTAATAGCACCTGATGCAGCTGCTGCTGGTGACGATGGGGAAGCAGCTCTTGAAGCTGCCAACCAACCACCACCAGTACTGGACGCAGCAGGAGCGGTGCGGGTCCGGAAACCTTGACCTGGAGTGGTCCCAAGGCCCCGTCCTATTGTTCTGAACCATGTACGGTTGAACAGGGCCTTGGACCATTCTCGGCAGAGGATTCCGGCCAAGAAGCGACTCCGTTGCTATTACTGCAAAGTAATGAACGGCATTCGCAAGGACACAAGCTTCCGCTGCACGACTTGCACGGTTGCCCTCTGCATTGACGTCAACGACTGCTTCAACCTTTTCCATCGTCACAATGCAGGTGTCCTATAGTCAGGAGCCATGTGCAATCATTCATTCATTGATTCATTCATTTCTCTTCTCCATTTATCTTCTTCATTCACCCGGCTTCATTCACCCACCTTTATTCACCCACCTTCATTCACCCACCTTCATTCACCCACCCTCGTTCACCCACCGACATTCACCCACCGACATTCACCCACCTACATTTACCCACCTTCATCATCAAAGTGGATATAGGCCTCCTGGGGAAACCACTCTAAAAAAATAACGAGTCAAATGCAGTACCTCCTAGGGTGGCTTGGAAATCTGCATATTTCTGTGGTTTGACACCTTGTATATATAT